>CAWUFW010008061.1:0-600000 GCA_963921515.1 Calotriton arnoldi
TTGCGGTACAACGCGTACAGGGTACAACGCGTACCCGCACACATTGAATGCAATGGGCCGGCCGGGGCACCGATCGGTCCATTGCTGATCCAGCGCGTACAGGGTACAACACGTACCCGCACACATTGAATGCAATGGGCCGGCCGAGGGCACCCGATCGGTCCATTGCAGTACAACGGCGTACAGGGGTACAACGCGTACCGCACACATTGAATGCAATGGGCCGGCCGGGGCACCGATCGGTCCATTGCTGATCAACGCGTACAGGGGTACAACGCGTACCCACACATTGAATGCAATGGGCCGGCCGGGGCACCGATCGGTCCATTGCAGTACAACTGCGTACAGGGGTACAACGCGTACCCGCACACATTGAATGCAATGGGCCGGCCGAGGGCACCGATCGGTCCATTGCTGATCAACGCGTACAGGGGTACAACGCGTACCCGCACACATTGAATGCAATGGGCCGGCCGGGGCACCGATCGGTCCATTGCTGTTCAACGCATCACTGTACAAGTGACTGGCATATGTCACCATGCCTGTCTCAGATGGACATATGCCAGCCACAGATAGCTCCCAGGGAGTGAGGGGCACACCTACATCACGACAGCCTGTCCAAACTTTATCATAAGGCATGTAAGGCTCCATTTCCTATTGTGTGTATGTTGGTGTACATTTTGTCCTGTGGGTGTCACCTGTGGGCAGCCACCCCCAGGCTGTGCACGTGTTCATGGGGACAGGATCCTGGGTGTTACGTGTACATGACCACTGTGATGTGCAACTGTTCATATCTGTGCATGTGCCATGGTCACATTTCACGGTGGTGTATGTGTATGTCATGTCACATACCCCGTGAGTCCCATGTGGGACGGTATGTTTGAGCCAGGGTGTCCCAGTGGCACAATAGTGATGGTCCTCCACAGTCTGTGTGCATGTAGTGTTTACAATGTCTCTGATTTCATGTGCACAATGGGAGACAGTCTCCACATCCACGTTGTGTGTGCATGGACTTTGATGTTGTGCGTGTGTGTGTCACAGACGTCCATGTCTGTCCTGCCGTGGCAAGTGGGACCACTACCTGTGGGGGTCATGGTTGTTTTGCTGTGGTGTATACATGATACTCCATGTAATGCCAGTGTCCATGTGGCAATACAGGGTCCCTGGGAATGTACCTGTCGTTGAGCTGTGGTGCCTGGGGCACATCTGTCCTCACATGTCACTGTGGGGGTGATTGTGACACGGTAGCAGGAGATGGGAACTGTGACACGGCCTCATGATATCCAATGGGCCAACCTGGGACTAATTGATGCCACTTGTTGGACCGTGTTGACAGATGTTGGCCATGTATGTACCATACATGTCCTTACGGAACTGCACACTTCATGTAGTTGTGCCTCATAATGATGTATGTTGGGATATTGAGTGTGTTCAATGCCGCATATGTGGGGTGACTGACAATCTTGCTTACTTCTCCTCTGCACTGCAGGGCTCCTGCTGTCCATCGACCATTCCCAGACCTGGCAACGATGGTGGAACGGGACAGCATCCGGCGGTACCGCTTCACCAGGCAGCTGATTGAGGATTTGGCAGTGCAGTTGTCCCCACATTTGCAGCCTGGCCGGCCGTATCCTACAGCGCTGACCCCCAAGGTGAAGGTGATGGCAGCCCTACACTTCTTTGCCACCGGTACCTTCCAACATACTGTGGCGACTGCTGGTGGGATGTCACAGACCATGTTGAGCCGTGTGCTCCGCGATGTTTTGGCGGCAATGTTGCTATTCCTGAACCGGTACATCTATTTCCCTAGACTGCGACGACTCACTGACGTGAAGAGTGACTTTTATGCCCTGGGGAGGATGCCGCATGTCATTGGCTCCATTGATGGGACACATGTGGCTTTGGTACCACCACAGGCCCAGGAGCAGGCCTACAGGAACCGCAAGCACTACCACTCGGTCAATGCACTGGTGGTGTGTCTTGCAGACATGACTCATCGCACACGTGTGTGCCCGTTTCCCTGGTTCAGCACACGATGCCTTTGTGATGAGGAGTAGTCGCATCCCCAGGATGATGGCACAGATGCAGAACCAGCGTGCCTGGCTTATCGGTGTGTACTGACTTTGTGCCATTGTGTGTGATCTGATCTGTAGTATTCCGCCCACTTTTCCAAGTCAGCTAATGCGAACTTGTCTGTCCGTAGGTGACTCGGGATACCCCAACATGCCGTGGTTGCTGACACCCCTCAGGAACCCTGTGACACCAGCCCAGATGCGCTACAATGAGGCACATGGTCGGACCAGGAGAGTGATTGAGCGGACATTTGGTCTCCTGAAGAGCCGCTTCCGCTGCCTGGACAAGACCGGAGGGTCCCTCCCATATGCCCCTGCGAAAGTGTGCAAGATTATCATCGTCTGCTGCATGCTCCACAACCTGGCAGTGCGGAAGGAGTTGCCTCTCATCCAGGATGACAATGACCAACATCCGCCACCTGTGGAGGATCCTGGCCTGGACCACGATGCCAGTGACGATGATGATGATGATGATGAGGGTGATGTCCGCACACAGCTCATCACCAACTTCTTTAGCTGAATGTGAGTATCCTGAGGTGTCATGTCAATGATGTGAGTTGGCATGATATGTGTAGGTGGTGCTCTGGTGCTGTTGGAGTGTGTCCATGGGCTACTTGACTGGATGTGTGTTGCGATGTGTGCTTACAGGTGGGCTGTACTCCCCAACAGTGTTGACATGCTAACTTGGTTCTGGGTGGGTATCTTGTAACATGTATTGTGCATGAGTTTTGCTGTTCTGTCCTGTACTCCATTGCTTTTGACTGTGTGTCATTTCTGTCCTTCACAGGGTACTTTCAGATTCGTTTGGTCAACTGTGTCCACCGACGACGTGATTGCACTTCCAGGGTGGTAGCTGTTGTGTCCCTACAGGTGATGTGCGCCACACCCATGGACTTCCTTCCGTCTACAGTTGTTGACTGTGTGCCCACTGCCAGGTGGGATTACCTTGCATCTGTAGTGGTTACGACATGTTGCAACTGTGTAATAAACCTGTGCTTCACTTTGTGATGTGCGTTGTCTGTGGTCACACATTTGACTGCCATTTGCTTACTGCACCTGTGGGCTACTATGACTACAACTGGGAATGGGTGTGGTGTCTGTGCATTGCACCATCTTCCCTGGCAACATCAGTGTAGGCAATGAGTCAGATGGCCTAGGTGTGTATGTGTTGTGTAGCCCTGGTGGTGTGTCTCCCTCATATGTGTCACGTTGCCTTTACTCACATGCCTGTGTTGTACTTGCTGTTGCAGTTCGCATACACAGTGTAATTTTGCAGTTCATCATCCCCATAACAGCACCCACGTTGGAATCACAACAGAGGCAAGTATGGTGTATTAGTGTGTTTATTGTGATACATTTGTGTGAATAGTGCATAGGATGGGTAGTGCTGTACATAAATCTTGCAATCAGAAGTTCCTAGGTGAATTGAAAGTCCTGGTAGACAGAATCCCCAGTATCGGGGCCACAGTTGTCTGAGACATTGGTCCAACTTGTACTCCCCATGCAATGTGTGGGAGTAGTGTTGCCGTCAACAGGGTGAACAGTCTGTGCACAAAGGTGAACATCCAGAACAGGTTCAGGCTTCCTGGGAGTTGCGCTTGGCCATCGGCCTCTCACTTGCCCCTCTTCGGACGACCCCTCTTCTTGGGGGGGCCCTCAAGTACAGGCTGCTGCGGTGCAGGGGACTCTCTGCCAGAGTCATCCTCCCTCCCTGTGGCAGGTGCAGTTTGGGCAGCACCAGATGTTGTTGGCACACAGGGAGGTGTGGACTCGTTGCTGTTCATCTGGCGGAGGCATTGTAAAATGTCCCTGTGCACCGCCGTCATCTCATGCAGTGCATCCCACTTGGACTCCACGCGGGACATGTGTGAGTCCACGCGGGACATGTGTGACTCCACGTGGGACATGTGAGAGTCCAAGCGGGCATGATGGGCAGCCTGCTGCTGTTTCATGTCTCTGAGGAGCCCCACTACCTGGCTGAGGTCTCCGGTGCTGGACTGGTACGCATCAGCTATGCGTACCATTTGTGGGTCATCATGCACACCAGCAACCTCTGCAAGCAGCGACCTCTGTCTCCCACCCCTCCCACCACCCCTGCTGACATGTGCAGTGCGTGCAGTGGCACGCACAGATGACCCTGGTCCACCTTGGAGGTTGGTGGTGGTGGTGGTGTCCATGGCCCCAGGTTGGTCCAGGGTCCCTGTGCTGGTGTTGCTCCTTGTTCTGTCCATGTCGGCAGGGATGGTATTTGTGTTGACAGTCGTTGGAGGGGTGGGTGCAGGGGTGCAGCTGGTGGTCCTGCTGGTGCTGCATGTAGACTTGCACCGGATGTGCCAGGTTGGCCTTCTTCGTCCGAGGAGGGCAGAGGCTGTACGACACCAGTGAGCTCCGCATCCTCTTGAGCCTGGGACTGGGACTCCTCAGCGTCTGCTGCTGTGTCCCCATCATCACCTGTTTTTGGGAGACACACACAATGTATGTTATGTTTCTGCAGGCATCAATGGTTGACACACCTGACAGTTGTGACTGTGCCTCTGGGTGCGGGCCTGTACATTGCATTGTCCTAAGTCGTCACAGTCAGGGGTTGATATTGGTGTGGCACATTGTCCTGCATTATTTGGGCATTTCTATGTATTTGTTGGGGTGTGAACATGGTCTGCATTGGTTGTGTTTGGTTGACAGCCGGCCCTCCTTCCCACCCACCCAGCCAGTCAGTTATCCCACCATGGACTGTGCTTGCATTGCAGGGAGTGGAAGTTGTCTCTCAGGATGTCAGTCAGTGGTGTCCTGCTGTTTGTTGGTGCACAGTTGCCAGCAGGGCCTTGTGCTCCCCACAGCAGTAGCCAGTGTCAGCCATCTTGTGAGTCCTTCTCCACTCCCTGTGATGTGAGCATGGTTCAGGGTGGTGTTGTTGGGACAGTTGTGGGGGTGACCAATATCAGTGACTGCCACTCCCATCATGCTATTGCCTCCACCCCACTTGCCAGCATTCCCATACTTACTTGCTTTTGTGGGGAGTTCAGTGTGTGTGGGTGTGAGGGCAATGGCAAGATGGCTGACAGTGGTGTCCTGCTGTTGGTTGGTGTGCAGTTCCCAGCAGGGCCTTGTGCTCCCCACAGCAGTAGCCAGTGTCAGCCATCTTGTGAGTCCTTCTCCACTCCCTGTGATGTGAGCATGGTTCAGGGTGGTGTTGATGGGCCAGTTGTGAGGCTGAGCAATATCTGTGCCTACTACTCCCATCATGCTATTGCCTCCACCCCCTTCCCAGCATGCCCATGCTTCCTTCCTTTTGACTCTGCTTCCCTGTGGGGTGGGCTGGCTGTGCTGACAGGATGGCTGGGAGTGTTGTCCTGGCAGTTGTTTGGCTAAAAGTCCCAAGAGTGTCCCTGTGCTTCACACAACATAACCCTGGGTGGTGGTGCTTTGTGGGATCTTGAGTTAGGATGGGAGGCATTGCATTCTACCAGGTGGGTTCTGTGGAGTTTGTGTTGAGGGGGGGTGTGAGGGGAGGTGCTTGTGACTATGGTCAGTGCTGCAAGTCCTCCTTCCCACCCAGCCAGCCAGATGTCCCACCATGGAACGTGCTTGCATTGCAGGGAGTGGAAGTTGTCTCTCAGGATGTCAGTCAGTGGTGTCCTGCTGTTTGTTGGTGCACAGTTGCCAGCAGGGCCTTGTGCTCCCCACAGAAGTAGCCAGTGTCAGCCATCTTGTGAGTCCTTCTCCACTCCCTGTGATGTGAGCATGGTTCAGGGTGGTGTTGATGGGCCAGTTGTGAGGGTGACCAATATCTGTGACTGCCACTCCCATCATGCTATTGCCTCCACCCACTTGCCAGCATTCCCATACTTACTTGCTTTTGTGGGGAGTTCAGTATGTGTGGGTGTGTGAGCAATGGCAAGATGGCTGACAGTGGTGTCCTGCTGTTGGTTGGTGTGCAGTTCCCAGCATGCCCTTGTGCTCCCCACGACACAGCAACAGTGTCAGACATCTTTGATGGGCCTTTCCACTCTCTGTGGGATGTGCATGCGTGAGTGTGAGCTTGCTGGGCCATGTGGTGGGGATGTAGAGCTGTGACTACGACTCCCATCATGCTATTGCCTCCACCCCCTTCCCAGCATGCCCATGCTTCCTTCCTTTTGACTCTGCTTCCCTGAGGGGTGGGCTGGCTGTGCTGACAGGATGGCTGGGAGTGTTGTCCTGGCAGTTGTTTGGCTAAAAGTCCCAAGAGTGTCCCTGTGCTTCACACAACATAACCCAGGGTGGTGGTTCTTTGTGGGATATTGAGTTAGGATGTGAGGCATTGCATTCTACCAGGTGGGTTCTGTGGAGTTTGTGTTGAGGGGGGTTGTGAGGGGAGGTGCTTGTGACTATGGTCAGTGCTGCAAGTCCTCCTTCCCACCCAGCCAGCCAGATATCCCACCATGGAACGTGCTTGCATTGCAGGGAGTGGAAGTTGTCTCTCAGGATGTCAGTCAGTGGTGTCCTGCTGTTTGTTGGTGCACAGTTCCCAGCAGGGCCTTGTGCTCCCCACAGCAGTTGCCAGTGTCAGCCATCTTGTGAGTCCTTCTCCACTCCCTGTGATGTGCGCATGGTTCATGGTGGTGTTGATGGGACAGTTGTGGGGGGGCAATATGTGTGACTGCGACTCCCATGATGCTATTGGCTACACTGACTTGGCCAGCATACACAGAATTCCTTCCTTTGAGTAGTCTTCACTGTGTGTTGGTGTTGTTGTGGTGGCTACATGTCTGGATGTGTTTGTTAGTTCTATTTGTGCCACTGCCTAGCTGTAGTTGTAGTTGTGTTTGTACATGTGATGGCACGGTTGGATGTAACTTTTTTGATGGCATGTGTTGACTGACATACACATTTTGGGATGATTCTGTTCTGGTTGCTGTGTAATTGCTATGAGTGCATGGTTTGACTCTCCCCTTGACAGTGATGTGTGTGTGTTTTGTGGCAGAATATTGTGTACATTTGTTGTGTACTCACCAGGCTCTGGGATGTTCTCTAGTCCATATACGCTCACTGGCGGAAGGATGGCCCGCACCTTCTCCTCCCAGGGCCTGAGGTATACTGGCTTGGCAGGAGGGCCACTGCCGGTGTATTGGCTGATGATGTAGTCTTTCTTGAGCAGGTCCCGTACCCTCCTGCGCACGTCATACCACCTGTTCTGGATGTCGCTCTTTGTGCGCAGACATGGTGATTGTGCGTTCACCCTGTTGATGATCCTCTCCCACATCTTGGTTTTCTGGGAGATGGGGGTCTGTTGGACCAGTGTGCCAAACAGCTGTGGCTCTACCCTGAGGATCTCGTCTACCATGACTTCCAATTCACAATCTAGGAACTTGTGATTCTTCTTGGGGGCATGGTGATGGGTGGTGATGGTGAGTGATGTGTGTGTTGGTGTGCAGGTGAGGGTGTGTGAGTGTGTGTTTTGCTGGGTGTATGTGAGGTAGGTATTTGTTGGTGTGCTGATGGTGTGTGTCTTGTGTGAGGGATGAGCTGTGGGTGTGTGGTTGCTGTCTCTTGGGTGCTGGCAGTGGAATGGCATTTGCAAAGGATCATGGTTGTGATTTGTGTCCTTTATATGGGTGGAGTTGTGGGTGTGTCTTTGTTCTCTGTCCCCACCCCCAGTATTTATTGGCTTTGTAATTGCTTGTTTGGCCTTTTTTTGTGTGATTTTTCCTTTGTACTGTCTGTGCATGTTGGAAATGTTCTTGTGACCGAGTCGGACCCTGCATTTGTCTCGTACGGTGTTCTCCGTTTCGTTCACGCTGTGTTTGTGCAGTTTTCTATGCTGCGTACGCGTCGGTCGCGGTGTTTTGTGTTGCTTCGGCTCGGTTTTGTATGCGTGTCTGTCGTACGGCTTGTCCTCCGTCCGACTCGGTCGTGGTTTTCGCGCCTTGCATCGTACTTTGCGGTTTGGAGTTCGCGTGTACGTTTCGGTCGGATTTGTTCCGGGTGTGTGTCGGTCGGTTCGATTCGCGTGTTTTTCCGGCCGGATTACTGTTTTCCGTGCGGCTCGGTCGTTCGGCTTGGGTTCGGTACGTGTCGGTCGGATTTTGCACGCCTTGCATCGTACTTGGCGTGTCGGGCGCCACAGGTACGTGTCAGTCGGTATAATTTCCGGCTCCGAGTCGGTCGGTGCTTTTTCCGGCCCGAATCGGAATCGACCCCTTACTGTGGGGTTAGACACATTCTGGCTCTGGAGGGATGTCACGCGCTACGAGGACCCTGCAGAGATGGGAAAAGAAAACAAAGGTTACAAAGCAAAAAGGAACAGAAAAAGGAGGGAGAGAAGTAGTTTACTCGTACTGAGTAGAGATAGAGTGGTAAGTACAGGCGGATACAAGAGAGAAACAAGTCGAGGGAAGCAATAGGTTTTTAAACATTTTCTTGTGTTGTTGCTAGAATTTGGCTCATTTAGTTGAGTAAATAATATGTTAAACAAAGACTGGAAAATAGCTTTAGGTTGCAAAAACCATACAAGTCGCTAAAGATAAGGAGAGAGGTTAAGAAAAACTAATTAGATGGGAAAAGGGCCAGAGAACCCTAATAGTTAGAAACCGACTAAAGGAACTTTTTTTGCTTAGTAAAAGATATCCATAGAGGACAAAGGGTCCCATTTTAAGAAAGAAAGAAAAAACACCCATGCTACATTAAAAGAAAAAAAGAAAAGGTGAGAGAAAAAGCAAGTAACAGAGCTTAGAAACATGCTAAGAAGAGAGAATAAGAGTCGAAGGATATAGAAGAACAGGAAAGGAAGGGAACAGGCTAACAAAAATAATTACCTGATATATGTTCTATCTTCTTCCAAGGGCGTGATGTGAGCCTCTACAAATGGAACATCCACGAAACCCTGGAGAGAAGAGAGAAGACAGTGGTTTGAAGAAGCCAGACCCAAGTATAAGAAGGTTTCTACCAACTTAGGGGTCGATTCCGATCTCGGCCGGAAGCGCACCTAACACTATTCGTCCGGAAAAAATACAAGCCGAATGCGTGTTTCCCGACCGAATCGTACACTCGTCCGGACGAACAAGTACGATGCGTATAACAACCCAGTTACCGAACGAGCCGTACTCACCCAATCCAGCTCCTGTTCCCCGCCCGAGCCGGATCCGTAAACGCCGATTCGAGCCGCACGGAAGCAAATACACAGCACCTTCCGGCCGGACTAGTACGATGCGCATTCCGTACGCGCCCGAACCCGTCGCTACGTCCGGCACATTTGAGCATCCGGGCGAGCCGTACATAAGCTCCGTTGTGCGCCACAAGACAATCCACGGCTACGAGACGAACAAGCCAGCGGCGAGTACGAGTCGAAGACATGAGAAACCCGAGCAGAGGCGATCCAAGCATGAATCCCATTGCGCAGGTCCTACCTATACTCTACATCTATTACCGGGACCGGCACGGACGCGTACGGCGCAGACGGTAAGTCAAACACCAACAATACAAACAAACTACACATACCCGAAATATGTCACACACACATAGGGATGCACAAATGACGTACACAAGCAACAGCAGAACCATAGGGGTGGGATGGCCAACACCAATGCCATACACACCCATAGGGGGATGGATGCCTACCACCAACACCACCCTACAACCACCCCAACTCATGGGTGGCTAGATGCCTGCCACCACCACCACCCCTACTCAGGGGGGCTGGATGCCTACCACTACCACCACCCCTACTCAGGGGGCATGGATGCCTGTCACTACTACCATAACCACCCTTAGGGGCTGGATGCCTGCCACTACCATCACCCCTACTCAGGGGGCCTGGATGCCTGCCACCACCACCACCCCTACTCAGGGGGGCTGGATGCCTGTCACTACTACCATCCACATCCTTAGGGGGATGGATGCCTGTCACTACCACCACCCCTACTGAGGGGGGCCTGGATGCCTGTCACTACCACCACCCCAACTCAGGGGGGCATGGATGCCTGTCACTACTACCATCCCCATCCTTAGAGGGATGGATGCCTGCCACTACCACCACCCCTACTCAGGGGGGCCTGGATGCCTGTCACCACTACCATACCCACCCTTAGGGGGATGGATGCCTGCCACTACCACCACCCCTATCCAGGGGGGGATGGATGCCTGTCACTACTACCATCCCCACCCTTAGGGGGAAGGATGCCTGCCACCACCACCACCCCTACTCAGGGGGGGCTGGATGCCTGTCACTACTACCATCCCCATCCTTAGGGGGATGGATGCCTGTCACTACCACCACCCCTACTCAGGGGGGCCTGGATGTCTGTCACTACTACCATCCCCATCCTTAGGGGGATGGATGCCTGCCACTACCACCACCCCAACTCAGGGGGCCTGGATGCCTGCCACCACCACCACCCCTACTCAGGGGGCTGGATGCCTGTCACTACTACCATCCCCACTCATGGGGGATGGATGCCTACCACTAACACCACCCCTACTCATAGGACGGGTAATGCATGACACAACCAGCATACTCCCACATAAGGAATGACAGAAAATTACATCCCCCCAACACCCTGACAAGCGTGTGTAGTCTGTGTCAAATGCCTACAAGACTGAACATGACATTGAACATACAATGTGACCCCCTAACACATGTGTCACACATAAATGTGTGTGGCCTCCACAATGCAAGCCGACCATGGCCACTGTGGCAATGGGCTCGAACACCCCATTACCACAGTGACCAAAAGGGAAGTGTGGTGTCCATAGCTGATGCACGTTTTGAACAGTGTGGCAATGGGGCCTAAAGCCCCATCACCACAGTGACCAAAAGGAAGTGTGGTGTCCATAGCTGATGCACTTTTTGAACAGTGTGGCAATGGGGCCTAAAGCCCCATCACCACAGAGACCAAAAGGGAAGTGTGGTGTCCATAGCTGATGCACTTTTTGAACAGTGTGGCAATGGGGCCTAAAGCCCCATCACCACAGTGACCAAAAGGGAAGTGTGGTGTCCATAGCTGATGCACTTTTTGAACAGTGTGGCAATGGGGCCTAAAGCCCCATGACCACAGTGACCAAAAGGGAAGTGTGGTGTCCATAGCTGATGCACATTTTTTAACAGTGTGGCAATGGGGCCTAAAGCCCCATCACCACAGTGACCAAAGGGAAGTATGGGGTCCATAGCTGATGCAACTTTTGAACAGTGTGGCAATGGTGCCGAAAGCACCATCACCACAGTGATCATAAGGTAAGTGTAGTCATGGTAAAAGCTGCCAAAGCCATACTGCATGGATGAATCCTGGTCACACAACAACAAACACATCAGTGGCATAGTAGTGCTTGTGTCCCATAGCAACATAGATTGGTCGAGGCAAACAGTGCAGTGTCACTGAAACATCGTTTTGGCCATGTGCATTCAAACATCACCCATGGGGTCCCACATTGTCAACATTCACAAATAACACAATGACAGAAGTGACCATCATAATGCTGACCCACATATCTGCACCAATGGACACACAAATGTAGATATCCTGTGGAGACTGTAGATGTGAGGTGAACAAATACCATACCATGGCAGCAATGGGACATACAAACCATGATTATTGTGCTGACTGATGACCTAGGAGTCCCAGGGACAGCAGGGGAAAGCCACCAAACAACATACAGCCAATGGCACATTCAAGATATGCCAATGCAGTGGTGCTAAGGCACAAACACAAACAGGCAGACTCACACTGCATATCAAACACAACGGGTGATGGGGGGGTGTGCCAGTGTCCCCAGGCAACCACACAACACATGAAGAGGCCTGAATTCCAACCACACAGATGTGTATACAGTGCCATACAAAAGTTACTCATGGATCGGATACCCCTATGTGGGCAATCAGGCATTGTTAGATGAGAGGAGCCCAAATTACACATGTCACACAAGCCTGTAGGAACAGCAACTAACACAGCAAGAGACGGACCCACCACAGCACTACCCCCAGGGAGCCCACATTGTGCTGACACTAGCCTGCATGATAATCCCACTGTGATGACAAAGGTAGATGTCGTTCACACTGTGAACCACAGCCATGTGTCCTGAGCAACAAACTACCATCACACCTACACAAGCTCTAATCAATCAGCACGGCCTGCCAGCCAAGGCCAATATGGAGGTAGGGGTCTAGCCGTGCAACAACTCACATTTGCACACTCTCAACACCACACACCCTGATCACCACCAATGTGCAGCAGTGAAGCTCACATGGACTGGTGACATTGCACATGGACCCATGACAATACCAGGGGTGGTGGTGGGAACTAAGGTGCAGAAAGCCATCACACACGGCCAGTCAACAAGACTCGTCAATGTCTGACACACAGCACAGTACGCTGTGCATGGGCATGATGTGAAATCCACCACAATCAATGGTATCCTGGCCATAGTCACACACCAACAAAGAAGCCAAGGTGACACACTAAGAACACACGTACACAACTTCCAACATTGCAGCTCTGACCCTGAGGAGTGGCAGCAGTCACACACACAACATGTCACAATCACTGAAAGCTACCACAAACTGTAAATCACATGACTTGTGTAAACAACAAGTGCCAAGGGGAATCCTGAATGTGTCCCATCTGTGTTTGACCACATCCCCAGCCCTGACAACAAAGACAACCTGGGATGACAACCTCATGAACATTAGTTTGCCATGCACCCACATCACGGAGAAACCAGGTCCAAGATGCTGGATAAACACAGAACAACTCAGCAAGCATCACAAACAGGAACATCCCTAGGGACACAGCCTGTGTAGGAAAAGGGAAGGGAACACGCACAGACATGCTTACACAACACACAACAAAGGCCCACGCAATGTCACCTGATTACACACTGCCATGAGGGCACTCCACTCCTGTGGAAGGTCCGCTGTGCCAAACCTTGTCTGTGCACGACCCAAACATGTCAGCAGAACACTCCGTCAGTGAGTCAACAACTACAGCACACAGAAGGCTCTGCTCACATCAGCCTGGGTACGGGAGTGTCACGTCAGTCATCTGCATACACCCAAAACACTTCATTTTCCTGATATGAACACTATTACAACTGCAAATGCAGGATGCTTTTCATCCACATCATGTACATCAAAAGAAAAGCCACAATTAAACAAAAAGAGGCTTTATTCAGCAAAAGTCAAGGTAAACTATGAAGTCCAAAGGAAACTAAGGGCAATGGCCAGTCCAAAATCACAGTCCCAACAGGGTGATAAGTGACAACTGGTCACCCATTGCTTGCCTGCTCTGGTACGGACAGGGGACATCCCCCTTGGAGGGGCATACAAGGGGCAGGCCAGGCACCGCATGGACAGGATCAGGGGATGGCAGAGTGAGGCAGTGAAGGGGTGGTGGGTGCAGGAGTGTCACCGGCAACTGCAGTGGAGGTGTCTGACTCAGGGGGGGCCGACACCACTGTGGTACACAAGTCAGTTGGTGTGGGTGCTGCAACCACTGCAGTGGGCTGGTCTGATGTAGTGGACTGGGTCCCCACCGCAGTGCCCGAGTCAGACGGGGTGGTTGTGGACTCCACTGCAGTGCATGACTCCAAGGGAGTGGAAGGGTGGGCAGATGAGGTGGGCAGGACAGAGGGGGGACCCGGTCTCCACACCAGTGGCACTAACAGGCAGAGCGTCTGGGTTGGGGGTGGAAGACCAAGTGGCAGGGGGAGGGCCTAAGCAGTCTGGGGATGCGGTATCGGTGTGTGGGGGAACCTGGGGCAGGGTGTGGCGGGGGAACCTGTGGAGTGGTGGCCTGGGGGATGGAGGAGAGAGACTGGGTGGTGGAGCTGCGTGGTGGTGGTGGTGGGGTCTTGCTCTTCCTGGTCCGGGGGACTTCCGAATGGGGTCCTGTGTCTGCCTGCGCCTGGGGAGGGTGTCCGTGGGCGAGGGCACTCCCTCTGTGTGGGTGGACTTCCTCTTCCCCCGGTATGCTGGATCAGCAGGATCGGAGGGGAAGAGGCCGAGGTCACACAGGAAGATCTGCTGTGTAGGTGGTGTAGCAGGTGAGGGAAGGGAAGGGGTCTTGGAGGGAGAGGAGTTGGAGGACTGTGGAGTGACTGTGGATGCCTGTGTGTGTGTCTGTTCCCCATCCCCTGTGTGTGTGGTATCAGTCCCCTGAGGATGCTTGTGTGCACGTCTTGCCTTTCTCTTGGGTGTGTCTGTGCTGCTCGTGTCTGTGTGCTTGGGTGATTGTGCAGGTGTGCATGTGCTTTGGACAGGTAGGGTGGCAGGAAGTGTGGATGGGGCAGAGGTGGGAGGGGTGAGGGACTGTTGGAGGAGGGACACGGCTGCCGTCAGGGAGGAGTCCATGGACTTATTGCTCCTCTGTAGGGCAGACATACCCGTCGAGATGCCCTCCATGAACGACACCAGCTGTGTCAACAGAGTGGTGTGTGCATGGAGGACACTCAACATTGCTGTCTGCCCTACATGGAGCTGCCGAAGGAGGTACACAGACTCCTCACTCAGGGCAGCAGGGGGCACAGGGGCAGGGGTGCGGTGCCTGGCACGAAGGAGACACGCTCCCGAGCACGGGAGCCTCCATGGACCTCAGGAATGGGAGCCAATGCGAGGGTGGTGGTGGTGGTGGTGGTGGCAGGGCCAGACAGACTAGCTGGCCTTTGGTGGTTGCTGAGACCCGCCTCCACAAGGGAGTCATCCTCCGAGCTGCTGTGGTCCTCAGCTGAGGTGGATGGTGCTGAGGACTCCTCGGTGTGGCTCCCCTCGCCCTCTGTGCCACTGGGTCCCTCTGACCACTCGTCAGATGCTGACCCAGTCTGGCTCCGCTGCACCTCCTGGTCCGTGGAGCTGTCCCCTCCTGTGGCCGTGGATGTATCTGCAAACAATTAGGGAAACAGACAAACATCAGTCACCTGCACTGACCGCACACACCACAGTAAGTACAGCACATCACAGAGCAAGCCCTGGCATCCTTAGTTGAACATTGCCTAAAGTCCTCACACAGATTCGGGAAGCCAATTGTCAGTCTGATGGTCAACCATGGGACTCACACCCCTCCTGCCCTTGCACCCATCTGTCTGGTGCCTGTCTGATGGTAAGACCCCAGTGTGGACACATGCACCACCTACACAGTTGTTGGACATTGCAGGGAACACTGTGAAGTATGTGAACATGCACACATCACATCTCTTGCCACTGAGTCAGTGCAGGTGTCCAGAGAAAGGGATGGCCAGAGTCTAAATAGAAATGCATGTGATGCATACCAGCACCAGACACCATGATCCACCCATGTCCGGATAGTCAATGCCACAATGGGGTGCATGTTGCACATGTCACTCCCCTGCAGGATCAGTCTTAGGAAGTTTAATGCCATGACACAGGCATGCGTGCAAAGTCATACATCACTGTCTCCAGTCACATGGCCATGGCTGCCAGCCAACAACAGTCTGCACTGTGTCACAATCCTAGGACAAGGGGAATGCAAGTTATGTAACTGACAAGTGCACATGTCCATCCCCCAAAAACAACATCATCTGAACTACTATTTGTCTACGTCATACCAATTGGACATATGGGGGACACGAAACACAACTCTCTGAACATGAGCACCTCACAGTGTGCTGTGAATGAAAAACAGCTGCCTGAAAGTCACAGTCGCATACACCTGTGTGCACAGTCAAGTGATCAAACACCTAAAAGTCACAGAAGTATCATCTCTCATGGTCACATCTCAGATGGCATGCTGAGCCATAACCGACAAACATACCAGTAGTCCTGACAACGAAGCCACAGCACAATGACACAGAGGCAGACACCTGAGGGAACATGTCACTGATCACAACATGTCAGATGATCCACGGGAGTGGGAGTACAGAGTGTATTGTATGCCCTGGAGTAGGCATGACTGTCCAGCTCCACCTGTAAGAGGGATGAGTCCTGGACAGTATCCAGGTGTCTAAGCATATGTGACACACTTGATATACATACTCCTGAGGCCCAAACATTCTTCCCACCCACAGCATGGGGGTGTGCCAAATAACCCAGGGACATGTGGTGAATCAGATCAGCAAGTGGACCACAAATCAAAGTTACACCCTGATTACATGTCAGGACTTGGGCATTGTGTGAGCAATTGACCCACCCATGAATCCCACAACATAGTCACCCGAACAAATGCTGTCCCCCACCTTGAGCAAAGCAAAATGCAATGACACAGTCCCCAAGTGACACAATTTCCTGACTGTAAGGGCCATACATATGCGTATCAGATGAGGAGTGGGCATGTCACAATAGAGGGACATGGGTCCTGGACCACAAGACTGATGTACTGTGGAAGTTTAACCAGGCCAGAGGAGGGCACATAGCATGTCAGACAAAGTGCACAGTGCTGTCATGGACTCACCCCCTCCTTGCTGCTGTCTGGCCTTCAGCTGCCCATCCAGGTCAGGGAAGACCACCGCCAGGATCCTGAGCATGTGGGGGGTCAGGGTCCGGTGTCCGCCCCTCCTGCGAGGAGGCGACAGCTTCAGCTGGACCCTTTTGATCCTCCGGGTCCAGCCTCAAAGGTCCTGCCACCTCTTCTGGCAGTTGCGGATCCGGCGCTTGTAGTCCCCCACGGATCTTACTGCCCGGGCGATGGTCAGCCAGATTTTCTGTTTCTGGTGGGCATCAACCTGTGAGGATGAGAAAGTGAAAATGCCATTACTACACATGCAACATGTCCGTGCATCACACAGTTGGATATACATGTCTCAATCACTGGGGCACATGATGTACACAGGCAGTGCAACGATGGCTATGAACAGTTTGCCAGCAGTTACTACATAGTATCATTGCATGGAAAGTAAACCTTGTTGGAATGCACTGTTACTGCACTGTACCTGTTCAGTGCATGTAACTACACACTTTGAGGGCTCAGAACTACTCAGTGAGCATGCTAGCCAGTGGTGTGCATACTGTAAGTCCTGCTAATCAGACAACATGCAAAATTAGAAAGGCAGTGGACAGAACACTCACCTGCTCCCCTGGTGTCCCATACAGCTTGCTGTACTGTGGAAGGAGGCTGTCCAGCAGGGCCTGGTTCTCCTCAAGGCTGAAGGCTGGGGCTCTCTCCACAGTACGTGCCATTGCAGTAGCCAGAGGATGCAGAGACAGCAGCAGTGTTGGTGGCAGATGTCGTCCTGGAGCATGTAGTGCAGGCAAGTGAGCTCTCAGGGGAACAGCCAGCATTATATGTGTGCTGCAGAGGCAGATACTGTCCCATGTGTCCAAAGTGATAGGTCCAAGTCGTTTGCATCTTCTGAATCTGACCAATCCATGGAATAGCAGCACTCAGCATCCTTCAAATCTTCAACTTCATGACACCCATGATTTTGCAACATTGTTGTGGCTGGCCAACTGAATTCACTGCATCAGACTCGTTGGAGCTTCGAAAACGCGACCGTTGCCATGCCAGGCCCCAGCCAATGCGTGCGCCCCGATCGGTCCATTGCTATACAACGCGTATTTCGGGATACAACGCGTACCCGCTCACAACAGATGCAATGGGCCGGCCGGGCACACCGATCGGTCCATTTCTGTACAACGCGTATTTCGGGATACAACAGATGCAATGGGCCGGCCGGGCACACCGATCGGTCCATTTCTGTACAACGCGTATTTCGGGATACAACAGATGCAATGGGCCGGCCGGGCACACCGATCGGTCCATTGCTGTACAACGCGTATTTCGGGATACAACGCGTACCCGCTCACAACAGATGCAATGGACCGGCCGGGCACACCGATCGGTCCATTGCTGTACAACGCGTATTTCGGGATACAACAGATGCAATGGGCCGGCGGGGCACACCGATCGGTCCATTGCTGTACAACGCGTATTTCGGGATACAACAGATGCAATGGGCCGGCCGGGCACACCGATCGGTCCATTGCTGTACAACGCGTATTTCGGGATACAACGCGTACCCGCTCACAACAGATGCAATGGGCCGGCCGGGCACACCGATCGGTCCATTGCTGTACAACGCGTATTTCGGGATACAACGCGTACCCGCTCACAACAGATGCAATGGGCCGGCCGGGCACACCGATCGGTCCATTGCTGTACAACGCGTATTTCGGGATACAACAGATGCAATGGGCCGGCCGGGCACACCGATCGGTCCATTGCTGTACAACGCGTATTTCGGGATACAACGCATACCCGCTCACAACAGATGCAATGGACCGGCCGGGCACACCGATCGGTCCATTGCTGTACAACGCGTATTTCGGGATACAACAGATGCAATGGGCCGGCGGGGCACACCGATCGGTCCATTGCTGTACAACGCGTATTTCGGGATACAACAGATGCAATGGGCCGGCCGGGCACACCGATCGGTCCATAGCTGTACAACGCGTATTTCGGGATACAACGCGTACCCGCTCACAACAGATGTAATGGGCCGGCCGGGCACACCGATCGGTCCATTGCTGTACAACGCGTATTTCGGGATACAACGCGTACCCGCTCACAACAGATGCAATGGGCCGGCCGGGCACACCGATCGGTCCATTGCTTTACAACGCGTACCTGTACAGGTCAGTCGCATATGTCACCATGCTTGTCACTGGTGAACGTATGCCAGCCACATATACCTGCCAGAGACACAGGGGCACACCTACAATACCACACCCAGTCAACACTGTTTCCTAAGGCATGTAAGGCTGCATTACCTTTTCTGTGTATGGGGGTTGACATGTGGTTTCTGTGGTGGCACTTGTGGGCAGCCACACCCAGACTGTGCATGTGTTAATGGGGACAGGGTCCTTTGTGTGTTGTGCACATGACCACTGTGATGTGCAACAGTTCATTTTGGAGCATGTGGCATGGTCACATTTCCAGGTTGTGTATGTGTGTGACATGTCACATACCCCCAGGGTCCCATGGGGGAAGGCATGTACGTCACAGGATGACCCATAGCCACAATAGTGATGTCCCTCCACAGTCTGTGTGCATGTTGTGTTTCCGATGTCTCTGATTCCATGTGCAAGATGGGAGACAGTCTCCACATCAACGTTGTTTGTGCATGGACTTTGATGTTGTGCGTCACTGGCGTCCATGTCTGTCCTGCGGAGGCGACCGGGGCCACTACCTGTGGGAGTCATGTTTGTGTTTCTGACGTGTACATGATACGCCATGTCATGCCAGTGTCCATGTGGCAAGACAGGGTCACTGGGAATCTACCTGTCAATGAGCTGTGATGCCTGTGGCGCATCTGTCCAGACATGTCACTGTGGTGTGTGTGTGGAACGTGACAGCAGGAAATGGGTACTGTGACACAGCCTAATGGTTTCCCATAGCACAACCTGGTACCTGTTGTGCACACATGTTGTACTGAGAAGTTAGATGATGGGCATGTAGGTGTGAGTTATGTCCAAACAGAACGGCACACACATCAAGTACTTGTGTCTCGTAATGATGTATCATGTGAAATTGAGTATGGTGAATGGCACATATGTGGGGTGACTGACAATCTTTCTTTCTTCAACCTATGCACTGCAGGGCTCCAGCTGTCCATAGACCATTCCCTGACCTGGCAACGATGGTGGAACGTGACAGCATCCAACGGTACCGCTTCACCAGGCAGCTGATTGATGATTTGGCAGTGCTCTTGGCACCACATTTGCAACCTGGCCGGATGTACCCTACGGCGCTGACCCCCAAGGTGAAGATAGTGGCAGCCCTACACTTCTTTGCCACCGGTACCTTTCAACACACTGTGGCGACTGCCGGTGGGATGTCACAGACTATGTTCAGCCGTGTGCTACGCGATGTTTTGGAGGCAATGTTGAGATGCCTGTACCAGTACATCTATTTCCCTACACGTCAACAACTCACTGACGTCAAGAGTGACTTCTATGCCCTGGGGAGGATGCCACATGTCATTGGCTCCATTGATGGGACACATGTGGCTTTGATACCACCACAGGCACATGAGCAGGCATACCGGAACCGTAAACATTACCATTCGATCAATGCTCTGGTGGTATGTCTTGCAGATATGAGCATCACACATGTGTGTGCCCGTTTCCCTGGTTCAGCACACGATGCCTACGTGATGAGGAGTAGTCGCATCCCGAGGATGATGGCACAGATGCAGAACCAGCGTGCCTGGTTTGTCGGTGTGTACTGACTTTGTACCATTGTGTGTGTTCTGATCTGTAGTATTCCACCCACTTTTCCAACTCAGCTAATGTGCACTTGTCTGTCCGTAGGTGACTCTGGATACCCCAACATGCTGTGGTTGCTGACACCCCTCAGGAACCCTGTGACACCAGCCCAGATGCGCTACAATGAGGCACATGGTCGGACCAGGAGAGTGATTGAGCGGACCTTTGGTCTCCTGAAGAGCCGCTTCCGCTGCCTGGACAAGACAGGAGGGGCCCCCCCATATGCCCCAGCAAAGGTGTGCAAGATTGTCATCGTCTGCTGCATGCTACACAACCTGGCAGTGCGGAAGGAGTTGCCTCTCATCCTGGATGACGATGACCAACGTCCGCCACCTGTGGAGGATCCTGGCCTGGACCACGATGCCAGTGATGATGATGATGGTGATGTCCGCTCACAGGTCATCACCAACTTCTTCAGCTGAATGTGAGTATCCAGGGAGATGTAATGTGAATGATGTGAGTTTGCATGATATGTGTGGGTGGTGCTCTGGTGCTGTTTGAGTGTGGCCATGTGCTACTTGACTGGATGCATGCAGCAATGTGTCCTTACAGGTAGTCTGTACTCCCCAACAGTTTTGACATGCTAACTTGGTTTTGTGTAGTTGTCTTGTGACATGTATTGGGCATGAGTATTGCAGTTCTGTCCTGTTCTTCAGTGGTTTTAACTGTGTGTCATGTCTATCCTTCACAGGGTGCTTACTGAGTACTTTGGTCAACTTGGATCCCCGACACCATGATTCAGCTTTCAGGGTGGCAGCAGTAGTTTGCCTACAAGTGATGTGCCACACACCCCTGGACTTCATATCTTCTGCACTTGTTGACTGTGTGGCCACTGCCACGTGGGTAAACCTTGCATTTGTAGTGGAAACAACATGTTGCAAATGTGTAATGAACCTGTGCTTCACTTTGGGATGTGCGTTGTCTGTGGTCACACATCTGACTGACATTTGCTTACTGCACCTGTGGGCTAGTTGACACAGACTCTGAATAGGTGTGGTGTCTGTGCATTCCACTGTTTTTCCTGGCAACATCACTGTGGGCGATGAGTCCGATGTCCCTGGTGTCTCTGTGTTGTGTAGCCCTAGTGGTGTGTCTCCTCATATGTGTCACGTCACCATGACTCACACAACGGTGTTGTACTTGCTGTAGCAGTTAGCATACACAGTGTAATTTAGCAGGTCATCATCACCATAACAGTATCCACATTTGAATAACAACAGAGGCAAGTATGGTGTACTAGTGATTTTATTTACAGAAATGTGTGTGTGATAGTGCACAGGATGGTGGGTGCTGTACATTGGGATTGTGATCCAAAGTTCCCAGATGAGTTGGAAGTCTTGGTAGCAGAAATGTCCTGAGTGAAGTCCACAGTCATATGATACATTAGTCCAACTTGAACTCCCCATGTCATGTGGGAGAGTAGTGTTGCATTCGACAGGGTGAAACGTTTGCACACAAAGGAGAATTTCCGGAACAGGTGTTGGCTTCCTGGGGGATGTACGTGGCCATCAACCTCTCAGTTTTCCTTCCTCGGACGACCCCTCTTCTTTGGGGGGGACCCTCACGTGCAGGCTGCGGCGGTGCAGGGAGTCTCCGCCAGAGTCCTCCTCCCTCCCTGTGGCGGTGTCAGTTGTTGCAGCACCAGATGTTGTGGGCACATAGGGAGGTGTGGCCATGTTGGTGCTAATCTGGCGGAGGCATGTCAATATGTCCCTATGCACCGCTGTGAGTTCTTGCAATGTGTCCCACTTGGACTCCATGCGAGACATGTGTGTCTCCACACAGGACATGTGGGAGTCCAAGCGGGCATGATGGGCAGCCTGCTGCTGTTGTATGTCCTTGAGGATCCCCACGACCTGTCTGACCTCTCCGGTGCTATCCTGGTACGCATCAGCGATGCGTGCCAGTTGTGGGTCATCATGAGGTCCAGACCCCTCTGCAAGCAGCGACCTATGTCTACCACCCCTACCACCACCCCTGGCGACACGTGCAGGACCTGCGGTGGCACGCACAGGTGACCCAAGGCCCCCTTGGGGGTTGTTAGTGGTGTTGTCGTCCATTGCTCCATGCTGGGCCTGGGGCTCTGTGCTGTTGCCATCGGTGGTCCTTGGTCTGTCCGTGTCGGCGGGGTGGTCTGTGTGTTGGCAGTTGTTGGAGGGGTGGGTGCAGGGGTGCAGGTGTTGGTCCAGCTGGTGCTGCATGATGACTCACACCGGAGGTGCCAGGTAGGTCTTCGCCATCCGAGGAGGGCAGAGGCTGTTCCACACCAGTGAGCTCTGTGTCCCCCGGAGCCTGGGACAGGGACTCCTCCTCGCCTGCTGCTGTGTCCCCATCATCATCACCTGTATTTGGAAGAGACACACATTGTATGTTATGTTTCTACAGGCATCAATGGTTCACACACCTGACAGTTGTGACTGTACCTCTGGATGCGGGCATGTACTTTGCATTGTCCTAAGTTGTCACAGTAAGAGGTTGATATTGGTGTAGCACATTGTCATGCATACCTGGGGCATTTCAATGTGAATGTTGAGGTGTGTGCATGGCCAGCATTTGTTGTATTTGGTGGACATCCGGCCATCCTTCTCCAACTAGCCCAGTTATCCCACCATGAAGCATGCCACCCTTGCAGTGGGTTCAGGTTGACTCTCAGGATGTCATTCAGTGGTGTCTTGCTGTTGGTTGTTGCACAGTTCCCAGCAGGGCCTTGTGCACCCCACAGCAGTACCCAGTGTCAGCCATCTTGTCAGTCCTTATCCACTCCCTGTGATGTGAGCATGGTTCAGAGTGGTGTTGAGTGGCCAATTGTGAGGGTGAGCAGTATCTGTGACTACAACTCCCATCATGCTATTGCCTACACCCCCCTTCCCAGCATGCCTGTACTTCCTTCCTTTGGACTCTGCTTCCCTGTGGGGTAGTGTGCCTGTGCTGACAGGAAGGCTGACAGTGTTGTCCTTGCGTTTGTTTGGCTACAAGTCCCAAGAGTGTCCCTGTGCTTCACAGGGCATTACCCAGGGTGGTGGTTCTTTGTGGGATCTTCATTTGGTATGTGAGGCATTGCATTCTCCCAGGTGGGTTATGTGGAGTTTGTGTTGAGGGGGTGTGTGAGGTGAGCTGCTTATAAGTATGGTCAGTGCTGTGAGTCCTCTTTCCCACCCAGCCAGATATCCCACCATGCAACGTGCTTGCATTACAGGGAGTGCAAGTTGGCTTTCAGGATGTCAGGCAGTGGGGTTGTGCTGTTTGTTGGTGCACAGTTCCCAGCAGGGCCTTGTGCTCCCCACAGCAGTACCCAGTGTCAGCCATCTTGTCAGTCCTTATCCACTCCCTGTGATGTGAGCATGGTTCAGAGTGGTGTTGATGGGCCAATTGTGAGGGTGAGCAGTATCTGTGACTACAACTCCCATCATGCTGTTGCCTACACCCCCTTCCCAGCATGCCCGTACTTCCTTCCTTTGGACTCTGCTTCCCTGTGGGGTAGTGTGCCTGTGCTGACAGGAAGGCTGACAGCGTTGTCCTTGCGTTTGTTTGGCTACAAGTCCCAAGAGTGTCCCTGTGCTTCACACGGCATTACCCAGGGTGGTGGTTCTTTGTGGGATCTTCATTTGGTATGTGAGGCATTGCATTCTCCCAGGTGAGTTATGTGGAGTTTGTGTTGAGGGGGTGTGTGAGGTGAGCTGCTTGTAGGTATGGTCAGTGCTGTGAGTCCTCCTTCCCACCCAGCCAGATATCCCACCATGCAACGTGCTTGCATTGCAGGGAGTGCAAGTTGGCTTTCAGGATGTCAGGTAGTGGTGTTGTGCTGTTTGTTGGTGCACAGTTCCCAGCAGGGCCTTGTGCTCCCCACAGCAGTACCCAGTGTCAGCCATCTTGTCAGTCCTTTTCCACTCCCTGTGATGTGAGCATGGTTCAGAGTGGTGTTGATGGGCCAATTGTGAGGGTGAGCAGTATCTGTGACTACAACTCCCATCATGCTATTGCCTACACCCCCTTCCCAGCATGCCCGTACTTCCTTCCTTTGGACTCTGCTTCCCTGTGGGGTAGTGTTCCTGTGCTGACAGGAAGGCTGACATTGTTGTCCTTGCGTTTGTTTGGCTACAAGTCCCAAGAGTGTCCCTGTGCTTCACACGGCATTACCCAGGGTGGTGGTTCTTTGTGGGATCTTCATTTGGTATGTGAGGCATGGCATTCTCCCAGGTGGGTTATGTGGAGTTTGTGTTGAGGGGTGTGTGAGGTGAGCTGCTTGTAACTATGGTCAGTGCTGTGAGTCCTCCTTCCCACCCAGCCAGATATCCCACCATGCAACGTGCTTGCATTGCAGGGAGTGCAAGTTGGCTTTCAGGATGTCAGGCAGTGGTGTTGTGCTGTTTGTTGGTGCACAGTTCCCAGCAGGGCCTTGTGCTCCCCACAGCAGTACCCAGTGTCAGCCATCTTGTCAGTCCTTTTCCACTCCCTGTGTTGTGAGCATGGTTCAGAGTGGTGTTGATGGTCCAAATGTGAGGCTGCCCATTATCTGTTACTACGAGTCCCATCATGCTCTTGGCTACACTGACTTCACCAGGTAACACATGATTCCTTTCTTTCTGTGAGCTTCCCTGTGAGGTGGTGTTCTAGTGGTGGCTAAATATCTGACAGTGTTTGTTGGTTAGATTTGTGCCACTGCCTAGCTCAATTTGGTATTGGATTTGTACATGTCATGACACAGTTACATATCACTATGAGATGGCATGTATTGTGTTTATCTGTCTGACATACACTTTTTGGGATGATTATC
The DNA here is from genome assembly GCA_963921515.1 of Calotriton arnoldi. NCBI lineage: Eukaryota > Metazoa > Chordata > Amphibia > Caudata > Salamandridae > Calotriton > Calotriton arnoldi. Next base: position 25,034 of record CAWUFW010008061.1, read on the forward strand.
TTTTGTTTGCTGTTGATTTGCTAGAGGTGCATGGTTTGACAGTCCCCTTGACATGATGTGTGTGTATTGTCACACAATATTGTGTATATTAGTTGTGTACTCACCAGGCTTTGGGATGTTTGTTAGTCCATATACGCTCACTGGTGGTAGGGTGGCCCGCACCTTCTCCTCCCAGGGCCTGAGGTATACTGGTTTGGCAGGAGGGCCACTGCCGGTGTGCTGGCTCAGGAGGTAATCCTTCTTCAGGAGGTCCCTGACCCTCCTGCGCACATCATACCACCTGTTCTGGATGTCTTCCTTTGTGCGCAAACATGGTGATTGTGCGTTCACCCTGTCGACGATCCTCGCCCACATCTTGGTTTTCTGCGACATGGGGGTCTGTTGGACCAATGTGCCAATCAACTGTGGCTCTACCCTCACGATCTCGTCTACCATGACTTCCAATTCACTATCTAGGAACTTTGGATTCTTCTTTAGGGGCATGGTGATGGGTGGTGGTGGTGATTGATGTGTGTGTGTGTGTGCAAGTGAGGGTGTGTGAGTGTAGGTTTTGCTGTGTGTGTGTGAGGGTGCTATTTGTTGAGGTGCTAATGGTGTGTGGCTTTTGTATTGGATGAGCTGTGTGTGTGTCTGTGTTTGCTGTGTGATGGTGTTCTCTGCTGGCAGGTCAGTGGAATTTGCAAAGGATCATGGTAGGGATTTGTGGCCTTTATGTAGGTGGAGTTGGGGGTGTGTCCTTGTTCAATTTTTTCACCCCTGTATTTATTGGCTTTGTCATTGCTTGTCTGGCCCTCTTTTTTGTATTTTTTCATTTGTGATTATTGTGCATGTTGGAGTCGTTCTTCTGACCGAGTAGGACGTTGCAGTTATCTCGTGCGTGCCTTTCCGAGTCGTTCCCGCTGTGTTTCAGCTCTGTTTCATATGCGGCGTACGCATCGGTCGCGGTGTATTGTGTTTGTTCGGCTGGGTTTTGTATGCGTGTCGGTCGTACGGCTTGGGCTCCGTGCGAATCGGTCTGCTTTTGCACCCATTGCATCGTACTGCGCCGGTCGGAGTTCGCGGGTAAGTTTCGTTCGGCTTTCTTCCTGGTGCGTGTCGGTCGGTTCGATTCGCGTGGTTTTCCGGCCGGATGGCTTGTTTCCGTCCGGGTCGGTCGTTCGGCTTGAGTTCCGTACGAGTCGGTCGCGATTCACATGCATTTCATCGTACTTCCCAGGTCGGGCAACGCCGGTACGTGTCGGTCGGACTATTATCCCATACCGAGTCAGTCGGTATTTTTTCCGGCCCGAATCGGAATCGGCCCCTAAAAGGAGTAAACCCAGTAACTCCGGACCCAAAATGAATAAGGCATACCTTTGTTTAAAGGGACCTTTTTTTAAAGAAGTAAAGCTCTTTCTTCTACCCTTTTTCCTTGCTCCCTGGTCAGTACAGCAGAACCCACAATACTGACAGAGACAGTTGGAGACATAGAGCAATTTCTATAAAATAACCTAGATGCAAGCAAATTTTACAAGAGGAATCAAAAAGTAAGTCAGACCAAAATAGCTTATTTTTTTATATATATATATATATATAAATATATATATATATATGTGTAGGTGTATGGGCTATTATATAACAAGCATGTGAAGCGCAACATAAGTTATAAAAAGAAATACATGAAAGAGTATTTGATAGAAAGGACATGGTCTGTGGAGTGATATTATTAAAAGCATGAACACTCCATTAGGCATGTCATTTAAAAACAAAATCATCAAAAGTTATAATTTTAAACAGTAAAGAGAGAGTATGGGTAACAATGGGAATGATAATTGCCAAACGGAACATTGCAAGACTGTGGGGAGCTCAGGAGACACCGACAGTTGCAGCATGGAAAAGAGACATGGACTGGTGCATGTTGACAGAAAGGACAATATATGAATCCAGAGGGTGTCCTAGAAAGTGCTCACTCATTTGGGAGAAATGGAACAAGTTCAGGGGAGGACTCTGTGAGCCCCCGCAGCTGGGACAGGAGCAGGATCCGGGGTAGCTCAAGTATAAGTTGGCCGAATAAGGAATCGTAAAAGAACATGTATGAGCTATGGTCAGTGGTAGAATGTATCGATAAAAATGCACCCTTGAGCGCTTATGTTTGTTTAATGTTTGCAATGTGTAAACTTGTCATCAATAAAAAGAATTAAAAAAAAAAAGTTAAAATTTTAATTTGAAAGCTGTGGAAGATGTGCTTTGTGTGGAGGGAAATCATAACTTTGAATGATAGTTCCTTGTTGCTTAGTGATGGCCACATGGAATTCTAGAGACCTGAAGATGTCAGCCGGTGGTAAATAACTGGTGCATTCTCCATGTGTGGCATTGCTAATTAATTATACAGAATACAAACATGGCAGGCAGTTATTCTATGTGGCCAATCTGAAATCAGGATTTACATTTTCACTTTTAAAAATAAATGCATACAATAGGTCCTTCATTTTTTCCTTTAAAATCCATGCTTCACTAGAATGCATGTCCTTGTCTGGTTCCATTTTGGAAAACACCATTTGATAGAGCCAGCGTTGAGCTGCCAGAAAAGATATTTTCACAAGTGGGCAGCTGGTATTTTCCATTGTAACCCAGGGGCGGCTCCTCCATTGGAGCGTAAGAGCGTTAACCCACTTAAGTGCCCCCCAAAGCCCCAGAGATGGAAAATAAAATGGTAATTCATTACCATTTTATTTTTCATTAGCCCATCCTGAACCGAGCGTCAGGACGGGGGAGGGCCTACTGAGTCACAGTAGGGAGGATTGGTAGGCAGAGGGCTGCTTTTGCGCTGTTTAAAGTACGCATGTCTCTTTGGCGAGCCGTCTTGTGATGGCCAGCCAGACATGCGCACTTTAAACCTCTCAACCCAGCTATCTTAAGATAGCTGAGTTGAGAGCAAGTGCAGGACTCCAGTGCGCTAAGGAACGGCGAAAGAGGCTGCTCCCACCATTCAGGGAGCTGCTCACATGCTGGTTAACATCTCTTTTAACTGCCTGTTGAGCACACATTTCTTTTTTCAATTGTATTTTTAGTGCAGACCTGAATGAGCTTAGCTCTTGAAAACTATCTTTTCAAGCGATATGTTTTGCACAATATTTCTCTTTTGATACCTTCATTGGAGAATTAATTTTCTTGAACTCCAGCAACAATCTTAACTGGTGTGATCCACTTTTTACAGTGATCTTTGTTCCCTTTAGTGTTTTCAGATGGAGTTTCCTGAGATCTTTGTATGGTCAAATGGCAGGAAGGCATTAGGTTTTGTGTACAGAGAGCTGTCAGCTGTCTTTTGTCTAAAACATAAAATGGGCAATACCAACATTTACATTGTGCCGTTGGCAAGCCGATTGTTTACCATTGGATGTCTTTATTGTCAGTCTCATTTGCTTGCTTGTTGCTTCCCACCCGTCAGTGCTCTCCCACCCCTTCCATTTGTGATCTATTTCAAAGATTTTCTTTTATTATTTGGAGGGCTCTTGGCTTCAATTTGCCGCCAGGCAGTTCATTTTACATCATGCGCTTTTTCACATGTTTAAATTCATTTTTGTTTGATTTAATGCTCCAAAATTGGCATCCACCATCTTAGAACAGTAAATAAAAAATATACAAAATGGCAGCTGCATCATGCTGTATATGAACACCTGCATGTTGATGTATTCACACAAATGCTCATCACACTGAGCAGCCATAGCTTCATGACGCAAACATGTGCATGTGTGATGAAGCATAGGTACCTAGACATCATCATGCATTTGTTTTTTTACTTCAGGAAAAAATATTCCTTTTTGAAGACACTAAAAAGCGTTGGCAGAATTCGTTGGCACTAGCTCAGCATTGGCAGCCAATATCTGAGACCTATTGCTTTGCTAATACTTGGATTTATTCAGACAACCTAACTGTTTTTAAAGTGAAATTGTACTAACGAGAGTCTGAATAATCACTCTCAAGTATTGACTTTATGCTATTACACATACCAATTAAAATTGTTTGCAAAATAGTTGCACATTTCTGTTTACAATCCAAGTACAGTAAGATATTGATGCTATTCTACATATTTTAGACCCCTTTATGTTTTTGCTGTGTTTAAAGTAATTTTTCTTTTTACATGCCAAGTTACGATTTGCCATGCAGTGATTTCAAAACCTGTTTTAAAATTGTGTGCAAGTTTTTGAAATATTTTCTCCAGTTTTATAGAGTGACATATCAGTGAGTGTTGTTTCTACTGTCAAATAAATAGATTCATAGGTGACTGTAACTGTATTTTATGGTTTGGCCTCACAACAGAACAGTACTAGTACAAACTAATATTATCATAAGCTTAGCAGAAATGGCATTTACTAAAAACGCTTTTTTTCATTTTCTTTAGGATTACTGCAACCAAATAAAGGTGTTGCAATGGGTGTCAGTTCTGTCCCCAGTCTAGTGACACTTTGCTCGGCCGATTATGAGCATCAAGATATATAATCCTATTTCATCTAAGATGACTCTCTGGTTTTCTTATGTGGAAGTGTTTTGAAACTAGATTTATAGGCTTAAACGTGTTGAAAAACTGTAGATCTGGCACCTAATTATTATGACATTTAACAAAAGATCTATTCAATTCCTTGATTTTACTAATGTGTGCAATAGTGAAAATGTTTACACCACCTTATATAGAAAACCAAGTGAAAGAAATTCCATCCTCACTTATTCTAATCAACACTATCATAGTTTACCTAGTAACCTTCCCATGGAAAATTCTTTAGAATATGAAAAAATTGCACCTGCAAAATAGACAACTTATAGAATCTGACATTTTCATCTCTAGATTGTTGGACAGAGGTCACCCTAAAAGTTGTTGAAAAAGATACATAATCAAGTTTACTTTTTCCCTCACAAAACCTTCTTATCTCATGGGGAAAAGGAAGGTAGCCTGGACAGGTTTACTTTTGCCATTCAGTTTAAGCTATCCAGTTAGAAGCTAAAAAAAATAAGTCACCAAGATTTGGCTATTTCTCTTTTTTGCGACAATTCCCTTCAAAAATCTTTATTTTGATATTACAAAGGGAAAGCATCAATGATCATACCATAAGAGCTACCACCCACCATGACTATTTCTAGGGTCATTCCCCTATTACTAAGCGTTTTAGATCTGAATCTTGTAGTGTTTGTACATGTTGGACTTGGCCTTCTCTGCAGTGTCACCCCCAAAATGTTTGTCTTCACCACTTATATTTTAGTGACTTCATTTTCGTTGGCTTTAGGACTCAGTTCACTTTACCACTGCTAATCAGTGTTAAAGTGTTTGTGCTTATTCCCTAAAGCTTGGTAAAATTGACTTACACCTAATTGGCATTTTTAATGTATTTATAAATCCCTAGTAAAGTGGTATAGCATATACTCAGAGCCTCTAAATTAAGTGCTACTAGCACTTATTTGCCACCCATTTAAGCAGCTCCTTAAAGCATATCCCAGGCCTGCACTTATTTGCCACCCGCCTAAGCAGCTCCTTAAAGCATATCCCAGGCCTACCATTGCAGCCTGAATGCAGTTTTAAATTGCCAATTCAACTTGCCAATATAACACCCTTGCCAAGCTTTAAACTTCCCTTTATTGTATATAAGCCAACCCTAAGGTAGGCCCTAGGTAGCCCAAAGGGCATGGTGCATTGTAGTTAAAAGTTTGGACATGGACTTTTAAGTTTTACAGTCCTGGCAGTGAAAAACTCCTACATTCATTTTTCACTACTGTGAGGCATGCCTCACCAATAGGATAGCCTGTTCCTGGTTACATGTCTGGGTGTAGTTGGCTGTTGTACTTTGTTTATTCCTCCCAGCCAATGATATAATAGAGGGATTAGCTGTGCCTAGATGGCCCATCACTGGCAGGATAGGAGGGTGGAGCTGGGCACAGCCCCACTTGCACCTTAATAGGCTGTGTCCTGCCTTCAAACAAAGGACTTGTCAACACTGCATTGTTTATGAAGCCAGCCTAGAGGAAACTTCAAGGACTTCAAAGGTAATTCTCTAGAAACGTCTCCTACTTCAAAGAAAGCACTAGGTATAAAAATATGACCTATATCACACTCAATTAAGGGGAAAGAGGGAAGGCTCCTACTTCGACCTCCACTACTGATCACAAAACACAACAAAGAAGTAGAAGTATGGAAAATTACACTATAGGCTTAAGTGGCAACCATTATTTGTTTGAAAAACTGCCCTCACCTACAATTTTGTGGCATGCTTCATCATAGGGCTTGCTACAACACCCTGCGCAGAACAACACCTGGGGTGGAGAACTAGGGAGAGGGAAGACAATTCAAACATATAATTGTGGGGTTCAAAGAAGAAAGATAATTGGAGAATATAGAGTTTAAAACTGGCTCAGGAATGTCCACATTAATACTTTATTCCCGGACTTCCCAGTCAGGGTTAAAAGAGAATGTAGGATGGTGGTGATAGGGCTAATTAGTGGCCCCTCACCACTCCTGTCTGCATGTCTGTCAACATGTTTCAGCCGTTTCCTGTGTCTTTACGGCTTTCGTCAGGAGCAAAAAGATCCCCTATTCTAACCCTCCTTGCCTACCTCGCTTTCGTAGTTCGAGGACAGACCCTCTCTGGTCTAAAGGTGCTTAGTCACACTCCAGTAGTACCTGTGGGTGAAAACACAATCAGTGTAAATGTTATTCCTTCCACTCAATCAGTTGTTCTACCTGATACATGCAGGTGGCATGTATCAGTGAAATTATGTACAAATACACACATGCCACTTAGTCGTTCCTTTTAAAAAAACATAGATAAACCTGGAGGGTTGACAAGTTATCCATCAATGACTTCCTACATTGGCTTAACAGCCGCAATCCCTTGCTTCATTTTACATCCACTATCACAAAGGAAAAACTTCCATTCCTAGACCTGGTCATTGTACCAAAGGAAGGAAAGCTCTCAACAAAGGTTTTTCATAACCAACAGACAGAAATGGCCTTTTATTGTTTAATAGTTTCTACCCTAACTCCCTGAGGGAGAACCTCCTGGTGGGCCAATTTCTCTGCCTACAGAGGAATTGTTCAGATACAGAAGATTTAAAAAGGAATCAAATGAATTATCAGAAAAACTTCGAAACAGAAATTACCCCGACAAGGTTATAAGAAAAGCACAGAAAAGAGCGTCTATCTGCAACAGAGATGCACTCTTGGAAAAAACAGAAAAACCGTGGGCAATGAATGCAGTTTGCGTCACCACATTTAGCACTGCATCAAACAGCATGAAACGCATTGTATTAAGAAATTGGCATATTCTGAATTCCGCTTTAGAAACAAATTATAATCATGGAAGCAATTTAGCTAAATTGCAAACAGAATTTGAAGATCTTCAGCTAAAATTGGATGATATTGAAAACCGTGCTCGACGCACCAACTTAAGGTTCATTGGCATACCCGTAGATCGGGAAGCAGGCAAATCACTGGTCCAATTCATAAATGAACTGATACGCAATGTGGTTCTTCCGGAAAGAGCAAAAGATATAGGGGACTTGACCATTAACACAGCACATCGAATACCAGTAACTCGTTCAGCAAATTCCAAATTTCCAAGAACAATTTTGGTCAATTTTGGTGACTGTAGAATTAAAGAACAAATTCTGTCGCAAGCATTCCCAAAAAAATAGTTCACCTCTCCAGAGAATTTTACATTCAGAATCTACTCGGGCATGTCTATTTTAGCAGCGCGAAGACGCAAAGAATTTGTTGTAATGATTGATGAATTCAAACGATATAATGCCCTGGCTGGGATAATACAGCAATCTAAGCTAAAAATTCTGTATAAAGGGAGATCGTATATATTCCACTCTGTAGAGCAGGGCAAAGACCACCTCCTCTCAATTAAGGAGGAGGGGGTAAATAGCAGATAGCATTCCGGCCAACAGAGATGAATGACAAGATTAGTATGCTGAAGATAAGGAATTATGATAATATTTTATATATGTCTGCCCATTATGGTTTAGCTTAGCAATGGTAGGCTATTTTCCATTTCTTTTTTGTTTTCCCTGTTTTTGCTGCCATCTCATCCGGGGGGGGGGGGTTTAAAAGCTCTTAGTACAATGTCAAGGTACAATTGTAGGGGTAAGGGGGGAATTGGGGGTACAGGTCAAGGGCACAGGGGGGGCAAGGATCCATGGCGGGTAAGGGCCCAACTCGAGGGGAGGGCATTGAGAGGGGAGCACTTAAGGGTGGGGGGGAAAAAAATAAAAAATAATCACAGGCCTAGTCAGGGGCATTTTCCAGAACTTTAAGATTGGATGCATCAAAACCAACAATGAGGATAGAATAAGACACAGAACTGATAAAAGCCAGAAAATAATAACCTGTGCGAATGCCTGAGCAACAGGTGTTACGAGTCGTCTCATGTTATTGTAATGACAATGTTTTTTATTTATGTTTTGGTTTTTAAAACATAAATAAAAGGCATTGCCATTTACAATGCTAATAGCTTAAACTCTCGCAAATGCGAGTCCTATTGCATTGGGGCCTGTCTGCAGGGGGGGGCCTAGGTGTGCAGTGCCCATCCCCAGACACTGCGATGCACCCCCTTAGGTGTGAGCTGCTGCCCTTAAACCTCCGGATGCCAGAAAATGGGGCAGTGCAGAAAGGAGGGTGTTGAGTAAGAAACAGGTGCTATAAGAACACTGCCAAACAGTCAACTAAGCGTTACAAGTCTCACACACCAGCTTTAATACAATTTAAGTGCAATTAGAATCGAAATATATTACAACGCGTATCCCCACTGACTACACTTGTGTTTTATCCTGTCCTTTGTCCCAGGCTAGCGACGTTAGCGGCATGACGTTGGTGGCGGGCCTAGATAAAATGGGCACCGTGCAACAACATCATGCACGGCGCCCGTGTATATTAAATTAAGCGGGTGCCGTGATTATGCGTGGCGCACTTGCATATATTAAGAAAAAATAATGACAAAGTCTATGATGACTGGGAGTGACATAAGGGCGCGCAGGAGAGAACTAAATGCATTTAAAATGGAAAACGTATGAGGATGTGCAGGGCTTCCATAAGACACAATGCAGTAGGTTCTCCTTATCCTGAAGTCCCAGGCCCACCCTTGACTCACCTAAGACTCTCTGAATTCCACCACTACATTCTCACTGCTCCAGTGTGCCGCCATCTTCATCCGGCAATACGTGATGCCACATAATAACACGCCCGGAGTGCACGACGGGAAGTGTAGTTCATTTGGAGTAGAAGGAGACAGAAATGTGAGGATGTAGCTGGCAAGCTTCATATGACGCTTACAGGGTTGCCACCTGGCTGATTTTTTAATACACCAGCCGGTCCAAAAATAAGCAAAATCACCCAAATCCAGTATTTTTACCCTTTATCTGTGCGCAATTCAAGCAGCAAATGTAATTAGAACAAACTTTTAGATGTGTACCAGAGCTGCGTTCACAATCCCTATTATTTAAGTAAACAAAGGCAGCAAAGTCATGTTACGATTTTGTTTAATGTACAAATAAGTATCATGCTCGGGCCATTGCAGGCTCGTAAATGCAACAAATGGCCGTTATTTAAAAAAAAAAATGCCAAAATGGATGGTGTCCTTGCACGACTGAAGGCCAAGCGGACTTAAGGGCGGTATCAGCAATTTTGCAGTTAATGGAGAAAGTTGGACAGCAACAGATATGATGTGCTAACCATTCATGTCTATAGCTGCAGAAACTGCAACTGTCTTCTTGCTGCTTATATTTCATACTTGCAGAATTTCACCTAGGTCGAACAGCCCAAAATGAAAACAAAGTTATTGCATTTTTACCTCCAGTGATATATAAGGCCAGATGTTGGAAAGCATGGCGTTGTAGGGAGTCATAACTAGATAGAGACTGCTGTGAGACCTGAGGGATAGATCATTTGCAGTACATATTATAGTACTCTGTTTTTTTTACTCTTTAAAGCACGAATAAGGTAGACCATGCTCCCAATCAGTCTGCATTTTATCTGTTTGTTGTCTTGTGCCACAAATTCACACTCAAGTCATTCTTATGGTACTGCTGCAATACAGGTTTGTTTAGTGTTGTTATAGTACTATGTAGTAATACTCAAACATTTGAAAGTGAATTACGAGTAAGAGATTATTTTAGCGTAAATTTACTCCAGGTCTCAAAAGCGAAAGGGCAGATGTGATCCCAATGGTGTTCAAATGATGAGCTCTAATCTGTTTATGGGGCCAGGAGAACAAAGAGATGTGTAAATAATCAAAAGATCACTCACCATATGTATAAAGGTTCTAATCTGTTCTGAGTTTAAAAAGGAAAGAATAAAAGTTAGGAAAAAGGAGTAAGAATCATAAGAGTACTGTCACGGAGTAATCTACTCTCTTGTATGTCATGAATGGCCCAAATACCCATCTATGTTAATGTGGTAAGGAAAGAGGTACATAATTGCTGAATGTTCTCCCAAAGTTAGATATGTGGGTCATCGAAAACTTGCCAAAAGGTAATAATAATATGTTTGGCCAAGTGTGGCCCAGACAGTTAATTCCATTTATACGTTGAAACAAAGGGCGAGAGGAGGATGGTTTCCGGGTTTGATTCCCAAATTACCAATATAAGTGGTCCGAAAAAACAACTCAGTAAAATTCAAATTCGCTTACTGCAGGCCTTCTGAGAAATTTTGTAGGGCACGGAAAGATGTCTCTGCGGTTAGTGGTATGACTCGGGAAGGCGTCATCTTTTATCCAGTGTCATGTGAGCCTGCAAAGAACCCCGTGATGCTGCTTAAGCGTGAACGTAACTGAAAGGTCAAAAATAGAGGAGCTATCTTGGAATAATGTATCCTAGAATTAGACAGACCTAATGGTCCAAAAGGATGAAAAAATGTGCAGGTCAAAATAAGCGATCAAGTAGCAAAGAGGAGCAACGGAAAGGAGTGACAGGCAATACATATGAGAGACGATTTGTCTCGACACTGATAGCAGCCAGCCGGAAGATTGAAAAACAAGCAAACTACTAGCACAACATCCTCAAAAAGGTACATTTGCAGACAAAAAAGCGTAGAAACAAGACGAGATAAAATGAACAGTTATGGACGAGGAGACCAGTTACCTACCTGTGTGTCGGCACCTCCCTGTTGCTTCCACTGGTTTCTGCGGTGTGCCGCTGCTGCCCGGGGTTTCCGTCCTCAGACCTGAAAAGCTGGTCCATTGTGGTCCTGGGCCTGAAAGAACACTGCCCACACAGCTCCTATTTCCCTCAACACCAAAAATGCTCCAAGAGGGTGAGCAGTAAAAAAACCAAAAAAAAACAGAGTGTGGTGTCCCTGAAGTGGGCGCCGTGTTGGCCATTAAAGTTTCCAAAAAGAAACAGAGTGCGGTGTCCCTAAAGCGGGCACCACGTCCACATTATAGTAAAACAAAAAGAAACTGAGCGCGGTGTCCCTAAAGCGGGCACCGCGCTCCACATTATAGTTAAAAAAAAAGAAACTGAGCACAGTGTCCCTAAAGCGGACACCCCGCTCCACGTTACAGTAAAAGAAATATATTTGCAATGCTATAGGTCTCGCATTTAAATGTGAGACCTTTGGCATTGCAAACAAACGGCCACCATTGTCCCGGCTGCTTCGAAAGTGAAAGCGGGCATGGCCCGCTGAATGTAAGCAAAGCATGTCGTCATTCCTAATGTAGGAGAAACTCTATAAACAAATAGTACACGTACCGTGTAACAACCAAGTAAACGGGCCAGTAGCCATGGGAGGTTACAAATGAAGACATGGCCATACTAAGGAGGGACTAACAGGCCTATTTAGGAATCAGAAGACAGCATTTAGGAAGGACAAAGACACAAGCCAATGAAAAATATGGGCGGGGAGTAGGCAGGGCTTCTCTCCCATACTGTACTACAACAGATCATCGCCAGAGCAGAGTTGCGCGCTGGCTCAGGCTCGACCTAAAAAAGTATGTCTTTACCCAAATGGCCCAAGTTCATAAAGCAGGTCTTTCTGGCCTCTGCCGCTAGAGGGTTGCAATTTTAATCAACTGTTACTATCAAGGGGAAGCCCTTCAGGTTAGGAGCACATCCCCTAGCTATATGGGTGATGGGAAACCTGAAGATTGGGGATCAAATGAGACTCTAGCTCTGGAAAAAATGTCTGATCTATTAATTCCATCACAAGGAGCTATAATCATCGGAGGGAACTATAATTTTATTCAAAACCTAGGATTAGACTCCTCTCGAAGAAACAAGTCCCAAAACAAACCATTAACCGCTAGATATCTGAATAGCATGATTCGAGACTTCGCGCTAGTCGATCCATGGAGGGCCCAGCATCCTGTTATCAAGGAATTTACTTGTTTGTCAAAAAGGCATAACCCAGCATCTAGAATAGACTTCTTTTTAATCTCCCACCAGTATGAAAAAGGTAAGTCTTGGATTATCCCCAATCCCTTGTCTGACCATTCGGTCCCAGTAACAGAGATTAAAATAAATGTCAGTTTAAGGGAGTGGCCCAGGTGGATGCTAGATAAAATCTTACTAACTGAAGAGGGCTGGACCAAAAAAATGCTGACATTGCTTGCCGAGTTTGCCCTTAGAAACATGGGATCAGCGCCACCTTTTGTACTATGGGATTCCTGTAAGGCCTTTATCAGAGGGGAGGCAATTTCACACAAAGCAAGAATCATTAAAGAGAAAAAAGAGCTAGCTAGGCACTTACAACAAGATCTTGATCAGGCAAGCCGAATCAATTTTACATCCCATTCGGAAAAAACGGCATCCAACTTAAAAAAGGCCAGACAAAATATTAAACATTTTTATGAACACCAGGAAATTATAAATCAAAAAACGTGCTTTCAAAAATGGTACGAGGAAAGTGAGTACGCCGCAAATTATTGGCATGGTCAGTTAAAATAAATCTCAATAATGCCATGAATAAATCTATCTTTGATTGCGAGAAATGCCAAGACATCCATCAGGCAAACGAGATCAATAAGGTCTTTTTATCACACATAAAAAGCTATATTCAGCTCCGGCATCCACACCACCAGAAGAAATTGATACATTTCTCAACACAATGACGTTACCAATTTTAACTTCTTCTCAAATGCCCAGCTCGTTGCACCAATTTCCGAGATGGAGATTCAAGCGGCCGTAAAAAATACACCTAGCGGCAAAGCTTGTGGCATCAACAAAATACCTATTGAATTTTATAAAATCTTTATGCCACAGCTAAACAATTTAATGCTATCTTTATTTAATGCAATCCTGGAAGGTTGCTCTATTCCAAATACATTTGCCGAAGCAGTTGTAGTTAGCTTTTAAAAAAAAGGGTAAGCGACCTGATAACCCTGGCTACCGCCCCATTAAATAATGACTATAAATTCTTTACCAAAATATTAGCAATGAGAATCACTTTAATTGCTCAAAGCTTGGTTCATGAGGGTCAATGGGGCTTTTTACCAGAGAGACTTCTCACTAACAACACAAATTTTTTAATTCAGGCAATCAACTTTTTTGCGAATAATGATACCAAAGCGGCAATCATTATGATTGACGCAGAAAAAGCCTTTGATCTCATGAATTGGAATATTCTTTTCACTATATTAAAGAAATTTGATTTTCCTCTAGGGTTAGTGGACATGTTAAAGAAACTGTACGACAAAGCTGAAGCAGAATACTAATAATCAATAAACTGCTGGTGTAGTTGAGATCCAGGGAGGTACCCGACAGGGCTGCCCGATGTCCCCAGTTTTATTTGCCCTGTACATCGAGCCATTAGCTAATCTGATACGGCAAAACCACTTAATTAAACCACCAATAATAAGGGGACCCAAATTGAAGCTATTTGCTGATGATTTAATCCTCTACCTAGAAGCCGAAATGGCAAATATTAAGCAAACAGTGGATACGATTGAAACATTCTCCAATTTGGGGGGCTATAAAATTAATGATAATAAATCAGAGATACTATTATTTAATTGCCGGGACCAGGTTTTACCCCAGGCCCTGCGAACCCAGGTGGCAAAGAACAATCCTATTCGGTACTTAGGTATCTGGGTCTCACACGACTATACACAGCTCTTTGCACTCAATTATATTACTACTGTGAATAAAGTTACCAAGATTTTAAACAGCTGGCATAATTTACCTCTGTTTATAATTGGAACAGCTGCACTGATAAAAATGATGGTACTTCCATTATTTATTTTCATCTTTTCAAATGTTCTCATTAAGATTCCACATAATAATTTTTTAGAAACAGACCAAATAGTACGTAAGTTTATCTGGGCAGGGAAGAAACCACGGACTAAACTAATGACACTGCAGCTGAGTCTGGAAGAAGGTGGACTAGGGCTTCCTCTTATTCAAAAATATTTCCGAGCTGCCTTCCTGGACTGGTGTGGACGTGCAGCTTCATCACATGATTACGGGCTAAATTTTTACCTTCCTCAAATGCTTTTGGAAAAAAATATAGATTTTAAATCTTTCATTAAAATCCCCAGGCTACCCAAACAATACAGATATAAGACTCCCCGCACAATTTTTGATAGACTCAATCAATTGAAGAAAGAATTTCAAATGACACCATTACACCCAGAAACTAAAGTAAGGCACTGTAGAGATTTAGGAGTTTTTATGGATTCACAGATATTAAAAAGCTGGGAAATGCTAGGAATTTATCAAAATAAAAGATCTAGTATTTCAGGGTGAGATGAAGTCCTGGGAACAAATTAAAGGAGATAGAACAGAAGAAGTCTCGGCCTTAGTATTTTCTTATCTTCAGATTTCTAGTCTAGTGAAAAAGTTGCGGCTTCCAGATGGTCCACTTCCTGAAGCCATAACACATGCATTATATGTTAAGCAAATGTTGGGAATAGGGAACTGGTATCATATCTTGCAGCAACACATCTATGAACAAATAGTCCCAAGAGCTCTTTTAAAAATACAGGAGACTACGGGGTGTCACATAGAGGCAGCACAATGGAAGGATTATAATAGATGGTCCAATACGGCTATTTGTGGGGTGCATTTTAAACGAATGACATTCTTCTCCAAGTGGCAACTATATTATACTCCCCATAAATTGCAGAAAAAGTTCCCATAAACGCCATCAGGCTGTTTTAGATGTAATCATTCAAGAGGGGACTGGTCTCATATTTGCTTCTCTTGCCCCAAATTGTCTGATTATTGGGCTAGGATCTTTCAGTCGGTCAGCAGGCAACTTAATCAAAGCCTAGATACCCCTCCTATGTCTATTTTATTCGGGATTTCTAATCCAACTTTAACTGTGTGACAAAAACAATTTGTTTTTAATGCTTCTTTGATAGCCAGGTCCCTGATTTTACAAAACTGGAGATCACTGGATCCACCAAAATTTGCAAAATGGGTAGTCAAAATGAGAAGTACTAAAGAAAGGGAAGAACTCTATTCCCTTAGGATAGGGGCTAGTCAGAAATGTTTACAAATCTGGGGAGAAGATTAAAATCTGTAAGTACTATAGCAAAGAGGGGAAGAAGACTTACATAATAATCAGTAGTAGTCATAAGAACTCTATTTTAGTATATATGTCACTACAGTATGTCTGTATTATGCATTTTTATTAAGATAAAGCTGTCCTTTTATTGCATCCAACTATCATATTGCACATTACTATTTATTGTACTGGAACTATTGATTTTTGAGATATTGCTTCTTTTTTGTATTATGGGTCTGTGATTAATTGAACAAATAAAGCTTTTAAAAAAAAAAGGTTTTGACTCATCTATTGCCTAAAATAGCTGAATCATGTTACACTTGTATCACATCAAGCTGCAATTTTTTGGAATGAATGAATATAGCTTGGTGGCTGAAATACAAATTGTTACGTCTTTTAAGGGGACTCGAGAGGAAGATCTATAAACTCCTTAGGATCAAATCATTCTTGACCCTCTTTAACTCTTTCCATGAAAGATTGAATACCACCCATCCGATGTATAACTGGCTGGCCGATAGTAAGTGATATTTTGGGAAAACAAGAATGCAGAGCATCTGACAACAAATCTTTTGAACCAGGATTTTGACTTATAGTTAAGTCTAATTATAAGATGGAAAATGGCCAGTTTTGCTTATACTGCAAGTCCTGTAGACATTGTAAATTCCTATAATGAGTCCATATTTCAAAAGGTTCATTAGTACACATCAGCAAATATTGCAATGGAGAACAAACCTTTTTCCTAGCTAGTAACTCCCTTTCCACAATACAGTGCTCTGTTCCCTTTCTAACAAAACATAAAATAGGTATAGAACTGGATACTCTTGTCCACAGTATTTTTGTATTTGCAAGAGAACAGCTCCTATTACACTGTCAGGAGTGTACCTCCAGTTTAAAATCATTTGTGGTGTCAGGATAGTGCACAATAGCAGCATGGGTAAATAGTCACTTAAAAGTAGAAAATGCTTCTTCAGCTTGAGAGTACCAAAGAAACCCCCATTCATACTTTCCCTCTTTAAGACTCAAGAAATATCACCAGTAAGATGTTCAAAATTCTCAATAAATTTGTGATAAAAATGTGCAAATCCAAGAAACCTTTGGATATCCTTCACATTGTTAGGAGAGGGAAATTCAGGAATAGGTAATTCCTTCTTTAGATTCATAGGCAAACCAGTGCATTCAACCTAAGCCAAAGTCGACAGTCAATAGTCGACCGCTTCCTTCTCAAATTGATATTTTTTTCAGTTTACAAATCAATTGTTATTGTTGAAAACTAGGTAACACTATTGGCATATGCTCTTGATATTCAGTAAGAATTTTTGAAAAAATGAAGAAGTCTTCCAGGTATACTAGCACAAAATTATTGAAGACATCAGAAAAAATGTAACCTTAAAGCATCGAAAATGTCAGGAGCATTGAACAACCTGAATGCAATTACTTGATATTCAAAATGCCCAAAAGGGTGTGTAAAGCCATTTTCTCTCCTTTGTCTTTTTTTATGTGTCAGGAAGCAGGGCTAGAGGGGCCAATTCCTGTCAAGTCTGGTTTGAGTGCAAGGAAGAAGCATTTTGAGGCCTTTGTTCTGAATTCCTTTCAATGTAGGAAAGGTTGGAGGTCATTTCAGAGTGTGAGTGACTGGATTCAGTTTGTGCATGTGTTGGAAATGTGCCAGCACGTAGTACCAGCAGTACCAGCAGTGAGCTATATTTCCCAGTAGGCCATATTTCCCAGTAGGCCAAGGATTCTTGCAAGTCTAGAGAACCAATGGCTATCATGGATCTTCATGTATAACTTTCCGCATGGTGCTCAGCATCCTTGATAGGAAATTGTGCTACAATGTTGTTGCAGCTGTATCAATCAATGACATAATATCAATACAAATAATATTGATTCGCACAAATATTGAAAATTAAATATTACTTACAAAAATATTGCTTTCCTATACTTAACTAATAAAAACACAAATATCAATAACCAAAATATCATTGTTAAAATAATCTATTTCTACTTATATCAATACCATAAATATCAGAAACAAAAATATTATTAACTTTAAATAAATATATAAAATATCAAAAATATTGACTACATTATTGACTACATTACTATCACAAGAAATTAAGAAATATATTATAAACCAATATTTAAACTTTATTTTAATTTAAACAAAAAATAGAATTAAGCTCTAAAGACATTATTAAATAATCCTATTAATTTTATAACACTAAAATTAACTTTAAACACATAAAATATAAATATACAATCAAATAATTAAGATACTAAACATATGTAATTCAAATATTGTGATATAATAACTAAACAACAATAAATTAAACTATAAACATGAAATCATAAACCCAAAATAACATTAAAAATATAAACATTTTTTTAATATTAAAACAGAAGCACTAATTAGCACCCACCAAAAAAAACAATAACTGACAAAAATGAAAGTAAACCAACACTAACCAATAAAAACAAAGGTAAAGCAAACTAACCAATAAAAATATACAATTAATTAAAAATACAATATAAAAGGAGCACAAAATGTGAACACTTACCACACTAAAAAGACAAGATATGCAAAACAACTAGATTCTGTCAGATTGCCAAAAGAAAACCATGTAAGAAAATTGGAAGAATACATACATATTCCTTCAGGAGTAAAACATTTATTGAAACACACTTAAAAATAGCTTACCTAAAAAAAAACTAACTATACAAATAACTAATAAAAAAACTCAATTTTTATTTACATACCAGACTTTAGGAACTACAGAACTACAGAAAAATTGCAGCACCATCGACAAACTACAGAACCACCAATGAAATCCACCACTTTAAATACCTGAAGAGAGGCACATCAAAGGTAAATACATTTCAAACAGTTCTAAACAGCAACTAATTCTCAAACATAAAACTAAAACACCTTTTTTTTCTCCCCAACAGAAAAGAAGTCACCTGATCCACATTGAACCACCTTCAACGGAAAACAGAAAAATAAACTAAAAATACCATCAATATAAAATGCAGAATGATGCTCATAATGTTTTATGGACATGTCAAATGTAAAGTAAAACTACTGCAATATATTTAACTATATTATTAAAATATTTTCAGGCATAATGACAGAAAGAGCAACCTTAATCACATCACAGAAAGGCAAACAGTTACTCTCGCACACGGGCTGCACTTGCAGCCAAGAAAGCACAAGCATTGAAAATGTCAATTGGAAATGTACAAAATATTACGCTACTGCTTGGTGTGGGAGGGCTGTACAAGAAATTATGTTATTAATGTGAGAGGACACAACCACCTACCAAATGTCACCAAAATTGAAGTAAATTATGGACTACAAGATTTAAAAGAGGCAAGCACTGGTTCCCAAGAGCCCACTGCTAAAACTGTAAAAGATATATTTCCTAAAGTATCAGAGCAAATCACAGGTCAGCTACCAGCTATCCTCACTGTGAAACGCTTAATACCACAAACTAAAGAAGCCACCAGTGATACTACTCATACACCTAGAAAATATAAAGACATTCAAATTCCTGAACACTTGACCACCACACATAATGAGAAACCTTGCCTGTCACATGACACCCTTAATAATGATAAATGCATTACCATTGCATTATAATACGTAGGATTCTGTAATCCCTGTATAAATGTCAGTCACTAATTTCTTATAGTCGGTGAGTTGTGATGAACCCAGTCACTGATTATAAAGAAAAGACATCAGAACTCGAATATTATAAGTTATTACAGTTGAGGTCTGACATCACAATGCCTGCTGCCAAAGCCAGCAGCTGAGGTGAAAGGTAGGTCAGGTCATGGAGCAGCTGTTTAAAGCAACAAAAAAGGCACGTTGCTTTTCATTTTCTAGCTTACAATGACAGGCAGACAGAACATGTTTATTTTTTGGACTCCTTAGATACTAAGAGAAAAGCTAGAATCTTTCTGCATCTTTCTACACATTCTGAGCTACTACAGCTTTTTTTAAAAAAGCCAACTTGTATTGAACTGTTTCTAATATCTGTTTACAGAAAATATCTAACAGGTTTTTGATATGTTTAATTTTGACCTAGAGGTTTTATATTTTTATTCTTCATTTTGCAAACATGCTCGCTCTTTCCTGTGAATGAGTTAAGCACCAAGGTTTTAAGTGGTTTCTGAGAAGAGAAAGGTGATGGTGTGACCATGCATTATATGAGATAAAGTACCTCCTGGTGTTCTTGATAAGGTCATTGCAAGTCACCTCAGAGTTCCATAACCTATAAAGGAACTCAGGCTTCATCCTCGTTCCTTTATATGGTTATGAAACTCCTCAGTGACTTGCAATATCCTTATAATGTACGGCGGGGAAACTTTATCCTTCATATACAACAGCAGATAACTTATTAGAACTAGGAATAAGAATTTCAAACATGGATGATGGATGGAACATTTAAAATGTGCCCTAAACCATTCACTCAGCTATACTCCATACAAGTTGAATATCAAAACACAAATATACTCTTCACATACGCCTGGCTTCCTAATAAACAAAGCGATACAAAAGGGGATGATGGACGGAACGTTTGAGCCAATCAAACACTCACCCCCAGTCAACTGATCTGGGTTTAATCCATCATCATTCTTTAGCTCACTCCACCACCCCAGTTCAGACATGGCCATATGCAAATCAGTCTGACCCTGTGCCTCATGGGAACAGTCCAGCACGAACTGCCAAGCCATGTCTTCCCTGGACCGGAAACAAGCATCCTAGGACCGGTTTCTGGCATTCCAGCCGTCATCAGCCAGGCTTGCTTGAATCCAGTGGCAAAGTGAGCAAGGGACCCACGTCTGGGCATACCCCGCCAACTTAGGACGAACAAAGCGATACAAAAGGGGATGATGGACGGAACGTTTGAGCCAATCAAACACTCACCCCCAGTCAACTGATCTGGGTTTAATCCATCATCATTCTTTAGCTCACTCCACCACCCCAGTTCAGACATGGCCATATGCAAATCAGTCTGACCCTGTGCCTCATGGGAACAGTCCAGCACGAACTGCCAAGCCATGTCTTCCCTGGACCGGAAACAAGCATCCTAGGACCGGTTTCTGGCATTCCAGCCGTCATCAGCCAGGCTTGCTTGAATCCAGTGGCAAAGTGAGCAAGGGACCCACGTCTGGGCATACCCCCGCCAACTTAGGACGAACAAAGCGATACAAAAGGGGATGATGGACGGAACGTTTGAGCCAATCAAACACTCACCCCCAGTCAACTGATCTGGGTTTAATCCATCATCATTCTTTAGCTCACTCCACCACCCCAGTTCAGACATGGCCATATGCAAATCAGTCTGACCCTGTGCCTCATGGGAACAGTCCAGCACGAACTGCCAAGCCATGTCTTCCCTGGACCGGAAACAAGCATCCTAGGACCGGTTTCTGGCATTCCAGCCGTCATCAGCCAGGCTTGCTTGAATCCAGTGGCAAAGTGAGCAAGGGACCCACGTCTGGGCATACCCCCGCCAACTTAGGACGAACAAAGCGATACAAAAGGGGATGATGGACGGAACGTTTGAGCCAATCAAACACTCACCCCCAGTCAACTGATCTGGGTTTAATCCATCATCATTCTTTAGCTCACTCCACCACCCCAGTTCAGACATGGCCATATGCAAATCAGTCTGACCCTGTGCCTCATGGGAACAGTCCAGCACGAACTGCCAAGCCATGTCTTCCCTGGACCGGAAACAAGCATCCTAGGACCGGTTTCTGGCATTCCAGCCGTCATCAGCCAGGCTTGCTTGAATCCAGTGGCAAAGTGAGCAAGGGACCCACGTCTGGGCATACCCCCGCCAACTTAGGACGAACAAAGCGATACAAAAGGGGATGATGGACGGAACGTTTGAGCCAATCAAACACTCACCCCCAGTCAACTGATCTGGGTTTAATCCATCATCATTCTTTAGCTCACTCCACCACCCCAGTTCAGACATGGCCATATGCAAATCAGTCTGACCCTGTGCCTCATGGGAACAGTCCAGCACGAACTGCCAAGCCATGTCTTCCCTGGACCGGAAACAAGCATCCTAGGACCGGTTTCTGGCATTCCAGCCGTCATCAGCCAGGCTTGCTTGAATCCAGTGGCAAAGTGAGCAAGGGACCCACGTCTGGGCATACCCCCGCCAACTTAGGACGAACAAAGCGATACAAAAGGGGATGATGGACAGAACGTTTGAGCCAATCAAACACTCACCCCCAGTCAACTGATCTGGGTTTAATCCATCATCATTCTTTAGCTCACTCCACCACCCCAGTTCAGACATGGCCATATGCAAATCAGTCTGACCCTGTGCCTCATGGGAACAGTCCAGCACGAACTGCCAAGCCATGTCTTCCCTGGACCGGAAACAAGCATCCTAGGACCGGTTTCTGGCATTCCAGCCGTCATCAGCCAGGCTTGCTTGAATCCAGTGGCAAAGTGAGCAAGGGACCCACGTCTGGGCATACCCCCGCCAACTTAGGACGAACAAAGCGATACAAAAGGGGATGATGGACGGAACGTTTGAGCCAATCAAACACTCACCCCCAGTCAACTGATCTGGGTTTAATCCATCATCATTCTTTAGCTCACTCCACCACCCCAGTTCAGACATGGCCATATGCAAATCAGTCTGACCCTGTGCCTCATGGGAACAGTCCAGCACGAACTGCCAAGCCATGTCTTCCCTGGACCGGAAACAAGCATCCTAGGACCGGTTTCTGGCATTCCAGCCGTCATCAGCCAGGCTTGCTTGAATCCAGTGGCAAAGTGAGCAAGGGACCCACGTCTGGGCATACCCCCGCCAACTTAGGACGAACAAAGCGATACAAAAGGGGATGATGGACGGAACGTTTGAGCCAATCAAACACTCACCCCCAGTCAACTGATCTGGGTTTAATCCATCATCATTCTTTAGCTCACTCCACCACCCCAGTTCAGACATGGCCATATGCAAATCAGTCTGACCCTGTGCCTCATGGGAACAGTCCAGCACGAACTGCCAAGCCATGTCTTCCCTGGACCGGAAACAAGCATCCTAGGACCGGTTTCTGGCATTCCAGCCGTCATCAGCCAGGCTTGCTTGAATCCAGTGGCAAAGTGAGCAAGGGACCCACGTCTGGGCATACCCCCGCCAACTTAGGACGAACAAAGCGATACAAAAGGGGATGATGGACGGAACGTTTGAGCCAATCAAACACTCACCCCCAGTCAACTGATCTGGGTTTAATCCATCATCATTCTTTAGCTCACTCCACCACCCCAGTTCAGACATGGCCATATGCAAATCAGTCTGACCCTGTGCCTCATGGGAACAGTCCAGCACGAACTGCCAAGCCATGTCTTCCCTGGACCGGAAACAAGCATCCTAGGACCGGTTTCTGGCATTCCAGCCGTCATCAGCCAGGCTTGCTTGAATCCAGTGGCAAAGTGAGCAAGGGACCCACGTCTGGGCATACCCCCGCCAACTTAGGACGAACAAAGCGATACAAAGGGGAGGATGGACGGAACGCTTGAGCCAATCAAACACTCACCCCCAGTCAACTGATCTGGGTTTAATCCATCATCATTCTTTAGCTCACTCCACCACCCCAGTTCAGACATGGCCATATGCAAATCAGTCTGACCCTGTGCCTCATGGGAACAGTCCAGCACGAACTGCCAAGCCATGTCTTCCCTGGACCGGAAACAAGCATCCTAGGACCGGTTTCTGGCATTCCAGCTGTCATCAGCCAGGCTTGCTTGAATCCAGTGGCAAAGTGAGCAAGGGACCCACGTCTGGGCATACCCCCGCCAACTTAGGACAAACAAAGCGATACAAAAGGGGATGATGGACGGAACGTTTGAGCCAATCAAACACTCACCCCCAGTCAACTGATCTGGGTTTAATCCATCATCATTCTTTAGCTCACTCCACCACCCCAGTTCAGACATGGCCATATGCAAATCAGTCTGACCCTGTGCCTCATGGGAACAGTCCAGCACGAACTGCCAAGCCATGTCTTCCCTGGACCGGAAACAAGCATCCTAGGACCGGTTTCTGGCATTCCAGCCGTCATCAGCCAGGCTTGCTTGAATCCAGTGGCAAAGTGAGCAAGGGACCCACGTCTGGGCATACCCCCGCCAACTTAGGACGAACAAAGCGATACAAAAGGGGATGATGGACGGAACGTTTGAGCCAATCAAACACTCACCCCCAGTCAACTGATCTGGGTTTAATCCATCATCATTCTTTAGCTCACTCCACCACCCCAGTTCAGACATGGCCATATGCAAATCAGTCTGACCCTGTGCCTCATGGGAACAGTCCAGCACGAACTGCCAAGCCATGTCTTCCCTGGACCGGAAACAAGCATCCTAGGACCGGTTTCTGGCATTCCAGCCGTCATCAGCCAGGCTTGCTTGAATCCAGTGGCAAAGTGAGCAAGGGACCCACGTCTGGGCATACCCCCGCCAACTTAGGACGAACAAAGCGATACAAAAGGGGATGATGGACGGAACGTTTGAGCCAATCAAACACTCACCCCCAGTCAACTGATCTGGGTTTAATCCATCATCATTCTTTAGCTCACTCCACCACCCCAGTTCAGACATGGCCATATGCAAATCAGTCTGACCCTGTGCCTCATGGGAACAGTCCAGCACGAACTGCCAAGCCATGTCTTCCCTGGACCGGAAACAAGCATCCTAGGACCGGTTTCTGGCATTCCAGCCGTCATCAGCCAGGCTTGCTTGAATCCAGTGGCAAAGTGAGCAAGGGACCCACGTCTGGGCATACCCCCGCCAACTTAGGGCGAACAAAGCGATACAAAAGGGGATGATGGACGGAACGTTTGAGCCAATCAAACACTCACCCCCAGTCAACTGATCTGGGTTTAATCCATCATCATTCTTTAGCTCACTCCACCACCCCAGTTCAGACATGGCCATATGCAAATCAGTCTGACCCTGTGCCTCATGGGAACAGTCCAGCACGAACTGCCAAGCCATGTCTTCCCTGGACCGGAAACAAGCATCCTAGGACCGGTTTCTGGCATTCCAGCCGTCATCAGCCAGGCTTGCTTGAATCCAGTGGCAAAGTGAGCAAGGGACCCACGTCTGGGCATACCCCCGCCAACTTAGGGCGAACAAAGCGATACAAAAGGGGATGATGGACGGAACGTTTGAGCCAATCAAACACTCACCCCCAGTCAACTGATCTGGGTTTAATCCATCATCATTCTTTAGCTCACTCCACCACCCCAGTTCAGACATGGCCATATGCAAATCAGTCTGACCCTGTGCCTCATGGGAACAGTCCAGCACGAACTGCCAAGCCATGTCTTCCCTGGACCGGAAACAAGCATCCTAGGACCGGTTTCTGGCATTCCAGCCGTCATCAGCCAGGCTTGCTTGAATCCAGTGGCAAAGTGAGCAAGGGACCCACGTCTGGGCATACCCCCGCCAACTTAGGGCGAACAAAGCGATACAAAAGGAGATGATGGACGGAACGTTTGAGCCAATCAAACACTCACCCCCAGTCAACTGATCTGGGTTTAATCCATCATCATTCTTTAGCTCACTCCACCACCCCAGTTCAGACATGGCCATATGCAAATCAGTCTGACCCTGTGCCTCATGGGAACAGTCCAGCACGAACTGCCAAGCCATGCCCAGACGTGGGTCCCTTGCTCACTTTGCCACTGGATTCAAGCAAGCCTGGCTGATGACGGCTGGAATGCCAGAAACCGGTCCTAGGATGCTTGTTTCCGGTCCAGACATGGCTTGGCAGTTCGTGCTGGACTGTTCCCATGAGGCACAGGGTCAGACTGATTTGCATATGGCCATGTCTGAACTGGGGTGGTGGAGTGAGCTAAAGAATGATGATGGATTAAACCCAGATCAGTTGACTGGGGGTGAGTGTTTGATTGGCTCAAACGTTCCGTCCATCATCCCCTTTTGTATCGCTTCCTAATAAACAAGGTAGCATTTAGTATAAACTGCTAAACCAGAATAAAATCAAAACAAAAACTACACCCCACATAAAATAATGAACAACATTGAACAAGCCATGATCCAAACAGAAAACTACACCCACACACAGCCTTGGAATACTATTTTACCCAAAGCATTTGGAGACGTCTCCAACATTCTGCACTGAGTGGAAATATACAACAAACAGCCTATTTGCAGTTGAAATAAAAGAATGATTACACTAGCCTGTGTCCATGTAACAGAAGTACCTAAACACTACAACTTCCTCATAGAAAGTCCATTCTACCAACATAATGAACACAAACTAACGGCCTGATTATGATGCCGGTCGGACATTTGTCTGACCGGCACCGTGGCTGTAGCAGGACCGCCCGACTAGCTGTCGGCGGACCCGCTAACTGTATTAGGATGTGACTGCCTTCTATGCAGCCGCAATCTGTATAGTGTATAGAGGGCTGCAGCACAAGCCATAGTCCAAAATATACACTTTTTAAACATCCCTGGACTATGTGGCAGGCACCATGCGGTACCTGCCACATGGTGCAGGGGGGCTTCCAAAGTCACTTTCTGCCTGCCTTTTCATGACGGGCAGACCGCCATGAAATGGCAGGCAGAAAGGGACATTGTAATCCCTACGGCGGTGCCTGAGCAGGCACCGCCCCTATTGTAAGGATTACAATCCCAACGACAAGCTCCTTGAGCTCGTCAGATGCATGACGGACGGTCTCTCCACTTCCCCATCATCCGCCCGGCATCATAATGCGGCAGGCGGACCTGCATGGGCAGATGTCGGTGGGACCACCACTGATGGCCTGATGGTGGCGGTCCCACCACGTTCGTAATCAGGCCCTAAGTCCCTTAATGGACTACTTTGAATTCACTTGGGTTGTCAGACTGCACCGCTCAAGACACAGACGTCAACCCAAATTCCAAATAGTATGGTGGATTGTCTACCACAGCACCATGGCTTAAGGAGGCAAAACCAACAAGCATTAGCAGGATGGCACAATCCCTTCCAAGCCACACTAGAGAGAACCCAATCAACTCTTTACAAATTCATAGAAGACCTACAAACAGAACAAAGCTCCCTACAACTAAGAATCGAGCAATCAGTAACCCAAATTAAACCTAAAATTAGCAAACAAACCAGTAGAATGCATTACATTCTACCATGTAAAGTTAGGATCTTTATAAACAATAAAGGAGTACACTATTTAGAAACAATAGCAAAATTCCTATTGGAAATGACCTACACAGAAACCGATAAACTTTAAAAAAGGTACACACCACCATAATTAAAATATGTTTAAATAAATATTGAACAATTATTTTTATACATTAGTCAAAATAGCATATAAATGAAATAGAAAAAAAGACTAAAATATAGAAATAATATGTTTACTAATTAGTTACAAACCCACACACTACCAACCACAAAGCACAACAATAGAAATAATCAAAAATGGAACTAAGTAATGGTAACACATAGACATGTAAAACAAGACATTGCAATTATAGCAAATACAGATGTATAATAAAAGATAACATCTCCCATCCACAAATAATTAACTAAATTAAACTTACAGTTCGGTAGCTTCAGATCTTCGTCCATAGCCATGTTGTCAACTTATAATCCTCCAAAAACAAGAAAAAAAAAAGCCCAGAAAATACAGCAATGAAATAGGTTCATATTAAATCCACTGAAGCAATCCAACGTCATATGGAACCATTAAAAAATTGATAACAAAATGCTCCAGGGAATTCAAAAAATCAAAAGAAATCAAAAATAAAAATATTAGTTTACCAGAAACCAAAATAATTTCTTTTCGAAAAAATGCAAAATCCACACGTCCATTGAATAACTTTCGATATGTAAATCTGTAAGAAAGCATACACAACCTACCTACAAAAAACACTACTTTTAAACACAACATAAACATTTCATTACAAGTATAACACAGACACAATATAACATAGCATTTTCTGAATTAACTAGAAACTACTACAAAACTCTAACTAGGCCTAACACAGAAAATGACTACACACAATAACACAAACTCTGAATTAAAAACTGTACAACTAAAATCCAACACTATAACTGCAATTAACTAGTTCTACGTACATCCCCGCAACCCCCAAATCCCTACAAAAAGACTTAGAAAAGGTCTTACCTTATCTGATGATCTGCAGCATGTAACCACGACTCACTCCCAAGAAAATGGACTAAAAATGACAGGAACAGACTACAAAACTGCACTTAGCAGTTAGAACATGTACGCTAAATGAAAATAAAAAAAAGAATGTTATAAAAATGTTTTAAAATAATATTAAAAAAGTAAATAAATGTTTAATGAAACATTAAGGGGCCGATTCCGATTCCGGCCGGAAATCTCTCCGACCGAGCCGGACCCGGAGAGAATTCCGACCGAATCGGACCCTAGCAGTCCGACCGGACGAGTACGATGCATTCGCATGCTATCGGACTCGATTCGGTCAGACTCCCATTGAAGTCAATGGGAGCCGGTCGTACAACGCGTACGCGGGCTCCCATTGACTCAATGGGTGCGAGGCGAACAAGGGCGCCCCCTACAGCGGGTACGCGTCCATGCGCATTTCGGCGTACATGCACAGGTAGGGGGACCCATGGGTCCCCCTGTGTGCGACTCGCGCGCCTACGCGTACAGGGGGTCCGACGCGGACCCCCAAAGTCCGGCTCCGACAGCTCTTTAGAGCCGGACGTCGCGAGTCGGTCGGACTGCTCGCGGCGCGCATCGTACTTACCCGGCCGGGAAACGTCTCCATAGCGCGGTGCGAGTCGTGTCCGTGCGAGTCGGTCGGAGCGTGTTGAAGCCGCGTACGAGTCGGTCGGCGATTTCACGGGAGCTTGCATCGTACTCGCTCGGCCAGACCCGCATACGATTCGGTCGGGAAACAGGGCTCCGAATCGGATCCGGTAAATCCGAATCCGATTCGGAGCACTACCGGCCGAGATCGGAATCGGCCCCTAAGTTGTCAAGTATACAATAAATACTGCTATAAAAACAACAAATATAATAATATACTGTTATTTAAAATATACTTGAAAATGTATAGAAAATGCATAAAAAATGTTTCTTGAACAAATGTATAGGTCTGAAAAAAATGTATATTAATAATGAATGTGGAAAATGCAATTCCTAAATGCTTACATCTAATACTTACACTTTAATCAAAAGTGTTACAAACTTCCATTGAAACCCTTTTATTAATTATGTTCTACATAAAAAACACCAAAATCTCTATTCCCATTCCAATCTAAGCCATTTAGGGAATGGTGTAGGACTCTAAAGGATTAAAATGTACTATTCCCACTCTAATCTAAGCCATTTAGGGTAACATGTTGGACACTAAAGGGGTAACATTTACTCTTTCCATTCCAATGTAAGACATTTAGGAAAAGGAGTTTGAAACTAAAAAGGTTGCATTTACTATTCTCAGTTCAATCTAAGTTATTTTGGGGAAGGTGTTAGACATTACAGGGGAGACATTTATTATTCCCACTCCAGTCTAAGCCATTTAGGGGAAGGTGGGGGAAGGTGTTAGACACTAAAGGTGCAATATTTACTATTCACACTCCAATCTAAGCCATTTAGGGGAAGGTGTTGGAAACTAAAGCGGTTACATTTACTTTTCTACTTGAATGGAAGGCATTTAGGGGAAAGTGTTGGACACTAACTATTCCCATTCCATTCTGAGCAATTTTGTCAAAGGTGCTGGACACTAAAGGGGTTACATTTACTGTTACCACTCCAAACTAAGAAATGTTGGGGAAGGCATTGGACACTAACAGACTTACATTTAGTATTCCTACTCCAATGTAAGCCACTTAGAGAAATGTGTTTGCCACTAAAGGGTGACATCTACCATTCCCACTCCAATTGAAGCCATTTAGGGGAAGGTGTTGAATACTAAAGAGGGTGAGAGTTCTATTCCCACTCCAATTTAAGCCATTTAGGGGACGGTGTTGGACACTAAAGGGGTAACATTTACTATTCCCACTCCAATCTAAGCCATTTAGGGGAAGGAGTTGGACACTAAAGCAGTAACATTTACTAGTTCCACTGCACTCTAACATATCATTTCAACATAATTAACGGTAAAAATAACACAAATTAATTTAAAAAAATACATTATATGTTTTATAATAAATTAATACTTGTCTTGATCAAATTTGTGTGCTTATTTTTTTTATAGTTTCGATTGTGGTCGATAACTACCATATTACTTTTCTACTTAATTTTGTACAGTTTGGGTCCAGCTAATGGGTATAAGTATTGAGAAAACTCATGTCCTACTAATGCATCATAGCTGCGTAGAGGTATCGAACAAGTTATAAATCTTTGTTTTCAAGAGTAACTCTGTGTGCAGGTGACAGTAGACTGGTGTTCATTATGTTCCACATAAGTATTTTGGTACTGCAGAAAAAAATTCTAGCAGGGCAAATAATCTATGTACTACATACTGAATATGAGTTTGGCGGTCCGACCGCCCGAAAGCCATGTCCGCGTCCTCTATGACACCGCTGCGCTGGCGATCTACCGCCTGTCACAGTACAAGTTATGCTGTCTGAAGCACCCACCTATGGCGCTCTCCCCGCCGGGACGCCCAGCGGTCTGCAATATTGGAGTTGTGTTCACCGATGCTGTCAGGTCTGTGGTCCACCCGCTGAGCATATTACGACTACACAGTCGTACTCGTGGTCTCCCTGCAGCGGTTAACCCTTTTGGTGCGCATGACAGAATGGTTCGGTCATGCACCACAGTGCTCTTGTGCGCATGACCGAACCATTCCGTCATGTGCACACGAGTACTAAATCCCTCTGCTGTTTTTTGAGCCTCGGGAGGTACCTCCTGAGGCATTTTGTTTTTCAGTGAAATGACGATCAGTGCGCTGACGTCATTTGGCTGAAACCGATCGGATTGTTTCAGTTTCACTGCCTACGTGTTTGCGGGGCTATCTCAGCCCCCCTAGCACATAGGCAGACGGGAGAGGTATCATTGGAAAGGGGAGAATCTCCTCTTTCCAATGGCATCCTTCCTTAGTAGATCCCTGCTTGGGGATCACCATAGGAGGGTGATCCAGGCTGACACACATTTCCTACCACCCAGCGTTCCCCCAGTTCCCCCATTGGACACCCTCATTTGTGTGGGTGTCCAATGCAGAGTTAGCCTAAAAACGCATATAAAAAAATAGCACTGAGCTATCCCCTATCACCCTATGTTTTTGGCTGTTCCCAGTCACAAGCACTTGGCATACCCACACAAGTGAGGTATAATTTTACTCGGGAGACCGAGGGGAACGCTGGGTGGTAGGAGCTTTGTGCCGGCGCAGTAATACCAGACAGAAATGTGAGGAAAACGTGATTTTTTTCAGCTAAATTTGAGGTTTGCAGGAGATTCTGGGTAGGAAAACATTGGGGGATCCATGCAAGACATATCTCCCTGGATTTCTCCAGGTGTCTAGTTTTCAGAAATGTCTGGGTTTGATAGGTTTCCCTAGATGGCCTCAAAGCCCAAGACCAAAAACTCAAGTGACTCCCTTGCAAAACCAAGTCATTTTTCTAAAAATAATTTTGATGTTTCCACAATATGTTTTGGGCCCTTCCCTGCCGCGGGTACTTGGCCCACCCCCACGAGTGAGGTCCGATTTTTATTGGGAGACCCGGGGGAATGCTGGGTGGTAGGAAATTTGTGTCAGCCCGGTGATCCCACAACTTTCCCACACAGAAATGTGAGAAAAAGTTGATTTTTTTCAGCTAAATGTAATGTTTGCAGGGGATTCTGGGTAGGAAAACGTTGGGGATTCAACACAAGCCATAGCTCCCTGGACTCCCTCAGGTGTCTAGTTTTCAGAATTGTCTCAGTTAGGTATGTTTCCCTAGATGGCCGCCCAGCCCGTGACCAAAAACGCAGGAGACCCCACCTTGCAAAACCAGGTTGTTTTGTGATAGATAAATTTGATGTCTCCACAATATATTTTGGGCCCTTCCCTGCTGCGGGTACTGGCCCACCCACAAAAGTGAGGTACCATTTTTATCCGGAGACTTGTGGGAATGCTGGGTGGGTGGACGTTTGTGGCTCTCCCACAGATTCCAGAACTTTCCATCATAGAAATGTGAGGAGTTTGAGGTTTGGAGGGGATTCTGGGTCATGTGCCCACATTGCGTTTAGGGCTGTTTACCGTCGCAGGCACTAGGCCTACCCACACAAGTGAGGTACCATTTTACATCGAGAGAATTGGGAGAATGCTGGGTGGGTGGAAGTTTGTGGTTCCCTGCAGATTCCAGAACTTTCCATCACAGAAATGTGAGGAAAATTAGTTTTTTTTACAAAGTTTGAGGTTTGCAAGGGATTCTCGGTAACAGAACCTGCTGAGAGCTACACAAGTAACCCCATCCTGGATTCCCCTGGATGTCTAGTGTTAAAAAATTTACAGGATTTCTATGTTTCCCTAGGTGCTGGCTGAGCTAGAGTCCAAAATCCACAGCTAGGCACGTTGCGAAAACAGGGTGAGTTTTCACTGGAACAATGTGATGTGCCCATGTTGCGTTTAGGGCCATTTCCTGTTGTGGGCACTAGGCCTCCCTACACAAGTGAGATACCATTTTTATCGGGAGACTTGTGGAAATACTGGGTGGGTGAAAGTTTGTGGCTCCCCGCAGATTTCAGAACTTTCCATCACAGAAATGTGAGGAATATGGGTTTTTTTTACAAAGTTTGAAGTTTGCAAGGGATTCTGGGTAACAGAACCTGGTGAGAGCCGCACAAGTCACCCCATCCTCAATTTCCATGGGTGTCTAGTTTTCAAAAATGTACAGATTTTCTAGATTTCCCCAGGTGCCGGCTGAGCTAGGGTCCAAAATCCACAGCTAGGCACATTGCGAAAAAAAGGTCAGTTTTCACTTGCAAAATGTGATGTGCCCACGTTGCGTATTGGGCCATTTCCTGTCGCAGGCACTAGGCCTACTGACACAAGTGAGGTACCATTGATATCAAGAGACTTGGGGGAATGCTGGCTGGGTGGAAGTTTGTGGCTCCACACAGATTCCAGAACTTTCCATCACTGGAATGTGAAGAAAATATGTTTTTTATTAAAAAAGTTTGAGGTTTGGCAGGGATTCTGGGTGACAGAACATGGTGAGAGGCAGACAAGTCACCCCATCCTGGACTCCCCTGGATGTCTAGTATAAAAAATGTACAGGTTTGCTAGTTTCCCCAGATGCTGGCTGAGCTAGGGTCCAAAATCCACAGCTAGGCACATTGTGAAAAAAAGTGTCAGTTGTCACTGGAAAAATGTGATGTGCCCACGTTGCATTTAGGGCTGTTTCCTGTCGCGGGCACTAGGCCTACCAACACAAGTGAGGTACCATTTTTATCGGGCGACTTGGGGGAATGCTGGGTGGGTTGAAGTTCGTGGCTCCCTGCTGATTCCAGAACTTTCCATCACAGAAATGTGAGGAAAATGTGTTTTTTTGACAAAGATTGAGGTTTGCAAGGGATTCTGAGTAACAGAACCTG
This sequence comes from Calotriton arnoldi, assembly GCA_963921515.1. NCBI lineage: Eukaryota > Metazoa > Chordata > Amphibia > Caudata > Salamandridae > Calotriton > Calotriton arnoldi. The sequence goes on from CAWUFW010008061.1 coordinate 58,062, forward strand.
CTGAGAGCCAAACTAGTCACCCCATCCTGGATTTCCCTGGATGCCTAGTTTTAAAAAATGCACAGGTTTGCTAGGTTTCCCTAGGTGCCGGCTAAGCTAGGGTCCAAAATCCACAGCTAGGCACATTGCAAAAAAAGGGTCCGTTTACTGGAAAAATGTGATGTGCCCATGTTGCGTTTTGGGCCGTTTCCTGTCACGGGCACTAGCCTACCACACAAGTGAGGTACCAGTTTATTGAGAGACTTAGGGGAACACAGAATTGTAGAACAACTGTTATTACCTATTGACTTTCTATGCATTTCAGCCTTCCAAATGTAAGACAATGTGTGAAAAAGAAGTCCTTTTGAAAAATGTCATCTAATTCACATGCTTGTATGGGTATACCCACAATTTCGGAGATTTGCAAATAACTACTGCTTCTAAACTCTATATTTTGTTCCCATTTCTGAAATACTTAGGTGTTCTTGATACCTATTTTTCCCTCTTTATATTTTACCAAATGAATTGCAATACACCCGGTACACAATGAAAAACCATTGCAAGGCGCAGCTCAGTTATTGGCTCTGGATTTCTCGGGTTCATGGTGAACCTACAAGTCTTATATATCACCACAACCAGAAGGGTCCAGCGGATGTAACAGTATATTGCTTTTACAATTGCCATACTTAGAAGACGTTACAGGTGAAAACATTGGCACAAATGTCTTTTTTTTTCAACTCAATTTCAATATTGTTTTATTTCAACTGTTAGTTTCCTAAGGAAAACCTTGAAGAATCTACACAAATGACCACTTGCTGAATTCAGAATTTTGTCTACTTTTCAGAAATGTATAGGTTTGTGGGATACATTATTGATTTTACACACAACCATTTCTACCACTAACTGGAAGGAGGTTGAAAGCACAAAAAATAGAAAAAATAGGCTATGTCCCAGTAAAATACCAAAACTGTGTAGAAAATGTTTGTTTTATGACAAACTCTGCCTGTTCCTGAAACCTGGGAAAATGGTGATTTTAGCGCCACAAACCCTTTGTTGATACCATTTGCAGGGGAAAAAACAGACGATTTCTTCTGCAGCACTTTTCCCAATTTTTCCCAAAAAAACCCCAAAATTTAGCTGTATTTTGGCTAATTTCTCGGTCCCCTCCAGAGGAATCCACAAACACTGGGTATCTTTAGAATCCTCAGGATGTTGGAAGAAAAGGACACAAATTTGATGTGGATACCTTATGTGGACAAAAGGTTACAGGGGCCTAAGTGCAAACTACCTCAAATAGCCAAAAAAAAGGCTAAGCACGGGGGGCCTAGCAGCGAAGGGGTTAACATACAGCGGTTACCCAACGAAGTTAGACCGCCGCGGTACGCGCAAAAAAAACCCACCACAACAGTGACCATTGGAAGGATTTAAAAAGTGGACACGCCGGCAAATCACACTATAAAACACACCCCATCCCTGACCAGCTTCCTTTGCTTCCCAACTGCAGCCCACAAGACTGGCAGACCTTTTCTCAGCTACCCATTTTCAACTTCCCATTTAGCAGTCTCCACCACCTATAATTTTTGCTTTGCACCGTTTTACCTGTAGAACTTGTTTGTTTTTCCTTTCAAATACTCACATTTATTTTTCTCATCATTCCTGGCGAAGAAAAAAACATGATTCACTGAGCAAGAGTTAACAGTCACAGTGGATGAAATAATTAGAGTAGAGCTACAACAGTTTGATTCCCAAGTCCAGCATACTCCTCTCAGTAGGAAAACGGAAATGTGGGACATGATAATCAACAGAGTGAATGCTGTTGGTACCACCCTGCTCAAACGGAACGACATTCGGAGGAGGTGGCCTGACCTCAGGTTGAGGGTGTGTACCATGTACAACAACCATCATCTGGAGGCTAAGAGGACTAGCGGTGGCCCTCCCAGCGCCCCATTACAAGTCCTTTCATGGGAGGAGAAGGCTTTGGACATCCTGCATTCTGAGGGCTTGACAGGAATAGCTGGGGGAGTGGGCTCTGGTAAGTTACACTTCACTAACTGTCACAATATCACAATGTCCTGTTTGCTGTCAACTCTGCTTTTGCTATTGTGTTCTCTATCTACTTTCCTAAAATGCAATTCTCAAAGTATCTGAGGTGTTGGTTTGTCTGTGTCAATCTGTATTGTTGCATATAAGATCACATGTATCCAACTCCATGACATGCCACATATTACAATGCTGTCTGTGAGTGCATTACCATAACAATATCAATCCAGGACCCGTCATATGTGTGAATATTTAAAAGTATGGCCCATTCCAAATGCATGTTGCCAATAGGTATGGTACAATAACCATTTGTCAATTGTTGGTAAAGTGAGATTGAAGTGACTACAACTACCATGAGGCCCTGTCACTTCAACTCTAACCAAGATACTTGACTCCTTTTGCCCCTTCTCATTTGTCTGCCATGTTACAACTGATCTTTACTCATCACGCAGCTTACCATTTCTCAAGTATTAGTAAAGTGAGATTGAAGTGACTCCAACTACCATGAGGCCCTCACACTCGAACTCTAACCAAGATGCTTGACTCCTTTTGTCCCTTCTCATTTGTCTGCCATGTTACAACTGATCTTCACTGATCACGCAGCTTACCATTTCTCAAGTGTTGGTAAAGTGAGAATGAAGTGACTCCAACTTACATGAGGCCCTCACACTCGAACTCTAACCAAGATGCTGGACTCCTTTTGCCCCTTCTCACTTGTCTGCCTTGTTACAACTGATCTTCACTCATCACGCAGCTTACCATTTCTCAAGAGTTGGTAAAGTGTGATTGAAGTGACTCCAACTACCACGAGGCCCTCGCAATCGAACTCTAACCAAGATGCTGGACTCCTTTTGCCCCTTCTCACTTGTCTGCCATGTTACAACTGATCTTCACTCATCACGCAGCTTACCATTTCTCAAGAGTTGGTAAAGTGAGATTGAACTGACTACAACTACCATGAGCCCTTCTCACTCCAACTCTAACCAAGATGCTAGACTCCTTTTGACCCTTTTCACCTGTCTGCCATGTTACAACTGATCTTCACTCATCATGGACTGTGCAATGTAGAGACAATGCTCCAGTCATATATACATCTGAATACTTTGCTTGATGGTGTCCTGGTCTCATCAACTGAAACTATTGATGGCATGAGTGACACCCTAACAATGGGTACCCCTAATATATGCGACACATGAAGGAAACTCAGCTGATTAGCAGTGCCAGGAAACACCGTGACTCTGCACTTCTCACATGATGAACAATGCTAAGTATACAACCAAGCTGGGGGGTTGTCTGTATGAGACCCAACTAGGCCTTGGAATGGACAAATACACGTTATCACTACACTGGGTTTGTAGCAGATTTTTCAAGATGTCATGTCTATCCCTAAAGCCAAAATGCCACATATCTGCACATCTAATGAGCTGATTAAATCTGCTACATCTATTTAATGTCTACAAATGTCTAGTAACCAACTTCAACTCCACGCAAATAGATGACAATATTAATCTCTATCTATTTTGTTCCATTCTAGGTCCCTATTAACTTTGACACAAACAACGCAGATGTAGATACCTCACTTCCATCAATAACACTGTTCTCTATTTCTCAACAGGTCGATCAGACACTGCACCTGCACAGAGGTTGGAAACCAAACAGAGTTCCTATACACCCCAGGACGAAGCCCTCAGTGTTGATAACGCTCCTGAAGAGGTGGACGTTGATGACAGTCGTGGCCCATCTGGTCAGCCTGGGAAGACGGCAACAGTGGGGTGCTCACTGTGCCCACAACAACACCTCCCACCACAGCTGCAACAACACAGCCAACCACTGCCCTCCCATCTTGTGTACCTAGCATAGTCAGTAACATCCTTTGTCCCCCCCAGTCCTAGATTCTGAGCTGGCTATCACCACCTGAGTCACTGAGGAACCAGGACCCAGTGGGAGGGTGCAGTCTGTGCAAAGGGCACAGGCCCATGGGGGTAGGTGTAGTGGGAGGCGTAGTGGGAGGGCTCGCAGAGTGAGCCGGCTGGGTACACCGACACACAGGCTGCCATCACCCAAGTCCCGGGAGTCTATCAGGACTCCAAAAGTGTCATGGGCCAGGTATTGAGTGAAATCCAGGAAATTAAGCAGCTGTAGAAGGACACATACCAAGAGGTGGCCGGCATACACATTGAGGTGGCCAGCATCCAGACTGAGGTGGCCGGCATCAACACCAACATGGCCTCCCTGGTTGGGGTGCTGCGATACATCAACACCACTCTCTGTAGGGCTTGTCCACCTGCATCTACCCCTTCCTTAGGTCCAAGTACATCCAGACCGTCAACATCTGCCACAGGAAAGGAGGCCCTGTCAGAGGAGGGCACGCCTGCACGCACCCATGTCTCAGCAGCTGCGGATCCCCCTGTCTCAGAAAGAGGGGGCGTCCATCCAAAATTCCAGGAGCTCAGGATGGCAAGACACCCACCACCACCAAGAAGAAGCCTTGCCCCTAATATCCTCTTGTGTGTGCTACACATTCACTTTGTGGAGTATTCCTTCTCAGTTTTCCATATCTGATGGGAAGAGTATGTTGGACTTTGGACTCCTGACAATTTGGACTCTACTACAATGGTTTCATCCACCATGCCTAAAAACTTCACTTTTTGTTGTCACTGTGTAATATTTGGTTAATTTCTTGATCTTATCCTTGTTCAATTCATTAAAAGCACATGTCACCAAATCATTGTTTGTGTTGTAATCTCACATATAACAATAGGAATACACTACAATGTGAACTTTGCAATGTCAAAACTAGGGATTTCTGAAAGCATGGGTATGTTCTATGTAAACAATGTCCAACTCAAGATCACTACCATGTCATAACAACTCATACATACAAGTGTCCGATCAGAGAATATCTTTATTCCATTGTTCAAACCAAAGGCTGACATTATGTCAGAAACATAGCAAATAAGACATGATTCAGTTACTCTGTGTCAGTGCTCACATAATCAGTTGCAGACTTTCACAACATGGAAGGAGGGGATAAATCTGACAATATGCTACACAATAGGCAACAATAACTTAGATCTACATCATCAGCTGGAGCCATATTGCCTATCTCACAAAATGAATCTAACATCAAATAATGAAATAAACAGACACGTCAGTACAGCAGTTTCTGACCACCGGGTCATTTCAATCCAGTGCTGCTGGTGGAATGTCACAAACAAATGTCAGTGATGTGCCACAAGCACTTTGGCCCACAATGAGGAGACACATCAATAGCTACATACAGTTCATACACAATGAGGATTTAGCCAATGTGAAGGCAGAATAGCATGAATTGGGTCCAACACATACATTGTGTTGGATCACAGGATGTTACACATATTGCATTAGGACCAACACACCACAAGGAACAAGTCCAATTGAAGCCACTAAACTTCCATCTTTTCGCTGTGGTACTTGGTACTTACTTTGTACACCTAAAATTGTGACAGACATTCCCAGGACCAATCCATGTCCACTTCATACGTCTGAACAGCATCTTATATATCTGCTAATGTCACAACCCTGAAATGTCCAAATGAGATGCCATGGTGAATGAATCTAAAACAGACCAACACAGAGAGATTAGCTAGGTAACCATACATATGGCACACATCACATTGTCAACTTCTAGAGAACACAGTCCAAGACAACATTTACAGCTGAACAAAGCTACACTTACAATACAAACACCTTTTCTTAGATATTTCCAGACCTATATATTCCTAGTATGTAGCATGAACATCCTCCTCACAACATCACTACAAGAGTTGCAATAATAGTCAAAATCTTCACATCTCACACCATACTTATACTCAGGTAAGTAGTTTTAAATGAGATCTTGATGCAAGTCAGCTCCTTCCTCTTCACCACTATCATCATCATTTGGCATTTCAGGTTCCTCACCCGGTGGATCTTCATGGCCTGCATCCTCTGTGATGTAAGGGATGGGATGTTCCATCACAGGGCAATGTTGTGGAGCATGCAGCAGGCCACGGTGATCTCATACACCTTCCCAGGTGAGTAGAGGAGGGCTCCCCAAGTCTTGTTCAGACATCTGAATCTAGCCTTCAGGAGCCCGAAAGCCTGCTCCACTGGCCATCGTGTTCTTCCATGGGCCTTATTGAAGTGGACTTCCCCTGGTGTTGTAGGATTCCTCAGCGGCAGAACCGCCATTGAAAGGCTGGCGGGGATTGGTTTCAGGGGCCTTTTGCGGGCCCCCCTGGTGTTGGGGGAAGGTTGTGGTGCACTGGGGGGGGCACCCATGGTACCCCCCTGTATTTCCCTGCACTAAGTGGCAGGCACCACGTGGTGCCTGCCACGTAGTGCAGGCAAATGCACTACATGCATTTTCGGCATTGCGGCGGGTGCTGCGGCCAGCAGCACCCGCCGCAATGGTGAAGATGCAAGATGCGACCGCCACGGTGGCGGTCGCATCGTGATTCTACGTGCGGGACTGCCACCATACAGGTGGGCGGTCCCAAGCACCACCACAATGGCGGGCGGACTCAAGTCTGCCCGCCATCGTAATGACCCCCAAAGTTTGGACAGATCACACTTACCTACAAGCCAGACCCTCTCCGGTAGTAGTTGTGACATCAGCTGGGGTATAGTGCTGTTCCACAGTATGAAGGCATCATGGGCAGATCCTGGGAACAGGGCACAGACATTTGAGATGTACAAATCCACCAAGCAGACAACTTGCACGTTGATAGAATGGAAGTGCTTCCTGTTTCGATACACTAGCTCCATGGCTTGTGGGGTACTAAGGCAATATGTGTGCCATCAATGGATCCAAAAACATCGTGGGATGTGACCAAAAGCATAGAAATCCACCTTGACAGTGGCTAAATCCTGATGTCTGAGAAACTTGATGTAGCTGCCCACATGTCTCAAAAGTGCTGCTAGCACCTCTTGGAGTACCAGACTGAACAAGGGTTGGGACATCCCACCTGAAATAACGACAGTGAATTAAAACGAGCCTGTGGCCAAAAAATGCAATACAGACATGAGTTTGGGATGAGTGGTAGGATTGATTTAGGATAAGTGATGTGAGGTTTGAAGTCAGGCTCCAACTGATGACAAAATTCAAGTATTGTTTGACGATTCAAACGAAACTTCTGTATGACATATCGCTCTTCCATGGTCTGAAGGTCTGGAAATGGGTGGGGCACTGGAGCCTGATGTCTCCTCCCTCTCTCAGGCTTGTGAGGAGTAACACAAAAATTTATTTTTGTCACAGTGTGCAGAGTAACATATGTGAAGAGTAAGGCAAAAGTCATGTGTCTGAACATTAATGCTTCATTAAGCATTACACATTTCACTTCATCATTGACAAATCTTGAACATCGACCAGTCATCCCCAAGTTGGCCTTCACAGGCCTGTAACAAAACTGTGCACATCATCAATGCAGAAACTTTACATTGCTATTATAGTGAGGGTAGCATAACATTTCATGTGAAATGCCGCCAACCACGGTGTACAATGCACCACGCACATTTTGCCTATGTGCACAGTAATGCACTACACAGATGAAGTTTTGTACTGGACATGACATGGAAATGGAGCATTTCAAATGTAAACATGTTTGCCCTCATTTGTAGTGGAGTTGACACACTTAAAGGTCAGTTTTCCCAACTACTAACATTGCAAATGCCTGACCTCACTAATAGGACATGTCGAACATACGCTGACTGCGGAAGTCGACCGTGCAGTGGGCGGTCCCATGCATGGCAGACACAGCCGTAGCTAATGCTGGCGATAGTGATGTTGTGGCCCAATGGCTGTGTGCGCTGATGCTGATGACCGCATACGTGGCGTACATGTACGCAGCAGTTGGATAAAAATCTCACTTGCCTCCTGACACTGCTGCTATCAACACCTCCTCCATTTTAATTGTTGTTTGCCACCTCTGGGAGAAATCATGGCACACACTGCAGGGAAGGCGGTACCCGTCCCTTCACTCCTGAGGAGCTGGATGCCCTGGTGGATGAGGTTCTTCCCATGTATGCTCAGCTCTATGGCTCACCAGAGGAACAGGTAAGTTTCTCAAATACATATTTAACTCCATTTCACTGCTTCCTTTCTATACCCATAGGCTACAATGTGCCTCTGAGTGCCAGAGTGTAAGCATTATGTTGATTGCATACATTTTGTGGCCCCTACATTGGGCACAAATGGAATGGATTATGGGGCCCTGGACTTTGTGGAGAGAAGGCCACCATTGGAATGTGTGATAAGGGTGATTTCTACTTGTGTTACATGCATATCTCTATGCAGGGCTCAAATTCATAGTAGCTACAATTTGTACTCAAATCACATCATGGTATATGTGCATTGTTATGTATAGGCACCATGAGCCATGTCTGTACACTGTTATAAGCATCTGAAGATGATGTTAGCCAAGTGTACCATTCCACGGATCACTCAGTCCATATCAGACTTTGTAAAACAGTTGTCTAGGAGGTACCTCACAGACCCATTCAGAGTTCCACACAACCGTATGAACACATATGAAATGGGAAGAAGTTTCACTTTTCTGTATTAAATTGGTGGAAATGTGAGGCCTGACATTGACATGTGGGCAGTCTGGGTCACGGCCCAGTCTGGGGCAGAGTTACTGTGGCAGGAGAACTGATGCACATAGTAATGTCCCTGTAGGCCTGCTGATCCATGTATGTCCCCAGAAAGAGTTATATGTACCACTAGTAGTCCTGATAGCTGTTACATGGATAATATTAGGCATGGTGACAGAGGTGATCACCTGACCTGATATGTCTTTCCATTGACCCGTAGTGTCAATGTGTGTCTGTCACTGATGACTGTCCCCTTACATGCACAGGTCTGCTGACACTTTTTTAATAGTGTTGCTTCCACTGTACAAGCCTATTGAACATCAGAGACATGAACAGTGTAGATAGTGGGTTACTTTTGAATAGATTTAGAAATCTGAGTCTTCTGCTTTGCTACAATATTCCCTATCAAACAACACATACAATGGTATGTTGATTGCCATCCCTGATACAGTGCCACATATGGTAAAACGGGTGTCCTGTGATGGCAGTACAAACAACACAGACGTATTTTGACTTACTAGGATGTTCAAATAAGTAGTCCACATGTCCACACAGCTCCCAGAAAGGTAGCTCTCTGTGTCACACATACCAGCCCTTACCTTGTGACCTTAGTGGTAGGATGTTGTGTATACTATAATACTCCCCTCTTTGGACCATATGCATCAATGCAATGGGCCTGGCAGTAAGGGTGTCTGGACAGTCATGCGCAGATAGTTTACCCTTCAGAAGGTAAAAATGGTGTCTCATGGTGCCTCACATCACATTCCATGTAGGATGGCCCTGGCCTACATGATGTTAGTGGGTTGCCTCAGTCAGTGTAAGTCATGAGCAGGGTTGAGGTTAGTCATCAGATGACCACAAAAGTGTGTATCCATGCTTCAGTTGTGCTTAGCATGTGACATGGACACATGTAATATGTTGACTCTTGATGAATGCTTGTGCTAGATGTCACCGTAATATATATCAAGCTGACAGTTATCCTCAAACTTCCAGTTACAATCTGTTTCTACATCTATTCCATACATACAGGTCAACGCCCATCAGAAGAAGGACATTTTGAGAGCCATCGCCCGGATGGAGCGGACCCTGGAGGTCTTCAACCGGCATAGTGCCCACTGCAGAAAGAGGTGGGAGGACCTACGGTGCTGGACCTGGAAGGTCACAGAGGTCCAGCTGGGAAAGTCCTCCCAACGTGGAAGGGGCACGCACCGGACTCTGACCCACATAGTGGCCCGAATACTGGTGTTGGTCTACCTGGACCTTGATGTGCAGTTGAGGGCCCAACAGCAGCTACAAGGGGTGAGTTCTGTCCAGAGTCATGCATGTCATATTGCCGACTTTGAGTGTTACAGACAGGTATTTCACCAACCATATTGGTGGTGGCCCATGTGCCACACACAAGATGAGTGTAAGTGTGGTAGTAGGTGCATGCTGTTGTGCTGTGGCTATTGTCTTTCTGACGTGGAACACAGCAGAGTCCTGTCCACATCCAATTCTCTCCTTTTGAGCAGACACCTGGCTGAGAGAAGTGGGTAATCATCCCATGTTCTCAGTAAATCTGGGAAAATTGTTCCACACAGGCAACTTGTCTTGCTTGTGTGAAGGTTGATGTACCCTCAGTACTGTCTCTCATTTTATGGTGGCCCTATTGCATGTGACATGACATAGAGTTCACAGTACATGCAGTGACTGTACAACAGTTCCCATTGGTAAGTACTGGTTATACAGTGAAATAAGAGTGCAAAAATCACTGGTTCCATCAGCATTAGTGCCTACATGTTGGCCAGTGTGCATTTGCTAGTTGATGTTTCATCTGCAATAGTGTTTCAGTACACTCATTCACTGACTGGTGACATGCATGAGGGAGTGAGATGTAGAACTGTGGGGATCATATGTGAGTGCCTACACTGATCTTTTCAAGGCAATCTGAGTATGCAATACCAAAGAGTGGTGTGATGTGCCTGCCCATTGGGACTCTAGTTATCCCACTTCTTCATGTCATAGATGTTCAGGGACACCCAAAACATTCACAGGTGTATTGGCTTGTGGATTTACAGCAAACACAAGGAGATGATGGACGGAGCGCTGAAACTTTTCAGACACTCACCCCCAGTCACAGATCTGGGTAGAACCCATCATCGTTCTTTAGCTCACTGCGCCACCCCAGTTCAGACCCAGCTATATGCAAATCAGTCTTGACCCTGTGCCTCATGGGAACAGTCCATCCCGAACTGCCAAGCCAGGTCTTCCCTGAACTGGAAACAATCATCCTGGGACCGATTTTGGAGTAACACCCCTCATCAGCCAGGCTAGCTTGAATCCAGTGGCAAAGTGAGCAAGGGACCCACGTCTGGGCATACCCTGCCAACTTAGGGCAAACAAAACAAACACAAGGAGATGATGGACGGAGCGCTGAAACTTTTCAGACACTCACCCCCAGTCACAGATCTGGGTTGAATCCATCATCGTTCTTTAGCTCACTTCGCCACCCCAGTTCAGACCCAGCTATATGCAAATCAGTCTTGACCCTGTGCCTCATGGGAACAGTCCAGCCCGAACTGCCAAGCCAGGTCTTCCCTGGACAGGAAACAACCATCCTGGGACAGGTTTCGGGTTAAAACCCCTCATCAGCCAGGCTATGGTCAGATAGCTTTTGTTGTCTGCTGCCTGCCTATTATTTCCAATACATAAAATATACTTAGCGTGGCCACTGGGTCAGCACATTGGTCATGATTAGATGGCTTTGTTGTCTGTCTCATTTGCCTGCAAGACAGTAGTTCAGCCTTTTAGATCTGAGGGGAAACAGCCATTACCACGCAGCCATTACCACGCATACCCATTGCAACGCAGCCGTTACCACGCATAGCCATTACAATGCAGCCACTACCACACACAACCATTACAACGCAGCCATTACCACGCATAACCGTTACAAAGCAGCCGTTACCACGCATAACCATTACAACGCAGCCGTTACTACGCATAACCATTACAACACAAGTTCCATTACCAAGCACAACCTTTACCACGCATTTTTTTACAACGCACATGCCTTTACCACACATGCCTTTCCAACGAATATCGTTGTAAAGGAATGAATGGTAAAGGCATGTGCGTGGTAAAGGTTGCACCAGTAAATTTAAGTTTTTTACAGGTAAGTATAAACCCTTTCTATAAATATAAATATATATATATATATATATATATAAAGGGTATATATTTTCCTGTGAAATAATTACTTTTACGTGATAAAAGCATGCATGGTAAAGGCATACTCTTGCTAAAATAAATGTAAAGGTAGGTAGGTACAAAGACTTGTTTAACTTGCAACGATACAATGGGAATGTAATGGAATCAAGAACATCTGGGATGTACCTGTATCCCAGCGGGCCTTTTGATCACCTTCTTGAGCACCATATATTTCTGCATTTCTGTCAGAAGAACTTCATGGTACACGGCTGTAGAACTGACGCATTGTTATACGCATGAAAACATCATCTGTTTCACATTTTTCTCAAAGATAAACACATGTTTTTTTCTAACTGTTACAGTGTGCATATTCCGTTTTAAACTGGCGTAAATGATTAGGTACATGGACAGAAGCCTTGAAAATCCATTATCTCAGTGCATTCTGGCCAGACATACAACGGCACAATGTTTGCAATACAGTTTAACTGTTAATTGGAGCACACTAGTTAGCCAATTCTTCACAGATAATATGAAAAACATGGCATCGTTTGGTCTAGGCTTACTTTATAAGTGGATATTGGTTTGGGACGTAATTGTGCTGTGTAATACCTCAATTTGCAAGTTTGAAATGTCATGCTATTATCGAACATGAAACAAAACATGAAACAATGTACAGACAGTATTACAAGTCCATCGGCTGCCTGCCAAGAAAGACATGTCAGCTATGTTGTGAAACGCCAGAGGCTGAGTTACCATATCACATGACGTTCCTCTTTGCAAACCTAAGCCCTCATTTAGTAACTTTTAAAATTCTCACACGAAGATAGGTGCATGCAAAACTAAAGGCCAATTTACGGGACACAAAGGATTTTAATTAGAGGAGAGTGGTTTTGAGGTGCTGCCAACGTATTCGTTGATTCGCCATTTTGAACTGCGTCTATGGTGGACGTCATGCGATAACGGCTGGTCCACCCTGACGCAATGCTAGCTGACCATGCTCTCAGTTTCACTCTCCTCTCCACAACGTTTGCCAGTGTTAGCTTGAAAAACACTGACACGGAATGTGGCACTGACAGGGAAAAGTGAGTACTGTGTCCTTACCATGTTTGGAAAAGCAAAGCATGGCAGAGCCAGGCAAAGAAAACAAACGAAGGCCCCTGTGATATGATGGGCCCTTGGCCCACATCTTACTAAGCACCACTGGTAATGATCTGTAACTGGCCTCAGGCTTCTGCTTCCAGGCCAGTTTATTAACAGGGTCACCTGACCGGTGACGCCTGTGATGGATGGGTGTAGGTTCAGCCGCAGCAGAGGGGCCCTTGTTACGTGTCCAGCAGAACACTACATTCATCCCAAAAACAACAAGAAAGAACAACAAGTCCAATCTGTGTAAACAAAACAAAATAAACTAGACATTGAGGGGCATATTCTCAAGCACTCATTGCCGATTTAGCGGCACTTTACCACCACGAAAGTGGCGATAGATTCATCGCCCTATTCACAAGCCTGCGCTAACAGCCCATATCGTCAGTTTTCCTGCGATAGCTGCCGCTAAAAACATCGCCAAGGCTGACAGCGACAACTAACGCTAATCATATGCAGAGTAGGCATTCCCGTGCAAAACTCACGATAACACCACTTCGTGATATTCACAACGACCAGCCAGATCGGCGATGCGGGCCTAAAACATGCGATAAGGCGCGTTAGCAGCAGGAACTTAATTAAGACCTGCTTTTTTCTGGTCTTAAGTAGGACGAAAACCTGCAGTAGAAAGGGAGCACAGCCCAGAGCCACATCTGAAGACCAACACAAGCCATGGAGCTACTAATCATGCAGCTTGGAGACCCAAGAGGGCCACAACACCCACCGCCACCACCACCAGGACCACCCCCCCCCCCGGGCCAACCCCCCCCCCCGGACTACCACCGAGGCAGCGCAGAACAAGACAGCGGACCTTCCGAAAACGCACCAGCCTCAGAGACTTAACTTAACGCCAGAGGAAGTCATTGCCCACTACAGGCTCAAAAGGACAACCATCCTCCGAATCCTGACCCACATTGCCCACAGGCTGACGGTACCATCACAGCGGACAACCAACATCCCTCCGCAGACAAAGCTGCTGGCTGTGCTGCACTTGTTGGCCTCTGGTACCTTCCAACCAACAACTGCCAGAGTCGGAGGAGTCTCACAGCCAGCCCTATCAAAGTTCCTCACACCTGTCTTGGATTCCATCATCAGCTTGATACCCCAGCCCCTTCACTTCCCCCACACTGCGCAGGAACAGCTGGGGACCAAGCAAAGCTTCTACGCCATAGCTGGCTTCCCTCACGTGTTGGGGGCAATTGACTGCACACATGTCCTACTTGTGCCCCCTGCCGACACTGCACACAATTACCGCAACGGAAAGCACACGCATTCCATCAATGTGCAGGCAATAGTGGACCACCGGGGACTGTTCACCAGTGTCGTTGCAAACTTCCCAGGTAGTGTGCACGATTCCTACATCTTCCGACAGTCCATCATCAACCAGCGCTTTCAGGATTGCAACTATGGAAATGGACTGCTCATTGGTAAGTACACCACACACCTCAACTCCACAATCATACAACTCACAACTGTGGGAATGCACACGTAACAAAATCACATACAACATGCCAACCAACATGCCCACCTACCAGACACGACAACACAAGTAACTGTGGTAAGAGGTGCCAGACATGTAGACAAACCACCCACAAAGGCATAGCCCCTCTGCCACACAATTGCAGTATGTGGGGAGAGGTGGGAACCAAGAATGTGCGAAGGAGGCAAGTGACCCATGAATAAGAATGTACACAATGCCAAGTGTGGCGGTGATGTGCTGGACAGTCATGAGTATGCAGAGCACAGACTTGTCCATGTGGACATATACAGCTGGTGTGTGTAGTGTCGTGGACAGTGGACGCAACCATGTTACCTCAGGCAGTGGGGAAGACCTCGGACATGTAGCTATGTCGCCCCCCCTGTAAGCGTAAGCACAGTGGGCTGGGCCGGCGTACGGCAGTCCAGTGTAGGAGTGTGAATAAATAGCCCATGACCGGTGGTGCCTGTGTGCCTGCTGCACCCCAGCCCGCTGGTACCTAGACCCGTCCGGCGCCCAGCGGTGATTGCCCGCCCCTGCGCAACCAGGCCTCACTGCTCACCTGCCGCCACCGGCGTGTCTCCAAGAGGGCCCACCACGTTCCGGTGCAATCTTCAGGGCCGAGGCCCGCGAGCTTGGGAGCCTCCTCAGCCTATCGCTGGCTTCCGTGCAACAGGCCCCCAGCGCACCCTGTGGAACCGCATCGCGAAGTTCTGTGTGTGCTGACTGCTCCCTCCGGCCTCCACTGCGGTCCAGCAGGCTAACAGACAAATCCTTTCCAGTCCGGCCCTCCAGGCACACTGCATCATCGCAGGCTGCACACCTGCTCAGCTCATCAGGTGGGCCTACCTCAGTGCACTGCAAGTCATCGCCACGTGGCGGTAGGCCCCAGCCAGACGCAGTGCCTCAGGTGCCACTAACTCAGTGCACCGCAAGTCACCGTCCAGCCTCCAGGCCACAACATCATCGCAGGCTGCACACCCACTCAGCTCTTCAGGTGCCACTAACTCAGTGCACCGCAAGTCACAGTCCAGCCTCCAGGCCACAACATCATCGCAGGCTGCACACCCGCTCAGCTCTTCAGGTGCCACTACCTCAGTGCACTGCAAGTCACCGTCCAGCCTCCAGGCCACAGCATCATCGCAGGCTGCACACCCGCTCAGCTCTTCAGGTGGGCCTACCTCAGTGCACCGCAAGTCATCGCCACGTGGCGGTAGGACCCTGCCGGACGCAGTGTCTCAGGTGCCACTAACTCAGTGCACCACAAGTCATCGTCCCGTGGGGCTACCCCACAAGTCTGCCTCCAACAGCCAACAGCATGTCCTCGGTAACGCCACTGGAGCCCCTCACAGTCACGGGGCCACCCCCATCCCAGGCAGGCCTCTGGAAAGCCTGGGTGATGTACTCCGAAGCGCACGACATCCCAGTGCCGCGGCGCACGCGTAGGCGTGTGAGGAGTGTGAAGAAATGGTCCAGGGCTCTGGGCGTGGTTCAGTCCTGGGCTCTGGGCATGGTTCAGTTCCGGGCTGGCCACAAAAGTAACTATGGCGTGTGTCTCTGTTGTGGTGTCTGCGCCACCCGTCCCTTAATCGACAAACTTGCAATGTAGCATGCACCCGGAGGGCGGGCACGCCCGAATGGATAAATAAAGGAGCGCAAGACCGCTTGGGGTCTTGGCTCATACATGCCAACTGTTGTGTGTGTACCTTCATTGCTGCAGCATAAGCCAAGGGCCTAGCCTCAATCGCAGCACGACTTCAGCCAGGCCTGAACTCCACATCTGTGTCTGCCCTATCCTTACCATAGGCCTACACACACATGGCCGCCCACCTTCAACGGCAAACATTACAGTGTTGTTGACAGGCTTGCGGACATGCGCAGACAGGCATGACAATGGTGTGCCGTAGGAGTGCAAGTGATGCAACCGCGCAGGGCACACAAGTAAATAGGCCCGGGGGAGGGAGGAGCAGCTGTGAGGCTACGTAATACACATTGACCCCGCACATTCGCCAGAAGCAATACATGGCAAACATGAATCCCAAAGTCACACAAATCAAACACCACAAAACTTATAAGTCTGCCAACACAGCATGCAGAACCACCAGTTTACACTAATCTCACTTACCTCTCACAGGTGATCAAGGATATGCATTCTGCCCGTGGATGATGACACCCCTCCGAGCCCAGAACACCCCGGCCCAGAGGCAGTACAATGTGGCCCACAAACGCACCAGGGACATTGTTGAGCGTACATTTGGCGTGTTAAAGTCACGTTTCAGGTGCCTGGACATCACAGGTGGAAGACTCCTGTACATCCCAGAAATAGTGTGCAAGATGATCATTGCATGTTGTGTATTGCACAACATATGTGTATGCACCAATGCCCCATGGATCCAAGTGCCAGATGCACCGGACGATGATGAGGAAGATGAGGCAGGTGGACCACACCCCACTGCAGCTGCAGCAGGAATAGCCCGAAGGAACACAATCATTGACAATTTCTTCGCATGAGCACGTCACATTGTGACACTCCTTAGCAATCATGGAACAGTACGAAATGACCACATGAACAGCATGAGCAAAAAAATTCATTGCAACACACATTCCCTGTGTGCATGTCAGTCCTCTGCATTAGCACATCACTCTGACAGGTGTAAGTGCAACATTAAGTGCTAACAATCTCACAAATAGGAAATAGATGGTGGGTATGTCACCTCTGTACAGAGAGGCTATTCAGGGTGTCACGTATTCGGAATGCCTTCACAGGGTGTCAAATGTAGTACGTGATCCAACTCATCAGCGTATCACATGTGTACAAAAACATGACATGAAGGCTGTCATTGGTGTTCAAAAAAAGACAACAGGCTGTCATTTGTGGTCAAATTTAAAATTGCGGGTGTCATTTGGGGTCAGATATGAAATTGCGGGTGTCATTTGTGGTCAAATATGAACCACCCTGATGCAGAGATGCACCCTGTGACTCAAGTCCCACAACATGAGCAACATGGACGTAAGGGGGATGGGGGCACAGTGAACACCTCAGCAACATGGGAGATGCACACCAGCCAAAAAGCCAGCAGGAATACCTTGCGTAGAACACACCAAGGTGTCCCCTGGACATATGTGCCATGTACAGATCACATGTGTACACGGACGTCATCCATCAATAGTAGTGAACAGTGTCAGCTAATAGGTGCAAGGTGAGATGTCACGCGCCTCCTCACAGCTACCTGTACCCATCACTGTCAGACTGAAGCAAAACAACACTGCTACATCAGAGCATGCAAATTTGACCGTGAGGGCACGTACATGGCTGGTAAGGGTTCAACCGTGCTTGAAGGCGAAGCAGTGACATCCCCCCTCCCCCCAATCCACATCACATTTCCAGAATGCAAGCAGATGACAAACTAACATTAGGGATGAAAGCTCCTTTGTCTGGGCTAGAAGGCGGTGGCACATCTGCACCTCCGAGCTTGGAATTGCATGCGCCCGGCACCCCCTGAGAGATACCATAGCAGCTGATGACGACTCCCACACTGCGCACAGCGCTAACCAAAGACCAACGTATACACACCCCACACACAGAAGTCCTTACTCGCAGTTCTCTTGCATGGAATGAACTTCACACTTACGCACAGATCATCCCAGGAGTCCAACCGCTGCACACTCAAACAAATCATTGCTCCGAGCTGTGGCATCCACATAACTTTGACTTTTTAACACACAGCCCTATTTCCTACATTGGCGTGGGGCTAAGTTGGGAAATTGCGAGATTGTTGTTTAGGAGCAATGAGGCCACAGCTAGTTCACACATTCCCAGTCATCACACTGCCTGGCTAGGTCACGGTCAAACATGCGCATTGATATCAGTTCCCAGGGAGTACCTTATTTTTGGAATCACTGCCCCTATATTCATCCATACTTTCATGCTTGCTTGATCATTGACATGACACATCTGTGTGAATTAGAATGTTTTAATCACATTCGGTGGAGTGTTGAAGCTGGACCAGTACATGGCCATGCAAACCCCACTTGACATTGTTGCCCCGTGGAGGGCTAGCCTGAGTCCTTAAGGGATTGACAAGTTCATCGGAAGAGGAAGAGTGCAGTCCGCAGTCTGATTGCTGTGTCATTGGTAACCAAAACAAATATGGCAGTCCAGGTCGAGGGCCAAGGTGAGTGTCGCAGAGTGTCTCGGGGGACAGTGGAAGGTGTTGTTCCAGGGAATGATGCAGAGGGCAGAAACAAGCTGAAACAGGCCATATGGCGGAGATGAATGCTACCGCTTCCTTCTTACCACAAAGGCAGAATCATCCACATCATCGTCCTCTGATGTGTGATGTGCCTCACATGTGGGTGGTGGTGTGGCACTGACACATCAGGGGCCGGAGGTGGAATGTCTGCCACACTGTGTGGCAGTGACACATCAGGGGCCAGAGGTGGATTGTCTGCCGCACTGTGAGGCACTGACACGTCAGGGGGCGGAGATGTGGATGGAGTAGTAGCAGCAGCATTCATCTGCGCCAGGCCTTGTGGCAGCAATGCCATGATGAGGATCTGCAGGGCATGGAAGATCCCAGCTACATCTCGCTCGTATGCAGCCGTGGCAGCCATTCTTTCCGCCTGCATCCGCTCCATGTTCTCCATGATCCTCCGCATGCCTCCCAACTCCCGGCTCTCATCGCTGGAGCCACTCTGACTAGACAGTCGTTCTTGTCTCAGAGTCATGACTCCAGTGATGTCAGCCATGGCTTGTTGGAGAGCATGGAGCGGACTGTGGATGTCCGTTAGGGACTGTAAGTGGTCCCTGATGGGACTTAGACACCCACGTATGGCATCTAGTTTGGCTGCAATGAGGTCGAACCCCACCCGCACCTGATCAGCCATCTCCTTCTGGCCCTCTAACACACGGTGTTGGAATGCCATGTGTTGGTCGTGGGGGTCCTGGGAGACAGCCATGGTGGGGAGTGCTTCCAGCTGTGTGGTCTGTGCAGGGGGTGGGGTCTCCTTGATGCAGCTGGGCTGCCCTGCTCCTGGGGGGGGGGTGCTGAGGGTGTCCATGAGCTGTTGGAGGGCGTCAGTGTCGATGGTTTGGAGGTCCTCTTCATCATCAGTGAAGAGATGTACGGTCTGCTCTGCAGGAGGTGTTGATTCTCGCTCTGCAATGTGAAGGGGAGATGCAGTTTAACAGTGTGTTCCATGTATTGGACAAGTTTACATACAGACTGCATGACAATGTACATTGTGACTGTTTGGGAGGAGATGCCTATTTGATGCGGGACAGTGGACATTTCTACACCATCAGAGATGTGGGGTTGTACTTGTACATTATCATCTCACAGTTTCCTGCTATGCCAAATGTGATTGGCCAGTTTCTACACACAAGAGGCAGCAGTTGTGTCCTCTGTTCTGTTGTGAAAGTGTTGCAGTCTGTACCACATTGTTGTCAATGTTGATGTGCTCTGTTTCTTATGTGTGTGTGCTGCATTGTGGGAGAGTCGCCCCTGCAGCTCTGAATTTTCTGGCCCTTATCACTTTCAGGCAGTGTGTCTTTCACTTCTGTGCTTATGCAGTGCTGAGATGTTGCAGACTTGGGTAAATTGGGCTCTTGGTGGGAGTTGGGACTCTTGGGCATGGTTTGTCCGCAGATGTCTTGTTGACGTCAGGGGTTGTTTGTGCACGTGGATGTGTCAGAGTGTGACCTGTTCCTTTACGGATGTGGTCCACACTCAGCCACCTCAGTGTTGTGGCGTGCACCATGTCATGATAATTGGACTGCAGCCATGCTAATCGTCATGCAGTGTCACTTGCTTTGTCAGTGTGGCTCACGGACCCGCAGCTTTGCTGGGTTCAGCACATGTGCATGGGTTTGTTGTGAGATTAGTGATGTGTGGTGAGGGCCCCCTCTGGGCAGATTGTCAACGGGGGCCTACTTACTGTTTCTATGTGTGCTGCAGTGTGCCAAGGAGATCAGGGACATGATCCAGAGTAATTGTGGGTGTGCACTGTGCTATACTTAATTGTGCATGTGTGCCATTGTGCCCATCTCCCACCGTTCCCCCAGTCCCTGGTCGTTACTCACCCTGTTGTTGTTGGGTTAGGTCATGTTGAGCAGTGTCCGGTCCCCCAACTCCTGCCACCGTCTCCCCACTGATGACTGTGGACACCATTTCCTCCATCTCATCCAGCTCCTGCTGTGGCGCTGGACTCCCACCTCCAGTCTGCATTGCTGCTTTCCGGTTGTTGGCGAGTTTCAGCTTGGTTTTGCGCTTCACATCATTCCAGCGCTTCTTGCAGTCATCCACTTCCCTTCTCTTCACTCCGACTGCATTCACCTTGGCCAAGATGGACTGCCATATTGCATTTTTAGTTGCCAATGACACAGTGGAGGTGATGAACAGTTGTTGGTGGTGTTCTATCACCTCCGTAATCAGGATCTTGTTTCCCTGCGGACTGAGTCGCGGGTTCCTCTTCTTCTTCTCCTTGCCCTTCTCCTTTCCCGAGGTCCCAGGCTGGTCCTCCGGGGGGTTTGTGGGGTTCTGGTTGGACTCTGTATTTGCTCCAGCTTCCTCCATGGTGCTTCTCAGTAGTTTGTGGGTTTTTTTGGCAGTTTTTATAGTGATTTTTCCCGCCTGACGTGGGAATAGCAAGCCTGGCGCTGCTTATCACTGATGTTTTTATCGCTGTTGGGCCCATCGCCACTTTTTTCACGTTCGGGTTTCCTTTTTTATCGCCGTCCCGGTAATTTTTACGCGGACATTTGACGCGTTATCGGGATACTATCGCCCGTTGCCGGCGTGTTGAGAATACGCCGTTAACACGGCGTTAGTTTCCCACGATAGACGGCGTTATGTAAAGTTGCGTTAACCTAGGTTGGCGATAATTATCGCCCGTTCTTGAGAATATGCCCCTGAGTCCATAGGTCTCTGAAGTCAATCAGCAGGACAGCAGTAGATGCATGGCCTGATGATAGTGGATTCAACAGGACATCTCCTCTTGCATTCATAATTTAGCCCGGGGCACATGAACATTGCTGCAAAGAAGCCTGAGATCTTTAGAGAACATACTCACTGGAGTATTGAGTTGGCCCACGCTGCTGATGCTCAGGATAGTTCATGGTTAGGGTCAAACATTCAAAGATAAGTGCATCAGGAGTGTTATGTGAGCCTGTTACGAAGCTTGCTTTGGTGGTGTTGCGTGACTCACTGATGACAGTCTTGTAGTGACTGGGAAGATCGTCTGTGACCTTCTGAGTTCTCCGATTCGAGGCACCACTATGTCCTGGTATACGTTAGGAGAGCAGGGTCAAGTCCATCTCTCGCTTTTGGAGGCCCCTAATATGGGTCGCCACGGGACTGCATGTGGTCTGTGCTGGGGCTGCGTGTGCTCCACATCTGTGACGCTGCAGGACCCTCGAGGAGCTACTGCCTAGTCATTTGTGTAACCATAGGGGTAGATGGGTCATGGTGAAGGTGTGCTAAAGATGACAGGATTAGGATGTAGCTGGGGTTAGCTAATAGTCACTGATTGATGGGTGTTTCAGAGTTTCATGGGAACTTATTGGCTTTTGATGTTTCACTTGTGTCGTACTCTACTCTGATTGTAAAATGCTCCACAGGTAGTAGAGGTGATGCAATGAACAGGAACTGGTATTATGGTGTCACCAGTAGGGTGATAGGCGTTGACAACTTAACTTCATGGTTGCATGGATTCTTCCTTGGTTTGTTGACTGTTGGAGTGATGGTGACCGGATGGTATTCATAGCCTGGAGGCTCTGTGATTTACTTACACTCTGTCTTTAATTGTGCAAGGCATCTAGCTCTTGGCATGCCTGAAATGGTTCACTCGGCAGCCAGTACTGTGTCTAGATGTTTGGTCTGGTAAGCTTGGGATAGAGACTCAGTACGTGTGTGTGAGGCTTACTACTCATTCACCCACTGGGCTGTCACCAGGTCATCGTCACTCCACATCAGAGGCTCACTTGTGTCAATAGATGCACTCACAGTCATTGATACAAATTGGTTACGGGGGCTACTTCTAGGCCTAGTCCCACCTTATCTTCTCTCTTTCTAGGCTTGGTCAATTGTCAGGTTTCCCAGTGTGAACTGACTGGTCACAATCCTTTCTCTTCTTTCGTCTTGATGATTCAGCATGCACTTTCTTTTCAATTATGTCGGCGAGACTTCTTGTCGCTCGAGTCTCTTCTTCTTCTGGGTACACGGTGTGCACCATCTTCTAGAACCGGCCAACAAGTCCTCTCAGTGGTCTACTGTATTTCTAATCAGCCAACATGGCCTTTGATCTTACAAGAGCAAGCAGTCTGGTGTGGCAATCAGGGTTTCCTTAGTTTGAGACCTGTTGCTGTTGCAGATCTGTGACTGAGGGCGTGCATTAGGTGGGGTCCTTCTTGTGCTGGCATCTCAGATGAGTTGGCCCTCACGCTGCCTCCTTTGTCAGTCATAGTGCTGCACCTCTGTGTAAACCAAACATGTCTTTAGGAGGTGGGTGCTTCAGGTGAGGCTTTATTATCGTACGCCAGGCATGTGGAGTGCTGTCCTTCTCTCTCACATGGAGGCAAAGGGGGTCAAAGGTGCAGTAGCTTCTCACACCTCTCTCTCTTCTTCTCTGGACGGTGAACCTCTCCCCCTTTCTTCCTCAGTGAAGTAAAGGCAGTCTGTGCTATACTATCCTTCACTTGTGAGGGCTCAGGACAGCCTTCTGAGCCTCTCTACCTTCCATAGGCGGACGGCAGCAGTCCGGGAGCAGGGCCAGTGCCTGCAGCTCACACAGCAGGGCATCTGACGTCTCTCAACACATTGTAGCTAGAAGTGCTTTGTGCTATTATTTTATATCTGAATTTTGGACACTGTTTTTGTGAAGGTTAATAAGTGGCATGAAGAACGATAGGTATGGGGGGCGTGGTTTGCCTGGCTCAAATAAGGCCGCAGCCTGAGAGAGCTCCGGCAGCCGCCCATACGATCCTTTCAAAATCTGCACTGCCGAGACGACACGGGCAGTAATATTAGCAGTCAGCGACGACTGAATGCCTCCGGTTCCCGCTGCGGGGGTTTGAACCACCGAGGCACACGCGGTGCGGAGATCTGCTGCCGGCCGAATCGGGCCTACAGATGCTGGTCCATGGCCGAGGGTGTGCGTCCTTCGCTCTGGTGGGCGTAGCTGCGGGTGGAGTTCCTTCCACACGGCCAGCGGGGGCTGGAGCGGCGATCGAGAGGTGCAGTGCTTCCACGGGGCGCAGCGGATGGCCCGGATGGCGATGCTGAGTCCGGAATGAGCCCGGGGGACTCCATACATACAGCGGAGGTGAGGCCAGAGGAGAGGCGGCACACAGCGGGGAGGAGAGCTCGGTGAAGGCTGAAAACACAGGTTGCTAACGCGGGGGCACTTGGCGGCAAAAGGCACAACTGGGAGTCCCGGAGATAGCTGATGCCTTCCTTATCATTGTAGTGACCGGTGCGAGACTCACGGAGGATTCTGCATCTGCGGTGGTGGAGCGCGGGGTCTGGCTGAGGCGGGGCACCGTGTAACTAATCTCACTGCACGACATAGTACATCTCGCCCTTTGGGCTCGCCTGGTGGACCTCCCTCACTCTTACGCCAGTGTCCAGGGGCGGCAGCCATCTTGTTCTCCGGTAGTGGGTGATACAACGCGGTATAGCCGTCCTCTCCCCACCAAACTGCAGCAGCCATGGGGCGCACTGATAAAACACAGCCAAAACTCTCATTTGAAAATCGTAAGTCCACAAGATTGAGGGAAAAGGAGCAGGAACAGAGCAACCTTACGGGTGCTGATGATGCTGGTGCGCCGGAGGGGGACATTCGCCAAATTCTTGGGGCAATGCAACGTAGCCTAACCTCCATAGATGCTAAAATAGACTCTTTGGCATACCGTCTGGATAGGATGTCGGAGAGAGTAGATAAGCACTCAGAGCGCATCGACATGGCAGAGCGAAGGATTTCAGAGGCGGAGGACACTCAGACCGAAATGGGGGCCACGCAGCGTCAAATGGAAAAACTGGTAACGACTCTAAAGGATAAGGCCGAAGATTTAGAGGCGCGCTCGCGCAGGAACAATGTACGCTTGTTGGGATTGGCAGAATCGACGGCCACGGGCCCAATGGAACATTACATTGAAAAATTGCTGGTCCAGTTACTGGGGCGCGACACGTTCTCTGAGGTGTTTATTGTGGAGCGGGCGCACCGCACGCTGGGCCCCCGTCCACCACCGGGAGCCCCTCCAAGCCCGGTACTTATTCGCCTACTGAACTATAGAGACAGGGATGCTGCTCTAAGGCGCGCGAGAGAGCTCAAATCATTCCCATACGAAGGGTCAGAACTGTCTCTCTTTCCAGATTTTCCCCCCACGGTCCAAGAGGCTAGGAAGAAGTTTGGACCGGTCAAACGTAAACTCAGAGAACTGCAGTTAGACTATGCGATGCTCTATCCTGCTCGCCTAAAGGTCTCCTTTGATGGTAAAACCCGACTTTATACTGACCCCAGTGCACTGCAGAAGGACCTCAAGAAATATGGGACGGAGAGGGCGAGAGGTGGTTCCCCATCACTTGAGACAGTGGAGAACGAAAGAGCATCTGCAGATAATAACGGAGACCCAGGAGTGGCCGCCTCATCGTCATCACCATCATGAACGTTCCCTGCAGTGGCTGCTGTTTGCTGTGCTGTTCTGTGGAACTGTGCCTTACGATGTAACATTGACAGTACTCTCATGTCGCTGAATGTGGTTTGTTTGTTGGATCCTACAACAGTAAATCTGTCTCGAAAGTTATATATGACTTGGGCGGTGCTGGTCTACCCTATTGCATCGTAGAGAGCCGGCGGCTATCGCCACCGAGTGTATTCCACACAGTTGAGTGTTGGGGTTTGCTGCCCTGTTGGCAGGTTAAGCCTAAGATTACTCAGGGGTGGGTGGACTATGGGAATGCTATATCTCTTTTTTTTTATATGGTGTGGGTGGGGGGGTGGTGGGGTGGGAGTTGGGGATGTTCAAAACTTGCAACTATGCTATAAGATAAGATGTTATGATTTAATTGCATTCAGATACGAGGTGTATGTGTGCTTGGTTTTAGAAGACTGTGGATTTCCCCTGGACTAGCGGCCAGTCCAGAGTGATACGTTTCCTCACGTGGAATGTACGCGGTCTTAACGATCAACGAAAAATCCGTAAAGTTGTTGCATACCTGCAAAGACATCAGATTGACGTTGCTGTGCTACAGGAGACACACCTCCCCCCAAAGACAGGGCTGCTCACACAGCGTAGAATAAAGGGGCAGTGTATAGCTGCTGGGTTCACATCGCACGCTAGAGGGGTGCTTGTGTGGGCGCGAAGGGGCTCTGACGTACAAGTACAAGCTATTGAGCTGGACCCTAGTGGCAGATATGTGATAGCGAAATGTCGTAAGGAGCATTACACATTGTTGCTGGTGGGGGTATATGGCCCAATCACGATGATCCACAGTTCTACCATGCCCTGCATTCCAAGATTTCCAAATATGCACATATGCCCATATTGTGGGGAGGGGACTTTAATTGCATACAGGACCTGGAGTTGGACCATTCTAGAGGGACCTCCAGGCCGCTCTCCCGTGCTGCCTGCGCCATAGCCTCCATTGTGCGAGCTGAGGGTATGTGTGATGTGTGGCGACAACGTAATCCACTGGGAAGGGACTATACGCATTACTCAGCAGCGCATGACACTCATACCCGGATAGATTACTGGTTTTCCTCACAGACATTGGATACCTCAATCAGGGATTGCACACATATGCCTAGAACTTTCTCGGATCATTCCCCAATTTGCCTTACGCTGGAGCTGCCCGTAGGGGGCTCTAGATATGGATCGTGGCGTTTCCCACAATATTCACTCTTAGACTCGGTCTTTCGCGCGGAGCTGGGTACCGCCATAGATGAGTACTTTTCAACAAACTTGGGGAGTGTGGATAATATGGGGGCGGTGTGGGAAGCTTTTAAATTATATATCAGAGGGATAACGATCTCTAAGCATGCTGGGGTTCTCCGGGCTATTCGAGCCCAGCTAGCATCTACAGAAGATACTCTTAGATCACTGGAATATGTCCACTCAGAAACAGGGGACCCGCAAGTGTTGGCTCAGATTCGAACGCAGCTTAGCAAATTTCAGGAGTTGGCGGAGGACGAGATTCGACATCTGGGGAAATATGCTGTGGCCAGATTCTATGTGGAACGGGATAGGCCAAGTGCCACGTTGGCAGCTCAAGTGCGGCCCCTAAGAGGCGACAACCACATACCACAAGTACACAGCTCAGAGCAGACTTTAGTGCATGATACGCCGACCATCCTGGACGCATTTGCAGAGTATTACACAGCGCTTTATACCTCACGGCCTAACATGTCCACTGAGACAGATGAGGAATATTTAGCATACATAACTATGGCCTGGCTGACTAACAGTGACAGAGAACGACTGATAGGACCGTTGAGACCCACTGAAATTACAGCTGCTTTGAAGAGCATGCCTGGAGAAAAGGCCCCTGGGGCAGATGGGTTAACTGTGACATTTTATAAAGCCTACATTGATAGGCTGCTTCCCCATTTGGTTAACTTGTTTGAGGAAATGGTGAAGACGGGCACTATGCCACCATCTATGAGAGAGGCGACTATAGTTACTATACTCAAGTCTGGGAAGCCACCAGACCTTTGCTCTTCATACAGGCCGCTTTCATTATTAAACATAGATACAAAGCTGTTCGCTAAAGTATTGGCCAATAGACTAGCCCCCCTGCTGCCCAAGATGGTGGGACCGGAGCAGACTGGATTCGTCCCGGGCCGATCCCTCCCTTTCTCATAATCTCAGAACGCTGTTTGGGACCATCGCTTGTATTCAACCTAAAACGAAGGCAGCAGCCCTCTTTATTGATATTGAAAAAGCCTTCGATTTGGTGGAGTGGCGCTTTTTATATGCAGTACTTAAGAAGGTGGGTGTTGGGGATATTTTTATACAGCTGGTACAGGTGTTATACGCAGGCCCAGTAGCACGGGTTAAAATTAATGGTGCACTCTCTCGAGCGATTGCCATTACTAGAGGGACGAGGCAGGGGTGCCCCCTTTCCCCTCTCTTATATGCCATAGTGGCCGAACTCCTAATGTGTGCAATGCGAGAATACCATTCATATAGAGGCATACGTTCCCCACATTACAATACAGTGATTGCGGCCTATGCTGATGATACTCTGCTTTATGTCCGCAACCCAGAGCAAAATTTGACACCCATGCTACAAGAAGTAGAGAGATTCAGTCAACATTCGGGGCTCCGGATCAATTGGCAGAAATCCCTCATATTCCCTCTTACCACAAACACAACACCGGTACACACTACGTACCCATTAGAATGGACTACGGACTCCGTAAGGTATCTGGGTATCAAAATTCACACGGATGCTGAACTGGTCTTGACCGAAAACTATGGTCGAGCCCTACAAAAATTCTCTGACGCGGTGGACAAGTGGATTAAACTGCCACTGCCGCTGATGGGCAGACTAGCGCTGGCGAAAATGGTGGTGCTCCCACGTTTTTTGTTTCTATTTTCAAATG
Organism: Calotriton arnoldi; assembly: GCA_963921515.1. Lineage (NCBI taxonomy): Eukaryota > Metazoa > Chordata > Amphibia > Caudata > Salamandridae > Calotriton > Calotriton arnoldi. The sequence continues at coordinate 86,104 of CAWUFW010008061.1, forward strand.
TCCCCATAGGTCTACCGCAGTCGTTTTTTACTACATTGCGTAGCTCCCTGGGCCGCTTAATTTGGGCAGGGAAGCAGCCTAGGGTTAGGTGGGAAGTACTAACGCGTCCATATGCGAGGGGAGGGCTCAACGCTCCCGATATGGAACGGTATTATAGGGCTGCACAAGCGTTGCATGCACATGTCTGGTTCCACGGACCCCCGAATATGCCACAATATCTTCTGGAGCGGAATATGGTAACCCCCTTTATGCTGCCCGGGATGGCGACAGGGGCAGCAGGCGTGACGCGAGGTAGGATAGATCCAGTGAACTGCACCGGCTCACAGTTCTCCAAGACCGCTAAACAGCACAATCTCTCTCTCATATACTCCCCCAGACTCCCCATCCCATGGTGCAGCTGGCTCCCGCATAGGGATGATAAGGCATTGATGGGTGTGCTAGTAAAGTTAAATATTCGCTGTGTAGGTGATTTGTTTTGCGATGGGCAGGTCAAAACCTGGGAACAGGCGGCAGGTCAAGCGGCGGCGGTCACGACTCTAGACATGTTCCAGTATCATAGACTTCGCTGTGCCTTGCGTGAATTGCTGGCAGATGGCATGGTAGAACCGGCGGAGATGCCCTCTTTGACATACTTACTAAGAACCCCTAGTGCACAACAGGGAATAACCAGACTGTATGCTGCATTTCACATAGCTGGCGAATACCCCAAATTGCCATCCCAAATAGATTGGGAAGTTGAGCTGAACTTGATACTAACTGAAGAACAGTGGGCATGGTGTTTTGCCTCGGTGAGGTCTGTTTCGCTAAACGGCAGACATCGACTAATACAATTTAAATATCTACATAGGACATACTATACACCGGTTAGGTTGCATAGATACGGGCTGCGGGATGATGATACTTGTCCACGATGCTTTGCTAATCATGCTACATTTCTACAATTGGCGTGGGATTGCCCGGGTGTGCGTGTCTTTTGGAATAGGGTGTGCCAGATCCTTTCAGAAATGCTGTCTGTTGAGTTGCCTGAGGTGCCTGTTGTTACTTTGTTGGGGTATGTGAAGGACATCCCGAAGGGAGTACGGAAACTCGCAGCCATAAGCTTGCTGTTAGCAAAGAGAAGAGTTGCCATGAGATGGATGAAGGGCTCTTTGCCCACTATTGCCGACTGGGAAAAAGACTTGGCGTATTGCTCCACCCAGTCTGACAACTATAATGTACTCATGCCTGCACGATGCGCACCTAAAGACATCTGGGGCCCATATAAAATGTATTTATTGAGCAAAGATGGGGTTACGGATCCCCAGGCTGAGCTGGATCGCACGGGTGTGGGGTGAAGCTCAACGACATAATCATTTACTGGGGTGCCTCTGGATGGAATATAAGGCTGTAGGAGTATAGGTATGGGGGGAAGCTGTCGATTCGGGCAAACCAAGGGCTTGTTAACTTAACCTTGATGGAGGTCTGTCATGTTATTTCTGTCATATGATACCTTTTGTGGTTTATACTTCTTGGATGTCGGGACATGACCTGTAAGGTCTTTTAGCATGCATACGTGACATGGTTGGAGGAACGGGGAAATTGCCATTACTAATTGTTGAACTTGCGCTGCATTTCGCTGCACAATGTGTACGTGCACACGGTCTGAATGTAATTGATATTGTTGTTGCAAACTGAAAATAAAGTAAAAAAAAAAAAAAAGAACGATAGGTATTGACACAGATGTTCTATGAAATCGACTTTTTTTAGTAGAGGTATGGGAAAATGTATGAATTTTCTTTTGTGTAATTACACAAACTTTTGGAAAATGTGTGCAAACTTAAGTGAAATGCAGATCTGGCACTTAGTGGTGAATTTAAGTACAAAATGTGTCCTCGCATTCATTTTAGACACAAGGATGTATTTCATAACAAAGGAATAGCACAAAAGCTCAAGTGTTATCAACAACAGGCAATCGCGTTCTGTTCATTAACGTTGCTGTGCTCCTGCGATAGAAGTTTTATGTGAATAGACTTGAAATTACACAAGGTGGCATAATGGCATAATATGTGAATTTTGCATAATTTACTTTAAGCATAATGTAAAATGCCAGAAATGTCGCAAGATTACGGAGACATAACGAAAATTGCACTTAGGCCTACTTTTTAGTTGAGAAATATTAGCAACGTTCATCAACAGCGACGACAACTACTATACAGATCTCACTCCAAACTGACCTGTGGTACATAAGAGTCTTGTGCTGTTTGATTGTAGCTGCAAAAACTACATTATCCCCTTTGTAATTGACCATTGATTACCTGTGTCGTTTTTGTTTGCCATTTGAAGATGATTCTTTGGGTGTTTTTGTAAGAGAGGAGTTTTTTTCAGTCTTAGTTAGCTGGAATAGGCCTATGAGGCACTTGGGGGCTTCCTGATGTACAGACTTGCAAATAGTGTGTTTAGTATGATTTGTTGTTTGATAAGGCCCTTTTTAATTTAGATCGTTAAGAAGAGATGTGGTCCTGTTTTTTCAGACAAAATGAGTTGATTTGCTCCATTTTGAGCCAATAGCTGTTTAGCTAATGTCTTGAGCAGGGCGTCCAGGAAGAGGTAGAGCAGTAGAACTTTCTAGATAGAACAATTGCCTGATTGAGGAGGACTTATTGGAGGATACTGAGTAAAGAGCAGATGTTCAATATTTTGTAGAAATGATAAGGGCATGTTTGGAGGTTGCTTAGTTTGTTGGATAAAGAAGAGACCACCAGGTTTTGATCTGGTTTGACCTGCGCAGGAAGTGGTTCGAGAAGTCATGTGAATGGGCTTGTTGGTGGGTTTTTCATACCAAGGGGGATATTCTCAAGAACGTGCGATAAACATCGCCAAAATAGGCTAACGCAATTTTCCACATCGCCGCCCATCGCGGGAAAATAACTCTGTGCTAACGTTTTATTCCCAACACGGCGGTAACATGCGATAGTTTCCCGAGAACGCCACAAATGTCCGCGTTACAACCGCCGCGACGGCGCTAAAAAAGGAAACCCGAACGTGAAAAAAGTTGCGATGGGTCCAACCGCGATAGAAAATCGGGGACAAGCAGCGCCAGGCTTGCAATTCCCACGTAAGGCGGGAAAAATCACCATAAAAGCAGCAAAAAAACACCAAAAAAAACAAACTTATAACAACTGCGAAGCACAATGGTGGCAGCAGGAGCAAGTACAGAGGACAACCCGGACCCCACAAGCCCCACGGAGGACCAGCCTCGGACCTCGGGGTCAGGGAAGGGCAAGGAGAAGAAGAAGAGGAAGACGCATTTCAGTCCGCAGGAAAACAGGATCCTGATTACGGAGGTGACAGAACACCATCAACATCTGTTCGTCACCTCCACTGTGTCATTGACAACAAAAAATGGAATATGGCAGTCCATCGTGGACAAGGTGAATGCAGTCAGAGTGCTGAGGAGGACAATGGACGAGGTCAAGAGGCGCTGGAATGATGTGAAGCGCAAAACCAAGCAGAAACTCGCAGACAACCGCAAAGCAGCAATGCAGACTGGGTGTGGGAGTCCTGCGCCACAGGAGGAGCTGGATGAGATGGAGGAACTGGTGTCCACAGTCATCAGTGTGGAGACGGTGGCATGAGTCGGGGGACCGGACACTGCTCAACATGACCTGACACAACAGCAACAGGGTGAGTAACCACCAGGGACTGGGGGGACGGGGGGGAAATGGATACAACGGCACACATGCACAATGGAGTATAGCACACTGCACAACCACAATGACTCTGGATCATGTCCCTGAACTCCTTGCCATACTGCAGCACACATAGTAACAGCAAGTAGTCCCCCATCCACAATGTGCCCAGAGGGGGCCCTCCCCACACATCACCAATTTCACAACAAACCCATGCACATGTGCTGAACCCAGACAAGCTGCGGAACCATGAGCCCCACTGACAATGCAAGTGACACTGCATGATGATGAGCATGTCTGCAGGCCACTCATCATGACATGTTGCACACCACGACACCGAGGTGGCTGAGTGTGGTCCACATCCGGATAGGAGCAGGTCATACACTGACACATCCATGTGCACAAACAACCCCTGACGGCAACAAGACATCTGTGGACAAACCATGCCCAAGAGTCCCAACTCCCACCAAGAGCCCAATTTACCCAAGTATGCAACATCTCAGCACTGCATAAGCACAGACGTCAAAGGCACACCGTCTGAAAGGGAGAAGGCCAAGCAAAGTCTGAGCTGCAGGGGCGACTCTCCCACAGTGCAGCACACACACAAGAATCAGAACACATCAACATTGACAACAATGTGGTACAAACTGCAACACTTTCACAACAGAACAGAGGACACAACTGCTGCTGCTTGTGTGCAGAAACTGGCCAATCACATTTGGCATAGCAGGAAACTGTGACATGATAATGGACAAGTACAACCCCACATCCCTGATGGTGCACATATGTCCACTGTCCCGCTTCAAATAGGCAGCACATCCTAAACAGTCACAATGTACATTGGCATGCAGTCTGTTTTGATACTTGTCCAATGCGTGAACATACATGGAACACACTGTTAAACTGCATCTCCCCTTTACATTGCAGAGGGAGAATCATCTACTCCTGCAGAGCAGACCGAACACCTCCTCACTGATGACGAGGAGGACCACCCCACCTTTGACACCGACGCACTCCAGGAGCTCATCGACAGCTTCGGCACCCCACCCCCAGGAGCAGAGCAGCCCAGCTGCATCGAGGAGACCCCACCCCCTGCACAGACCACACAGCAGGAGGCACCCACCACCCCGGCTGTCTCCCAGGCCCCCCAGGAACAACACATGGCCTTCCAATGCCATGTGTTGGAGGGCCAGAAGGAGATGGTTGATCAGGTGCGGGTGGGGTTCGACCTCATGGCAGCCAAACTAGATGCCATCCATGGGTGTCTACGTCCCATCAGGGACCACTTACAGTCCCTAACGGACACCCACAGTCCGCTCCATGGTCTCCAACGAACCCTGGCTGACATCGCTGGAGTCCTGACTCGGAGACAAGAACACCTGTCTGGTCAGAGTGGCTCCAGCGATCTCAGCCGGGAGATGGGCACATGCGGAGGCTCATGGAGGACATGGTGCGGATGGAGGCGGAAAGGATGGCTGCCATGGCTGCACATCAGCGAGATGTGGCTGGGATCTACCATGCCCTGCAGATCCTCATCATGGCATTGCTGCCACAAGACCTGGCACAGATGAATGCTGCTGCTCCTACACCATCCACATCTCCGCCCCCTGATGTGTCAGTGACCCACAGTGCGGCAGACATTCCACCTCCGGCACCTGATGTGTCACTGCCACACAGTGCTGCAGCTGAAACACCACCACCACCAGGTGAGGCACATCACACATCAGAGGACGAAGATGCGGATGAATCTGCCTTAGTGGTGAGGAGGAGGCCGTAGCATTCATCTCCACCATATGGCCTGTTTCTGCTTGGTTCGGCCCTTTGCATCATCACCTTCCACTGTCCCCAGATGCACTCTGTGGCACTCACCTTGGACCTCGACATGGACTGCCATATACTGTTTGGTTACCAATGACACAGCAATCAGACTGCGGACTGAACTCTTCCTCTTCCGATGAACTTGTCCTTCCCTAATGGACTCTGGCTGGCCCTCCACGGGGCAACAATGTCAAGTGGGGTGTGCATGGCTCTGTACTGCTCCAGCTGCTACCCTCCAATGAAGGTGACTAAAACATTCTAATTCACACAGATGTGTCATGTCTATGAACCTTCAAGTATGACAGTATGGATGAATGTCGGGTCACTGATTCGCCCTCACGTCCGTATTGCACATGTTGTGGGGCTTGGGTCACATGGTGCAACATTGCCGATTGCGGTCCGGGTGGCGCAGACACTACAACGGAGACACACGCAATGGTTACTTCCTTGTCCAGGCCAGAACTGAACCACGCCCAGATCCCCGGGCTCATCGTTCACACCCCTACGCTAGGCTGGCATACGCCAGGCCAGCCCACTCCGCTTACGCTCACAGGGGGTGACGACACAGCTACATGTCCCAGGTCTTCCCCGTAGTGACCGCACTGGTCTAGTTGTCAGCATGCCACAGCCACTCCCTGAGGGCTGGTTTACACCCACACCACACCCATCCAGCACAGGCGTCATGGGACATGTGACCCTGCCAATATAAGGGACCCACCACAGCACATCCCCCACTGCCGGAGGTGACATGATGGCGTCCGCACCACGAGACTCAATCATGAGGGGGCCGTGACTTGCGTTGCACTGAGTTAGTGGCACCCGAGGGCCTGCGTCCGGCACGGGCCGTGGCGATGACTTGCGTTGCACTGAGTTAGTGGCACCCGATGGCCTGAGTCCGGTACGGGCCGTGGCGATGACTTGCATTGCACTGAGTTAGTGGCACCTGATGGCCAGCGTCCGGCACGGGCCTACCGCCACGTGGCGATGACTTGTGTTGCACTGAGTTAGGCCCACCTGAAGAGCTGAGCGTGTGTGCAGCCTGCGATGATGCGTTGGCCTCGATACCGCATCCAGCGAATCAAGACTCAAATTGAACTGTGTGCCCTGCTGGACCACAGTGTGCGCGCAGGCAGCAGTCAGCACACACATGACTCCACGGTGCGGTGCCGCAGGGTGCGCTGGGGGCCTGTGGCACGGAAACCAGCGACCGGCTGAGGAGGTTGCACCGGCACGTGGAGGGCCCTCTTGGAGACACGCCGGTGGCTGCAGGTGAGCATTTAGGCCTGGGTGCGCAGGGGCGGGCAGTCATCCTTGGGCGGTGGACCGGTCTGGGGACCAGGGCTGGGGTGCAGCAGGCGCACAGGATTGCGCAGGCACCACTGGTCACGGTGGCGGCCACGTGGCTGGGTGGGGGGCGCCGCCCTGGCAGACACGACCCTGCATGTGCTGACGTGATGTGCGCGGGTTGGCTTGGGACGTAGTCACCTTGTCTCCAGTGTGAATACGGCCGTTGAATGTGGTCGGGCACGTGTGTGTAGGCCTATGGTCATGATATGGCAGACACAGGGGCACACGCAGTAGTTAGTGTGGTGGCCATCCCGGAAGTGGACCACGCCCAGGGCCCCGGGCTATTCATTCGCGACATACGCCGGCCAAGGCCGCTCCGCTCAGGCTTACAGGGGGGGACCACATGGCTACATGTCCAAGGGCTTCCACACTGCCTGGGGTAACATGTTTGCGTCCACTGTCCACTACACTGCATACACCAGCAGTAGATGTCCACATGGACCTGTCTGTGCTCTGCATACTGCAGTCTGTCCAGCACATCTCCGCCACACTTGGCATTGTGTCCTTTCCTATTGCTGGGGCACTTGCCTCCTTCGCACATTCTTGGTTCCCACCTCTCCCCACATTCTGCAATTGTGTGGCAGAGGGACTCTGCCTTTGTGGATGGTTTGTCTACATGGCTGTCCCCTGTTACCATGGTTACTTGTGTTGTCGTGTCCGGTAGTCGGGCCTGTTGTTTGGCATGTTGTATGTGATTTTGTTACGTGTGCTCTCCCACAGTTGTGAGTTGTGTGGTTGTGGAGTTGAGGTGTGTGGTGTGTTCAGTTAGTACTTACAAATGAGCAGTGCATTGCCATGGGTGCCATCCTGGAAGCGCTGGTTGATGATGGACTGTCGGAAGATGTATGTATCATGCACACTGCCTGTGAAGCTGGCGACGACATTGGGGAGCTGTCCCCGGTGGTCCACTATCACCTGCACATTGATGGAATGCGTGTGCTTTTTGTGGCGGTTGTTGTGTGCAGGGTCGGCAGGGGGCACAAGTGGTGCATGTGTACAGTCAATTGCCCCCGACACGTGCGGTAAGGCAGCTATGGCGTAGTTCCCTTGCATGGTCTCCAGCTGTTCATGCACAGCGTGGGGGTAGTGAAGGTGCAGGGGTATCAAGATGATACAAACCGTGATGTTTACAGGTATGATGAGTCCTGCATGATGAGACCGTTACAGATGTTTGTGTGGTCGTCACCTTCCTTTTCATTCCTGCGGAGGTTACGTGCACACAGACTTCTGTTACAGTGTGTTTGGACTGGATTCATCGTACCTGTATGCATTCCGGTTTGTCCAAGTGCAATACACTGTGCCAGGTTACGTTTGTGACTATGAGGACGCTTGACCATTGTCACCATTTCTCCAACAGGTTTCTGACTACTGATTTCGGGGTGTGGAATGGTATTGGGGAGTTCCCGCAGCATTTACAGTTTTTGGATCCACACGTTGCCCTGGTGAAGTTCCCCGTTGGGAATGGAACGCGTTGGCTGAGCTTTTCATCTTGTTGTTTATGTATTTGTAATAACGTTCTGTTTTTCCACTACCGTTGACTGCTGGACTTCATGACCTGGGGGGGAGGTTCTGGGGGGTGGTTGCGGTGGGTGTTGTGGCCCTCTTGGGTCTCCCAGCTGCATGATCAGTGGCTCCATGACATGTGTTGGCCTTCAGATGTGGCTCTCGGCTGGGCTCCCTTTCATGCTGCAGGTTGTCATCCTGCTTGACACCAGTGAGAGGCAGGTGTTGGATACCTGCTGCTAACGCGCCTTATCGCCTGTTTTTGTCCGGCATCGCAGATCTGGCTTGTCGTTGAGAATATCGCGAAGTGGTGTTTTCGTGTGTTTTTGCACAAGAACGCCTACTCTGCATATCATTAGCGTTAATTGTCGCTCTCATCCGTGGCGATGTGTTTTGCGGCAGCTATCGCAGGAAAACTGGCGATGTCGGCAGTTTGCACCAGCTTGTGATTGGGGCGATAAGTCTATCGCTACTTTTGCGGCGCTAAACTGCCGATAAATCGGCGATGGCTCCTTGAGAATATGCCCCCAAATGTTAAGTTTTCTGTTTTGTTGGTGTTGTAGCTGGCAAGCGTCGGCAGATGGCTGAGGAGTCTGGGCTGTCATGGTGAAGATCAATTAGAATTTGGGCATCAACTTCATACATTTGGCAAATGAAATCAAAAGAGAAGATTACATCTGATAGTGGTCACATATAATTATTGAAAAGAAGTGAGGCAGGGACACGCCATGTGATACCCTGCAAATTATCCCTGGAAAATATGGATGTGAACTGTCCTAGTTTAATTCACTGTTTCTTGTTAGTGTGAAATGAGAGTATCCAAGAGTGCAATTCTGCGAGTACAGCAACCTTTGTCTTTAATTTAAAAATTAAAGTGATGGTGAATGATGATCGAATCATTCCGTCTCATAAACCACTAATCAAAAAAGCCTGTGTTGTCTTAAAATGTTCTAACATTCAGTACCTCTTCTTTGATGCTCAGAATGTTAAATCGTGCTTTTCCTTTCAAAACCTAAGTTTTAATAAGAGGAAAATTTACCACAGACTCTAAGACATCTTTTAAAATGAATGAAAACCTTTTTTATGAAGGAAGAGTAAGGCAGCTATCCACTTACAGCCTAACATGCTTTGCTGCACAAAAGCGATTATAAACAATGTTGGCGTTCTGTGCATGTCTGTGCCTTCCACACAGTAATACAGTCATCTAATGATCTTAAACAGTTCTCCATACTACTAAAGAAGCCATGAACCAAAGCCCTCTTTCTCCTTAATTAAAAGTTCACTCTTTTTCTTGCAGGGGGATGTCCCTCTCGAGGAATTCCAGATCTGCCTGTACGGATTCTGATCCCTGCTGCGGGTCAAAGCTGGTCTTCAGAGTGGCCCCAACCTCATTTGGTTTGATTTATAGCTGGTTATAAGTGTCTGGACATGCTGCAGATTACACCATCTACTGCTTTCGGATGAAAATGTATATGGAACATGAGAGAACATTCACACATTACCACTGAGACTTGTGTCTCTCGTTGGTCTCTGCCCAGCAGACAAACTTTTATTGTTTTTAGGCTGCCGGTGCATGCATAGCTTGTGTGCAGTTTCCCACACTCACTATTGCTTGGGTCTCTTTGCCATTTTGTTGGTCTCCCACCCCAGATGACTTGATTACCCTGGACCTGAAACTCACTGTCTCATTGAGACATATTCTTTCTTTCCTAGACACCAGCCAATCACAGCCATTGCTCTTAAGTTTTTTTGCTGCTAAGGATTTGGCTTCTAAAAAGCCCTCTGAGGTTCTAACCATAGCCCAGCGTTGAGCAGGGTGGATCAGCATTTGCATGGAGAACGTTTCTGAAATGAATGAACTCAACCTAGGCATACTAGTGGGCTACTTCCCAAGCTCCATTTGGTGCGGATGTTAATTGTGTCTCATTTCTATGTCTGACTGAGTGCTTTGTTCTTTATCCCACCCCATGGTTCTCTGGACCACCTTCTCTTGTAGATTATACTGCTGTGCCTGTCTGGATCTTTCTGTTTATTCATCTGCACCAGTAACATAATAATCCTAATTATAAAAACATGGGTGGCCAATCAACTTGGCGATCACACAAATTGGAAAGGGTTTACAAAGAGTATTCCATCTGAGTTCAGTCGGGTTGGAAAATGTACCAAGCAGTTCTGTTCTACCACCTTCCAAGACATTTTTGCCAAGCATTCCACAGCAAAGACGAGCAGAAAAAGCTGCACTCAGCGAGGTGGGCCATGTAGTATCTTCTTGCTAGATTGGAGCCTCTGGTACCCACTGTTTAAGTGGTGGAAGGGTGCCCAAGGAACACTTTCAACACGTACACACACACGCTACTTTCAGGAAATCAACTGAGTCCCCTGAATGCACCTGTCAGATTAAGACCATCAAAAGGCTATTCTTATTCTGGGAGTTGCCCCTCATTAGAGGACAGGGACCAAAACCCCAAGGCAACATTCATTCAATGGAAGGCTGGGTGAATATCTATAGTGCTGTGCTGCTCAACTAAAAACCCTTGCACAACTTTGCAATACTAAGAGAAACGCACCAAGAATGTCATCGTCCATCTACACACAAAAAAGCCTGTTGGTGCACGGGGGAGGCAGCAGTGTCAAGCTTTAGAATCGCACTCATGGGTAAAAGTAAGCCACATAAATTGTGCAATTTTATAATAATTGCATATCTTTCATATAAGGACATCGCACAATATTCTACTTTTCAGTGCTTGCAGCTGGTGTTGGCTCTAGGATTCCATGCAAAGCCAGGTCATGCTTTTTAGGTACTTTTAGCTTTGCATGAAAGCTTTTGGGCTTTTGCACAGATTCCACCATCTACATCTTCTTTCCAGAGTTGATTCGGAGGCTTGGCATTCTGCAATGCAAATCCATTTGTGCTGTGCTCACTTCAGCTGTACAGCGCAAAATATAGTTTGTGTCAGAAACTTTCAGCAATGCCATTTGCACTTCTTTGCGTCATGTAAGTGCCTTCGCTAAATAATTGTAAATCCGAGCCCGAATATTTATTCTACACTGGCATTATGACAGAATGACCTCAATTGCATGTTCAGTGCACCCATGCCAATGAATCACATTATCCTGAGGAGTGTGAGCTCCATCTGTAGCAGACGTGAAATGTATTGTGGCTGTAATTTGGATGGAAGATGGAAGAGTGGAGTGCTGATGCCAGATATTCTTACCTTAACTCTATTTGTTTTCCAGCCTCTGTATTATGATCAGTACAATTAGCCATTGTGCTTATGAATCAATCAATTTATTATTATTATTTTTTTTATATTCTTTTTACTGAATAAAACAAAGACAAAATCATACAAAGTTTCAGCACTGCAGTAGGTGATAGAATTTCAGTTAGGATACATCAAAAGTGCCTCTTACACTGGGAACTTCCCACCAAGGCATTTCTACTTTCAAAGTGTCTCTCCCTCTTCGTCTGGCGGGTCTCGCGATCCCCTCTTATTTCTACACAGTTCGACAGATGGAGACACAAAGATCTCACCCCGATACGTATTCCACGCCGCCCACTTTCGATCCCACTTTTTAGGGCAACCCCTGTTTTAAAAAAAAGTCTTTTTCTGCTATCATTGACCTGTCCATGTCAGCCTCCCATCTTCCCATTGTCGGCACTTCCCCAACGCCCCAGTTTTGCGCTATATTGTGTTTGGCCAGAGCCAGGCCCAGGGTAACCCAGGATTGTTCAGTTGTAGTGAGATCGGTGGCCTCCCATATGTTTCCAATTCTGGAGATAATTCTTGCCCAATAAGTTTGGATGACTGGGCACTCACAAAGCGTGTGAAAAAAGGTTCCCTCACCTGAACACCATCTTAGGCAGTCTGGGTCTGTTCTCCTCCCCATCTTGACCAGGGTTCCTGCCACTAGATAGGCTCTGTGCAGGATTTTTAGTTGGATCAGTTTCAGTCTCATGGGAATGGCTATTTCGCGAGGGGAAGCCAGTGCGTCTCGCCAATCTTCCTCTTCTATCTCCCCCACATCAACTTCCCATTGTTGCTTAGGACATGTCCGTGAGTCAGGTCGGTTGTTGAGCAGTTTTTTGTATGTGAGGGATATGGCTTTCTTGGACATGGGATCAAGTAGCAGTCTGTCTTCTAGCGGGGACGCCTCTGGGAGAGGCCACCCCCCCCGGATTACAGCTCTAAGGGCATGTCTGATTTGTAAGTATCTAAAAGTTTCAGATTGTGATAGTTGATACTCTTTTTGTAGATCAGCAAAAGAGATGTCAATTTTTCTTCCACAGCTCACCCACTGAAGAGATACCTAACAGGTCCCACTTGTCGAACCCGGGGCACAAGCCCAATCTGCCGAGCCACTTCGGCCCCCAGAGAGGCGTAGCCTGTGTGATTCTCTTATGCCATCCTAATTTTTTATTTACCGTGTACCACATTTCTACAGTACGGGCAGTAGGGCCAGTGAGGTGTAGGTGCCTCGGGATTGTGTATAGGGCTTTGCGATACCCACCTTGCCCCATTAGCCAAATATCTGTTTGGTGACCCGGGTCAGTGTGAGGGCCATGGACCCAGTGGTTTATTACAGTCAATTGGGACGCCCAATAGTACAGTTTGAGGTCTGGCAGGGCAATCCCTCCGTCGTACCATCCCCAGGTCAGCTTCCGCAGTGCGATGCGTGGCGACCTCCCATCCCATAACAAAGTCCTCACTGCGTTCTCGATGTTTGAAAAGTAGGAGTCCAGGACCTTGATGGGGGTATTCTGAAGTGCGTATAAGAACCGAGGTAACCCTAGCATTTTAAAGAGGGCTGCCCTACCGAGGAGAGTCAAGGGGAGGGTTCGCCAGTGGCGGACATCGGCCTATAAGCGCGTTAGGGGCACCTGCAGATTGGCCCCGTAAAAGAGCGATGGGCTTGGGGTCACGTAGACTCCCAAGTATCTAAATCCATCTGTGGCCACCGGGACCTCGCCTCCCTTAGGCAGTTTTGGTTTTGGGCCGTGTATGAGAAACAGTGTGGATTTGGCCCAGTTTATTGTGTATCCTGAATGATTGCCAAATATACGAAATATATGAAGGATACAGTGGATTGACGCTGCCGGAGCCTCGAGGTATAGTAGAATATCGTCTTCATAGAGGGATATTCTATCTTCATGTTGTTCTGTCCATTTTAAACCCCTGATAAGGGGATCTCCCCTAACCCACACCGCCAGAGGTTCCAACACTAATGCGAAGTTGAGCAGCGACAGGTGGTATCCCTGGCGAGTTCCCCTGCGTAGTTGGATAGTTCAGGATGTATGACAGTTCACAACTATCTGAGCTATAGGGCTTGTGTAGAGGAGTGTTATTCATTTCAGGTATTTGGGGCCGAAGCCCATGTGCTCCAGTACCGCAAACAGGAAGGGCCACTCAATCGTGTCGAATGCCATCTTGGCGTCGAGCGAAAGCAGGGCCGAGTCCTCCTGTATCATGTCTGCCCTACCCAACACTCCATGCAGACGACGGAGATTGAGGGCTTTGTTGTGATCGGGCATAAAGCCTGATTGATCAGGGTGTACTAATTTTAGGATTATGGTGATCAGCCTCTCCGCCAACACTTTTTCTGACCACCAATGAATTTACAATCCTGGGCGATTTTAATTTTTATCTTGAAGATCAAGCAGATAAAGATACAGCTATACTTATGGAAACCATGGGTTCGCTGGGGCTAACTCAGATGGTTCATAAACCTACGCATGAGGCAGGGCACACACTCGATGGGGTTTTTTCATCGGTACCGGGTCTGGCAGTTAAAGAGATCTTTCCATTGGTCTGGACAGACCACTCACTTATTTTAATGGACTATGTAGTCCCAAAAATACAAAAAGACAGACCCACCAAACCACAGCAAAGCACCTATAAAGCATGGAGTAAATTAGATATAATCTAAAAATTCTGCTGGAAAACACACAGCCTTTCCTGAGTAGCCATACAGACCAAGCAGCAGAAGACTATACCAATTGGCTCAATGACGCCTTTAGGACTACAGTGCCCACATGCACAAATGCAGTGAACCGTTCGCAACCATCTGCCCCTTGGTTTACTGAAGCACTGCGTATAGAAAAACAGAATTGTTGTAGAATGGAAAGACGTTGGAGACTGAAATATGAGACACTGGATAAAAATAACTATAAACACGCCCTATCTAACTATAAATTATTACTGATCACAGAGAAAAGGTCTTATTTTTCTCAACTGATTGAGAAAGCAAAAAACTCAACCAAATAACTTTTTGGGGTAGTTGAGAAACTCACCACTGCACCCAAAAATAAAGTTTCAGTGAACAGTCAATCTCTCTGTGATAGCATTTCTAGTGCTTTCAGAAATAAAGTTGATGACATATACAACATCTTCAAGTTGACCACACCCAATAAAACAGCGAAGGAACCCTTGAGTAATGAGACTGAAAGGAGCGTCTTTTTAAACTTCTCAGAGGTTTCAAACGAGCTGGTAGAAGAATTGATTCAAGGAATCAAATCAGGATACCCACTTGATCCCTGCCCGCCTGCGTTGCTAAGAAACATTGCAAGGGATGTGGGCCCCATTTTAACCAAAATATTTAATAAGATGTTCGCCTCAGGCACTTATCTGGCTATTTGGAAAGATGCAGCCATCTTGCCGCTAATAAAGAAAGCCAATCTGGACCCATTATCAACTAGCAACTACAGGCTAATTTCTAGGCTGCCCCTCCCTGCAAAAGCAGTGGAAAAAATTATGAACAGCCAATTAACCGAATTCATACAACAAAACGACTTACTGGATCCATCTCAGTTCGGTTTCCGTCCAGGTCACAGTACGGAGACAGCACTGATTAAGGCAACAGAGGAGATAAGAGCAGTGATGGACAAAGGAGGTGCAGCGGTACTTATCCTTTTGGATTTGTCAGCGGCCTTCGATACCGTACATCATGACACGCTGCTCCAGAGCCTTGAAAAGCTAGGGATCAAGGAGCTGGCACTGTCTCTAATATCATCTTTTCTGAAAAATAGAAGACAGACAGTGACTCTTGACCATTTCAAAGTAACACCCTATGTGCTCCCATGTGGGGTTCCCCAGGGCTCCTCGTTGAGCCCTTCCTTATTCAATATTTATGTATCGGAACTGGCTCTGTTAGTTCGAAACTTTGGTTTCAACCTAACATCATACGCGGACGATACCCAGATTGTGATCGCGGCGTACAAAAATTCCCCCTCCCCAGCAACTCAGTTTCAAAAATGTATGAGAGAAATCAGCGGATGGATGGGAGGGCATTGCCTCAAGCTGAATTCGGATAAAACCGAAGTGGTAACCTTCGGCAACCTCCAGCCGGGCTGGGACGCTCACTGGTGGCCGGCAGAAATTGGAGAAACACCAAAACCAGTAGGAAAAGCCAAAAACCTAGGGGTTCTGATAGACAGTAAACTCACCTTCGCCCAACAAACGAATGCGACAGTTTCAGCATCTTTCTACTTGATAAAAAAACTAAAGAAGGTTCTCCCCTTTATTCCCCCTGAATCCAGGAGAACAGTGGTCACCACCATGGTGCTATCGAAGCTGGACTACTGTAACGGCCTCTATCTTGAACTACAAAAACAACTTTAAAAAAAGCTTCAGATGGTGCAAAATGCGGCAGCTAGGCTCCTACTGAATATACCAAAATATGCATCAGTTAAGGAAGAAATCAGAAGACTCCACTGGTTGTCAGTGATAAAACGAATTAGGTTCAAAGTGCTTTGCTTAGCCTATAAAGCCCTGAATAACATAGGACCGGCTTCATTGAAAAGCCTATACTCATGGTATAACCCGGGCAGACTATTGAGGTCCTCCAATGTTGGGCTGATGGTAGTTCCCAGGATTCGAACAGCGAGCTGGGGCGGCCGAAGCATATCATTTGGCACGGCTAAAATCTGGAACACTCTACCAAAGGAAATAAGAGCCTCCAACTCTCTGGACGCTTTTAGGAAAAAGCTAAAGACGTGGCTATTCCAGAATTAAGATACGCAGGAACGGCAGAGTTGGTTCAGTTCAGAGCCAAGACACCTCTGGGTAATCGTGCGCTATAGAAGTTATAATAACATAACATAACATAACATAACATAACACTTTAGCAAGGATTTTAGCCTCGGCGGTGAGCAGAGAGATGGGTCGGTATGACCCGCAGTCCTCTGTTGGCTTGCCTTGTTTGTGGATAACCACTATTGAGGCCAGTATGACCTCTTTAGGTAGGGTGCCTTTTTGATAGCTGTCCAGGAACATTTCACGGAGATAGGGCGTCACCTTAGTGGCCGTGAGTTTGAAGAGCTCAATAGGAAGCCCATTGGGACCCATGGCTTTGCCCGCACGAATATCCCGGATTGCTGCCTGTAGTTCTTCTTCTGTTACGTCACCCTCTAGGGTCTCCCGCTCCTCAGGTGAGAGGGCAGTGACTGGGATTGTGGCTAAGAGCTGCTAGGGTTCATGGGTGTGGGGTGTGGTAGTGGATGTGTAGATTGACTCGAAGTGAGCCGCAAATGCCTCTGTAATCTCCCAGGGGTCCGTCAGCTCCTCCCCTAGCCTCCCTCGCAGACGGTGGACCCAACGGCTGGCCTGATCTCTCTTCTCTAGCCAGGCTAGTAATTTTCCAGTTCTCTCCCCATGCTCATGTAGCTTATGATATATAGTTTTTTTGTCTCAATCTAGCCGACTCTGTCAGTAGTTGCTTTTAGTCTTGCTTCTTGGCTTCTAGAGTCTGTTGAACCGAGGCCTCGTCGGCTTGACTTAGTTTCCTTTCTGCTTCCAGAATTTCCCCCTCGAGCGTCTCAACCCGTTGTGTCAGTTCCTTTTTATGCCCTACCATCAGCACCAGTGCTCTACCTTTTATGACAGGTCCGAACTCCCCCCAAAGAAGTTGTGGTGAAGTCACTGATCCAGCGTTTTCCGCAAAGTATCTCTCGGTGTCTTTGACCAGCTCAGTTTTAATATGTGGGATTTTCAGTGCCCATGGGCTGATTGTGAGGGTTATTCGCGTGGACTGGGAGTCCAGCCCCATGTGGGCCAGGACAGGGGAGTGGTCGGTGATACCTCTAGCCAAGCATGTGGCCTCAACAAATTAATGGGCATTTATCGTGTGTGTGAATAAATAATCAATACGTGACTGGGTATTGTGAGCTTCCGAGTGGAAGGTGTAGTGGCGGGTTGTGGGGTGGAGTTCCCTCCATATGTCAACCAGTCCGAGAGCCGAGAGAAAGTCTGCCAGCTTTGACCCCATCTGGGGCTCCTTTCTTGGGGGCCGTCGATCTATAGAGCTATCTAGTGTTAGGATGAAGTCCCCTCCGAGTAACAACGTTCCCACCGGGAGGTCCAGGATTAATGTACTCAAGTCTCCTAGTGTGGATTTTTGTAGTGCGGGGGGAGCATATGCGGAAATCACACTTAGGGGTGTCCCTTCCCATAAACCAGTGGCCGCTGCAAATCTACCCTGGGCATCCACCCATGTTTTACGAACTATGAATGGGAATTTATAAATTTTTAGTGCAATGGAGAGCAGCAACAAAAGTTGCTGCACTGTGTTGTGCAAGCGGGAAAAAGGACCACCGAGCTATATTTGCTTAAAATGTCCAGCAGCTGCTCTCATCCCGTGTTTGTGCACAAACAAGCTGCCTACCACCACACGCAACCTTTTCAACATGGTACAAAGGTGTGCATGTTATGTCTATCATAGGCTTCGTATTGCAAGTATACCTTTCTAGTACAAATTCTTAGTTCCTAGCAATTTCAATAGCATTTCACATATTGGATATATGCTGTGCAGACGAGCACACATGCAATGTGTGGAATTTTTGGAGAAATGAAAACATTTCTCCAACTGTGTGACTGCTTCAAGAGGCATTATTTTTTTATGCAGAGCCCGGTCTGAATAACTTAATAGATCAGGCTTTGCATCGACACCTATGGGTGCTTGCACTGATCTACTTCAGTACCGGCCATATAATGAGCCCTTGATGCACAGTGGCACAAAAAAGTGCAAAGCATAATTTGCACCAAGAAAATGGCACCTTTCCAGTGCAAAATAGTTTTTGAGTTGGAAAGTAAATATCTTTTATTACACAAAACATTCTAAAGTGGCTGTTAGTGCATGTACATCCACATATATACATGGGTGGCCACGTTGGGACAATATTCGTAATAATGTTTTACAAAAAACCTTAAAAAATGGTCACACGTGTGATGCATGCATGAACATGTAGGTGGCGGCCATCTTTTACTTATCTCATCATACCATATATGGGGTCCTTCTCCAATTCTCTATAAATATTGGCATCTGATTGTGCCCTCAGAACCTCATCAAAGTACTTTCCCTATAAAGTAATTAGCACAGATGCCCCACCCCTTTATTAACAAGTTAAATAATTAGGACCTTATTATTGGTCAACTTATTGCTTCAGGTTCTGCTCTTTTTACATCAGTGAAAAATTTCATTTCAATTATTCCACATTTTTCACATCACATAAATCTGCCTTCTCAAAGCTCACTGTTTCTGCTCTGGTGCAGGTGGTTAAAATGTAGATGAGTTTTTAAACATGATATTTCCATCGTAAAAAGGTTACAACTTCCATTATCCCTTGTTCGGCTTATAACATTTTATCTTTTTATCTTAACTTGGTGTGGACATCTGAGGTACTTGTTGGTTAATTATACTGATGTTTTGTTAGATATCCCACACTCTCTCTCACTCTCTGTGGATAGCCTTACTGCTCTTCAGCTATAAAAGACGAGCTAGGAACACCAGCAAAACTATTGGCCTGTGGACTAGATCAGGGTTCTCTAAATGTAGTTATCTTAAAAATCTGGCATGGATCTGGCCCGCCAGGACCGACTTTGGAGAACCCTGGACTAGACTGTGGGACATAACTAAACAGGCCATTTAGTAACAGACAAAAATCAAAGGTTTGCACTGCTGGACTACAGTATTTCTCTTTGGTCACGCCTCTCTATTCATTTGCTTAGAAAAAATAAACAAACCTTCACTTGAGCCAATATGAATTTCTTGTTGTATTCCAGCCGAAGTTAGCCATGGCTGCCTAGTATTGGTCTATGAGGACGGAAGCCATGCGAGAAATCGAGGATAGTTATTATATAGATGAGTTTATAATGCTATTATTCTAAATGGCAATTATTTGTATGGTAAGCAGGAATTTTGAAAATATGGCTTTGGTCCGGCCTTTGTGGCCCGGCAGTGAATCACACCATGGAGCATTGCTTACTTAGTAAAAGAATGAGTGCTGGGTGCCCAAAGTTTTGCTCAGGTGATGCTAATTAAAATATGTGCGCCAAATACCAAGGCTGCATAGTCTTGAATTTTCCTCAGGTCTTTTTAATCCATTACCGGGCACTTCTGCCCCTTTATCTCATTCTTGCCAGACCTTGCTTTCTCCCTTTGTCTGTTTTTTTCCATTTTCTCTTCCTCTGTTTTTTCACTTTGTGTGATTTTCCCTTTCTTTCTCACAGACAATATCTGAGGAAGAAATATAACTGCTGGTCTCCAAAAATAAGTATTATCAAAAAAGGAGGAGCAATAGAGGGAAAATAACCAGGTCGCCCTCCACTCACTGAACCATACAAAAGATGACCTGATTATAAATGAACACTGTACACTTTCAGGATACCAGGGGCAGTCTTAATCTATCTCTGCCAAGGGCTGGCTTTACCAGATTGCCAGTCAGGCCCAGTTCCAAGTGCTCTCTATGCTAATTCTAAAAAGTTTGTCAACTCACCGGACATCATCTCATATCAAAAACAAAACCAGAAAAAAGGTGTGAAAGGTCAGAAAGTACCTCACGTAAGCATCACCAAAGGAGCTGCTGGTTGGTACTCACCAGTTTGCTCACGATATCATCATTGGTCTGCCACCACACACTACGAACACGCCTTCACGACGCCGGGATCCAAGAGAAGGCCCTGGACTGGACCACATCCTTCCTCTCCGGCAGAACACAAAGCGTCCGCCTCGCCCCCTTCCGATCCAAAGCCACCAAGATCATCTGCGGCGTACCCCAAGGCTCCTCCCTCAGCCCAACGCTGTTCAACATCTACATGGCACCCCTCGCCCACGTCGCCCGACAGCACAACCTCAACATCATCTCCTACGCCGATGACACCCAGCTGATCCTCTCCCTCACCAAAGACCCTCACACCGCCAAAGCCCACCTCCATGAAGGAATGAAGGCCGTCGCCGAATGGATGAGTACCAGCCGCCTGAAGCTGAACTCGGACAAGACGGAGGTCCTCATCCTTGGTTCCAACCCTTCAGCATGGGACGACTCCTGGTGGCCAACATCACTGGGAACAGCCCCGACACCCACCGACCACGCACGCAACCTAGGGGTCATCCTCGACCCCACCCTCTCCATGACTAAGCAGGTCAACGCCGTTTCCTCATCCTGCTTCAACACCCTCCGAATGCTCCGCAGGATCTTCAAGTGGATCCCCACCGAAACAAGAAAAACAGTCACCCAGGCCCTCGTCACCAGCAGGCTGGACTACGGAAATGCCCTCTACGCAGGAACGACGGCTAAGCTCCTGAGACGGCTGCAACGCATCCAGAACGCCTCTGCACGTCTTATCCTCGACATCCCCCGACGCAGCCACATCACACCCCACCTGAGAGATCTGCACTGGCTCCCTGTCAACAAGAGGATAACCTTCAAGCTCCTCACCCACGCACACAAAGCACTCCACAACTCCGGATCAGCCTACCTCAACAGACGACTCAGCTTCTACACCCCCACCCGCCAGCTCCGCTCCACCAGCCTCGCCCTCGCCACAGTCCCCTGCATCCGGAAAACGACCGCCGGCGGCAGATCCTTCTCCCACCTCGCCGCCAAGACCTGGAACACCCTCCCCACCAACCTTCGGCAGACCCAAGACCTACTGGCCTTCAGAAGACTCCTCAAGACCTGGCTCTTCGATCAGTAGCAGCACCACCCCCATCTTCCCCCAGCGCCTTGAGACCCTCGCGGGTATGTAGTGCGCTTTATAAGTGACATGATTGATTGATTGATTGATTGGTAACTTTCATAACCGCAAAGGAAGAAAAGATTGTGCCCGGATTTAATAAGAGGTGAACAAAGGAACTAAAGAAGGAATTGGAATGTGGTGTCAATGCATGTGTCATTCTTCAACCAATTGGACCCCGTAATGTGAAAGAAAAATTGCTTTTCCAAGCTAAAATGAGTTGTGACTCACTTGCAGTTGTACATACTTTATTGATCGCAGTGATCGCACTCAGGTTAAAAGAACGGCATGTTTAGACCACTTCAGTTAGAAAGGCCGACATGTTTCATTGCCTAATCACTTTCGTCAATTTCATCAGGGCTCGGGGACCGGTCTCCACCTCACCAATATTCAAGCACAATCTATGGTGGTTGACAAACAATAAAAGAAAGATAGTGCCAAACGTATAAACACATATTAAAATGGTGTTTAATGGCAAGTTTGCCAAGACATTTATGTAGGTAAGCGTGCATGGTTATGCCATAATTACCCGGTGGTTGCCAACAAAACTTGTACCAGCAACACACTCGTGGGGGAAGCACACATACATTTTAGCCACGCATTCCCATCAGGAAATAGCAGCCGCCGATCGTCAGCCTGTGCATATATACACATCGACATTCATCTTGAGTAATAGATACTACTAGTACCTCAAAGGTTCTCCCATGTTCTCCCAATGAGTGCCCACCTCTAGTCCTTAAATATATTCGGGTAAGAAATGCACCACACCATAACCCCCAAGCAATAAAATCGTTCCCGACTTTACTGAGTGTCATTACGGTCTGCTGGGAGCTACCAACCCCATTCCCAAAGCACTAAATGGTAGTCACTGATGCCCACGGACCTACGGAGTTGAAAGTAGCCATTAGCAGGTGGCACCATCCCACATATTCACGTTCCCCTACTCTTACCGCTATAGTGGTTGTCTCTGCTGTGAAATCATCCAGGACGCCGAGAAACCTCGTGCGCTGCTTGAAATACGCGTCCGGCACCCCGGAAGGAGAGCGGAAGGCCCGCCCCCTCAATTGGGTCAGCTGCCAAATCCAGCCAATCCCGTGAGGCCAGGCGATTATGCAGTACCTGTCTTCAAACTGGTCTCGTCAGGCGCCATCTTGGAGAGTTAGCTTCATGATGAAACAATGTGTGGGATGCAAAAGTAATTACGGTCCAATACCATTTGAATGCCCTACATTATTTTTTAGATGTTTTTTTTAAAAGCTTTTTTTTTTAAAAAGGGAAAGTTACAGATCATGTATTAAAACTTCTTATTTGAAAAAACCAGCAAAACAAAGAAACACCCTGCATTAGTAACATATGCAGACCCAGGCAATCGTGTAAATGCCAAGGGGTGTGTGTAGGCATTGGGACGCTTATGCTTTTCTAAGTATATGTCAGATGATATATGTTGGGGGGCCTCTAAAATAGTCAAGGCTAGCCAATAGCCCCCGAAACCCATACAAGTAACCTCAGTGCCCTTCGTGGTGCTCCCCAAGAGGGTAATCGGGGGAGAGATGGTAGAGTGTGGTGCAACACCATGCACATTGCCTTTCCTGATTTATTGATGCTCCTCCTGTTTTTTGAACCAGGCGGTAAAATAAGGACAGAAATGCGGTGTTTCTTATAACAAGGAGTTCTCCATGCCGATGCCCCTGGGTTCGCAGGGTAGCTCCCAGCAGACCGTAATGACACTAGGTAAAGTCGAGAACGATTTTATTGCTTGGGGGTTATGGTGTGGTACATTTCTTACCCGAATATATTTAAGGACTTGAGGTGGGCACTCATTGGGTATTGGGAGAACCTTTGAGGTACTAGTAGTATGTATTACTCAAGATGAATGTCGATGTGTATATATCCACAGGTTGACGATCGGTGGCTGCTTTTTCCTGATGGGGATGTTGGCTAAAATTTTTGTGTGCTCCCCCCACGAGTGTGTTGCTGGTACGAGTTTTGTTGGCAACCACCCGGTAATTATGGCATAACCACGCACGTTTACCTGCATAAATGTCTTGGCAAAGTTGCCATTAAACACCATTCTAATATCTGTTTATACGTTTGGCACTATCTTTCTTTTATTGTTTGTCAACCACCATAGATTGTGCTTGAAGTATCGGTGAGGTGGAGACCGGTTCCCGAGCCCTGATGAAATTGCCGAAAGTGATTAAGAAACATGTCAGCCTTTCTAACTGAAATGGTATAAACATGCCGTTCTTTTAACCTGAGTGCTATCACAGCAATCCATAAAGTATGTACAACTGCAAGTGAGTCACAACTCATTTTAGCTTGGAGAAGCAATTTTTTCTTTCACATTACGGGGTCCAATTGGTTGAAGAATGACACAAGCATTGACACCACATTCCAATTCCTTCTTTAGTTCCTTTGTTCACCTCTAATTAAATCCGGGCACAATATTTTCTTCCTTTGCGGTTATGAAAGTTACCAATGATGATATCGTGAGCAAACTGGTGAGTACCAACCAGCAGCTCCTTTGGTGATGCTTACGTGAGGTACTTTCTGACCTTTCACACCTTTTTTCTGGTTTTGTTTTTGATATGAGATGATGTCCGGTGAGTTGACAAACTTTTTAGAATTAGAATAGAGAACACTTGGAACTGGGCATGACTGGCAATCTGGTGAAGCCAGCCCTTGGCAGAGATGGATTAAGACTGCCCCTGGTATCCTGAAAGTGTACAGTGTTCATTTATAATCAGGTAATTTTTTGTACGCTCCAAAAATAAGTGCCTGTGAGCCCCACAATCATTGGCTCAAATTAACCACTGCCATGAAGTTAATCAGTTTCTGAAGACTTGGAAAGTGTGTAAGAATAGCCCAAAAGGTACGAGACAAAGTTGCCCTAAAACAATTTTTAAGTGGAAAGAATAATGCATATCATTATTTATATATGCTCAGGACCAAAAGAAAGGTTCCTAACCATAATAAAAATATGAGTGGTCCAGTCAGTCCCTTGCTTGTTTTTCCTTATTTTATTTCATTCATTTTGTTATGGAAATTACTGTGGAGGCCAATGAATGTGTGGTGCATGGTTTCAAACATAACTCTTAGGAATCCATAAATTATATCAATAAGGATACAAAAACACAGTCTACACAAATCTCCTGTCTCGGACCAGTCGCGGCTCCTGGAGGGAGTGCTGCGGGGCGGTGGGGCGGGGAGGAGGAGGGGCAAGGTGGGGGGTAGTAAACTCCGGCATACGGCTGAACGGAGGTAAGTACATAAATAAATAAATCAAACGAATTACATTGCGCGCGCTGCAATGCCAAATGGCGATGCGGCGCACACAATGCAATTCGTTTTTTAACATTTATTTATATACTTACCTCCGTTCGGCCGTATGCCGGAGTTTACTACCCCCCACCCTGCCCCTCCCCCACCCCACCGCCCTGCAGCACTCCCTCCAGGAGCCGCGACTGTCTCTGACTGACTTATCTCTCTTTTGCAGTATGATGCATATCACGTTTCCAGAGCGGGACATTGTGTCGTCTTCATACTGTATAATAAAACGCAAAGTAGTGATTCTTCAGCTGTTCATAAAATATTAAACTATGGCCCTGTTGTAGCAGTCCTACAGAGGATAAGGCTGTACCCCATGTGCAGTGTTCTGCCCTCTAAGAAGAAAAAGACCTGGTTGCCCTGTTCATTCAGTGGCTTTTATTGTATGTATTTGGTAATGTGATGCATTCAAGAGATTCACACCTTTCCCCTGTCAGATACGCATCCCACTGGTGACTCACTTCTCTCCATTTACTCACCCACTCTGCTTTGCAGCAATTGCTGCTCATCAACTCTTTGCAAGGGTGGAAAGGCTGTACTAAAATCCACAAGCAGCCCTGGCAAAAACAGCACCCCACCTGAGGAGGGGGTGACTAGAATGGGGCAAGAGTGCTGTGGTATTTGTCATGTTCGCTCAGCAGCATTCCGCTCAGCAGCATTCAAGTGCAATTGAACTTGGAACACAAAGAGCGATTTGATTGTAGGGGACAGTTGACAGGAGTCTGTGGATGGAGAAGGATGTATGGTGTTACCTCTTTAACTTCTGTTTGGGGCCTGCTTAATTTCACTGGCGACGAGGGGGGAGTCCAGATTATCTTGCCTCCACACGACCAATGCCATGACAGTTGCACAAGCAGAAATGATCAGAGTATCGACTTGCTGAATGTTGCAACAGTGAAGAAAAGCAACAAGAACAAATGATGGACGGAATGCTGAACAATGCAAACATTTACCCCCAATCACAAAGATCAAGGTTTAATCCATCATTTTTTTGCTCACCATGCTACCCTACTTTGGACCCAGCCATATGCAAATCAGTCTTGACCCTGCTCCTCATGGTAACAGTCCAGCCCGAACTGCCAAGCCAGGTTCTCCCTGAACCAGAAACAAGCATCCTGGGATCAGTTTGGGGTTATCACCCCTCATCAGCCAGGCTAGCTTGAATCCAGTGGCACAGTGAGCACGGGACCCACATCTGGGCATATCTTCACACTTAGGGTGACACTTAGGGTGCCGGTTCCTGTGATGTCACCCCATCGCACCTTCAGCTCCGCGAGTAGGGAGGCATGGAGCAGGAACTGTCCCTGAGGGAGTCCGTCATCTGTCACTAGCGTCATGAATGGTATCAGCTGCCTGTCCCTGTAAAGGTCGCCCAATTCCTGCAGTCCTGCTGCTTCCTAGGCTGTGAGGTCCACACTCATGACGCAGCCTTGGCCTCTCTGTGTGCCTAGGAGGGGAAGGTCAGGCGCGTATGAGCTACAGTCCTTAGTAAAAAATAAGGCACACCTAAAGCACCTATGAGCCACTGCCAGCATTAGTTGTTTTGGGGTCTTGTCCCAGCTTCCTGGGTGAAATAATCGGAAAATGGATGAGCTCGACCAGGCTGGGTGATGAGCGGTCGTATCCCCTGTATACTGCCCACTCATCCATCTAGCGACCCACTGGAGTTGCGCCACTAAATAGTAGCGATCTATGTGGGGCACTGCAAGGCCTCCCTGATCCACCAGTAGATACAACTTGGATAGCGCGACTCGGCTGAGAGAACCGTTCCAGATGAACTCGCGCATCATGCTCTCAAAGGAGCGAAACACTGGGGGACGGATAAAGATCATCAAATTCGCTAAGGAATATAACAACCTGGGTAGCACCACCATTTTCAGCAGGGCAATGCGACCCATAACTGTCAGTGCTAAGGTTTGCCAGAATGACATCTGCGAATGTATGGCAGATGTCGCACGTCTGACATTGCCATCCAGCAGGTCATCAGGTTGGTGATACCCCATGTGGCAAATATCTGCCCATGCCACCTACGACAGAGACAATGTGTCTCTGACAAATTGAGGTGCGTTTCCTGCAATGACGCTACATCGCTTGAGGCATATGTGTCATAGCGACGCGACGGGTGTGCATCCCCTCACGTCCCAAGAGAGGATGTTAATGAATGACATTCTCTACAGAGGAATACATAACTGCATGCATGGTCCGCACCTGGGATAAACAGGTGGAGCAGGCAGGAGGTCGCACCTGCTGAAGTGTGTATCACTTGGGCATGGGCAGCGATGTGCTATAATTGGAGATTGTGAAGGGGAGGGAAAGGGAGGGTAGAAAAGCGAATAGAGAAGGGGGAGGCAAAACATGTGATAACTGGGTTCGGGCAGAAGGACAACATGTATCCACCCAAACTGTGGGGAAAATGGCTCACTACAACAAATCGACTGATTTGGATAGGGAGAGTGGCAGTGTGATGCGCCAGGAGCGCTGGGAGTGTGTCATGCGTGCTTGCGCTGTCTGCCCCCATGTGTTGCTGTGATGCACCCACTAAATAATGTGCCAGGTACACAATTGGAGCAGGGGAGTGATGCCTTGATGCCCATGAAGCGTTATAGCAAATGGTCGACTAGGGCCGGTTAGGCAAATTATTTTAGGATGTAGGAGGTGTACAGAGTATCACATTGTCATGCACAGCATATGATAGAGTCAACGTTTTAGAACAGTTCATCTGCCGTTCGAGGCATGACATCTGGGGTTAGCCCAGACACCTCTCTGAGGGGCGAAACCACAAGGGAGCTGTCATCGCTGAGGAGGAGGTCGGGAGAGGCGTCCAATTCCCGATCCGATTCATGGGCACCCAACATGACCGCAGATTGAAGGGCCTCTCTGCGCTCTTGGATCACTTGTTCCAGATTTGTACTGCTTGAGGCTGGGAGGACCGAGCGGGTCGGGCGTGTTCACGGGCTTTCATGCAAGGATGTGCAAGCAGTGTGCTTTCCCCGTGTCTCGGGGACGCCCACGGCCGGGTAGTAGACTCCAGCCAAGACCAGGCCTCTTCCGCCCCATCAAAGAAATGTGTAACACCATCAGCAGTGACTCTGAGGCAGGCCGGGAAGTGAAGGGAGTACGGGATATCCAGTTTGCGTAGGCATCTTTTTACTTCTAGGAAGGATCCCCGTTTCTTCTGCATTCCCATGGCGAAGTCGGGGAAAATGAGAACGGCAGCATTATCAACCCGCACCCCCCATGCCTGCAGATTTCATGCAAGCCTGCATCATGGTCCTTGTAATTGAGGAGGCAAAAGAGGAAAGGCCGGGGTCTTGAGCTAGGTGGCAGACGCCTCGCCGGGACACGAGGTGCCCTTTTAACTGCGAAAAAGGGAGAAAGCTAGCCCGGCGGGAGCAGGGTGCGCAGCCACTGCTCGGTGTATTCCACTGGGTTGGATACCTCCGTGCCCTCAGGCAGGACAATGACTCATACATTGTTTCTGCTGGAGCATCCTTCTGCATCTTCGGCGTGGCGTTCTAGAAGATGGACCTGCCTAGACAGGTCGCATACCATGACAGTGGTGTCTGTGAGAGTAGGGCGGTCTTCTGCAAAAGTGAGCTCCATATCACGCACTTTGTCCGCGAGCTTGCAGTGGTCATCGTGCAGCAGAGTGAGGTCCACAGTGGTTTTGTCAATACGGTCTTCGAGTGAGGTTCTGGTCTGGGCCAGAGAGGTGGCCAGCCTCTCCAAAGCTTTGAGCACGGAGTCTAGTTTGGTGTCCAGCACCAGTGAAGACACAATATCCGGTGCACGTTCCCCCGCTCCTGGTGTGTGGTCAGGGTGTCCGGTTGCGAAGAAGTTGAGGCAGGCCCACCACGTTGTCGACCCATCACTTGGCGGTGCTCTATAATGTTGCATGTGAAGAATAGAGAGTGCGGTCGGCAGTCGGGGGTATCGGGACCTTCGTGGGCCTTTGGGTGTAGCCAAGCAGTGGCGGGTGTGGAGGTTAATGTAATATCACTTCGCAGGAGCGAATGCACTCACAGGTGTCACTGCGTTGATGTGTCCCAGTCCACAGTGGTTTCCCGTGTTCACCAGTACCCACGCGTTGGCCGCGGGTCCACACCCAGCATAGCACCAGGCTAGAGAAGAGGAAGCAAAGCAGGGGGCAGGAACTCAATGGAAAGATGGAGCCCACAGTTGTATGCCCACGTTAGATCAATTCTGCCGATGTGGCGTGGTAAAGACCAAGTGTGGCAAGAACACCATGGCTGTAGTATGCCAGAGAGGCAGGCCTGGGCCCGATCAGACCCCCGGACCTAGTGGCACAGCCCCCACCTACATCTCCCATCAGGTGTGTTGAGAAGGAATTGGGACATGAGGTAAGTTGTGGGGAGGTGCCGGGAAGAAGGAGGACCGTAAGGGTAAGATAAGGAGCTATGGCGGCACACACAGCTCCAATCCGGGATGTGGGCAACGGTCCAACGAGGCTCCTGTGAGGCGCGTGGATGGGATTAGGTCCGATGCGGCTCCCGGACCCAACAGCGCACTCATGCCTCAGGAGCCCCGCGCAAGTCACCAAACATTAGAGAAATGGCTCGCCAGTCCAGTCGGGCAGAGGTGCTCGCAGCCAAGTACAGCAGCCAGGCAGGCCTGGACCCGACATGGCCCCTGAGCCCAGAGGCGCCCCTCTCCCATTCCCCCCCACAGCCCTCCAGGCAGGTCTCAAGGTAGGCCCGAGGCTCCGTGCACGTGGCAGGGCGGCGCCAGAGAGGAAGACCAGCAGAGGCAAGCAAACAGACCCCCCAGGTCCCGCGGGGTAGATCAGGTACGCCCAAGGCGATCTGGCAGGGCTCTGTGCGGGCGTGGGCCTCGGCCCGAAACAGACCCCCAGCCCAATAGCTCCACCCAGCCACGAGGGCTATCACCAGGCCGCAGGGCTCAGGAGAGGCGACTTACAGCCTGGATTACCGCAGTCCGAGGTCGTAGGTCAGGATGGTTCTGCACCTCTCATGCATGGACAGCAGCATGCAAGACCGGATAGAGAGGCACTGCCTCCGCCGTAGCGCTCAGGCTCCAACTATATTCTGGGCCCCACTACAGTATGGCACAGATGCGGTCCAGGCAGACCTGATAGCCTCCGTCTGCAGTCGCTGAAGGGTCATGCAGAATGACCGGCCCCAGGAGGACCTCGTCGTAGAGTCTCGCTGTAGGGGTGAGACTCCGGTGGGCTCCTCACTGCAGGGTGGCCATTCAGCAGGAGCTTCAGGGCTTCGGGCCGCACAGGACGCTCGGGAGGCCGCCGATCGATGTATGCCGCTTGTCAGTGGGACGAGCCGGCTTCTGAGCAGTTCCAGGTAATCTGTATCGTCCACTGCATCTTGGGACACAGCTAGGGTATGAAATGGCAACGTGGGCACATAAATGCAGTCGGATTAAGGAAGCCGGAGCGCAGAGCACTTTCAAGGTCCGTCCGCCATGTTGGCCAGCTAGCCATGCCCCCATGCACTTCAAGCATTCTTTATGCAATGTGTCTTAAACATGTGGATTAATATACACAGTTGAAAGTTAAAATAATGTTATATTTCGGTATACAAAAAGCAGAAGTCTTCCAATGAAACTAAGAGAACAACAAGCAGCTGCCAAAGGTTGGGAGGTGACCCTCTTAATTCCCAAATAGTTAACAGAGTTTGAGCCCCTGTTAATTGCAATATGGCTCAAACAAGTCTTTGTAATCAGTAAAACTTCAGCTTTGTTTACATTAAGTATGAAGCTGAAAAGATGGCCTTAGGTGGAAGGAAGAAAGGGGACAGCCTTATTGAGTACTGCTGTGTACTGCAACTGAACCTAACTATATTTCACAATACACCATCCTGAGTGTCATTGTACATTGTTTGAATTAACTTGATAAAAAGTAGCGGAAAGCCAGCATTATATAGTGTTTTCAGTTATTATTTTTATTTTATTATTGAAGTCATATTTATTGTCTTTTTGTATTGGAGGGGTTTTAATTAACCACATAATAAATTCAATATATTTTGTATTATTATTACGCTCTTCTATGTAACATACAAATAAATGTTAAGATTTATTGACGACAACCATTCTACACTTCACACAGTCCATTGGAGTAGACTCTTTTGGGAATGTGACATATTTTGCTGCACAACAGAGGGTGTGAGTGTTCCACAGCTGTTACTTTATCATTGGAAAAAGACACAAGTACACGCATGGCATTCTGGGATCATGAAGTCGAACTTCCCCGTGACCCTGGGGGCAAGGCCTTACTATGGCCTATCTGATGAATGAAAAGTGGTCTCATACCATATGTATTCTGTCCCGAACAGTGGGCACGCGCTGTGCTGCCTCTTTATGTAATTGTGAAGTTGAACGGCCCATTAACACTGCATGCCTGAAAAGTTAACTTTGCTGCAATATTATTTGCTTACGTCCAGAATGTCTGTAATCAGACATAAATATAAGTACATTTGTCTATATGCAATCTGCGGTAACTCTCTGTTGACATATGCATGTATAGCAATGGCAGGCTTTCGCTGTCCCATGTCCGGTATCAAAGTCCTCAGAGCACTGAATTTAATACCTGTCGCAGTTTCCTTTTTTTCAATAACGGTTTGATCCATTTGAGGTGCTTGACAGACTTACTATCCACTCTGATGCAGAAAAACTCCGCGGAGGTCGACAAGGACAGGATTCCAGGAAGCCGAGCAGTGTCTGTCCCATAAGGCGCCCATTCTTCCGCGCGGCCCTGCACTGGGGGTGGGGGCGGGGTGGGGGCTGTTACGCAGCAGTAGTTTTGTTGAGCTTGGCCTTGATTCCCTTTTTCCAGAAACTGCCCCGCGAGGAGGGAAGGGCTCCTGGGAGAAGCGGTGGTGATTGGGGGTGGCGGTGGGGATTGTCAGCTCGAGGAAATGAATGACTGGTGGAAGAGCACGAGAGAGTCAGTGAATCATTTTACTGCCTTGGTCTGGTCTGGCAGTTTGGTAAGGTGCCATTTCAAACAATAACTGTTCCAAATTATAGAACGGGAAGCAAACAGACAAAGATGGAGGGACAGCGACCAAGAACGAGGGTTAGAGCGTAGGAAGCTTGTTGAATTTCGATGTCCCGCTGTGTCTATTTTTGAAAGCTCTATTTTTCATCATGGTTATTTTTTTTTTAATGAAAGATTTCAGTTATAGTCCAAAATCTGAGATTAGTATCAGCCTCTAACTGAGCTGCAAAGTAACTTTATAGCTCGGTAGGATGCTGGCTCTGGATGTCACAAAAATAAATACTGCAGTCGCTATATTGGTTCTTTGGAGCCTGGCGGACCACTTCCCTTGTAAAGCTGTGAAAGTGTGCAAAGAGTGCTAGGTTTACTGTCAGTCTCACAGGAGAGAGACAATATTTATATAAAAAATGGTGTGGAAAATATGATCATTGTCAATTTTAACCTAGCAGAACCATTGTTTAACAATAAAAAGAAGCCATGTGGTCCTCCAGCAGTAGACCATCAGCCCTTCCAAAAATAGGCTCCAGTTTATGAGACAGCCACTGAAAAAAAATGTATGGAAGGCATTCATGGAGATTTTATGGACCCACTGCTAAGCCCAGGCAGAGATGTTCTTTTCATAGAAATGAGTCTCTCGGGAGTAAGATTGTTGAGTATACACTTACATCAAAAATACTTGCATAGCTTGCATCGTTGCTGCTGTGGTATATTGCACGTACCTATGATTGTGTGTGAGGATTACATAGCGCTAACCTAGATGCAAAGCACTAGGCATTGTACAAGAATAGTTTCATATATATATTTATATTCACTGAAAAAACCTTAGGTTTCAGGGACGTTATAGTTAGAAATTAGCATTTAAAAACCTTTGACATTCTTTTTTTTTTTCTTTTCTTTCAGAAAAGCAGTATTTATAAAATATTGAAAATTACAATTAAATAATGTACAGTTGGCCATGTATTTGTGCTTACAAAAAGACGAAAAAAAGAGGCAAAGAGGAAAAGACAGAAATCAAGGAAGATTATTTAAACCAGCATAACCTAAGCATTATCAGTATTCCACATTACAACATACATATATCGAGAAGGAAAAAAGAAAAAGCCAAAATAAATTTATATCTCAGACCAGATCCATCACTGGGCCCCATATTTTCCTACCCCGTTTCCTCGCCCTCCATCCTTTACAGTTATACAATGCTGTATATATGAAGCAATCTGGCATACCAAGCTTGATATGTCGGAGGGTCGGCATCCTTCCACTTTAAAGCAATCAGCAGTCGTACTACTGCCACTGCCATAAAACAAAAATATACCTGTGTCACTCCTAATGAGCTCTTTCATCGACCCCCAATAGCATCAAGGTTGGAGAAATAGACACTTCCTTTCCCAATGCCTTATACAGAAAAGTTTCAATACCCTTTTTCAATGGATCTAATATAGTACATTCATAAAACATATGAACTAAATCTGCTGGGCCCAGCCCACATCTCGGGCAATAATCGTTTCCCCTTTTTCCCCAGCTGAACAGTTTTGACGGGGTGAAATATAGGTTGTAAACTGTTTTGAAGTGTTGGGCCTTCAGGTTAGCGGAAAGGAAAACCTTCTTGGAGAGAGCCAGAGACCTGCCTAAATCTACATCCTGATTCCCAACCTTGCCTGCCCAAGCAGATTCCGTTTTAACTAGGTTATCCTGGGCTTCTATAAAAAGGCAATATATATCCTTAATTCGGGGACTATTATATAAGATAGTTTCTAGCAACTGGATCCTGCCTATGGAGATGATTTTAGACAGAAAAGGTCTAATGGTTTCCCTGATTTGAACGTACTTAAAATATGATCTTGGGTCAATTTTATGCTGCCGCTGCAACTCAGCAAAAGGGATCATCCCATTCCCATCTATGACATCCAAAATTCTGCTGACGCCTGCCTGCTCCCAATGTTTACCCATCCCATCAAAAAGCGGGGCCGAGAAGACAGGAGAGCGCCAAAGAAATAGATATTTCTGGAGCCTGGGAATATTTAGGAACTTTGAAGCTTTGTGCCATACCCTCCAAGCCGCTATAAGGGGCTTGAACCGTGTTTTTTTTATAATAGCTAACCTCCAGCTCTCTGAGTAGAACCCCTGATGCAGCTCCACCTATAGCCAACTCAAAGATTGAGGGGGGGGTCTCATATTCCTGTATACCAGAACTGTTAACTAGACCCTTATTAGATTTAAACAAGATAGCAGATTGTTGTAATGTGATGGCCCAATAATAAAATAATAAATTGGGGACCGCCCAACCCCCACGATCTTGGGGTAGAGTCAAGAGTTTCAATGATTGTCTGACCTTCTGATATTGCCAGATGAATTGAGAAAAAATTCCGTCCAGTTTTTAAAAAAATGCCGGTTCTGGCTCCAGCGGGATACAGCGAAGTAGGTATAATTTTTGGGAAACATGGTCATTTTGAGTACATTACACCCACCTATTATAGACATATACAGTTTATCGATTCTTTTTAGGTCTTGACTAATTCTATCAATAAGGGGAACCAGATTCGTTGTCCAAATAGAGCCCACATCTGCAGAGATGTCAATCCCTAGATAGGTGGCTAGTTCGGTCCTTCGGGGATCCTGCCAAGTAATATTGTTTGTGCAGACAATCCTTGTTTTATCGGCATTCAAGCGATATCCCGACTTCCTACCAAACTCTTTAGCCAAATCCTCAATCCTCACCATTGCTCCCATTGGGTCAGAGGTGACGACAGCTATGTCGTCAGCATAAGCTAAAACCTTTGTGTTATACCCCCTGACCACAATTGGTTTAATCATCTGATCTTGCATGATTGCCCTAATTAACGGGTCGATGTACAAAGCAAAGAGAATTGGTGAACAGGGGCATCCCTGTCTCGTCCCACGGGCTACCACGATCTTTTCGGACTCCCTGCTCATCCATTGTATTCTCGCGTATGGCTGTACATACATAGCTCCTACAGCTGATAAAATACGGGGCCCAAACCCATTTGATCTTAAGTTGCCCCAAAGATATGCCCACTCAACCCGGTCAAAGGCTTTTTGGGCGTCTTAAAGAATCAAAGCCATCTGATCTTCTGAGAGATCCACTAAGTCAAACAGGGAGATTACCCGACGCACGTGATCCGTGGTATCTCTCCCTGGAATAAAACCATGTTGCCATGGGCTCACCAATGAGGTGATGACTTTGCCTAATCGGAGTGCAAGAATCTTCGAATATAGCTTCTCGTCAGCATTGATCAGGGAGATGGGGCGGTACGAGGATGGATCCTCAGCAGGTTTACCTTTCTTCAAAAACACGACTTAGGGGCCGATTCCGATTCGGGCTGGAAATCTCTCCGACCGAGCCGGACCCGGAGAGAATTCCGACCGAATCGGACCCTAGCAGTCCGAACGAGTACGATGCGTTCGCATGCTATCGGACTCGATTCGGTCGGACTCCCATTGAAGTCAATGGGAGCCTGTCGTACAACGCGTACGTGGGCTCCCATTGACTCAATGGGTGCAAAGCGGACAAGGGCGCCCCCTTCAGCGTGTACGCGTCCATGCGCATCGCGGCGTACATGCACAGGTAGGGGGGACCCATGGGTCCCCCCTGTGTGCGACTCGCGCGCCTACGCGTACAGGGGGGTCCGACGCGGACCCCCAAAATCCAGCTCCGACAGCTTTTTCGAGCCGGACGGCGCGAGACGATCGGAGTGGTCGCGGCGCGCATCGTACTTACCCGGCCGGGAAACGTCTCCATAGTGCGGTGCGAGTCGTGTCCATGCGAGTCGGTCGGAGCGTGTTGAAGCCGCGTTCGAGTCGGTCGGGAAACAGGGCTCCGAATCGGATCCGATGAATCCGAATCCGATTCGGAGCACTACCGGCCGAGATCGGAATCGGCCCCTATGTCTGTGCCTTGCCAGGATAGCGGTGGGAGCCCCTTCTGCTGTACAGCTAGGAACAAATCTAGGAGCCGGGGGGATAACTCTGATTGTAGTACTTTATACAATTCCATTGGAATTCTGTCCGGACCTGCTGCTTTACCTGCTGCCATGGCTTGTAAAGCATCGATAACCTCACTGATCGTAATATCTACCTCCAATTCAGCCAGAATAGGGGGGCTGCTATCACCTGCAAGCGTGGTAGTCTCTATTGATTTATCCTCAGACTGATAAAGGTCCCTATAGAAATCTGCAAATACACTTAGAATTTCTTGCGTATCTGATACCAGAGTCCCGTCCTTCCTTTTTAGGCTTGTAATGTTATTTGTAGCTGCCTTTTGTCTAAGAAGAAGTGCTAAGTGTTTGCCTGTATTCTCCCCATACTCATAGTTGTCTCTAGTATGAATTTGGAAGGCTTCTGCCAATGATTTATTGTACAATCCATTTATCTCAGCCTTTACCTTTATGACCTCTAATTGTAGTTGACCTTGTAAGTCCAATTGTTTTTGGGCGATGGCGGCAGTATGCTTCTTCTCACATTTCGTCAACTGATCCGTTAATCGACATACCTCCTCCCGTTGACTTTTCCTACGCTGGCCTACAAAGCTGGCAATCTCCCCCCTTAAGCCGGCCTTGAATGCATCCCATTCTATTTCCCTAGAGGCGCTAAACCTATTGATGTCAAAATACTGTCGTGTCCACCCCCTAATATGTTCCACAAACCCCTCTGTAACCAATAGTTTCCTGTCGAAGGTCCACTTTGTTACGCTACGTTGATGCACCTGAACTATATTATCCAAAATGAAAGGGTTATGATCCGACAGTACCTTCGGCATCTTCCTTATATTCGCACCATCCATAAGGCAGAGGAGGCAAAAAAATAATCGAGCCTAACATATTTCTTATGGGGGCACGAAAAATAGGTATAGCCTAGATCCCTTGGCTTCCTAGAGGCCCAGATATCGACCAGCCCATGGCTGGTGGTCAGAGCCACTAAAGATTTGTCCACCTGGGGCTTTCTCCCCTGGTAATCCTTGGTAAAGGGACCGCTTGCCTCCAAATGAATGTTAAAATACCCACACATGATAAGGGGGAAGGCCAAGCAGCTAGTTCTAACTCCAGTTCCTCAAGCATCCCTGGGTCACCTAGATTTGGCCCATAGACCGTGCATACCGTAGGCCCATCTGATAACGCCTTTGTAGGCATATTTAGGAATTAGCATTTAAAAAACCTTAGAAATTCACTGAAAAAACCAGAGTTTTTAGGGACGTTATAGTTAGAAAATAGCATTTAAAAAACCTTTGAAATTCACTGAAAAAACCATAGGTTTCAGGGACGTTATAGGTAGAAATTAGCAATTAAAAAATCTTAGAAATTCACTGAAAAAAACACAGGTTTCAGGGACATTATAGTTAGTTGGACATTTCACTCGTACAAAACCAGAGAAATTCAGCCATTATAGTTAGTTGAGCTAACTATAACTCGCTCCCCCGCAATGCACTGCTGATGACGTCACATATTACATCCTTCATGACATGGTCAGTGACATCACTGATGACATCACTGATGACATCTCAAATGACATCAATGATGACATCACTGATGACATCATCCAGTGACTGTGTGTTTCTGTAAAGTTTAAATATATATATATATATATATATATATATATATATATATATATATATATATATATATATATATATATGATTCAACAAATGCCCGAAAGCTTCAGGAAGGCACACGCAGCTCGCCCACCATCCGGTGTACCTTTATATCACTCGCTCCAAGTTGCTGGTAATTATTTCGATGGCCGACGCGTTTCAAGGCAAAAGCCTCTTCTTCTGGGCTGTGTTCACACAAATGCAACACAACTCATTTTGACATTATTTCCGGCACTTTTATTTGCTCGATTGCCCCCTGGTGGGCTTGGCTTGATGCATATATTCAATTTTAGAGCATTCTGGGACATATAGTCCCCAAAGCGAGTTACAGTCTCCCCTAAGTGGGTGTGTATGCATTTATGTCCATTTGAACTATTTAAAATCCTTATAGTAAGGTCCAGGGCCTCGGGCGAGTGTAATTAACATCTTGGCTCACCGCACTGCATCAGATTAGGAAACAGTTCCAATCCGCAGCCTCCCATTCGCCGCTTCGCAGGGATGGTGCTCTTCCTCACGGCAGGGTCGCTGTGTCGTTTAATGATTCAACAAATGCCCGAAAGCTTCAGGAAGGCACACGCAGCTCGCCCACCATCCGGTGTACCTTTACATCACTCGCTCCAAGTTGCTGGTAATTATTTCGATGGCCGACGCGTTTCAAGGCAAATGAATATGTCCCAGAATGCTCTAAAATTGAATATATGCATCAAGCCAAGCCCACCAGGGGGCAATCGAGCAAATAAAAGTGCCAGAAATAATGTCAAAATGAGTCGTGTTGCATTTGTGTGAACATAGCCCAGAAGAAGAGGCTTTTGCCTTGAAACGCGTCAGCCATCGAAATAATTACCAGCAACTTGGAGCGAGTGATGTAAAGGTACACCGGATGGTGGGCGAGCTGCGTGTGCCTTCCTGAAGCTTTCGGGCATTTGTTGAATCATTAAACAACACGGCGGCCCTGCCGTGAGGAAGAGCACCATCCCTGCGAAGCAGCAAATGGGAGGCTGCGGATTGGAACTGTTTCCTAACCTGATGCAGTGCGGTGAGCCAAGATGTTAATTACACTCGCCCGAGGCCCTGGACCTTACTATAAGGATATTAAATAGTTCAAATGGACATAAATGCATACACACCCACTTAGGGGAGACTGTAACTCGCTTTGGGGACTATGTGTCCCAGAATGCTCTAAAATTGAATATATGCATCAAGCCAAGCCCACCAGGGGGCAATCGAGCAAATAAAAGTGCCGGAAATAATGTCAAAACGAGTCGTGTTGCATTTGTGTGAACATAGCCCAGAAGAAGAGGCTTTTGCCTTGAAACGCGTCGGCCATCAAAATAATTACCAGCAACTTGGAGCGAGTGATGTAAAGGTACACCGGATGGTGGGGGAGCTGCGTGTGCCTTCCTGAAGCTTTCGGCATTTGTTGAATCATTAAACGACACGGCGGCCCTGCCGTGAGGAACAGCACCATCCCTGCGAAGCGGCAAATGGGAGGCTGCAGATTGGAACTGTTTCCTAACCTGATGCAGTGCGGTGAGCCAAGATGTTAATTACACTCGCCCGAGGCCCTGGACCTTACTATAAGGATATTAAATAGTTCAAATGGACATAAATGCATACACACTCACTTAGGGGAGACTGTAACTCGCTTTGGGGACTATATGTCCCAGAATGCTCTAAAATTGAATATATGCATCAAGCCAAGCCCACCAGGGGGCAATCGAGCAAATAAAAGTGCCAGAAATAATTTCAAAACGAGTCGTGTTGCATTTGTGTGAACATAGCCCAGAAGAAGAGGCTTTTGCCTTGAAACGCGTCGGCCATCGAAATCATTACCAGCAACTTGGAGCGAGTGATGTAAAGGTACACCGGATGGTGGGCGAGCTGAGTGTGTCTTCCTGAAGCTTTCGGGCATTTGTTGAATCATTAAACGACACGGCGGCCTTGCCGTGAGGAAGAGCTCCATCCCTGCGAAGCGGCGAATGGGAGGCTGCGGATTGGAACTTTTCCTAACCTGATGCAGTGCGGTGAGCCAAGATGTTAATTACACTCGCCCAAGGCCCTGGACCTTACTATAAGGATATTAAATAGTTCAAATGGAAATAAATGCAGACACACCCACTTAGGGGAGACTGTAACTCGCTTTGGGGACTATATGTCCCAGAATGCTCTAAAATTGAATATATGCATCAAGACAAGCCCACCAGGGGGCAATCGAGCAAATAAAAGTGCCGGAAATAATGTCAAAACGAGTCGTGTTGCATTTGTGTGAACATAGCCCAGAAGAAGAGGCTTTTGCCTTGAAACGCATCGGCCATCGAAACAATTACCAGCAAGTTGGAGCAAGTGATGTAAAGGTACACCGGATGGTGGGCAAGCTGCGTGTGCCTTCCTGAAGCTTTCGGGCATTTGTTGAATCATTAAACGACACGGCGGCCCTGCCGTGAGGAAGACCACCATCCCTGCGAAGCGGCGAATGGGAGGCTGCGGATTGGAACTGTTTCCTAACCTGATGCAGTGCGGTGAACCAAGATGTTAATTACACTCACCCGAGGCCCTGGACCTTACTATAAGGATATTAAATAGTTCAAATGGACATAAATGCATACACACCCACTTAGGGAAGACTGTAACTCGCTTTGGGGACTATATGTCCCAGAATGCTCTAAAATTGAATATATGCATCAAGCCAAGCCCACCAGGGGGCAATCGAGCAAATAAAAGTGCCGGAAATAATTTCAAAACGAGTCGTGTTGCATTTGTGTGAACATAGCCCAGAAGAAGAGGCTTTTGCCTTGAAACGCGTCGGCCATCGAAATCATTACCAGCAACTTGGAGCGAGTGATGTAAAGGTACATCGGATGGTGGGCGAGCTGAGTGTGTCTTACTGAAGCTTTCGGGCATTTGTTGAATCATTAAACGACACGGCGGCCTTGCCGTGAGGAAGAGCTCCATCCCTGCGAAGCGGCGAATGGGAGGCTGCGGATTGGAACTGTTTCCTAACCTGATGCAGTGCGGTGAGCCAAGATGTTAATTACACTCGCCCAAGGCCCTGGACCTTACTATAAGGATATTAAATAGTTCAAATGGACATAAATGCATACACACCCACTTAGGGGAGACTGTAACTCGCTTTGGGGACTATATGTCCCAGAATGCTCTAAAATTGAATATATGCATCAAGACAAGCCCACCAGGGGGCAATCGAGCAAATAAAAGTGCCGGAAATAATGTCAAAACGAGTCGTGTTGCATTTGTGTGAACATAGCCCAGAAGAAGAGGCTTTTGCCTTGAAACGCATCGGCCATCGAAACAATTACCAGCAAGTTGGAGCGAGTGATGTAAAGGTACACCGGATGGTGGGCGAGCTGCGTGTGCCTTCCTGAAGCTTTCGGGCATTTGTTGAATCATTAAACGACACGGCGGCCCTGCCGTGAGGAAGACCACCATCCCTGCGAAGCAGCAGAATGGGAGGCTGCGGATTGGAACTGTTTCCTAACCTGATGCAGTGCGGTGAACCAAGATGTTAATTACACTCACCCGAGGCCCTGGACCTTACTATAAGGATATTAAATAGTTCAAATGGACATAAATGCATACACACCCACTTAGGGGAGACTGTAACTCGCTTTGGGGACTATATGTCCCAGAATGCTCTAAAATTGAATATATGCATCAAGCCAAGCCTACCAGGGGGCAATCAAGCAAATAAAAGTGCCGGAAATAATGTCAAAACGAGTCGTGTTGCATTTGTGTGAACATAGCCCAGAAGAAGAGGCTTTTGCCTTGAAACGCGTCGGCCATCGAAATAATTACCAGCAACTTGGAGCGAGTGATGTAAAGGTACACCAAATGGTGGGCGAGCTGCGTGTGCCTTCCTGAAGCTTTCGGGCATTTGTTGAATCATATATATATATATATATATATATATATATATATATATATATATATATATATATATATATATATATATATATGCCAAGGTGTATTGAAGAATGAGTGGGTCTGTAAGTGTCTGAATGGATGATATAGTAGGTGCGTTACTGACTGTATAAGTGAGTGATTAAATGTGTCTTACTGAATGCGTGGGTTAGTGACTAAACTGTGTGAATGTCTGTATCAGTTTGTCAGTTGGTGTGTAAGCTGCTGCATGGGTTGGTGAGTAGCTACATGAGTGTCTATATGGGTTATTGATTGGTTGTCTGAGTATCTGTATGGGTGCCTGAGTGTCTGTGTGGGTGGGTGGGGGGGTGTGACTCTGTGCATAGATGTGTGAGTGGGTGAGTCCCTGGGTGTATGGGTTCAAGAGTGCATCTGTGAAGGGTTGTATGGGTGGGTGAGTGTGTGTATGGGTGTGTTGGTGAGTGAATAGATGTCTCAGTGGTACATGTGTGAGTAACTACATATGTGAAAGGCAGTATATGTGAGTGTTGGAGTATATAAATGACTATGTGAGAGTGAGTGATTGTGAGAGTGGCTGTATGGATGAGTGTGTGCTTGTATCAGTGATTGTATAAGAGAGTAAGTATGTGTTAGTATCTGTATGAATAAGTGAGGTGGTGTGTGTATAACTGTATAGGTGAGTAAATGGTAGTGTGATTGATTCTTTGCATTACTGATTAGGTGTGTGACTAACTCTATGGATGAGTGGCAGTGTGTGAGTGTCTGTATAGGTGTATGAGTGCATATGATAGTGCTGTATTGATGAGTGACTGCATGTATGAGTGACTGTATGGGTGAATGAGTGGATGTGTGTGTAGACCTAGGAATCAGTGAGTGGGTATGTAGTAACTGGTATTGGTGTGTCTATGGTTTCGAAAATGGTAGTCTGTATTTTAGAGTGGGTGTATCAAAGGTTATATTAGGGTGTGAGGAGGTCCATCAGATTATCACGTGGATGATGTCATCAGTGATGTCATCAGTGATGTCATTTGAGACGTCATCAGTAAGTCATCAGTGATGTCACTGACCATGTCATGAATGATGTAATATGTGACGTCATCAGCAGTGCATTGCGGGGGCGCGAGTTATAGTTAGCTCAACTAACTAGAAAGGCCGAATTTCTCTGGTTTTGTACGAGTGAAATGTCCAACAAACTATAACGTCCCTGAAACCTGTGGTTTTTTCAGTGAATTTCTAAGGTTTTTTAAATGCTAATTTGTAACTATAACATCCCTGAAACCTATGGTTTTTTCAGTGCGTTTCAAAGGTTTTTTAAATGCTAATTTCTAACTAGAACGTCCCTGAAACCTATGGTTTTTTCAGTGAATTTCAAAGGTTTTTTAAATGCTAATTTCTAACTATACCGTCCCTGAAACCTATGGTTTTTTCAGTGAATTTCAAAGGTTTTTAAAATGCTAATTTCTAACTATGCTTACAGAGGTAGGACATGTGCAGAAAGAGGAAGAAATGCGCAGAAAGAAGCAAGAGAAATGCAGAAAGAGGCAACAGAAGTCCAGAAAGACGAAGAAAGGTGCAGAAAGAAGCAAGAGATATACAGAAAGAACCAACAGAGGTGCAGAAAGAGGCCTTGTTGCAAAGTCATCCTGTGCCCCCAACTTTTTGCTGACTGGTACTGGTGGTAACTGACTCTGGCTAACCTGGCCCAGAGCCAGTGCTATGCTAAAAGACACTTAGAATACAGTGAAAACACCTACATACACTAGGGTACACTATGGGTTGGGGTACCCCTGTGATTGGCATGACCTCCCCTGTAAGGCCCTAGTACATAATAGGGCAGGGGGATTAAAACTACCTCTAAGTCAGAGGTGCAGAAAGAGGCAAGAGGAGTGCAGAAAGAGGCAAGAGGAGTGCAGAAAGAAGCAACAGAGGTGCTGAAAGAGGCAACAGAGGTGCAGAAAGATGCAAGAGAGGTACAGAAACAAGCAAGAGAAGTGCAGAAAGAGGCAAGAGAATTGCTGCAAGAAGCAACAGAGGTGTAGTAAGAAGCAAGAGAAGTGCAGAAAGAAGCAAGAGAGGTGCAGAAAGAAGCAGGAGCAGTGCAGAATGAAACAACAAAGGTGCAAAAAGAGGCAAGAGGGGTGCAGAAAGAGGTAAGAGAGGTGCACAAAGAGGCAAGAGGGTACAGAAAGAGGCAGGAGGGGTGCAGAAAGAAGGAAGAGAAGTGCAGAAAGAAGCAACAGATGTGCTGAAAGAGGCACGGAAGGTGCACAAAGAGGCAAGAGAAATGCAGAAAGAAGCAACAGAGGTACAGAAGGAGGCAAGAGAGGTGCAGAAACAGGCAGGAAAGGTGCAGAAAGAGGGAACAGGAGTGCAGAAAGAGGCAAGAGAGGTGCAGAAAGAAGGGAGAGGGGTGCAGAAAGAGGCAAGAGGAGTGCAGAAAGAAACAAGTGAGGTGCAGAAAGAGGCATCAGAGGTGCAGAAAGACACAAGAGAGGTGCAGAAACAAGCAGGAAAAGTGCAGAATTGCTGAAAGAAGCAAGAGCAGTGCAGAAAGTACCAACAGAGGTGCAAAAAGAGGCAAGCGTTTGCAGAAAGAGGCAAGAGGGGTGCAGAAAGAGGTAGGAGAGGTGCACAAAGAAGCAAGAGATGTACAGAAAGAGGCAGGAGGGGTGCAGAAAGAAGGAAGAGAACTGCAGAAAGAGGCAAGAGAATTGCTGGAAGAAGCAACAGAGGTGTAGAAAGAAGCAAGAGAAGTGCAGAAAGAGGCAAGTGAGGTGCAGAAAGAAGCAAGAGCAGTGCAGAAAGAACCAACAGAGGTGCAAAAAGAGGCAAGAGGGGTGCAGAAAAAGGTAGGAGAGGTGCACAAAGAGGCACGAGAGGTACAGAAAGAGGCAGGAGGGGTGCAGAAAGAAGGAAGAGAAGTGCAAAAAGAGGCAAGAGAATTGCTGGAAGAAGCAACAGAGGTGTAGAAAGAAGCAAGAGAAGTGCAGAAAGAGGCAAGTGAGGTGCAGAAAGAAGCAAGAGCAGTGCAGAAAGAACCAACAGAGGTGCAAAAAGAGGGAAGAGGGGTGGAGAAAAAGGTAGGAGAGGTGCACAAAGAGGCAAGAGAGGTACAGAAAGAGGCAGGAGGGGTGCAGAAAGAAGGAAGAGAAGTGCAG
The DNA here is from genome assembly GCA_963921515.1 of Calotriton arnoldi. Classification (NCBI taxonomy): domain Eukaryota; kingdom Metazoa; phylum Chordata; class Amphibia; order Caudata; family Salamandridae; genus Calotriton; species Calotriton arnoldi. The sequence goes on from CAWUFW010008061.1 coordinate 130,425, forward strand.
AAAGAGGCAACTGAGGTGCTGAAAGAGGCGCGAAGGGTGCAGAAAGAGCAAGAGAAGTGCAGAAAGAAGCAACAGAGGTACAGAAAGAGGCAAGAGAGGTGCAGAAAATTGCAAGAGAACAGCAGAAAGAGGCAAGAGGGATGCAAAAAAGGGAAGAAGGGTGCAGAAAGAAGCAAGAGAGGTGCAGAAAGAAGCAAGAGAGGTGCAGAAAGAGGGAAGATGAGTGCAGAAAGAGACAACAGGGGTACAGAAAGAGACAACAGGGGTGCAGAAAGAAGCAAGAGAGGTGCAGAAAGAGGCAATAGAAGTGCAGAAAGAAGCAACAGAGGTGCAGAAAGAGGCAAGAGGGGTGCAAAAAGAGGAGAGAGAAGTGCAGAAAGAAGCAAAAGAGGTGCAGAAAGAGGCAAGAGGGGTGCAGAAAGAGGCAAGAGCAGTGCAGAAAGAACCAAGAGATGTGCAGAATGAGGCAAGAGAGGTGCAGAAAGAGGCAAGAGATGTGCAGAAAAAGGAAGAAGGGTGCAGAGAGAAGCAAGAGAAGTGCAGAAAGAGGCAAGTGAGGTGCAGAAGGAGGCAGGAGAACTGCAGAAAGAGGCAAGAGAGTTGCAGAAACAGGCAAAAGGGGTACAGAAAGAGGGAACAGGTGTGTAGCCAGAGGCAAGAGAGGTGCAGAAAGAGGGTAGAGGGGCACAGAAATAGGCAAGAGGGATGCAAACATTTGCAACAGAGGTGCAAAAAGAAGCAAGAGTAGTGCAGAAACAACCAACAGAGGTGCAGAAAGAGGCAAGAGGGGTACAGAAAGAGGCAAGAAAAGTGCAGAAAGAAACAAAAGAGGTGCAGAAAGAGGGAAGAGAACTGCAGAAAAAGGCAAGAGAGGTGCAGAAAGAGTCAGGAGAGGTGCAGAAAGAGGCATCAGAGGTGCAGAAAGATGCAAGAGAGGTGCAGAAACAAGCAAGAAAAGTGCAGAAAGAGGCAAGAGAATTGCTGAAAGAAGCAAGAGCAGTGCAGAAAGAACCAACAGAGGTGCAAAAAGAGGCAAGAGAGGTGCAGAAAGAGGTAGGAGACATGCACAAAGAGGCAAGAGAGGTACAGAAAGAGGCAGGAGGGGTGCAGAAAGAAGGAAGAGAAGTGCAGAAAGAGGCAAGAGAATTGCTGGAAAAAGCAACAGAGGTTTAGAAAGAAGCAAGAGAAGTGTAGAAAGAGGCAAGTGAGGTGCAGAAAGAAGCAAGAGCAGTGCAGAAAGAACCAACAGAGGTGCAAAAGAGGCAAAGAGGGGTACAGAAAAAGGTAGGAGAGGTACACAAAGTGGCAAGAGAGGTACAGAAAGAGGCAGGAGGGGTGCAGAAATAAGGAAGAGAAGAGCAGAAAGAAGCAACAGAGGTGCTGAAAGAGGCACAAAGGGTGCAGAAAGAGCAAGAGAAGTGCAGAAAGAAGCAACAGAGGTACAGAAAGAGGCAAGAGAGGTGCTGAAACAGGCAGGAAAGGTGCAGAAAGAGGGAACAGGGTGCAGAAAGAGGCAAGAGGGATGGAGAAAGAAGCAAGTGACATGCAGAAAGAGGCAACAGAGGTGCAGAAAGAAGCAAGAGATGTGCAGAAACAAGCAAGAGAAGAGCAGAAAGAGCCAAGAAAATTGCTGAATGAAGCAACAGAGGTATGGAAAGAAGCAAGAGAAGTTCAGAAAGAGGCAAGAGAGGTGCAGAAAATGGCAAGAGAACAGCAGAAAGAGGCAAGAGGGATGCAAAAAATGGAAGAAGGGTGCAGAAAGAAGCAAGAGAGGTGCAGAAAGAAGCAAGAGAAGTGCAGAAAGAAGCAAGAGAGGTGCAGAAAGAGGTAAGACGAGTACAGAAAGAGACAACAGGGGTGCAGAAAGAGACAACAGGGGTGCAGAAAGAAGCAATAGAGGTACAGGAGGAGGAAATAGAAGTGCAGAAAGAAGCAACAGAGGTGCAGAAAGAGGCAAGAGGGGTGCATAAAAAGGAGAGAGAAGTGCAGAAAGAAGCTAAAGAGGTGCACAAAGAGGCAAGAGGGGTACACAAAGAGGCAAGAGCAGTATATACAATCAACCAAAATGGGGGACACAGGGCTTTTTGTAAGGTCCAGCATATATGCCCAGGCAGATACTAGAAAAAGAGGTATGCAGTTCCTTAACGGGTACGGAAAAGGGGAGAAAGTTGCAGGATGCTGTCACAAGGGCTAAAGGAAGTCCTAAAGTGATGGGCAGGAGGGGGGATTCCTCCCTTCGGAACTAGGGTCCTCACACACCCAGCCAGCTAGGTGTCATGCTTCATCATTGGGCCTGCTCCTCGTCGGGTCGGCGCTGCAATACCCGACGGGCACCCAATGTGGGGCTCTTTAGCATGTTCGACATGTTTCTTGCCTAATTGTCTGGAGGATCAAGCGGCAATTCATCAGGACCTAAAATAAAACTATCTACACATCATGGTAAAAGTGAACTGACCTACCTATCACGTTGTATCTCTGCAGGTAAAGTACCCACAGATGCAGAGGACGACCTAATAGCTATAGTAGCCACGCCGCAACAGTATCCGGCAGGCTGAGACACATTTAATTATTGTGTCCTCAAATCCGTGTTACTCGAATGGACCCCCTACCTCTCGCCACCGGAACCGGGTGGTGTCGACCCCTTAAGAGTAGAGCGCAGTTATCCTGAACCATCACTTCAGATAGCCGCCACTCTTACTTTCATTTTTAATCAGGTGGGGAGCCAGCCAGAATAAATTGCTCATTTGGACTTCCCAACCTGTTTTATTCTTTCACCTTCACCGCACCGCATCTACACCTTTTTAGGCCCCTCACCCCAACTGCACCATACGGCAAGGAACAAAAGATCTCTGCCAAAGAGCCCCACATTGGGTGCCCATCGAGTATTGCAGCGCCGACCCGATGAGGAGCAGGCCCAATGATGAAGCATGACACCTAGCTGGCTGGGTGTGTGAGGACCCTAGTTCCGAAGGGAGGAATCCCCCTCCTGCCCATCACTTTAGGACTTCCTTTAGCCCTTGTGACAGCATCCTGCAACTTTCTCCCCTTTTCCGTACCCGTTAAGGAACTGCATACCTCTTTCTCTAGTAAGAGCAGTATATATTCACTAAAAAAAACATAGGTTTCAGGGACGTTATAGTTAGAAATTAGCATTTAAAAACCTTTGAAATTCTTTCCTTTCAGAAAAGCAGTATTTATAAAAGATTGAAAATTACAATTACATAATGTACAGTTGGCCATATATTTGTGCTTACAAAAAGACGAAAGAAAGAGGCAAAGAGGAAAAGACAGAAATCAAGGAAGATTATTTAAACCAGCATAACCTAAGCATTATCAGTATTCCACATTACAACATACATATATCGAGAAGGAAAAAAGTAAAAGCCAAAATAAATTTATATCTCAGACCAGATCCATCACTGGGCCCCATATTTTCCTACCCGGTTTCCTCGCCCTCCATCCTTTACAGTTATACAAAGCAGTTTCAAATCTGTATATATGAAGCAATCTGGCATACCAAGCTTGATATGTCGGAGGGTCGGCATCCTTCCACTTTAAAGCAATCAGCAGTCGTACTACTGCCACTGCCATAAAACAAAAATATACCTGTGTCACTCCTAATTGAGCTCTTTCATCGACCCCCAATAGCATCAAGGTTGGAGAAATAGACACTTTCTGTCCCAATGCCTTATACAGAAAAGTTTCAATACCCTTTTTCAATGGATCTCATATAGTACATTCATAAAACATTTGAACTAAATCTGCTGGGCCCAGCCCACATCTCGGGCAATGATCGTTTCCCCTTTTTCCCCAGCTGAACAGTTTTAAAGGGGTGAAATATAGGTTGTAAACTGTTTTGAAGTGTTGGGCCTTCAGGTTAGCGGAAAGGAAAACCTTCTTAGAGAGAGCCAGAGACCTGCTTAAATCCACATCCTGATTCCCAACCTTGCCTGCCCAAGCAGATTCCGTTTTAACTAGGTCATCCTGGGCAGCTTCTATAAAAAGGCAATATATATCCTTAATTCGGGGACTATTATATAAGATAGTTTCTAGCAATTGGATCCTGCCTATGGAGATGATTTTAGTCAGAAAAGGTCTAATGGTTTCCCCGATTTGAACGTACTTAAAATATGATCTTGGGTCAATTTTATGCTGCCGCTGCAACTCAGCAAAAGGGATCATCCCATTCCCATCTATGACATCCCCTATTCTGCAGACGCCTGCCTGCTCCCAATGTTTACCCATCCCATCAAAAAGCGGGGCCGAGAAGACAGGAGAGCGCCACAGAAATAGATATTTCTGGAACCTGGGAATATTTAGGAACTTTGAAGAACTTTGAAGCTTTGTGCCAAATCCTACAACCGCTATAAGGGGCTTGAACCGTGCTTTTTTATAATAGCTAACCTCCAGCTGTCTGAGTAGAACCCCTGATGCAGCTCCACCTATAGCCAACTCAAAGATTGAGGGGGGGTCTCATATTATTGTATACCAGAACTGTTAACTAGACCCATATTAGATTTAAACAAGATAGCCGATTGTTGTAATGTGATGGCCCAATAATAAAATAATAAATTGGGGACCGCCCAACCCCCACGATCTTGGGGTAGAGTCAAGAGTTTCAATGATTGTCTGACCTTCTGATATTGCCAGATGAATTGAGAAAAAATTCCGTTCAGTTTTTAAAAAAATGCCGGTTCTGGCTCCAGCGGGATACAGCAAAGTAGGTATAATATTTTTGGAAACATGGTCATTTTGAGTACATTACACCTGCCTATTATAGACATATACAGTTTAACGATTCTTTTTAGGTCTTGACTAATTCTATCAATAAGGGGAACCAGATTCGTTGTCCAAATAGAGCCCACATCTGCAGAGATGTCAATCCCTAGATAGGTGGCTATCTCGGTCCTTCGGGGATCCTGCCAAGTAATATTGTTTGTGCAGACAATCCTAGTTTTATCGGCATTCAAGCGATATCCCAACTTCCTACCAAACTCTTTAGCCAAATCCTCAATCCTCACCATTGCTCCCATTGGGTCAGGGGTGACGACAGTTATGTCGTCAGCATAAGCTAAAACCTTTGTGTTATACCCCTGACCACAATTGGTTTAATCATCTGATCTTGCATGATTGCCATAATTAACGGGTCGATGTACAAAGCAAAGAGAATTGGTGAACAGGGGCATCCCTGTCTCGTCCCACGGACTACCACAATCTTTTCGGACTCCCTGCTCATCAATTGTATTCTCGCGTATGGCTGTACATACATAGCTCCTATAGCCGATAAAATACGGGGCCCAAACCCATTTGATCTTAAGTTGCCCCAAAGATATGCCCACTCAACCCGGTCAAAGGCTTTTTGGGCGTCTAAAAGAATCAAAGCCATCTGTTCTTCTGAGAGATCCACTAAGTCAAACGGAGATTACCCGGCGCACGTGATCCATGGTATCTCTCCCTGGAATAAAACCATGTTGCCATGGACTCACCAATGAGGTGATGACTTTGCCTAATCGAAGTGCAAGCCTCTTCGAATATAGCTTCTTGTCTGCGTTGATCAGGGAGATGGGGCGGTACAAGGCTGGATCCTCAGCAGGTTTACCTTTCTTCAAAAACACGACTATGTCTGTGCCTTGCCAGGATTGGGGTGGGAGCCCCTTTTGCTGTACAGCTAGGAACAAATCTAGGAGCAGGGGGGATAACTCTGATTGTTGTTCTTTATACAATTCCATTGGAATTCTGTCCAGACCTGCTGCTTTACCTGCTGCCATGGCTTGTAAAGCATTGATAACCTCACTGTTCATAATATCTACCTCCAATTCAGCCAGAATAGGGGGGCTGCTATCACCTGCAAGCGTGGTAGTCTCTATTGATTTATCCTCAGACTGATAAAGGTCCCTATAGAAATCCGCAAATAAACTTAGAATTTCTTGCGTATCTGATGCCAGAGTTCCATCCTTCCTTTTTACCCTTGTAATGTTATTTGTAGCTGCCTTTTGTCTAAGACAAAGTGCTAAGTGTTTGCCTGTATTTTCCCCATACTCATAGTTGTCTCTAGAATGAATTTGGAAGGCTTCTGCCAATGATTTATTGTAGAATCCATTTATCTCAGCCTTTACCTTTATGGCCTCTAATTGTAGTTGACCTTGTAAGTCCAATTGTCTTTGGGCGATGGTTGCAGTATGCTTCTCCTCACATTTCGTCAACTGATCCGTTAATCGACATACCTCTTCCCGTTGACTTTTCCTACGCTGGCCTACAAAGCTGACAATCTCCCCCCTTAAGCCGGCCTTGAACGCATCCCATACTATTTCCCTAGAGGCGCTAAACCTATTGATGTCAAAATACTGTTGTGTCCACCCACTAATATGTTCCACAAACTCCTCTGTAACCAATAGTTTCCTGTCGAAGGTCCACTTTGTTACGCTACGTTGATGCCCCTGCACCATAATATCCAAAATCAAAGGGTCATGATCCGACAGTACCTTCGGCATCTTCCTTATATTTGCACCATCCATAATGGCAGAGGAGGCAAAAAAATAATCGAGCCTAACATATTTCCTATGGGGGCACGAAAAATAGGTATAGCCTAGATCCCTTGGCTTCCTAGAGGCCCAGATATCGACCAGCCCATGGCTGGTGATCAGAGCCACTAAAGCTTTGTCCACCTGGGGCTTTCTCCCCTGGTAATCCTTGGTAAAGGGACCGCTTGCCTCCAAATGAATGTTAAAATCCCCACACACGATAAGGGGGGAAGGCCAAGCAGCTAGTTCTAACTCCAGTTCCTCAAGCATCCCTGGGTCACCTAGATTTGGCCCATAGACCGTGCATACCGTAGGCCCATCTGATAACGCCTATGTAGGCATATTTAGGAATTAGCATTTAAAAAACCTTAGAAATTCACTGAAAAAACCAGAGGTTTCAGGGACGTTATAGTTAGAAAATAGCATTAAAAAAACCTTTGAAATTCACTGAAAAAACCATAGGTTTCAGGGACTTTATAGTTAGAAATTAGTATTTAAAAAATCCTAGAAATTCACTGAAAAAACCACAGGTTTCAGGGACGTTATAGTTAGTTGGACATTTCACTCGTACAAAAACAGAGAAATTCAGCCGTTATAGTTAGTTGAGCTAACTATAACTCACGCCCCCACAATGCACTGCTGATGACATCACATATTACATCATTCAAGACATGGTCAGTGACATCACTGATGACATCATCCAGTGACTGTGTTTCTGTAAAGTTTAAATATGTTTTATATATATATATATATTTCTCCAAAGTTGGCTCAAAGTTTGCTGAGGTTTACGGCGCTTCAATTTCGGTGCGTAGCCCTTGGCTTGAGCCACGCCAAATTTATTCCATCCACATCCCTCTGCTCGGGGGAAAAACAGGGTCGCACTCCCAGGTTTGGTAATTCACGTTCTTTTATTTTTCAATTAATCAGATGTCAAGGCTACACCGACGCGTTTCGTTCTCTGCTGAGAACTTGATCAAGTTCTCAGCAGAGAACGAAACGCGTCGGTGTAGCCTTGACATCTGATTAATTGAAAATAAAAGAACGTGAATTACCAAACCTGGGAGTGCGACCTGTTTTCCCCGAGCAGAGGGATGTGGATGGATATATATATATATATATATATATATATATATATATATATATATATTATCTACTGGCGGTCGCCAGTAGATAGTTATAGTTAGAACCTATTTTCCATAGGAAATCCGCGACATTCTATTTGAAATAACTCTCTTGCCGGTTGACGTATCTTCGCAAAATTTTCAAACTTTGTGGGGCGCTCCGGTCCGCTCCTACCCTGAAAGTCTCGGGGTGATTCGTCAAGCGGGGGCCGAGAAAAAAGGGGGCTCCCAAAACGCGTTTTCCCCATTCATTTTTCCATAGGAAACTTTAGACACGGCTACAGCCCGAACTGCTGAACGGAATTACACCAAATTTGGCAAAGAGGTAGTTCTTGGTTCAGAAAGAACCCTTTTTGTTAAATGGTATAAATCCGTTCAGTAGTTGCTGAGAAAATCAAAAGTAAAAGTACATATATATCTATGGGCACGGAGGATCCGCGCACCCTGAGCGCACCCTGCGCGCACCGTCCCGATCACGAGCTGCATGTTAATTGGCTGTCAGCTGGCTGTCAACATTCCGATTCAGGAAATGTTGGCAGCCATTTTATCCCTCGGTAGAACCGAGGGACAGAAACAAGTGCGCAAAGCGCACAAAGGGAGCAGGGTAGAAACACCCTGACCCCTAGGTCTGCTCAGGGGTCCCATAAGGACCCCCTGGGCAGAAAAAAGCATTTTTTTTTTTAAATCGGCAGGATGCGCTCAGGGTGCGCGGATCCTGCCGATAAAAAAAAAAATCGAAGCGCGGTCTCCCGCGCTTCGATTGTATTTTGCCCCCGGGTGGCCCAAGTCCCGGGGGCATGGTGGGGGGGGTTAAATTTATGTATGGGGGGCCTCAAAGGGCCCCACAAGCCCCGGGGCCCGCTCCCCCCGGGGCTTTCATTTTAAAATGGTGCGGGAGGGCACTCGGCCCTCCCGCAGCCCCGGGGACCACCACCTCCCCGGGGCTTCTTTTTTTTATTTTTTTATTTCTTGTGTGGGGGGGCCTTCCCGGGGCACTAACACATTTAAAATGGGGGTCCGTTTTGGACCCCCGAAGCCCCGGGGACCACCACCTCCCCGGGGCTGTGCTGATGTGGGGAGGGGGGCCGCGCAGCCCCCCTCCTGGAGCCTGTGGTGGCCCTGGGGACCGCCACCCTCCAGGGCCGGCTCCTGCAGTGTCCCGGGGTGCCTACCCCCGGGACACTGCTGTTTGCAATGACAGGACGGGAGCCTCGCGGCTCCCGTCCTGTCATTGCAAACTGCTTTGGATATTGGAATCGCTTCCAATATCCAAAGACAATTGCTTTTCCACATGGGGAGCAGCATGTTAGCTGCTCCCCATGTGGAAAAGCAATGCCGGCTCCCTTAGGACACGGGGAGCCGGCGGGACTGTGGGGGGTTTGGGGACCCCCCCACAGTCCCCAACAAGAGGCCAGGCCCCGGGGGATGGGGTCCCCGGGGCCATAAGTGGCCCGGGAGGGGGGCCACGCGGCCCCCCTCCCCAGAAATAATTTAAAAAAAAAAATTTTTTTAAAAAGGCCTGCCCCGGGGGATGGGGTCCCCGGGGCAAAAGGAGGCCTGAGGAGGGGGGCCACGCAGCCCCCCTCCTTAAAAATTAATTTAAAAGTGTGGCCATGCCCCGGGGGATGGGGTCCCCGGGGCAGGATTCGGCCACGGGAGGGGGGCCACGCGGCCCCCTTCCCGTTTAATTAAAAAAAAAAAAGGGGGGTAAGGCCCTGGGGGATGGGGTCCCCAGGGCCCAAAAATAGGAAAAAGGAAGGGGGGCCACACAGCCCCCCTTCGGGAAAAGAAAAGAAAAAAAAAAAAACGATCGGGCCCGCAGGCCCCGCCCCTTTCCTTCACCACTCTGCAAACGCGCCCCCTGGCGCGTTTCCAGATGGGGAAGTAATTCCCCTTCAATACTGGGGGTCCCTGGGGGCCAACTAGCCCACCAGGAACCTCCAGTATGCGCCAGGGGGCTGCCTTGCAGAGAGGTGTACAGAGGCCATGCCCCTTTTTACACCTCTCTGCAACGCAGCTCTGTGGCGCTTAATGGAGGTAGCTGGTGGGCTAGTTGCACCCCAGGGACCCTCAGGATTCAAGGGGAGTTAATCCCCCGACTTAAAACGCACCAAGGGGCGCGTTTGCACAGTGGTGAAGGGAGGGAGCGGGGCTTCAGAAGACGTGTGCAAACAGGCCCCGTGGCGCGTTTTAAGATGGGGAATTAAATCCCCTTCAATCCTGAGGGTCCCTGGGGGCCAACTAGCCCAACAGGTACATCCAGAAAGCGCCACAGAGCTGTGTTGCAGAGAGGTATAAAAAGGGGTGTGGCCTCTCTACACGTCTCTGCAACGCAGCCCCCTGGCGCATACTGGAGGTTCCTGGTGGGCTAGTTGGCCCCTAGAGACCCTCATGATTCAAGGGGACTTAATCCCCCAACTTAAAACGCGCCACGGGGCGCGTTTGCACAGATGTCACCTCAGGCCCCGCCCCCTCCCTTCACCATTGTGCAAATATTCCTCTAAAATCAGCCGAAATACGAATTCCGATTTACTCACCTGTTATAAGGAGAGACCTCAGTGCTGTATCTTTCAGCCCAGTACTGGTCCTGAAAAGTAATTTTAACCGTACTTACCAGTAACTTGAATTTCCTTCCATAGGCTAACATTGACTGGTTTCACTTGGAAATTCTTCTAAGTGTGGAGTTTTGGAACTTTAAAATATTCCTCTAAAATTAGCCGAAATACGAATTCCGATTTACTCACCTATTATCAGGATAGACCTCAGTGCTGCATCTTTCAGCCCAGTACTGATCCTCAAAAGTAATTTTAACCGTACTTACCAGTAACTTGAATTTCCTTCCATAGGATATCATTGACTGCTTTTTGCTGAAAACGTTTCTAAGTGTTGATTTTTGAAACATACAAATATTCCTCTAAAATCAGCCGTAATCCGAATTCTGATTTACTCACCTGTTATCAGGAGAGACCTCAGTGTTGCATCTTTCAGCCCAGTACTGGTCCTGAAAAGTAATTTTAACCGTACTTGCCGGTAACTTGAATTTCCTTCATAGGCTAACATTGACTGGTTTCACTTGGAAATTCTTCTAAGTGTGGAGTTTTGGAACTTTATAATATTCCTCTAAAATCAACCAAAGTACGAATTCCAATTTACTCACCTGTTATTAGGAGAGAACCCAGTGCTGCATCTTTTAGCACAGCACTGACCCTGAAAAGTAATTCTAACCGTACTTACCAGTAACTTACATTTCCTTCCAAAGGAATCCATTGTCTGGTTTTCAGCAGAAAAGTTTCAAAGTGTCGATTTTCACAAATTACAAATATTCCTTAAAAATCGCCTGTATGACTTAAACGCATTCTTTCAACTGTTTACAGGAGATGCACCAGTGCTGGATCCAGGATCCAACACTGAGTAAGAAAAAGTAACGATAACACTACTTACCTGCTAAGTGAATTTCCTCCCATAGGATAACATTGGTGATTCTATGTGAAAAAGTTTCTAAGTGTCAACTTTTAAAATACAATAATGTTCCTTAAAAATCACTACTGTAACCAAAACGCTTTTACTCAACTGTTTACAGGAGATGTCCCAGGACTGAATCTAGGATCCAGTCCTGTGGTTAGAAAAGTAATCCATAAAGTAACTAATTGCATTTAACTAGAAATTCACATTGAGCTCAATGTTGCATTGTGTTTGAAATTGTGTTGCCCATTGCAACAACTGTAACTACTGTACTTAAAACTCTATTGCCTATTTGCAAACTATTTAAACTAAAGTAATTCATTCTGAGAAAGTATATTTTGTAATGTAATGTATAATGTAATTACAATGTAATTTAATAAATAAAATATATAAAAATAAATAGTTTTAAAAAATGTAGTAAATCAGTATCAAAAAACTAAATATAACAATTAATACATTTAAAAATTGTCATTTACAAAACCTTTGAAATTCACTGAAAAATCCATAGGTTTTAGGGGCGTTATAGTTAGAAATTAGCATTTAACAAACCTTTGAAATTCACTGAAAAAACCATAGGTTTCAGACACGTTATAGTTAGAAATTAGCATTTAAAAAACCTTTGAAATTCACTGAAAAAACCATAGGTTTTAGGGACAGTTATAGTTAGTTGGACATTTCACTCGTACAAAACCCGTGAAATTCCCCTGTTATAGTTAGTTCAGCTAACTATAACTCGCGCCCCCGCAATGCACTGCTGATGACGTCACATATTACATCACTCATGACATGGTCAGTGACATCACTGATGACATCACTGATGACATCTCAAATGACATCACTGATGACATCATCCACGTGATAATCTGATGCACCTCCTCACACCCTAATATAACCTTTGATATACCCAATCTAAATTACAGACTGCCATTCGCAAAACCATAGACACTCCAACACCAATAACTACATACCCACTCACTGATTCTTAGGTCTACACACACACATCCACTCACTCACCCGTACAGTCACTCATACTTATGGTCACTCAGTACAGGACTATCATATGCACTCTTACTCCTATATAGACACTCAAACACCGCCACTCATCCATAGAGGTACTCACACACCTAGTCAGTCATGCAAATAATTAAACACACTGCCATTTACTCACCTATACAGTTATACACACACCAGCTCACTTAATCATACAAATACTACCACATTGTTACGCTCTTATACAATCACTGATACAAGCACACACTCATCCATACAGCCACTATCACAATCACTCACTCTCGCTTATAGCTATTTATATACTCCAACACACATATATACTGCCTTTCACATATGTAGTTACTCACACATGTACCACTGAGACATATATTCACTCACTAACACACTCTTACACACACTTACCCACCCATACAGTCTATCACAGATGCACTCTTGAAACCATCCACCCAGTGAATCACCCACTCACACATCTATGCACAGAGTCGCACACACCCCTCCCACACAAACACTGAGGCACCCATACAGATACTCAGAGAACCATTCAATAACTCATATAGACACTCATGTAGCTATTCACAAACACATGCAGCCACTTACACAGCAACAGACAGACGGATACAGACATTCACCCAGTTTAGTCACTAACCCATGCATTCAGTAAGATACGTTAAATCACTCACTTATAGAGTCAGTCACGCACCTACTAAATCATCCATACAGACACTTAGACACCCACTCATTCTTCAATACGTCTTTTCCTATATATATTAAAAATATTTAAACTTTACAGAAACACACAGTCACTGGATGATGTCATCAGTGATGTCATTTGAGATGTCATCAGTGATGTCATCAGTGATGTCACTGACCATGTCATGAGTGATGTAATATGTGACGTCATCAGCAGTGCATTGCGGGCGCGAGTTATAGTTAGCTGAACTAACTATAACAGGGGAATTTCACGGGTTTTGTACGAGTGAAATGTCCAACTAACTATAACTGTCCCTAAAACCTATGGTTTTTTCAGTGAATATATATATATATATATATATATATATTAAAGACAAAGTCCTGTCCCTCTTTCTTCGCCAAGAGGGAAACACAGCAGGTACGGACCACAAAGCACTCCGAAAAAAAAGAGATTGAAGGTTCAAAGTTCCATTATTTATTCCTTGAATGTGCAAAGCATGAAACAGACGAGTGTCCGCCCAGACGCATTTCGATCGCTACAGCGATCTTGATCACATGACGCACTTGTGACGACTCACTACACATATACCCAGTGCAGCCAATCACAACAAAGGACTGGTGAAAGATCAGTGCTAACAGACATAAAAGACATACTGTGCTATGGAGCAAAATAGATTGAAAACAGATGTATTTGCAATGCAGTAAAAACTGTGAAAATGATATGTAAATGCTGAAATGAGGATGTCACCACGATTGCAATGTTTAGTAATGAATCTTTGAATGTGTAACATAAGAATCTAAAGATAATACCTTCTCCTTGTGCAAAAAATGGCATATACGTAATACAAAGATTTGCACCTGGAGTAAAAGCAAGGTCAGGGCACTAAAATCATTTTCAATACAGGGCAAGTGCCCATAATCGATAAAGTGCAAAGAGTATAAACTTACTCACTCCCTTCGAGTATAAACTGATATTACCATTTTTCAATGTTAAAAGCAACCCATTCAAAATACACCTTAAAATTTCATGAAAACAATACATAGTAACATCACATAATTTGCAAATAAAGAGTAAAAACAGATCTCATCCAAATGCTAAAAGCTCCATACTTATGACTAGTGCAAAAGTGCAAAACAGTGATAAAAATAGAAAAGAAAATGAGAATAAAAACATCCCCCTATATACACTGGTATATATTATGTAGAGAGGCTGTGCAAAGAGAGCGCAAACAGTACTTTCAAAAACATAACCAAATGGTTATAATCAAAGTGCCAAGTGCTTAATATATAAAGTGCCGGTGCCAAAAGAATACCATATAATTTAAAATTAATCTGATATATCAGAGAGAAAATGCAATACCAAACCATTAACATAAAAGTTGAACATCATGATCAATCTAAATTTAGTTTTTCATCATATGTAAACAGAAGGAAGAGACAGTGAATCCATGGCCCAATGGCCAGATGTAACGGTTAAACAAAAAAACAAAAACACAAGAGGTACTACGCCTGCCACAATTATAGATAGTTGTGTAAATCCTCGCTGGTGTTTAACCCGTTAGGCATATTTGTGTCAAGAATCATAATAAACGCAGACTCCAACTGTCGCAGCTTCCTTTCTCTATTGCCACCACACATAAGAGGGGATATGGCTCCAATCACAGAGTATTTTAAATCTTTGACTTTGTTCTGATAGATGGCTTTAAAATGTCGGGCAACAGGATAATTGGGGTCTGAGTTGATTATGGCTCGCAGGTGCTGAAATATCCTGTTAAACACCGGGATCTTAGTGCTGCCAATGTATTTGAGATGACATGAGCACTCAAGCAAATATACAGCATACTCAGTACGACAGGTATAATGTTCTTTTATCTGTCCTGGGATGTCACTAAAAGCTGTTAAGTACTCAGACATATTGACCCCAAACTTACATGCCCTGCATGAAGAACATTTAAAAAAGACAGATTTCGAAAGCCATGTAGATTTAGGAGTTATTTCAGGACTAGATTTGACCAGAGCATCCCTCATAGAGGGTGCTCTCCTAAATGTGATTGCAGGAAGGGTAGGCAACAGTAGTTTTAATGTTAAGTCTGTTAATACAATGGGCCAGTGTGTATAAATAATTTTTCGAATCTGTTTTTCCTGTTTACTATATGTAGTAATTAATCTAATAGATTCAGTGTTGATGTTCTCTTCAACAAGTGAAGATTGAGATATCAATTCAGCATCACGCTCTTTTTTTGTTTTAAGACAGAGCTCACGGGGTAGGGAATTGGCCTTAACCAAGGCTGATTTTAAAGCTGAAAGTTTGTACCCTCGAGCAAAGAAACTGTCCAGAGCCTCATTTTGACATTTTCTTAAATTAAACTCAAGGCTGCAGATATGGCGTAGGCGAAGAAATTCGCCATACGGTATACTACGAATAAGATGTGGGGGATGCGAGCTGGTTGCGTGTAGCGTAGAGTTACCCGCAGTTTTCTTTCTGTGTAATTTGGTTTGGATGTGATTATCACAAATATAGACTTCTACATCTAAAAACTCCACCCTCAATTCACTTATGGTAGCGGTAAAGTGAAGATTCAGTTGGTTGTCATTGATAGCGGTGACAAATTGTGATGCTGCCTGTTTTGTGCCCTCCCAAACTATAAATACATCGTCGATGTACCTGCAATAATATTTAATGTGGGAGTCCCAAAGATCTTTATGTGTCACTTTGAGGACGTGCTCCTCCCACCATCCTACCAAAAGGCAGGCATAAGTAGGAGAAAAGCACGCCCCCATTGCAACCCCTCTCAACTGTTTTACAAAACTTTATTGAACAGGAACAGATTTTTATGTAGGCAGAGGTCAATCATGTTGAGCAGCATGCAGTTATGATCATAAAATGAAATGGCACGGTTGTTGAGAAAGTGCTTAACTGCTTCTAAACCATCAGTATGATGTATGCTAGTGTATAGCGAAGCTTTATCCATAGCTATTAACAAATGATTGGGCTGCCACTCAACTTCTGCAATCTTTTTAAAAAAATCTCCAGTATCTTTAATGAAGGAGGGTAAACCGATCATGTGTGGCTGTAAAAAAAAGTCAACATATTTAGACACAGCCTCCAACACACTGTTTCTAGCTGATATAATAGGTCTACCGGGAACAGGCATGGTCCCTTTATGCACTTTAGGGATAAAGTACAAAACAGGAGTCGTTGGATAATAATTTTTTAAGAAAAGAAATTCATTTTTAGAAAGTAGGCCCTGTCTTTTCCATTGCTGGAGGTGTTTCAAAGCATTTTCTTTCACCTGATTTAAATTTTGGCGGCTGACAATGGAATAACAACTAGAGTCAGATAGGTGGCGTTGGGCTTCCAATAGATAACCACTGTTCGTCCATAACACAATATTACCACCTTTGTCAGCACTACTGACAATGACCTCATGTTTCTCCCGTAATTTCTTCATAAGAGCCCAATACCTTCTCAATCGATAACTGCAATGTTGTCGTTGAGAGTTCACCGATAGATTGAGTTGTTTTAGATCTTCGATTACCATTTCACTAAAAACATCAACAGAATCTTTCGGCATTAGTGGGTAAAAGGATGAAGGAGGATGGAATGGACTGGCAGCCGCCACCCCTGTGTTTAACCCCTCAATTGGTGTACTGACAGTATCAGGAACCACATTCTGAGAATCCTCATTGGCCAGTGATTGTAACACTTGTATAGTAGATAAATCGCTAGCTTGCAGATTGCCTGTATTGATTTCTTGATTAGTAGGCAATGTTGGACATTTATTAAGTTGAAAGAACTTCTTAAGTTTTATTTTTTGAATAAATTTATACACATCAATCCGCTATTGTTTATATGAGAAGTTTGATTCAGGGCAGAATGTCAGACCTAATGTTAATAGTTGAAGTTCCGCTTTAGTAAGTGTAGTGTCAGTAAGGTTGATAACAGTGTTGTCTTCTTGTGGGGTTATCGTCTCCACCTCCTTGTTCCTTTTCCCCTGTTTGATGTGTTTGATCCGCTGTCGGCGCCTCGCCCTCCGACGTTGGCTGCTGCTGATGTTGTCATATTTAGGGAATTTCGTGGGCGTAATGTTGCACGCCTGTCCATTGTTAAAAAATTCAACTCCTCGCCAGGAGTGTATTGAGTCTCCACTCATGTCGATAATCCCGGGTTCATTCCTCTGCCATCTTCCGAATCACCACTAGTCAGAGAGTTGTTATCTGAATCCTCACAATTAACACCATTGCCGTCCACCGTAGATGTTGATAATGGCGGTACTTGGCTGGTTAAAGCTTTCCTCTTCACACTATCCAATTTGCGGGAAAAAGTAAACACCCGCCCTGTGGCGTAATCATCTCGATCCCGAGCAAATTTGAAAACTTTACGAGTCTTGATGGTATCTTCATGTTGTTTTAATTTAGTTGATATATCAGCACGACCTTTAGCAATCAGATCCTTCTGATCACTAGCTTCAAGTACAGCAATTATTTGGTCAATTTCTTTTAAGATGCCATTCCTGTCGATTTCAGCATATTTAATCAAGATATTGACCATATTCATGGACGCCTGGAGGTTATTGGCCGCCCATTCAGAGAGCATGTCCGGATGTGGATTTTCAAATGTGGGCGCAATCATCACACGCAACCCCCGAGGTACTCTCCCAGCATCCCGATATTTTTCCAGAGAATATTTTTCCCACCACTTTGTGAGTTCATTTTTTGGAAGTTTTTCAAGTTTCCTCAGTAAGCCTTTGATATCATTCACATTCGTATTGCCAGACTGTCGTTCGGTTTCTGTATTGGCAACCGGTAAATTTAAGAAAAGTGCCTCTGCTGCAGCCTCCCGGTCACGCAGCGAGTCTTGGGCTGACATTGTTTGCAGTTAGGAGGAAATACCACGAAGAACCAACTTGCAGTTATTAACATATGTTGCAGTGCACTATCTCCCAACCCGTTAGAGTTCGCAATAATAATCGTTGCTCCTTACCGATAGCAGTCCCCGGTGCCCGGAGTCCTCCGACGACACAGGTTCCGGCGACTAACAATAGGTATCACGGAGATTCTCACAGAACTACGTTGCGAAGCCGGGGGGCGTGGCCGACTTACTCCTTCCGAGTCAATTCCAAATGCTTGCGCGAATGTTCGGCTGATCAAAGCCATGCCACTTCATAGGGAGAGGGTCCGGAGTCAGCCGACTTCCAGAAAATTTGAATTAAAGACAAAGTCCTGTCCCTCTTTCTTCACCAAGAGGGAAACACAGCAGGTACGGACCACAAAGCACTCCGAAAAAAAAGAGATTGAAGGTTCAAAGTTCCATTATTTATTCCTTGAATGTGCAAAGCATGAAACAGACGAGTGTCCGCCCCAGACGCGTTTCGATCGCCACAGCGATCTTGATCACCTGACGCACTGGTGACGACTCACTACACATATACCCAGTGCAGCCAATCACAACAAAGGACTGGTGAAAGATCAGTGCTAACAGACATAAAAGACATACTGTGCTATGGAGCAAAATAGATTGAAAACAGATGTATTTGCAATGCAGTAAAAACTGTGAAAATGATATGTAAATGCTGAAATGAGGATGTCACCACGATTGCAATGTTTAGTAATGAATCTTTGAATGTGTAACATAAGAATTGAAAGATAATACCTTCTCCTTGTGCAAAAAATGGCATATACATAATACAAAAATTTGCACCTGGAGTAAAAGCAAGGTCAGGGCACTAAAATCATTTTCAATACATATTTTTAAATAATTACCAGCAACTTGGAGCGAGTGATGTAAAGGTACACCGGCTGGTGGGCGAGCTGCGTGTGCCTTCCTGAAGCTTTCGGACATTTGTTGAATCATATATATATATATATATAAATTCACTGAAAAAACCGTAGGTTTCAGACATGTTATAGTTAGGAATTAGCATTTAAAAAACCTTTGAAATTCACTGAAAAAACCATAGGTTTCAGATATGTTATAGTTAGAAATTAGCATTTAAAAAACCTTTGAAATTCACTGAAAAAACCATAGGTTTTAGGGACAGTTATAGTTAGTTGGACATTGCACTCGTACAAAACCCGTGAAATTCCCCCGTTATAGTTAGTTCAGCTAACTATAACTCGCGCCCCGCAATGCACTGCTGATGATGTCACATATTACATCACTCATGACATGGTCAGTGACATCACTGATGACATCACTGATGACATCTCAAATGACATCACTGATGACATCATCCAGTGACTGTGTGTTTCTGTAAAGTTTAAATATTTTTAATAAATATAGGGAAAGGCGTATTGAAGAATGAGTGGGTGTATAAGTGTCTGAATGGATGATTTAGTAGGTGCGTGACTGACTCTATAAGTGAGTGATTTAACGTATCTTACTGAATGCATGGGTTAGTGACTAAACTGGGTGAATGTCTGTATCCGTCTGTCTGTTGCTGTGTAAGTGGCTGCATGTGTTTGTGAATAGCTACATGAGTGTCTATATGAGTTATTGAATGGTTGTCTGAGTATCTGTATGGGTGCCTGAGTGTTTGTGTGGGAGGGGTGTGTGTGACTCTGTGCATAGATGTGTGAGTGGGTAATTCACTGGGTGGATGGTTTCAAGAGTGCATCTGTGATAGACTGTATGGGTGGGTAAGTGTGTGTAAGAGTGTGTTAGTGAGTGAATGTATGTCCCAGTGGTACATGTGTGAGTAACTACATATGTAAAAGGCAGTATATATGTGTGTTGGAGTATATAAATAGCTATAAGCGAGAGTGAGTGATTGTGATAGTGGCTGTATGGATGAGTGTGTGCTTGTATCAGTGATTGTATAGGAGCGTAACAATGTGCTAGTATTTGTATGATTAAGTGAGCTGGTGTGTGTATAACTGTATAGGTGAGTAAATGGCAGTGTGTTTAATTATTTGCATGACTGACTAGGAGTGTGAGTACCTCTACGGATGAGTGGCGGTGTTTGAGTGTCTATATAGGAGTAAGAGTGCATATGATAGTCCTGTACTGAGTGACCATACGTATGAGTGACTGTACGGGTGAGTGAGTGGATGTGTGTGTGTAGACCTAAGAAACAGTGAGTGGGTATGTAGTTATTGGTGTTGGAGTGTCTATGGTTTTGCGAATGGCAGTCTGTAATTTAGATTGGGTGTATCAAAGGTTATATTAGGGTGTGAGGAGCTGCATCAGATTATCACGTGGATGATGTCATCAGTGATGTCATTTGAGATGTCATCAGTGATGTCATCAGTGATGTCACTGACCATGTCATGAGTGATGTAATATGTGACGTCATCAGCAGTGCATTGCGGGGCGCGAGTTATAGTTAGCTGAACTAACTATAACGGGGGAATTTCACGGGTTTTGTATGAGTGCAATGTCCAACTAACTATAACTGTCCCTAAAACCTATGGTTTTTTCAGTGAATTTCAAAGGTTTTTTAAATGCTAATTTCTAACTATAACATATCTGAAACCTATGGTTTTTTCAGTGAATTTCAAAGCTTTTTTAAATGCTAATTCCTAACTATAACATGTCTGAAACCTACGGTTTTTTCAGTGAATTTCAAAGGTTTTGTAAATGACAATTTTTAAATGTATTAATTGTTATATTAATTTTTTTCATACTGATTTATTACATTTTTAGAATTTTTTTTTACATATTTTATTTTTTAAATTACATTGTAATTACATTATACATTACATTACAAAAAATACTTTCTCAGAATGAATTACTTTAGTTTAAATACTTTGCACATAGGCAATAGACTTTTAAGTACAGTAGTTACAGTTGTTGCAATGGGCAACACATTTTCAAACACAATGCAACATTCAGCTCAATGTGAATTTCTAGTTAAATGCAATTAGTTACTTTATGGATTACTTTTCTAACCACAGGACTGGATCCTAGATTCAGTCCTGGTACATCTCCTGTAAACAGTTGAGTAAAAGCGTTTTGGTTACAGTCGTGATTTTTAAGGAATATTATTGTATTTTAAAAGTTGACACTTAGAAACTTTTTCTCATAGAATCACCAATGTTATCCTATGGAAGGAAATTCACTTAGCAGGTAAAAACTGTTATCATTACTTTTTCTTACTCAGTGTTGGATCCTAGATCCAGCACTGGTGCATCTCCTGTAAACAGTTGAAAGAATGCGTTTAAGTCATACAGGCGATTTTTAAGGAATATTTGTAGTTTGTGAAAATCGACACTTTGAAACTTTTCTGCTGAAAACCAGACAATGGATTCCTATGGAAGAAAATATAAGTTACTGGTAAGTACGGTTAAAATTACTTTTCAGGACCAGTACTGGGCTGAAAGATACAGCACTGAGGTCTCTCCTTATAACAGGTGAGTAAATCGGAATTCGTATTTCGGCTGATTTTAGAGGAATATTTGTATGTTTCAAAAATCGACACTTAGAAACTTTTTCAGCAAAAAGCAGGCAATGATATCCTATGGAAGGAAATTCAAGTTACTGGTAAGTACGGTTAAAATTACTTTTGAGGATCAGTACTGGGCTGAAAGATGCAGCACTGAGGTGTCTCCTGATAACAGGTGAGTAAATCGGAATTCGTATTTCGGCTGATTTTAGAGGAATATTATAAAGTTCCAAAACTCCACACTTAGAAGAATTTCCAAGTGAAACCAGTCAATGTTAGCCTATGGAAGGAAATTCAACTTACTGGTAAGTACGGTTAAAATTACTTTTCAGGACCAGTACTGGGCTGAAAGATGCAGCACTGAGGTCTCTCCTGATAACAGGTGAGTAAAAAGGAATTCGTATTTCGGCTGATTTTAGAGGAATATTTTAAAGTTCCAAAACTCCACACTTAGAAGAATTTCCAAGTGAAACCAGTCAATGTTAGCCTATGGAAGGAAATTCAAGTTACTGGTAAGTACGGTTAAAATTACTTTTCAGGACCAGTACTGGGCTGAAAGATACAGCACTGAGGTCTCTCCTGATAACAGGTGAGTAAATCGGAATTCGTAGTTCGGCAGATTTTAGAGGAATATTTGCACAATGGTGAAGGGAGGGGCGGGGCCTGAGGTGACATCTGTGCAAACGCGCCCCGTGGCGCGTTTTAAGTTGGGGGATTAAGTCCCCTTGAATCATGAGGGTCCCTACGGGCCAACTAGCCCACCAGGAACCTCCAGTATGCGCCAGGGGGCTGCGTTGCAGAGATGTGTAGAGAGGCCACACCCCTTTTTACACCTCTCTGCAACGCAGCTCTGTGGCGCTTTCTGGATGTACCTGTTGGGCTAGTTGGCCCCCAGGGACCCTCAGGATTGAAGGGGATTTAATTCCCCATCTTAAAACGCGCCACGGGGCCTGTTTGCACACATGTCACCTGAAGCCCCGCCCCCTCCCTTCACCACTGTGCAAACGCGCCCCGTGGCGCGTTTTAAGTCGGGGGATTAACTCCCCTTGAATCCTGAGGGTCCCTGGGGTGCAACTAGCCCACCAGCTACCTCCATTAAGCGCCACAGAGCTGCGTGGCTGAGAGGTGTAAAAAGGGGCGTGGCCTCTGTACACCTCTCTGCAAGGCAGCCCCTGGCGCATACTGGAGGTTCCTGGTGGGCTAGTTGGCCCCAGGGACCCCAGTATTGAAGGGGAATTACTTCCCCATCTGCAAACGCGCCAGGGGCGCGTTTGCAGAGTGGTGAAGGAAAGGGGCGGGGCCTGCGGGCCCGATCGTTTTGTTTTGTTTTGTTTTTTCCCCTGAAGGGGAGCCTGTGTGGCCCCCTTCCTTTTTCCTATCTTTAGGCCCTGGGGACCCCATCCCCCAGGGCCTTACCCCTTTTTTTAAATTAAAATTTTAAAAAAAACAGGAAGGAGGCCGCGTGGCCCCCCTTCCCTGGGCCTGTATTGGCCCCGGGGACCCCATCCCCCGGGGCATGGCCTCGATTTTTTTATATTTTTATTTGGAGGGGGGCTGCGTGGCCCCCCTCCTCAGGCCATTTAAGGCCCCGGGGACCCCATCCCCCGGGGCCGGCCTTGACCTTATTTTTTTTTTTTTTTTTTTTTTTTAAACTTTGGGGAGGGGGGCTGCGTGGCCCCCCTCCCGGGCCACTTATGGCCCCGGGGACCCCATCCCCCGGGGCCTGGCCTCACGTTGGAGACTGTGGGGGGGTCCCCAATCCCCCCACAGTCCCAGCCGGCTCCCCGCCTCCTGCGGAAGCCGGCATTGCTTTTCCACATGGGGAGCAGCTAACATGCTGCTCCCCATGTGGAAAAGCAATTGGTTTGCATTTTGAAAGAGAGAGCAGGTTTCCTGCTCTCTCTTTCAAAATGCAAACCAAGTTTGCTATGACAGGACGGGACCCGCGAGGCTCCCGTCCTGTCATAGCAAACAGCAGTGTCCCGGGGGTAGGCACCCCGGGACACTGCAGGAGCCGGCCCTGGGGGTGGCGGTCCCCAGGGCCATCACTGGCTCCAGGAGGGGGGCCGCGCGGCCCCCTCCCATCCAGTGCACAGCCCCGGGGAGGTGGTGGTCCCCGGGGCTTGGGGGTCCGTTACGGACCCCCATATTTAAATGTTTAGTGCCCCGGGAGGTGGTGGTCCCGGGGCATGTGGGGGCTGGAGCCCCCACACAGGTTTATTAATTTAAAAAAAGAAGCCCCGGGGAGGTGGTGGTCCCCGGGGCTGCGGGAGGGCTCAGAGCCCTCCCGCACCATTTGTAAAAGAAAGCCCCGGGGGTGGCGGTCCCCGGGGCTTGGGGGCCCTTTGAGGCCCCCATACATAAATTGAACACCCCCACCATGCCCCCGGGACATGGGCCACCCGGGGGCAAAATACAATCGAAGCGCGGGAGACCGCGCTTCGATTTTTTTATTTTTATCGGCAGGATCCACGCACCCTGAGCGCATCCTGCCGATTTAAAAAAAAAAAAAATGCTTTTTTCTGCCCAGGGGTCCGTATGGGACCCCCGGAGCAGACCAAGGGGGTCAGGGTGTTCCTACCCTGCCCCCTTTGTGCGCTTTGCGCACTTGTTTCTGTCCCTCGGTTCTACCGAGGGACAAAATGGCTGCCAACATTTCCTGAATCGGAATGTTGACAGCCAGCTGACAGCCAATTAACATGCAGCTCGTGATCGGGACGGTGCGCGCAGGGTGCGCTCAGGGTGCGCGAATCCGACGCGGCCATAGATATATCTATACTTTTACTTTTGATTTTCTCAGCAACTACTGAACGGATTTACACCATTTAACAAAAGGGTTCTTTCTGAACCAAGAACTACCTCTTTGCCAAATTTGGTGTAATTCCGTTCAGCAGTTCGAGCTGTAGCCGTGTCTAAAGTTTCCTATGGAAAATTGCATGGGGAAAACGCGTTTTGGGACCCCCCTTTTTCTCGGCCCCCGCTTGACGAATCCCCCGAGACTTTCAGGGTAGGAGCGGACCGGAGCGCCCCACAAAGTTTGAAAATTTTGCGAAGATACGTCAACCGGCAAGAGAGTTATTTCAAATAGAATGTCGCGGATTTCCTATGGATAATAGGTTGTAACTATAACTATCTACTGGCGACCGCCAGTAGATTATATATATATATATATATATGTATATATATATATATATATATATATATATATATATATATATATGCCAAGGTGTATTGAAGAATGAGTGGGTGTGTAAGTTTCTGAATGGATGATTTAGTAGGTGCGTGACTGACTGTATAAGTGAGTGATTAAACGTGTCTTACTGAATGCATGGGTTAGTGACTAAACTGTGTGAATGTCTGTATCAGTCTGTCAGTTGGTGTGTAAGCGGCTGCATGGGTTGGTGAGTAGCTACATGAATGTCTATATGGGTTATTGATTGGTTGTCTGAGTATCTGTATGGGTGCCTGAGTGTCTGTGTGGGTGGGTGGGGGGTGACTCTGTGCATAGATGTGTGAGTGGGTGATTCACTGGGTGTATGGGTTCAAGAGTGCATCTGTGAAGGGCTGTATGGGTGGGTGAGTGTGTGTATGGGTGTGTTGGTGAGTGAATAGATGTCTCAGTTGTACAAGTGTGAGTAACTACATATGTGAAAGGCAGCATATGTGAGTGTTGGAGTATATAAATGACTATATGTGAGAGTGAGTGATTGTGAGATTGGCTGTATGGATGAGTGTGTGCTTGTATCAGTTATTGTATAAGAGAGTAAATATGTG
This sequence comes from Calotriton arnoldi, assembly GCA_963921515.1. Classification (NCBI taxonomy): domain Eukaryota; kingdom Metazoa; phylum Chordata; class Amphibia; order Caudata; family Salamandridae; genus Calotriton; species Calotriton arnoldi. Next base: position 155,388 of record CAWUFW010008061.1, read on the forward strand.
TTAGTATCTGTATGAATAAGTGAGGTGGTGTGTGCATAACTGTATCGGTGAGTAAATGGAAGTGTGATTGATTATTTGCATTACTGACTAGGTGTGTGAGTAAATCTATGGATGAGTGGCAGTGTGTGAGTGTCTGTATAGGTGTATGAGTGCATATGATAGTGCTGTATTGATGAGTGACTGCATGTATGAGTGACTGTATGGGTGAATGAGTGGATGTGTGTGTAGACCTAGGAATCAGTGAGTGGGTATGTAGTAACTGGTATTGGTGTGTCTACGGTTTCGAAAATGGTAGTCTGTATTTTAGAGTGGGTGTATCAAAGGTTATATTAGGGTGTGAGGAGGTGCATCAGATTATCACGTGGATGATGTCACCAGTGATGTCATCAGTGATGTCTTTTGAGACATCATCAGTAAATCATCAGTGATGTCACTGACCATGTTATGAATGATGTAATATGTGACGTCATCAGCAGTGCATTGCGGGGGAGCGAGTTATAGTTAGCTCAACTAACTAGAACGGTCGAATTTCTCTGGTTTTGTACGAGTGAAATGTCCAACTAACTATAACGTCCCTGAAACCTGTGGTTTTTTCAGTGAATTTCTAAGGTTTTATAAATGCTAATTTGTAACTATAACGTCCCTGAAACCTATGGTTTTTTCAGTGAGTTTCAAAGGTTTTTTAAATGCTAATTTCTAACTATAACGTTCCTGAAACCTATGGTTTTTTCAGTGAATTTCAAAGGTTTTTTAAATGCTAATTTATAACTATAACGTCCCTGAAACCTATGGTTTTTTCAGTGAATTTCAAAGGTTTTTAAAATGCTAATTTCTAACTATACCTACAGAGGTAGGACATGTGCAGAACGAGGAAGAAAGGCACAGAAAGAAGCAAGAGAAATGCAGAAAGAGGCAACAGAAGTCCAGAAAGATGAAGAAAGGTGCAGAAAGAAGCAATAGATATACAGAAAGAACCAACAGAGGTGCAGAAAGAGGCCTTGTTGCAAAGTCATCCTGTGCCCCCAACTTCTTGCTGACTGGTACTGGTGGTAACTGACTCTGACTAACCCGGCCCAGAGACAGTGCTATGCTAAAAGACACTTAGAATACAGTGAAAACACCTACATACACTAGGGTACACTATGGGTTATGGTACCCCTGTGATTGGCATGACCTCCCCTGTAAGGCCCTAGTACATAATAGGGCAGGGGGATTAAAACTACCTCTAAGTCAGAGGTGCTGAAAGAGGCAAGAGGAGTGCAGAAAGAAGCAACAGAGGTGCTGAAAGAGGCAACAGAGGTGCAGAAAGAGGCAAGAGAGGTGCAGAAACAAGCAAGAGAAGTGCAGAAAGAGGCAAGAGAATTGCTGAAAGAAGCAACAGAGGTGTAGTAAGAAGCAAGAGAAATGCAGAACGAGGCAAGAGAGGTGCAGAAAGAAGCAGAAGCAGTGCAGAAGGAACCAACAAAGGTGCAAAAAGAGGCAAGAGGGGTGCAGAAAGAGGTAGGAGAGGTACACAAAGAGGCAAGAGGGTACAGAAAGAGGCAGGAGGGGTGCAGAAAGAAGGAAGAGAAGTGCAAAAAGAAGCAACAGATGTGCTGAAAGAGGCACAAAGGGTGCAGAAAGAGGCAAGAGAAGTGCAGAAAGAAGCAACAGAGGTACAGAAAGAGGCAAGAGAGGTGCAGAAACAGGCAGGAAAGGTGCAGAAAGAGGGAACAGGAGTGCAGAAAGAGGAAAGAGAGGTGCAGAAAGAAGGGAGAGTGGTGCAGAAAGAGGCAAGAGGGATGCAGAAAGAAGCACGTGAGGTGCAGAAAGAGGCATCAGAGGTGCAGAAAGACACAAGAGAGGTGCAGAAACAAGCAAGAAAAGTGCAGAAAGAGGCAAGAGAATTGCTGAAAGAAGCAATAGCAGTGCAGAAAGAACCAACAGAGGTGCAAAAAGAGGCAAGAGGGGTGCAGAAAGAGGCAAGAGGGGTGCAGAAAGAGGTAGGAGAGGTAGACAAAGAGGCAAGAGAGGTACAGAAAGAGGCAGGAGGGGTGCAGAAAGAAGGAAGAGAAGTGCAGAAAGAGGCAAGTGAATTGCTGGAAGAAGCAACAGAGGTGTAGAAAGCAGCAAGAGAAGTGCAGAAAGAGGCAAGTGAGGTGTAGAAAAAAGCAAAAGCAGTGCAGAAAGAACCAACAGAGGTGCAAAAAGAGGCAAGAGAGGTGCAGAAAAAGGTAGGAGAGGTACACAAAGAGGCAAGAGATGTACAGAAAGAGGCAGGAGGGGTGCAGAAAGAAGGAAGAGAAGTGCAGAAAGAAGCAACAGAGGTGCTGAAAGAGGCGCGAAGGGTGCAGAAAGAGCAAGAGAAGTGCAGAAAGAAGCAACAGAGGTACAGAAAGAGGCAAGAGAGGTGCAGAAACAGGCAGGAAAGGTGCCGAAAGAGGGAACAGGGTGCAGAAAGAGGCAAGAGAGGTGCAGAAAGAGAAAAGAAGGGTGCAAAGAGAGGCAAGAGGGGTGCAGAAAGAAGCAAGTGACGTGCAGAAAGAGGCAACAGAGGTGCAGAAAGAAGCAAGAGAGGTACAGAAACTAGCAAGAGAAGAGCAGAAAGAAGCAAGAGAATTGCTGAAAGAAGCAACAGTGGTGTGTAAAGAAGCAAGAGAAGTGCAGAAAGAGGCAAGTGAGGTGCAGAAAGAGGCAAGAGAGGTGCAGAAAATGGCAAGAGAACAGCAGAAAGAGGCAAGAGGGATGCAAAAAAGGGAAGAAGGGTGCAGAAAGAAGCTAGAGAGGTGCAGAAAGAAGCAAGAGAAGTGCAGAGAGAAGCAAGAGATGTACAGAAAGAGGGAAGACGATTGCAGAAAGAGACAACAGGGCTGCAGAAAGAGACATCAGGGGTGCAAAAAGAAGCAAGAGAGGTGCAGAAAGAGGCAATAGAAGTGCAGAAAGAAGCAACAGAGGTGCAGAAAGAGGCAAGAGGGGTGCAGAAAGAGGCAAGAGCAGTGCAGAAAGAACCAAGAGATGTGCAGAATGAGGCAAGAGAGGTGCAGAAAGAGGCAAGAGATGTGCAGAAAAAGGAAGAAGGGTGCAGAAAGAAGCACGAGAAGTGCAGAAAGAGGCAAGTGAGGTGCAGAAGGAGGCAAGAGAACTGCAGAAAGAGGCAAGAGAGTTGCAGAAACAGGCAAAAGGGGTGCAGAAAGAGGGAAAAGGTGTGCAGACAGAGGCAAGAGAGGTGCAGAAAGAGGGAAGAGGGGCACAGAAATAGGCAAGAGGGATGCAGAAATTTGCAACAGAGGTGCAAAAAGAAGCAAGAGCAGTGCGGAAAGAACCAACAGAGGTACAGAAAGAGGCAAGAGTGGTACAGAAAGAGGCAAGACAAGTGCAGAAAGAAGCAAAAGAGGTGCAGAAAGAGACAAGAGAACTGCAGAAAAAGGCAAGAGAGGAGCAGAAAGAGTCAGGAGAGGTGCAGAAAGAGGCATCAGAGGTGCAGAAAGATGCAAGAGAGGTGCAGAAACAAGCAAGAAAAGTGCAGAAAGAGGAAAGAGAATTGCTGAAAGAAGCAAGAGCAGTGCAGAAAAAACCAACAGAGGTGCAAAAAGAGGCAAGAGGGGTGCAGAAAGAGGCAAGAGGGGTGAAGAAAGAGGTAGGAGAGGTGCACAAAGAGGCAAGAGAGGTACAGAAAGAGGCAGGAGTGTGCAGAAAGAAGGAAGAGAAGTGCAGAAAGAGGCAAGAGAATAGCTGGAAGAAGCAACAGAGGTGTAGAAAGAAGCAAGAGTAGTGCAGAAAGAGGAAAGTGAGGTGCAGAAAGAAGCAAGAGCAGTGCAGAAAGAACCAACAGAGGTGCAAAAAGAGGCAAGAGGGGTGCAGAAAAAGGTAGGAGAGGTACACAAAGAGGCAAGAGAGGTACAGAAAGAGGCAGGAGGGGTGCAGAAAGAAGGAAGAGAAGTGCAGAAAGAAGCAACAGAGGTGCTGAAAGCGGCGCAAAGGGTGCAGAAAGAGCAAGAGAAGTGCAGAAAGAAGCAACAGAGGTACAGAAAGAAGCAAGAGAGGTTCAGAAACAGGCAGGAAAGGTGCTGAAAGAGGGAACAGGGTGCAGAAAGAGGCAAGCGAGGTGCAGAAAGAGAAAAGAGGGGTGCAGAAAGAGGCAAGAGGGGTGCAGAAAGAAGGAAGTGACGTGCAGAAAGAGGCAACAGTGGTGCAGAAAGAAGCAAGAGAGGAGCAGAAACAAGCAAGAGAAGAGCAGAAAGAGGCAAGAGAATTGCTGAAAGAAGCAACAGAGGTGTGGAAAGAAACAGGAGAAGTGCAGAAAGAGGCAAGTGAGGTGCAGAAAGAGGCAAGAGAGGTGCAGAAAATGGCAAGAGAGCAGCAGAAAGAGGCAAGAGGGATGCAAAAATGGGAAGAAGGGTGCAGAAAGAAGCTAGAGAGGTGCAGAAAGAAGCAAGAGAAGTGCGGAGAGAAGCAAGAGAGGTGCAGAAAGAGGAAGACGATTGCAGAAAGAGACAACAGGGGTGCAGAAAGAGACAACAGGGGTGCAAAAAGAAGAAAGAGAGGTGCAGAAAGAGGCAATAGAAGTGCAGAAAGAAGCAACAGAGGTGCAGAAAGAGGCAAGAGGGGTGCAGAAATCGGAGAGAGAAGTGCATAAAGAAGCAAAAGAGGTGCACAAAGAGGCAAGAGGGGTGCAGAAAGAGGGAACAGGGTGCAGAAAGAGGCAAGAGAGGTGCAGAAAGAGAAAAGAGGGGTGCAGAAAGAGGCAAGAGGGGTGCAGAAAGAAGCAAGTGACGTGCAGAAAGAGGCAACAGAGGTGCAGAAAGAAGCAAGTGACGTGCAGAAAGAGGCAACAGAGGTGCAGAAAGACGCAAGAGAGGTGCAGAAACAAGCAAGAGAAGAGCAGAAAGAGGCAAGAGAATTGCTGAATGAAGCAACAGAGGTGGGGAAAGAAGCAAGAGAAGTGTAGAAAGAGGCAAGTGTGAGGGAAAAGAGGCAAGAGAGGTGCAGAAAATGGCAAGAGAACACCAGAAAGAGGCAAGAGGGGTGTAAAAAGGGAAGAAGGGTGCAGAAAGAAGCAAGAGAGGTGCAGAAAGAAGGAAGAGAAGTGCAGTAAGAAGCAAGAGAGGTGCAGAAAGAGGGAAGACGAGTGCAGAAAGAGACAACAGGGATGCAGAAAGAGACAACAGGGTTGCAAAAAGAAGAAAGAGAGGTGCAGAAAGAGGCAATAGAAGTGCAGAAAGAAGCAACAGAGGTGCAGAAAGAGGCAACAGGGGTGCAGAAATCGGAGAGAGAAGTGCATAAAGAAGCAAAAGAGGTGCACAAAGATGCAAGAGGGGTGCAGAAAGAGGCAAGAGCAGTGCAGAAAGAACCAAGAGATGTGCAGAATGAGGCAAGAGAGGTGCAGAAAGAGGCAAGAGATGTGCAGAAAAAGGAAGAAGGGTGCAGAAAGAAGCAAGAGAAGTGCAGAAAGAGGCAAGTGAGGTGCAGAAAGAGGCAAGAGAGGTGCAGAAAATGGCAAGAGAGCAGCAGAAAGAGGCAAGAGGGATGCAAAAATGGGAAGAAGGGTGCAGAAAGAAGCTAGAGAGGTGCAGAAAGAAGCAAGAGAAGTGCGGAGAGAAGCAAGAGAGGTGCAGAAAGAGGGAAGACAATTGCAGAAAGAGACAACAGGGGTGCAGAAAGAGACAACAGGGGGCAAAAAGAAGAAAGAGAGGTGCAGAAAGAGGCAATAGAAGTGCAGAAAGAAGCAACAGAGGTGCAGAAAGAGGCAAGAGGGGTGCAGAAATCGGAGAGAGAAGTGCATAAAGAAGCAAAAGAGGTGCAGAAAGAGGCGAGAGGGGTGCAGAAAGAGGCAAGAGCAGTACAGAAAGAACCAAGAGATGTGCAGAATGAGGCAAGAGAGGTGCAAAAACAGGCAAGAGATGTGCAGAAAAAGGAAGAAGGGTGCAGAAAGAAGCAAGAGAAGTGCAGAAAGAGGCAAGTGAGGTGCAGAAAGAGGCAAGAGAGGTGCAGAAAATGGCAAGAGAACAACAGAAAGAGGCAAGAGGGATGCAAAAAAGGGAAGACGGGTGCAGAAAGAAGCTAGAGAGGTGCAGAAAGAAGCAAGAGAAGTGCAGAAAGAAGCAAGAGAGTTGCAGAAAGAGGGAAGACGATTGCAGAAAGAGACAACAGGGGTGCAGAAAGAGACAACAGGGGTGCAGAAAGAAGCAAGAGAGGTGCAGAAAGAGGCAATAGAAGTGCAGAAAGAAGCAACAGAGGTGCTGAAAGAGGCAAGAGGGGTGCAAATAGAGGAGAGAGAAGTGCAGAAAGAAGCAAAAGAGGTGCACAAAGAGGCAAGAGGGGTGCAGAAAGAGGCAAGAGCAGTGCAGAAAGAACCAAGAGATGTGCAGAATGAGGCAAGTGAGGTGCAGAAAGAGGCAAGAGATGTGCAGAAAAAGGAAGAAGGGTGCAGAAAGAAGCAAGAGAAGTGCAGAAAGAGGTAAGTGAGGTGCAGAAGGAGGCAAGCGAACTGCATAAAGAGGTAAGAGAGTTGCAGAAACAGGCAAAATGGGTGCAGAAAGAGGGAACAGGTGTGCAGACAGAGGCAAGAGAGGTGCAGAAAGAGGGAAGAGGGGCACAAAAATAGGCAAGAGGGATGCAGAAATTTGCAACATAGGTGCAAAAAGAAGCAAGAGCAGTGCAGAAAGAACCAACAGAGGTGCAGAAAGAGGCAAGAGGGGTACAGAAAGAGGCAAGTGGGGTGCAGAAAGAAGCAAGAGCAGTGCAGAAAGAACCAACAGAGGTGCAAAAAGAGGCAAGAGGGGTGCAGAAAAAGGTAGGAGAGGTGCACAAAGAGGCAAGAGGGGTGCAGAAAGAGGCAGGAGGGGTGCAGAAAGAAGGAAGAGAAGTGCAGAAAGAAGCAACAGGTGCTGAAAGAGGCGGGAAGGGTGCAGAAAGAGGCAAGAGAAGTGCAGAAAGAAGCAACAGAGGTACAGAAAGAGGCAAGAGAGGTACAGAAACAGGTAGGAAAGGTACAGAAAGAGAGAACAGGGGTGCAGAAAGAGGCAAGAGAGGTGCAGAAAGAGGGAAGAGGGGCACACAAATAGGCAAGAGGGATGCAGAAATTTGCAACAGAGGTGCAAAAAGAAGCAAGAGCAGTACAGAAAGAACCAACAGAGGTGCAGAAAGAGGCTAGAGGGGTACAGAAAGAGGCAAGTGGGGTGCAGAAAGAAGCAAGAGCAGTGCAGAAAGAACCAACAGAGGTGCAAAAAGAGGCAAGAGGGGTGCAGAAAAAGGTAGGAGAGGTGCACAAAGAGGCAAGAGAGGTACAGAAAGAGGCAGGAGGGGTGCAGAAAGAAGGAAGAGAAGTGCAGAAAGAAGCAACAGAGGTGCTGAAAGAGGCACGAAGGGTGCAGAAAGAGCAAGAGAAGTGCAAAAAGAAGCAACAGAGGTACAGAAAGAGTCAAGAGAGGTGCAGAAACAGGCAGGAAAGGTGCAGAAAGAGGGGACAGGGTGCAGAAAGAGGCAAGAGAGGTGCAGAAAGAGAAAAGAGGGGTGCAGAAAGAGGCAGGAGGGGTGCAGAAAGAAGCAAGTGATGTGCAGAAAAAGGCAACAGAGGTGCAGAAAGACGCAAGAGAGGTGCAGAAACAAGCAAGAGAAGAGCAGAAAGAGGCAAGAGAATTGCTGAATGAAGCAACAGAGGTGGGGAAAGAAGCAAGAGAAGTGCAGAAAGAGGCAAGTGGGGGGGAAAAGAGGCAAGAGAAGTGCAGAAAGAAGCAACAGAGGTGCCGAAAGAGGCAAGAGGGGTGCAGAAACAAGAAAGGTACAGAAAGAGGGAACAGGGGTGCGGTAAGAGGGATACAAGAATTTGCAACAGAGGTGTAGAAAGAAGAAAGAGCAGTGTAGAAAGAACCAACAGAGGTGCAAAAAGAGGCAAGAGGGGTGCAGAAATAGGTAGGAGAGGTGCACAAAGAGGCAAGAGGGGTGCAGAAAGAGGCAGGAGGAGTGCAGAAAGAAGAAAGAGAAGTGCAGAAAGAAGCAACAGGTGCTGAAAGAGGCGGGAAGGGTGCAGAAAGAGGCAAGAGAAGTACAGAAAGAAGCAACAGAGGTACAGAAAGAGGCAAGAGAGGTACAGAAACAGGTAGGAAAGGTGCAGAAAGAGAGAACAGGGGTGCAGAAAGAGGCAAGAGAGGTGCAGAAAGAAGGGAGAGAGGTGCAGAAAGAGGCAAGTGAGGTGCAGAAAGAGGTAAGAGAGGTACAGAAAATGGCAAGAGAACTGCAGAAAGAGGCAAGAGGGATGCAAAAAAGGGAAGAAGGGTGCTTAAAGAAGCAAGAGAAGTGCAGAAAGAAGCAAGAGAGGTGCAGAAAGAGGGGAGACAAGTGCAGAAAGAGACAACAGGAGTGCAGAAAGAAGCAAGGGAGGTGCAGAAAGAGGCAAAAGCATTGCAGAAAGAAGCAACAGAGGTACAGAAAGAGGCAAGAGAGGTGCAGAAAGAGGGATGATGGGTGCAGAAAGAGCAAGAGAAGTGCAAAAAGAAGCAACAGAGGTACAGAAAGAGTCAAGAGAGGTGTAGAAACAGGCAGGAAATGTGCAGAAAGAGGGAACAGGGTGCAGAAAGAGGCAAGAGAGGTGCAGAAAGAGAAAAGAGGGGTGCAGAAAGAGGCAAGAGGGGTGCAGAAAGAAGCAAGTGGTGTGCAGAAAGAGGCAACAGAGGTGCAGAAAGACGCAAGAGAGGTGCAGAAACAAGCAAGAGAAGAGCAGAAAGAGGCAAGAGAATTGCTGAATGAAGCAACAGAGGTGGGGAAAGAAGTAAGAGAAGTGCAGAAAGAGGCAAGTGGGGGGGAAAGAGGCAAGAGAGGTGCAGAAAATGGCAAGAGAACACCAGAAAGAGGCAAGAGGGATGCAAAAAAGGGAACACGGGTGCAGAAAGAAGCTAGAGAGGTGCAGAAAGAAGCAAGAGAAGTGCAGAAAGAAGCAAGAGAGGTGCAGAAAGAGGGAAGACGATTGCAGAAAGAGACAACAGGGGTGCAGAAAGAGACAACAGGGGTGCAGAAAGAAGCAAGAGAGGTGCAGAAAGAGGCAATAGAAGTGCAGAAAGAAGCAACAGAGGTGCTGAAAGAGGCAAGAGGGGTGCAGAAAGAGGAGAGAGAAGTGCAGAAAGAAGCAAAAGAGGTGCTCAAAGAGGCAAGAGGGGTGCAGAAAGAGGCAAGAGCAGTGCAGAAAGAACCAAGAGATGTGCAGAATGAGGCAAGTGAGGTGCAGAAAGAGGCAAGAGATGTGCAGAAAAAGGAAGAAGGGTGCAGAAAGAAGCAAGAGAAGTGCAGAAAGAGGTAAGTGAGGTGCAGAAGGAGGCAAGCGAACTGCATAAAGAGGTAAGAGAGTTGCAGAAACAGGCAAAATGGGTGCAGAAAGAGGGAACAGGTGTGCAGACAGAGGCAAGAGAGGTGCAGAAAGAGGGAAGAGGGGCACAAAAATAGGCAAGAGGGATGCAGAAATTTGCAACATAGGTGCAAAAAGAAGCAAGAGCAGTGCAGAAAGAACCAACAGAGGTGCAGAAAGAGGGAAGAGGGGTACAGAAAGAGGCAAGTGGGGTGCAGAAAGAAGCAAGAGCAGTGCAGAAAGAACCAACAGAGGTGCAAAAAGAGGCAAGAGGGGTGCAGAAAAAGGTAGGAGAGGTGCACAAAGAGGCAAGAGGGGTGCAGAAAGAGGCAGGAGGGGTGCAGGAAGAGAAGTGCAGAAAGAAGCAACAGGTGCTGAAAGAGGCGGAAAGGGTGCAGAAAGAGGCAAGAGAAGTGCAGAAAGAAGCAACAGAGGTACAGAAAGAGGCAAGTGAGGTACAAAAACAGGTAGGAAAGGTGCAGAAAGAGAACAGGGGTGCAGAAAGAGGCAAGAGAGGTGCAGAAAGAGGGAAGAGGGGCACAAAAATAGGCAAGAGGGATGCAGAAATTTGCAACAGAGGTGCAAAAAGAAGCAAGAGCAGTGCAGAAAGAACCAACAGAGGTGCAGAAAGAGGTAAGAGGGGTACAGAAAGAGGCAAGTGGGGTGCAGAAAGAAGCAAGAGCAGTGCAGAAAGAACCAACAGAGGTGCAAAAAGAGGCAAGAGGGGTGCCGAAAAAGGTAGGAGAGGTGCACAAAGAGGCAAGAGAGGTACAGAAAGAGGCAGGAGGGGTGCAGAAAGAAGGAAGAGAAGTGCAGAAAGAAGCAACAGAGGTGCTGAAAGAGGCACGAAGGGTGCAGAAAGAGCAAGAGAAGTACAAAAAGAAGCAACAGAGGTACAGAAAGAGTCAAGAGAGGTGCAGAAACAGGCAGGAAAGGTGCAGAAAGAGGGAACAGGGTGCAGAAAGAGGCAAGAGAGGTGCAGAAAGAGAAAAGAGGGGTGCAGAAAGAGGCAAGAGGGGTGCAGAAAGAAGCAAGTGACGTGCAGAAAGAGGCAACAGAGGTGCAGAAAGAAGCAAGAGAGGTGCAGAAACAAGCAAGAGAAGAGCAGAAAGAGGCAAGAGAATTGCTGAATGAAGCAACAGAGGTGGGGAAAGAAGCAAGAGAAGTGTAGAAAGAGGCAAGTGTGAGGGAAAAGAGGCAAGAGAGGTGCAGAAAATGGCAAGAGAACACCAGAAAGAGGCAAGAGGGGTGTAAAAAAGGGAAGAAGGGTGCAGAAAGAAGCAAGAGAGGTGCAGAAAGAAGGAAGAGAAGTGCAGTAAGAAGCAAGAGAGGTGCAGAAAGAGGGAAGATGAGTGCAGAAAGAGACAACAGGGATGCAGAAAGAGACAACAGGGGTGCAAAAAGAAGAAAGAGAGGTGCAGAAAGAGGCAATAGAAGTGCAGAAAGAAGCAACAGAGGTGCAGAAAGAGGCAAGAGGGGTGCAGAAATCGGAGAGAGAAGTGCATAAAGAAGCAAAAGAGGTGCACAAAGAGGCAAGAGGGGTGCAGAAAGAGGCAAGAGCAGTGCAGAAAGAACCAAGAGATGTGCAGAATGAGGCAAGAGAGGTGCAGAAAGAGGCAAGAGATGTGCAGAAAAAGGAAGAAGGGTGCAGAAAGAAGCAAGAGAAGTGCAGAAAGAGGCAAGTGAGGTGCAGAAAGAGGCAAGAGAGGTGCAGAAAATGGCAAGAGAGCAGCAGAAAGAGGCAAGAGGGATGCAAAAATGGGAAGAAGGGTGCAGAAAGAAGCTAGAGAGGTGCAGAAAGAAGCAAGAGAAGTGCGGAGAGAAGCAAGAGAGGTGCAGAAAGAGGGAAGACGATTGCAGAAAGAGACAACAGGGGTGCAGAAAGAGACAACAGGGGTGCAAAAAGAAGAAAGAGAGGTGCAGAAAGAGGCAATAGAAGTGCAGAAAGAAGCAACAGAGGTGCAGAAAGAGGCAAGAGGGGTGCAGAAATCGGAGAGAGAAGTGCATAAAGAAGCAAAAGAGGTGCACAAAGAGGCGAGAGGGGTGCAGAAAGAGGCAAGAGCAGTACAGAAAGAACCAAGAGATGTGCAGAATGAGGCAAGAGAGGTGCAGAAAGAGGCAAGAGATGTGCAGAAAAAGGAAGAAGGGTGCAGAAAGAAGCAAGAGAAGTGCAGAAAGAGGCAAGTGAGGTGCAGAAAGAGGCAAGAGAGGTGCAGAAAATGGCAAGAGAACAACAGAAAGAGGCAAGAGGGATGCAAAAAAGGGAAGACGGGTGCAGAAAGAAGCTAGAGAGGTGCAGAAAGAAGCAAGAGAAGTGCAGAAAGAAGCAAGAGAGGTGCAGAAAGAGGGAAGACGATTGCAGAAAGAGACAACAGGGGTGCACAAAGAGACAACAGGGGTGCAGAAAGAAGCAAGAGAGGTGCAGAAAGAGGCAATAGAAGTGCAGAAAGAAGCAACAGAGGTGCTGAAAGAGGCAAGAGGGGTGCAGAAAGAGGAGAGAGAAGTGCAGAAAGAAGCAAAAGAGGTGCACAAAGAGGCAAGAGGGGTGCAGAAAGAGGCAAGATCAGTGCAGAAAGAACCAAGAGATGTGCAGAATGAGGCAAGTGAGGTGCAGAAAGAGGCAAGAGATGTGCAGAAAAAGGAAGAAGGGTGCAGAAAGAAGCAAGAGAAGTGCAGAAAGAGGTAAGTGAGGTGCAGAAGGAGGCAAGCGAACTGCATAAAGAGGTAAGAGAGTTGCAGAAACAGGCAAAATGGGTGCAGAAAGAGGGAACAGGTGTGCAGACAGAGGCAAGAGAGGTGCAGAAAGAGGGAAGAGGGGCACAAAAATAGGCAAGAGGGATGCAGAAATTTGCAACATAGGTGCAAAAAGAAGCAAGAGCAGTGCAGAAAGAACCAACAGAGGTGCAGAAAGAGGCAAGAGGGGTGAAGAAAGAGGGAAGATGAGTGCAGAAAGAGACAACAGGGATGCAGAAAGAGACAACAGGTGTGCAAAAAGAAGAAAGAGAGGTGCAGAAAGAGGCAATAGAAGTGCAGAAAGAAGCAACAGAGGTGCAGAAAGAGGGAAGATGAGTGCAGAAAGAGACAACAGGGATGCAGAAAGAGACAACAGGGGTGCAAAAAGAAGAAAGAGAGGTGCAGAAAGAGGCAATAGAAGTGCAGAAAGAAGCAACAGAGGTGCAGAAAGAGGCAAGAGGGGTGCAGAAATCGGAGAGAGAAGTGCATAAAGAAGCAAAAGAGGTGCACAAAGAGGCAAGAGGGGTGCAGAAAGAGGCAAGAGCAGTGCAGAAAGAACCAAGAGATGTGCAGAATGAGGCAAGAGAGGTGCAGAAAGAGGCAAGAGATGTGCAGAAAAAGGAAGAAGGGTGCAGAAAGAAGCAAGAGAAGTGCAGAAAGAGGCAAGTGAGGTGCAGAAAGAGGCAAGAGAGGTGCAGAAAATGGCAAGAGAGCAGCAGAAAGAGGCAAGAGGGATGCAAAAATGGGAAGAAGGGTGCAGAAAGAAGCTAGAGAGGTGCAGAAAGAAGCAAGAGAAGTGCGGAGAGAAGCAAGAGAGGTGCAGAAAGAGGGAAGACGATTGCAGAAAGAGACAACAGGGGTGCAGAAAGAGACAACAGGGGTGCAAAAAGAAGAAAGAGAGGTGCAGAAAGAGGCAATAGAAGTGCAGAAAGAAGCAACAGAGGTGCAGAAAGAGGCAAGAGGGATGCAGAAATTTGCAACATAGGTGCAAAAAGAAGCAAGAGCAGTGCAGAAAGAACCAACAGAAGTGCAGTAAGAAGCAAGAGAGGTGCAGAAAGAGGGAAGATGAGTGCAGAAAGAGACAACAGGGATGCAGAAAGAGACAACAGGGGTGCAAAAAGAAGAAAGAGAGGTGCAGAAAGAGGCAATAGAAGTGCAGAAAGAAGCAACAGAGGTGCAGAAAGAGGCAAGAGGGGTGCAGAAATCGGAGAGAGAAGTGCATAAAGAAGCAAAAGAGGTGCACAAAGAGGCAAGAGGGGTGCAGAAAGAGGCAAGAGCAGTGCAGAAAGAACCAAGAGATGTGCAGAATGAGGCAAGAGAGGTGCAGAAAGAGGCAAGAGATGTGCAGAAAAAGGAAGAAGGGTGCAGAAAGAAGCAAGAGAAGTGCAGAAAGAGGCAAGTGAGGTGCAGAAAGAGGCAAGAGAGGTGCAGAAAATGGCAAGAGAGCAGCAGAAAGAGGCAAGAGGGATGCAAAAATGGGAAGAAGGGTGCAGAAAGAAGCTAGAGAGGTGCAGAAAGAAGCAAGAGAAGTGCGGAGAGAAGCAAGAGAGGTGCAGAAAGAGGGAAGACGATTGCAGAAAGAGACAACAGGGGTGCAGAAAGAGACAACAGGGGTGCAAAAAGAAGAAAGAGAGGTGCAGAAAGAGGCAATAGAAGTGCAGAAAGAAGCAACAGAGGTGCAGAAAGAGGCAAGAGGGGTGCAGAAATCGGAGAGAGAAGTGCATAAAGAAGCAAAAGAGGTGCACAAAGAGGCGAGAGGGGTGCAGAAAGAGGCAAGAGCAGTACAGAAAGAACCAAGAGATGTGCAGAATGAGGCAAGAGAGGTGCAGAAAGAGGCAAGAGATGTGCAGAAAAAGGAAGAAGGGTGCAGAAAGAAGCAAGAGAAGTGCAGAAAGAGGCAAGTGAGGTGCAGAAAGAGGCAAGAGAGGTGCAGAAAATGGCAAGAGAACACCAGAAAGAGGCACGAGGAATGCAAAAAAGGGAAGAAGGGTGCAGAAAGAAGCAAGAGAGGTGCAGAAAGAAGGAAGAGAAGTGCAGTAAGAAGCAAGAGAGGTGCAGAAAGAGGGAAGACGAGTGCAGAAAGAGACAACAGGGATGCAGAAAGAGACAACAGGGGTGCAGAAAGAAGCAAGAGAGGTGCAGAAAGAGGCTATAGAAGTGCAGAAAGAAGCAACCGGGGTGCAGAAAGAGGCAAGAGGGGTGCAGAAAGAGGAGAGAGGAGTGCAGAAAGAAGCAAAAGAGGTGCAGAAAGAGGCAAGAGGGGTGCAGAAAGAGGCAAGAGCAGTGCAGAAATAACCAAGAGATGTGCAGAATGAGGCAAGAGAGGTGCAGAAAGAGGAAGAAGGGTGCATAAAGAAGCAAGAGAAGTACAGAAAGAGGCAAGTGAGGTGCAGAAGGAGGCAAGAGAACTGCAGAAAGAGGCAAGAGAGTTGCAGAAACAGGCAAAAGGGGTGCAGAAAGAGGGAACAGGTATGCAGGCAGAGGCAAGAGAGGTGCAGAAAGAGAGAAGAGGGGCACAGAAATAGGCAAGAGGGATGCAGAGATTTGCGACAGAGGTGCAATAAGAAGCAAGAGCAGTGCAGAAAGAACCAACAGAGGTGCAGAAAGAGGCAAGAGGGGTGCAGAAAGAGGCAAGAGAAGTGCAGAAAGAAGCAACGGAGCTGCCGGAAGAGGCAAGAGGGGTGCAGAAACAAGAAAGGTACAGAAAGAGGGAACAGGGGTGCAGAAAGACGTAAGAGGGATACAAGAATTTGCAAGAGAGGTGTAGAAAGAACCAACAGAGGTGCAAAAAGAGGCAAGAGGGGTGCAGAAATAGGTAGGAGAGGTGCACAAAGAGGCAAGAGGGGTGCAGAAAGAGGCAGGAGGGGTGCAGAAAGAAGGAAGAGAAGTGCAGAAAGAAGCAACAGGTGCAGAAAGAGGCGGGAAGGGTGCAGAAAGAGGCAAGAGAAGTGCAGAAAGAAGCAACAGAGGTACAGAAAGAGGCAAGAGAGGTACAGAAACAGGTAGGAAAGGTGCAGAAAGAGAGAACAGGGGTGCAGAAAGAGGCAAGAGAGGTGCAGAAAGAAGGGAGAGAGGTGCAGAAAGAGGCAAGTGAGGTGCAGAAAGAGGTAAGAGAGGTACAGAAAATGGCAAGAGAACTGCAGAAAGAGGCAAGAGGGATGCAAAAAAGGGAAGAAGGGTGCTTAAAGAAGCAAGAGAAGTGCAGAAAGAAGCAAGAGAGGTGCAGAAAGAGGGGAGACGAGTGCAGAAAGAGACAACAGGAGTGCAGAAAGAAGCAAGAGAGGTGCAGAAAGAGGCAAAAGAATTGCAGAAAGAAGCAACAGAGGTACAGAAATAGGCAAGAGAGGTGCAGAAAGAGGGATGATGGGTGCAAAAAGAGGCAAGATGGGTGCAGAAAGAAGCAAGAGAGGTACAGAAAGAAGAAAGAGAAGTGCAGAAAGAAGCAATAGGGGTGCAGAAAGAGGCTGGAAGGGTGCAGAAAGAAGTAAGAGAAGTGCAGAAAGAGGCAAGTGAGGTGCAGAAGGAGGCAGGAGAACTGCAGAAAGAGGCAAGAGAGTTGCAGAAATAGGCAAAAGGGGTGCAGAAAGAGGGAACAGGTGTACAGACAGAGGCAAGGGAGGTGCAGAAAGACGGAAGAGGGGTGCTGAAAGAGGCAAGAAGGATGCATAAATTTACAACAGAGGTGCAGAAAGAAGCAAGAGCAGTGCAGAATGAACCAATAGAGGTGCAGAAAGATGCAAGAGAGGTACAGAAAGAGGCAAGAGAAGTGCAGAAAGAAGCAAAAGAGGTGCAGAAAGAGGCAAGAGAACAGCAGAAAAAGGTAAGAGAGTTGCAGAAAGAGGAAGGAGAGGTGCACAAAGAGGCAAGAGGGGTACAGAAAGAGGCAAACGGGGTGCAGAAAGAAACAAGAGAAATGCAGAAAGAAGCAACAGAAGTGTTGAAAGAGGCAAGTGGGGTGCAGAAAGAGGCAAGGAAAGTGCAGAAAAAAGCAACAGAGGTGCAGAAAGATGCAAGAGAGGTGCAGAAACAGACAGGAAAGGTGCAGAAAGAAGGAACAGGGGTGCAGAAAAGAGGCAAGAGGGATACAGACATTTGCAAAAGTGGTGCAGAAAGAAGCAACAGCAGTGCAGAAAGAACCAACAGAGGTGCAGAAAGAGTCAAGAGGGGTACAGAAAGAGGCAAGAGAAGTGCAGAAAGAAGCAAAAGAGGTGCAGAAAAAGGCAAGAGAACTGCAGAAAAAGGCAAGAGAGGTGCAGAAAGAGGAAGTAGAGGTGCACAAAGAGGCAGGAGGGATATAGAAATTTGTAAAAGAGGTGCAGAAAGAAGCAAGAGCAGTGCAGAAGAACTAACAGAGGTGCACAAAGAGGCAAGAGGGGTGCACAAAGAGGTACGAGAGGTGCACAAAGAGTCAAGAGGGGTACAGAAAGAGGCAAGAGGGGTGCAGAAAGAAGGAAGAGAAGTGCAGAAAGAAGCAACAGAGCTGCTAAAAGAGACAAGAAGGGTGCAGAAAGAGGCAAGAGAAGTGCAGAAAGAAGCAACAGAGTTGCAGAAAGAGGCAATAGAGGTGCAGAAAGAAGAGTAAAGTTCAGAAAGAGGCAAGAGAAGAGCAGAAAGTGGCAAGTGAGGTGCAGAAAGAGGCAAGAGAGGTATAGAAAGAAGCAAGATAAGTGAAGAAAGAGGCAAGAGAAGTGCAAAAAGAGGCAGTTGAGGTGCAGAAAGAGGCAAGAGAGATACAGAAAGAGGCTCGAGAAGTGCAGAAAGAGGCAAGAGAAGTGTAGAAAGAGGCAAGAGAAGCGCAGAAGGAAGAGAGTGAGGTGCAGAAAGAGGCAAGTGAGGTGTAGAAAGAGGCAAGAGAGGTACAGAAAGAGGCAAGGGAAGTGCAGAAACACACAAGAAAAATGCACAAAGAGGCAGAGGAGCAGAAAGAGGCAAGAGAGGTGTAGAAAGAAGCAAGAGAAGTGCAGAAAGAGGCAAGTGAGGTGCAGAAAGAGGCTAGAGAGGTGCAGAAAGAGGCAAGAGAGTTGCAGAAAGAGGCAAGAGATCTGCAGAAAAAAGCAACAGAGGTGCTGAAAGAGGCAAGTGAGGTGCCGAAAGGGGCAAGACAAGTGCAGAAAGAGGCAAGTGAAGTGCAGAAAGAAGACAGTGAGGTGCAGAAAGAGAAAGAAGCAAGAGAAATGCAGAAAGAGGCAAGAGAGGCACAGAAAGAAGAGAGGTTTGTGCACCATTAGTACCAATTTACCACCCACCTTTAGCAATAAGTAACATGTGACCATTCCAGCTTTGCAAAGGGCCTTCCACCACACTGTAACACGTGACGCTGCATTTTTGGGAACATTTGAGCCGTTTGAGCTAGAAACAAGGCTTTTTTTGTTTAAATCTGCAGATTAGGCAGCAGATGCTGAAATATTTGGCAAATGCGGAAAATGTTTAATTATGTGAAAATTGGTGCAGCCGAACAGTCACATAATTCCAGTGGCCCTGCTCATACCTCTGACTAGGTCCAGAAGTGCTCCTCAGTGGTTCCTTCTTTTTTTGTGTCTCATTGAGTTTATAGTTTAGCTTCTATGGAAACGAGGAAGACTAAACCTGAGGTTACCACTCCACAAAACAGACTACAATACCACATAATTACTCTCCAAAACACATAATCCCACTCCACATAATTCCTATACACTGAATACCACATACTTTCTATTCACTTAATTTCACTGCACAACATACCACATAATTCCACTACACACAACGTACATCCACTCTATACCAAAAAACATTAGTAAAAATCTTTTACATTTACAATGCCAATAGCTCTAACTCTCGCAAATGCGAGACCTATTACATTACAAATGCTTTTTTATCTTTTTTATCTGGTAGTCGAGTTTCCATTAGGGTAAATGCAGGCTACAAGGACTACATTACCCAGCAGGCGCTGGGACTCATCTGAGTAGCCTATTGGAGGGCGTGTATTTAAATAAAGTCCGGTGGCAAAGCAACTGTTTGGAGTCAAGCCTATGATTAAGGGATACATACCCGAAACTCGTCAGGCTGCTGAAGTGCTTGTTCCTACCTGTGCATGATTTCTTGTCTCTCGAGTGCGCCCTTGCTGCAGAAGCAACCGTTCCTTGATGTTTACACGCCGGCTTCATGCGTGAACTGCTGCACCATCCTGAGGTTTTATATGGGGCCACTAGACACGTAATTTGATGATGCCAATATGTGGGGAGACATGCGTGGATTTTGGGCATGAACGGACACTTTTATTCATCTGAATGCTAATATTGACTTTTGTTTCCAACCCCATTAGGGTAAATGCAGGCTACAGGGACTACATTACCCAGCAGGCGCTGGGACTCATCTGAGTAGCCCATTGGAGGGCGTGAATTTAAATAAAGTTCGGTGGCAAAGCAACTGTTTGGAGTCAAGCCTATGATTAAGGGATACATACCCGAAACGCGTCAGGCTGCTGAAGTGCTCGTTCCTACCTGTGCATGATTTCTTGTCTCTCGAGTGCGTCCTTGCTGCAGAAGCAACCGTTCCTTGATATATATATATATATATATATATATATATATATATATATATATACATATATAAATATATATATATATCAATTAATGCTCATAGATGCATACAGGCACCACAACGAGAAACGGACACTCCAATGAACTGATTCTGCTTGTTAAGATATCGTTTTTATTTCGTAAATTATTGGCGGTGCAAAGCGGTCATTACGCGTTTCGGCCAACGCAGTGGCCTTGATCACATGAGCGCATGACGGGTGAGTGAAACAACTTTATTGGATACCAGTGTACCTCGTGATGGATTGTCAGCTGACACCATAAACACAGTAAAAATACTCTGTATGCAAATGGCCATAAACAAAGAATGCATTTAAAAGAAATATTCATTTGCACCAACAATTGTAGTTCCAAATCAAATGATTAACCCAGATAAAGTAAAAACAAATGTATCTTCAAATGTTTTTCCAAATGTTTTTTTCAAATATTATTTTCAGTTGTTTTTTCAAATGTTTGTTCAGGGAATTGGCTATACTTATCATGACCTAAAATATGGGATCATGGGTATTGAATCTGCAATCAGCCAGTCTGTAGGACTTTTGAATATTAAATACATAAATGCAATAATAAATAGAGTAAAAGTCAAATACATAAAGATGTTACCACTGAATCTAAAAACAAGTACTGTTTAAAAATTCTTCTGGAACTACCTGATGCGTATATAAAAATATGTGCAAATATGACAGGTACTAATATTTATAATAGTCAGCAACAAGAAAAAGCAATCAAAATTTTCCATTTCAACTTAATGCATGAATGTTAAAATATTTGGCCATACAAAAGTGTAAAATGCTGACAATCACAATGACAAAGTGCAAAGTGCAAAAATAGTGCAAAGATACTTCTGGTGAAAAATAGAAGTTAAAACTTAAAAATTAAGAATCCAATGGAAAAAGCAGCATATATGATACTAAATGTACATAAAATCCTTATATATCTTCAATTTGGATATATCCTGTCTGTCATTCTACAACAATCGTATACACTGTGGAGTCTACTACATTCTGGGGAGCCCCCCATAAAAATAGACCCATGATGTCATATATCATAATATCAAATCATTAAGTAGAAGTTACTGCTGAAATCTTAGCTTGGTGTTCAATGTAAAGCATTGAAACTGGCTTTATAACATGATCAGTATTCAATCAAATCCAATACATTCATAAATCACCTAACACCCAATGATTCATATTTACACACCTAAAATGATGGTAGAAGGTCATAAAATTGAATTGAATAAACTGCAAAGTCCAAACTGCTAAGGTTAAAACTGCTAAGTTAGTGGCTATACAGCTAGGCAACTACAGATAATAATGCAGATCCTCACAAATGTTCAGATCTCGGGGGGCTTTAGTGTTGAGTTCGATAATGTACTGAGTTTCCAACTGTCTAAGCCTCTTCTCCCGATTCCCTCCTCTTTTGTTGATGGGCACACTGTCAATAACAAAATACTGGAGCACATTGAGATTATTGTTATGCTCCAGTTTAATATGTCTCGCTACAGGATACGTAGGATCTGAATTGACAGTTGCCCGGAGGTGTTGCAATATGCCTGTGAAAACTTGCAGTTTGGTGCTTCCGACATAACGTAACCCACAGATACATATATATATCACGATCGCCGTCGTTGCTCTCAATCCTCTCCAAAACACACGGACACGGACCACTTGTATGTGAGGTTTACTGCTTTATTCTGCCGCCATTACGCGTTTCGACTCCTCAAGAGCCTTGATCACATGACATGATTTAGCGGTAAGTTTTTTTCACCTTTTAAAGTGACATAGTGCATAGTGGAAAGTGCAAAGTTCAACGTAAATCATGGACATAAACAAAATATATACAATGTATCATGACTTGGAATATTATTTAGACTTACAATGATTATTTTCAATAATGGTTAAATAAGTATCATTAGCTACGCTTGGTTTATAATTATCACATGCCAATTACCATCCGGATACAATATATATCCTCATATATATTTGTCATTAAAACCTGTAGATATATATATCAGGATAAAAGCATAGAAAAAAAAGTCCTAGCTAAGATTTACAAATATAAAACCACATGTAAAAAATTGATGTTATGTAAAATTACATTATATACATAAAATATGATTTCATACTAAAAATGTATAGCGCGCCCACGTGTTCTGTTTACATTGATGAATTTACAAATTTTTTAGGATTATTTTAAAAAATGCATTGGATAGATCCTTGTAAATACATTGTCCCTGTAAACATGTTTGCTGTCATATTGAATTTGTCATTGTGTCTCATGATTGGTGTATATATCATTGATATATGTGGATGTCCAGGGAAGTTTAAAAAGTGCCTAAAGTGCTAAAAGTGCTGTATGTGCTACCTTGCGTGTCTATAATCAGGATAATATATTTTACTTGAATCTAATTAAAATAACATTATTAGCTGCCTGATGTTTCATTTATATATCACACTAATTTATGTCATCTATCTTATGTGTCTGCCGTACATCTTGGTATGAATACCTTGTGTTACCCCTTTATCCTGAGGTTAATAGTTTGCATGGGGGTGGCTATGTCCATAACCACCCAGTTAGTAAAGGTGATGTAAGTCAGATATCACTCATGTTTTTGTTCGCCGGAATAGTCAAAGGGTAATACAATGATAAGCATTGATTAATGGAATTTGAACATTGAACACTAAATATTACTCATGAAGTACAGAACATAAAATATCAAATATCAAATATAACTTATCATAAATATACATCTCATAAAATATTAAATATTAAATATTAAATATTAAATATTGATCTCTATATGCATAAATAGATATTAAATATGCAATATAAAACGTGAAACACACAATATGAAATATAATACATAAAATATAGAGTATCCTTGCGGCTCATTGAGTGATTCAATTGATTCCTGTTACTCGGTGTATATTTTGTATATTATTTGTTTGATATAATCATAGTTCTATCTCATCAATTCAAAGGCAAGTGTGTAAGTCCTCCGTTACATTTAACCCTCCTGGATGTTTGGAGTTCATCTCAAGGATGTATCTGGTTTCTAGTTTACGTAGTTTGGCTTCCCTGTTACCACCTCTTCTACTTAGGGGTACTGAGTCAATGAGAAAGTATCTTAGTTCATGACTCCTAGATCCATGATACTCCTTGAAATGTCTCGCCACTGGATACGTGTTGTCTTGATTGGTAATAGCCCTCAAATGTTGAAGAACCCGTTTGTGTGCCTGCAGCTTTGTGCTGCCTATGTATTGTAGGCCACATGGGCATAACAACACATAGACCACGTATTCAGTTTTACATGTCAACAATTTGTTGATATCATGTTGTTTTGGGCTAAAGGGGGTAGTATATTTGGTTTTGTTGATCCCCTGTTGGCATGCCTTACACGTTTTACATTTAAAAAGCCTTTATGAGTCTGAAGCCAATTACAACTCTCAATGATTTCAGGACTAGTTTTAACCAATTTATCCCTCATGCAGGGAGCCCTGCTATGAGTGATAGAGACTTTGGAAGGTAATGTTTTCCCAATTATTGGATCACTCAAAAGTAGTGGCCAGTTATGGGTAATAATACCCCGTAGTTCCTTGTCTTGACTGCTGAATTCCATAATAACTCTAAATTCGTTAGTAGACGAGTTAATGGGAGGTGGAACTAACTGGTCTGTTGCTATCTCCAGTTTATCTTTAATCAGTTCTGTTCTACTATGTGTCATAGACTTTGTTATGGCCCCCTCAATGGTTTTTAGTGAATAACCCCTCTCACGGAACCTTGCTTTGCTTTCATTTTGGGCTTTCTTGAGAGTGTCCTCAGTGCTATTTACCCTCCTGAGTCTAAGCATTTCCCCGTAGGGAATGCTATTGATCAGGTGTCTTGGGTGAGCACTGCTGGCATGCAACGTGGAGTTGCCAGCTGTTTCCTTCCTGTATAGTTGTGTCTCAATCTGTTGATTTTTAATGTACACCTTTGTATCTAAGAAATTAACAGTTGTTTCACTTATAGTGGCAGTAAAGTGTAAATTTAGTGCATTGTCATTGATAGAGTTAATGAATCCTTCTGCTTCTTGGTGTGTGCCTCTCCAAATGACAAACAAATCATCAATATACCGTAACCATAGTCTAATGTTCTTAGTTTTGTAACTGCTATGTTCGGTAGCTAGTACCAACTCCTCCCACCAGCCCATGTGTAAACATGCATAGCTGGGGGAGAAGCTGGCACCCATAGCTACTCCCCTGATTTGTTGGAAGAGCATGTTGTTAAACATAAATACATTGTGATTCAAGCAGAAGTCAACCATCTCAGTTAACATTGCACTGTGTTGCTTAAATTGATCTGATCTCTTAGACATATAGTATCTTAGTGCTGTCAAACCATCACTGTGTCTAATGCTTGTATACAAAGATGTAACATCAAGCGCTATCATTAAGTAACCATCCTGCCAAATGAAATCCTGCAATTTGTTCAAAAAGTCACTTGTATCCCTTACATAAGAGTCCAAGGATTGAACATACCCTTGTAGAAAGTAGTCAATGTATTGTGACGTATGTTCCAGAAGTCCATCACGTGCCGATATAATCGGTCTGCCCGGTGGATTGCATCGGTCCTTGTGGATTTTGGGAATAAAGTAAATAGATGGTGTGATCGGGTAATCATTTTTTAGAAATTTAAGTTCATCCATTGTTATTAGGCCCTGAGCTCTCCATGCTGATAGTTGAGAATAATAACATTTATACATTGCTTTGAGGTCGGTCCCTCTGCTCTTAGTGTAACAGGTTTGGTCATTCAGTTGTAATAGGGCCTCCTTTATGTAGTCTTCCTTTCCCCAGATAACAATGTTACCACCTTTGTCCGAATTTCTAATGACAATAGTGGGATCTTTTCCAAGTTTGTTCATCAATGTATGATACTGGGTGTTGACTCTGTTCCTTTTGTTTTTGTTATTCATGATTTTGAAATTCAATTGTTTTATTTGTGTAGTCACCTGCTCATTGAAGACATCAATAGCATCTCGTGGACTAATCGGGACAAATGTAGATTTTTTTCTACATATATATATATATATATATAAAAAACATACAGAGCCCAACTCTGGCTTAATTCCAACTGACCTTTATTCGTCAATGCGTGGCAAACAAAAGAACACCCATTCCTCCTTACGCGTTTCAGCGTTTCCGCCTTGATCACAGGTGAGTGTCATTTATATTCCATGTGGTCACATGGCCCATAACCATTAATTACAGGCCCCAGGATGCACCATAATAAAACTTTCAAGACGTGGCATGGCGCAATATTTCATTTTGCTTAATAGCGTGATTCAAACACCAAATGTCACGAAAATAGATGCCATATTTTAAAGTGCAAACTGTGCTAGTTTCAAGCTGCCAAGTGCATATTACAAGCTGCCAAGTGCATAGTTCTGTTGCCACGCTGTAATAGTGGTTGAAATGCAGAGTTACCAGAGAGAGGTTCGCCTCCCTCATCTCCCTTTCTCATTGACGTTTCCCAAATAGCCTCGGAGATCCAGTGGCTGGTACGTCAATTAAGCGGGTTATGCCCCCTCCATCGAATGTTTGTACAAGGGCTCCATTTTACCGGGGGCCCCCCGACCCTGCAGGGCGGGCTCTGTGGGCAGGAACGGAGAATCCTGTTACTCTGGAGTTACCATAAAAAACATACAGAGCCCAACTCTGGCTTAATTCCAACTGACCTTTATTCGTCAATGCGTGGCAAACAAAAGAACACCCATTCCTCCTTACGCGTTTCAGCGTTTCCGCCTTGATCACAGGTGAGTGTCATTTATATTCCATGTGGTCACATGGCCCATAACCATTAATTACAGGCCCCAGGATGCACCATAATAAAACTTTCAAGACGTGGCATGGCGCAATATTTCATTTTGCTTAATAGCGTGATTCAAACACCAAATGTCACGAAAATAGATGCCATATTTTAAAGTGCAAACTGTGCTAGTTTCAAGCTGCCAAGTGCATATTACAAGCTGCCAAGTGCATAGTTCTGTTGCCACGCTGTAATAGTGGTTGAAATGCAGAGTTACCAGAGAGAGGTTCGCCTCCCTCATCTCCCTTTCTCATTGACGTTTCCCAAATAGCCTCGGAGATCCAGTGGCTGGTACGTCAATTAAGCGGGTCATGCCCCCTCCATCGAATGTTTGTACAAGGGCTCCATTTTACCGGGGGCCCCCCGACCCTGCAGGGCGGGCTCTGTGGGCAGGAACGGAGAATCCTGTTACTCTGGAGTTACCATAAAAAACATACAGAGCCCAACTCTGGCTTAATTCCAACTGACCTTTATTCGTCAATGCGTGGCAAACAAAAGAACACCCATTCCTCCTTACGCGTTTCAGCGTTTCCGCCTTGATCACAGGTGAGTGTCATTTATATTCCATGTGGTCACATGGCCCATAACCATTAATTACAGGCCCCAGGATGCACCATAATAAAACTTTCAAGACGTGGCATGGCGCAATATTTCATTTTGCTTAATAGCGTGATTCAAACACCAAATGTCACGAAAATAGATGCCATATTTTAAAGTGCAAACTGTGCTAGTTTCAAGCTGCCAAGTGCATATTACAAGCTGCCAAGTGCATAGTTCTGTTGCCACGCTGTAATAGTGGTTGAAATGCAGAGTTACCAGAGAGAGGTTCGCCTCCCTCATCTCCCTTTCTCATTGACGTTTCCCAAATAGCCTCGGAGATCCAGTGGCTGGTACGTCAATTAAGCGGGTCATGCCCCCTCCATCGAATGTTTGTACAAGGGCTCCATTTTACCGGGGCCCCCGACCCTGCAGGGCGGGCTCTGTGGGCAGGAACGGAGAATCCTGTTACTCTGGAGTTACCATAAAAAACATACAGAGCCCAACTCTGGCTTAATTCCAACTGACCTTTATTCGTCAATGCGTGGCAAACAAAAGAACACCCATTCCTCCTTACGCGTTTCAGCGTTTCCGCCTTGATCACAGGTGAGTGTCATTTATATTCCATGTGGTCACATGGCCCATAACCATTAATTACAGGCCCCAGGATGCACCATAATAAAACTTTCAAGACGTGGCATGGCGCAATATTTCATTTTGCTTAATAGCGTGATTCAAACACCAAATGTCACGAAAATAGATGCCATATTTTAAAGTGCAAACTGTGCTAGTTTCAAGCTGCCAAGTGCATATTACAAGCTGCCAAGTGCATAGTTCTGTTGCCACGCTGTAATAGTGGTTGAAATGCAGAGTTACCAGAGAGAGGTTCGCCTCCTCATCTCCCTTTCTCATTGACGTTTCCCAAATAGCCTCGGAGATCCAGTGGCTGGTACGTCAATTAAGCGGGTCATGCCCCCTCCATCGAATGTTTGTACAAGGGCTCCATTTTACCGGGGCCCCCGACCCTGCAGGGCGGGCTCTGTGGGCAGGAACGGAGAATCCTGTTACTCTGGAGTTACCATAAAAACATACAGAGCCCAACTCTGGCTTAATTCCAACTGACCTTTATTCGTCAATGCGTGGCAAACAAAAGAACACCCATTCCTCCTTACGCGTTTCAGCGTTTCCGCCTTGATCACAGGTGAGTGTCATTTATATTCCATGTGGTCACATGGCCCATAACCATTAATTACAGGCCCCAGGATGCACCATAATAAAACTTTCAAGACGTGGCATGGCGCAATATTTCATTTTGCTTAATAGCGTGATTCAAACACCAAATGTCACGAAAATAGATGCCATATTGCACTTTAAAATAGATGCCATATTTTAAAGTGCAAACTGCATTTCAACCACTATTACAGCGTGGCAACAGAACTATGCACTTGGCAGCTTGTAATATGCACTTGGCAGCTTGAAACTAGCACAGTTTGCACTTTAAAATATGGCATCTATTTTCGTGACATTTGGTGTTTGAATCACGCTATTAAGCAAAATGAAATATTGCGCCATGCCACGTCTTGAAAGTTTTATTATGGTGCATCCTGGGGCCTGTAATTAATGGTTATGGGCCATGTGACCACATGGAATATAAATGACACTCACCTGTGATCAAGGCGGAAACGCTGAAACGCGTAAGGAGGAATGGGTGTTCTTTTGTTTGCCACGCATTGACGAATAAAGGTCAGTTGGAATTAAGCCAGAGTTGGGCTCTGTATGTTTTTATGGTAACTCCAGAGTAACAGGATTCTCCGTTCCTGCCCACAGAGCCCGCCCTGCAGGGTCGGGGGCCCCGGTAAAATGGAGCCCTTGTACAAACATTCGATGGAGGGGCATGACTCAGCTTAATTGACGTACCAGCCACTGGATCTCCGAGGCTATTTGGGAAACGTCAATGAGAAAGGGAGATGAGGGAGGCGAACCTCTCTCTGGTAACTCTGCATTTCAACCACTATTACAGCGTGGCAACAGAACTATGCACTTGGCAGCTTGTAATATGCACTTGGCAGCTTGAAACTAGCACAGTTTGCACTTTAAAATATGGCATCTATTTTCGTGACATTTGGTGTTTGAATCACGCTATTAAGCAAAATGAAATATTGCGCCATGCCACGTCTTGAAAGTTTTATTATGGTGCATCCTGGGGCCTGTAATTAATGGTTATGGGCCATGTGACCACATGGAATATAAATGACACTCACCTGTGATCAAGGCGGAAACGCTGAAACGCGTAAGGAGGAATGGGTGTTCTTTTGTTTGCCACGCATTGACGAATAAAGGTCAGTTGGAATTAAGCCAGAGTTGGGCTCTGTATGTTTTTTATGGTAACTCCAGAGTAACAGGATTCTCCGTTCCTGCCCACAGAGCCCGCCCTGCAGGGTCGGGGGCCCCGGTAAAATGGAGCCCTTGTACAAACATTCGATGGAGGGGCATGACCCGCTTAATTGACGTACCAGCCACTGGATCTCCGAGGCTATTTGGGAAACGTCAATGAGAAAGGGAGATGAGGGAGGCGAACCTCTCTCTGGTAACTCTGCATTTCAACCACTATTACAGCGTGGCAACAGAACTATGCACTTGGCAGCTTGTAATATGCACTTGGCAGCTTGAAACTAGCACAGTTTGCACTTTAAAATATGGCATCTATTTTCGTGACATTTGGTGTTTGAATCACGCTATTAAGCAAAATGAAATATTGCGCCATGCCACGTCTTGAAAGTTTTATTATGGTGCATCCTGGGGCCTGTAATTAATGGTTATGGGCCATGTGACCACATGGAATATAAATGACACTCACCTGTGATCAAGGCGGAAACGCTGAAACGCGTAAGGAGGAATGGGTGTTCTTTTGTTTGCCACGCATTGACGAATAAAGGTCAGTTGGAATTAAGCCAGAGTTGGGCTCTGTATGTTTTTTATGGTAACTCCAGAGTAACAGGATTCTCCGTTCCTGCCCACAGAGCCCGCCCTGCAGGGTCGGGGGGCCCCCGGTAAAATGGAGCCCTTGTACAAACATATATATATATATATATATATATATATATATATATATATATATATATATATATATATATATATATATATATATATATATATATCCACAATGAAATTCAGCTACAGCCCAAGCCTCTTGCTACGGTGGGCAACAAGGCAGGGTAGCCACCCCTCAATATCTACAAATATCCAGTGAATTAAATCCGTTTTACAAGAAAAACACCAGTGCCGTGGCCTCTATAAACAAATGTGCTTATTGCAACACAAAGTCCCGACGCGTTTCGGAGTTGCGTCACTCCTTTCTCACGGGCAAGGTTTTGTGCCTCCTTACTTTCTTTTAAAGAAAAAAGTGCTAATTCATGTGCATGATAATAGACATAAAAAACATACTTCGACTGGTCGCCATTAGGTGTGTCAATAAAGTTATTCTATATCAACAATTGCGGGAAATGCATCTTATAAAACATCATGAGCATTTTTAAATGATGATTTGTGCAAAATAAAATAGCCGCATAATCGAGCATGCGTTGTTATCGCTCTAGTGAGCCAACTTCTGTCACGAAAGGCGCACTGTTGCACAGTTATATTATAATGTGACAAAAACGTTCACTAACAAGATGCAATCACTGAAGTGAATGGCTCATTTTAACAAACAAATCAACCCTAGTGGCTGTTACTTGATAATATGAACCAACATCCTCGTTGTCTTCATAATCAAGTATCCGTTCACATTTAAACTCAGTTCAATTCAGCCCTAGTGGGCAAACTTGTAGCTTCCTGCGCTATACGAACACAATGAAAGCCCATTGCTACATAGTTGTAGTGAGTCACTTAAATAAGGGCAGTCCTGCTCCAGTGAGCAAAAGTTATCCAGCACCAAATTGTGAAAGAAATTCAAATTCATCAGCTGATGTATAGATAGATATTAGAGCTCATCTGCATCCCTCATTGGTATCTGTAACAGACCAGACAGAAACAGTCAAATTAAAACATTGATCAAAGTGCACAAAATAACAAGTTTAAACAGAAAATCAAAACCTTATAAAAACATCTGGATTATGTACGAGGACAGCTGTGATCACACTCCTTATCCTAAATGGACGGACATTTCTTCGTCCAGATTCAGACCCGATGGAAACAAGGTATTGTATTTGATAATCATTTTTTACTCCAGCTTTATTAATTCTAAGGTCCTGTTGCCTCCTCTTTCTCTAAGGGGCATACAGTCAAAGACATAGAATTTGAGCAGATTAGCATTCTGGTTTTGGCATGTGCTAAAATGACGAGCAACAGGATATTGCTTGTCATTTCTCGTTATGGCACGAAGATGTTCCAGCACCCTCTTTTTGGCCTTGTGGATCGTGCTCCCTATGTAAAATCTATCACAGGGACATTTCAATGCATAAACAACAAACTCAGTGTTACAGGTCAAATGTTTCATGATTTTATGTGGTGGTTTCTCATTACAAATTTTTATTGATTTACAGCTATTGCTAAATTTGCAGGCTTTGCACTGATTGCAGGTGAAAAAGCCCTGGACATCTCTATGTTTTTTTACTTGGTTGACAAGACTCCTACTTAATGAGTCACGTAGAGATTTGGCTTTTCTGATTGTTAGAGATGGATATTCTCCAATATATTCCCTCAAATCCTCGTCAGTTCTCAACACTTCCCAATTTTTTTAAACCTTTCCTTACCTCCCAAGCTTGGCTGTCATAGTTGGTGGTAAATCTAATAGGTTCTTTTTCATTGTTCATTTTATTTTTGGGAATGAGCAGATCATTGCGTTTGAGTTTCTCAACCTTAGAGATTGCCTGATTAATGGTAGCCTTGCTGTAACCTCGTGCTAAGAATCTCTGAGTCATGATGTTTTTTTCTTTTAAGTAACTTTCTTCTGTACTACAGTTTCTTTTGGCCCTTAGTAACTCACCAAAAGGGATACTGTGGATTCAATTTTTAGGATGACAGCTGTTTGCGTGTAACAGGCTGTTGCCTGCCGTACTCTTCCTAAACAATTTACTTGTTATTTTATCTTCATGGATCTCTAATTTTAGATCAAGGAATTCAATTGTATTGGTGTTTGTTTCACTTGTAAACTGCAAGTTCAGTGAGTTATCATTAAGTAAAATCACAAACTCCTGCGCCTGGACTTCAGTTCCTCTCCAGATGCAGAAGATGTCGTCTATATACCTAACCCAGAGGACGACGTGGTCATTGAATTGTCTGATGTTGTTGACAACTTGCTTCTCCCACCAGCCGAGGTAAAGTCCTGCAAAGCTGGGGGCAAAGCAAGTTCCCATCGCCGTCCCCTGGGTTTGTCTGTTCATCTGTTTGTTAAACCGAAAAAAATTGTTTTTGAGGCAGATATGAATCATCTCTAAGAGCATTTCTGTATGAAGAAGAAAAGACAATGATCTTCCCCTCAAAAAGTATCTGCATGCGTCAATGCCCTGATCTTGAGGAATACACGAATAAAGGCTGCTTACATCCATACTCATCAGTAAGTAGTCCTTGTCCCAGGTGATATCATTAATGATTCTAAGAAATCACCTGTATCCTTTACATATGATGGCAATGATTGAACCAGTGGCTGTAAAAAATAATCCACATACTTGGATATATTCTCGAGTGATCTACCTCTGGAAGACACAATAGGTCTTCCCGGGGGGTTGGTGGCATTTTTATGTATTTTTGGCAGAAGATATAACCCTGGGATTTTAGGATCTTTGCACACAAGGAATAGATATTCATCCTAGTCTGTCAGTTTATCTAAGACATCCGTATTGGCTTCATCATATTCAAATTTAGATGTGGGGCAATATCTCTCTATATCGGACAACTGTTTGTAGCCTTCATCTAAGTACATTTGGAGTGGCCAGATAACAACATTCCCTCCTTTATCTGATTTTTTAATTACAATGTCAGTACAATCTTCTAACTCTTTCAAATATATTTTATATATATATATATTTTTTTTTTTTTTTTTTTTATATATATATATGGTGCCACTGTGAAAGGTCACTTTAAACAAATCAAAAGTAGGCTTTTAAAGCCTCGATCGAAGTAGTAAAAACTGAGAGTTTGCCACTATTTAGTAAACATTTATTCCATAAGTTTGGAGCCTGAATGCAGAAATTTCGACAGTCTCCCGAGCACAGATCAAGACACTAGGGGAACAATTAGAAAAAAAAAAGACAGTTGGGAAGGGCCTGATGTACTATCCACCACAGTTCACCAGATGCAACGGCTGACCTCTGGAACCTCACCCCCCACACAGTTCCTTTCAATTAGAAAATGGTGCACTTCATCCAAGGCATCAGCCGTTGCTTGATACCACTGCTAAGCAGAAATACGTAAAGGCAAAACACAAAATGGTGACTCAACATCGAAAAGTCCACAGTTCTTTTTAGGTCGAGCCTTGACAGCACATGCACTGTCTGCAACACCTGCAGTAATCTATAAAACAACTCTATTCCCGCCTCCTGCTTACAATTGGCTCATTTCAGCATCCCTCTTCTTTGCTGCCTCCTGTCTTGTTCCCTGAGCTGATAGCTCATTTCCTTCGAGGGCTCAGGAGCACCGGTAAAAAGTACAGTGTACTAACGCATGCCGCTGTTATCTCCTGTGTGTAAGGACTTTATCTTTATTAATGCTTTTGGCGTCGCTGCTGTCCCAGTTTTGATTCCCCTTTGCTTTATAAGCCTCCCCCCCACCCTCCGAGCATACACAGCCCCTGCAGCAGCCTTCTTTTGGCCCGTCGCCCTTTTAAATCCCCTTCACATTATAAGCCCTCCCCCACCCTCCGAGCACACACAGCCCCTGCAGCAGTCGTCTTTTGGCCCGTCAGTGCTTGTTTTCAAATCCAAGTGCCAAACCCTTTCGGGTACATGGTTGTAAACAAATAACAAGCAGTCATGTCCATGCCCCCACCACTCTGCCTTCTTTTTAGTGATCCGAGGTGCAATTATGCCCGCCAGGCAGCAACCAGATTGGTTATTAGCCTTGAAGTGGGGATTTTGCATCGGATTTGCTTTTTCACAGAAGCGACGTAGTGCGATGTGTTAACTAGTCATTATTTTTGTTCTTATATAGAACACGTTACACGTTAAATAACAAGTCATGACCTACAAGTTGTTTCATCCTCGGACCTCAAAAAACACGCTGTGGTTAGTCAACTGTCTAACACTGCTTTCAAGCATCAAAAGCCTCATTTTTTACTTACAGTTGTAGTCCAAAATAGCCGGTATTGCTCCCCAGTAACATTATAGGCACGCAGCATGATTATTTTACAATTTCCTGCTGATTTTCACATCAGTGCTCCTGTGGGAATTTGATTATTGTTTGCCTTTAAGACGGACGTTCTACTTTCAGGGGATCTCATTAAATAGAAAGCTTCCCATTCAACGGGGATCTTAAGCTTTGGGGCGCGAATAGGTTAGTTAGCGTCTGTTCCCAATCGCTGCACTCTCCGTGCTCTTTCTCCACACTCCCTAACACCTTCTTTCTGGCTCTGAACGCAGTAAAATGTTAAGTATTTGCATCACATCAGTGAAAAATATTGAAGTTGCATCAGCCAATCACAGCACTCTAAATAAAAATAGTTTCTAAGTATATAACCACGTTTCAAGGAACACATTTGTGACAGCGACACCCCCTTCTTTCTCCTCTCCCTGTCCCTCTATTCTCCACCTTTCCTCACTCTATTCTCCACCCTTCCTCTCCCTATTTCCCTGCCTTCTGAAACAGCACTGTGGGATGGATGGAGACATTAAGGAGCAGTCTGGAAGTACAAGACGTAAAGGGGGGCACAAAGACACCAAAATCTACTTTCTACCAAAGTATAGTCACAAATATACCTTTGAGGTTCTCTCAGATCTTGCCTGGTGCTTCCTTTTTAAAAGCCCCAAGCAAAATTACATTTAGCCGTTTTAGTGCTCTCTCTTTCCTGGCAATTGGGGAATATTTGCGGCCTGCATTTGCAACGTGATAGACCACTGCTGATTGCCCCATAGTGCTTTCCCAGTTTCAGTAGTCAGTATAACACCAGCCGTGCCATAGCCTGCTCTGGTATCTACATTCCAGTATGTTCTCTGTAAGGAATGCCAGTAGTACTTTGCAGCTGTGCATTCGAATCAGTCTGGCTGTTGTTTTAGTTCATGATATCTATTCAGTTTATAATACTTTCTCATTTGTTAAAGTTAGAGCTGTTGACGTTAAAAATACCAATGGCAGTACCACTTTGCAAATATAATTACTCCCCTGCAAATAAAAAACAAAAGTGAAAAACACTGTCATTTTAAAAATTTACAAATGCGAGACCTATTGCATTGCAAATGCTTGTTTATATTAGTTATCTCCTTTATTGAAATTTTGATGTCTTTTCACAAAAACAGCCAAGGTTACAGTCAATGAACTTAGTTCAACAAAGTTGAACTTCATCAGAGCTTACATCTATATGGAAATAAGACGAATGTCTCCCTCTGTCAATGGCTTCATAAGAAGTCCCATGCGGATGATAGCCACCTCATTTATCTTGTGGCACAGCAGTCACCCATTTCGAGGTGGGGTTACAATATCCCCAAACCGCAACACCTGCATCCGTGTATATCTCTGATTTGTCAAGTACTCACTCACACGACAACCGGTAAATGTGTACATTTGTCATGTGGGGGAGTACTTGATGGATCAGACAGATCAGAGATATACACAGATTAAAGTGTTTCAGTTGGGGGATATTGTAATCCCACCTCAAAATGGATGACTACTGTGCCACAAGATAAATGAGGTGGCTGTCCTCCGGATGGCACTTCTTGTGAAACCATTGACAGAGGGAGACATTTATCTTATATATAGATATAAGCCCTGGTGAAGTTCAACTTTGTTGACCGAAACATGTTGACTATAACCTTGGCTGTTTTTATGAAAGACATCAAAATTTCAATAAAGGAGATAACTAATATTAAAAAACAGTGGAATTTTCGTTGTCAGGTGCACCATTCTGTGTTTTGCATCTGCGATTTACACACCAGCTAGCTTGCCAATGGTAATGCAATTTGCTATGCACCCAACATAATAATTGGCCACATCTCAAAATGTACATTTGCAAGCGGTTGCAAAACTGTCTGCCTAAGGGATTTTAATTAGGTAGGTGGCAACTTGTGACCCCCTGCGATTGGAGACTGACAAGGAACAGCAGACCTCTGTCCCTGAGGAAACATTCTTTTTTAATAGCAGCCTGTGTCTATTAAAAGGACCAATGCTGCTTTAAAACAAAAAAAAGATTCCTGTTTGGGAGCAGGCAGCTCCTACTGACATCGTCCGACACAATTCTCAAAGAGGAAGGGGTCCCAAATGGACTTGTGAATCAGTTACAGCTTCTTATCAGGTTTTGATAACTGATCAGTAGTTTGTGACAGCAATTGCATTCGCAAGATATTGATAGATATCATACAGAATCACAATTAGGAAGCAAGATATTGATAGATATCATACAGAATCACATTTAGGAAGGAGCTCCCCATTTACACTCCTTCCTAATTGGTATTGAGTATGGGTTGCACAATGGGTTTAGTACAAAGGAAATTGCTATTTTGCAGTTACAAACCTTGCAATGTTGAGAATCGCAGGCTTTTCAACCGCAAAGTACTTTTTGCACATCAGGCCCTTACTCCCGTAGGTTGTCTGTTTTATCTGGAGTATTTATCATTCTGGAATGTGCAAACGTTTTCTTGACTATTCATGAGAAGCTGTGACAGTCACAGCTTTCAGAGGAGTACTCCTGGAATTCTTTGTGAATCCCATTTGTGCATCAGCAAATATACATATGTATATTTCCTCTCGGCATAAATGCACTTGATAACTTTTTTCTTTTGTCTCCACAGTGAAAATATTTTTCAACACAGAGAAACCCCTTCCCTAACACATCTCACAGTTTTAGGGGGCTGCCTGCTCATTCCCACCCTGAGGCAGATTTATTCCTGCCCTTGATAGGAGTAAATCGCAGACCATCTCCATGGTGCAAATTGGCGATTAATGGTTTTTGAATACCCACAAGCTCACACGTTTTACTCCCACATAATACTGCCCCGTAGTAGTTCTAATTGTAATTGTATTTATATAGCGCTTACTACCTCTGACAAGGCGTTGAAGTGCTTTTCGGCGAATAGTGCGCTATTCCTGAACCCAAAGTAGATTAGTGGTAGATTAGTATAGGGAAGTATAAGTTGCTAATTGGAATGGTGGACATGTGAGTCTGTTAGTTGGATTGATAGGATAAAAGAGGGATTGAGGAGGTAAAGAGTCTAGAAAGTGTTATTTGGGCGATCAATGTGCGCGAGTGATGTCCCAGAAGGCATGAGTCATGACTGGTACGTGAGAATACTTGTTTCCTGAATGTCTCCGTCTCTTTAATTCTCTGTTGGGTGGGGTGGTAGGGAATGAGTTTTGGTTTAGGTGGCTGGAGGATAGCTTTACTACTAAACTCCCCGCAGTGAGGTGTTGGAGCAGAAAATCAGTGTCCCCAGCAGTAGACTATGTCATCTTGCCACTTGCCTGTTTACTGAAGGGCAATATCCTGGCTCTGCCTAGGTGCCCAACAGCATATCAGTGAAGGCCGCATTCAAAGGCCGCATTAAAGGCAAAACAGGTTCCTGGCTAGTTTGTGCTAGATTCAGGAATTCCATCAAGATATTTATTTTAACTTCCTACATATGCAGGTTGAGGTCCAGGACTTCCGTTCGCCCTCCTAATGACTTTGGTGAAGGAGGCGGAGACTTCCGTGGCCATAGCTTGATTAGGGGAGTATAGTCCAGTGACTGGTGAAGAATCCAGGCCACTGGCATCCAGAAGGTCTTCAAGTACATTGCCATCATCATAATAAACATTAGTATATCCATCATCATGCTGGGGTTCTATTTATGGATTGAAGTGGGCACAGTATTGCATTCTTGGTGAGGTTGAACCTCTGAATCCTGGAGAACTATTGGCTCTGGATCTGGCCTTGAGACTTGTGCATGTGGCATTGGTCACAGCACCACAATTGGCTTCCAGTATTGCACTGAGGCTATAGCAGGTGGCACCGGGCTTGAGGATAAGCATGACCTTGATTGGAGGTTGAGTGGCACGGTCAGCATCTGAGAAGGATCGGCCGACATGACTCCAACTGGTAGCCACCTCAGATCGTTGGGGTCCAAAGGTGCTCCAGAGGTATCTGGCCAGGTACCAAAAATCTTGTTCATGGTCTCTTTCAGCTGATACATTTCGTCAACAGTGGCTGTCCGCTGGGGTAGAAGGTCAAGTGGTAGCCCGTAAAATTCCCATTGCATCAGGTTATTTTAGAACATTTTGTAATTGCCAGAGGTAGATGCAGGAAACAGTTCATATGAAGCCCATGAAATCAAGAACCCAGAAGAAATATGTGTGGTAATTCATGTTATACAAACAGAGAGAGAAAGGAGTTCTGTCTGCAAAGACAATTACAAAATTATCTAAAATAACCTGATGCAATGAGAAATTCAGTCGCTGTGTGAATATTCAATAAACAAAGCTAGATATTCTATCTCCTGGGTAGGCCTATACAATTGCCATTTATTTTAATGATTGTATTCCACAAATACGGCAAAGAATCCATTTAAGGATATCGTGAAATGTTTATGGTGGACAATGTATACTCGCACAATATATTTACATGTTATAACTTTTTCCATTCTAGTACATAAATGTTTAAGATGGTGATTGATTCTATGAAAATGAATTGATGTATAATTTTTGTTTTTGATGACAGTAAATATGTTCAAGTGTTACAACATCTGTCTTTCCTTTTTGAAATATGAAGAATTTATGATGAATTTTTTATTTGTATGTATGTATACTGATGTATAATTTCTGTATTTTGTGACAGCCCTGAAGAAGCGCAGTGTGTGCGAAACACGTGCTGACTTTAGACTGTATTTGACACAACAAATGATCCAATAAAGATAGAATAAAAGAAAAACTACAAAAGAATGTACATTTTGGCAATATCTCAGTACAGTTATCGATATATGTATATATATATATATATATATATATATATATATATTCACTGAAAAAACCATAGGTTTCAGGCACGTTATAGTTAGAAATTAGCATTTAAAAAACCTTACAAATTCACTGAAAAAACCATAGGTTTTAGGGACAGTTATACTTAGTTGGACATTGCACTCGTACAAAACCCGTGAAATTCCCCCGTTATAGTTAGTTCAGCTAACTATAACTCGCGCCCCGCAATGCACTGCTGATGACGTCACATATTACATCACTCATGACATGGTCAGTGACATCACTGATGACATCACTGATGACATCTCAAATGACATCACTGATGACATCATCCAGTGACTGTGTGTTTCTGTAAAATTTAAATATTTTTAATATATATAGGGAAAGGCGTATTGAAGAATGAGTGGGTGTATAAGTGTCTGTATGGATGATTTAGTAGGTGCGTGACTAACTCTATAAGTGAGTGATTAAACGTATCTTACTGAATGCATGGGTTAGTGACTAAACTGGGTGAATGTCTGTATCCGTCTGTCTATTGCTGTGTAAGTGGCTGCATGGGTTGTGAATAGCTACATGAGTGTCTATATGAGTTATTGATTGGTTGTCTGAGTATCTGTATGGGTGCCTGAGTGTTTGTGTGGGTGGGGTGTGTGCGACTCTGTGCATAGATGTGTGAGTGGGTGATTCACTGGGTGGATGGTTTCAAGAGTGCATCTGTGATAGACTGTATGGGTGGGTAAGTGTGTGTAAGAGTGTGTTAGTGAGTGAATGTATGTCCCAGTGGTACATGTGTGAGTAACTACTTATGTGAAAGGCAGTATATATGTGTGTTGGAGTATTTAAATAGCTATAAGCGAGAGTGTGTGATTGTGATTGTGAGAGTGACTGTATGGATGAGTGTGTGCTTGTACCAGTGATTGTATAAGAGCGTAAGAATGTGCTAGTATTTGTATGAGTAAGTGAGCTGGTGTGTGTATAACTGTATAGGTGAGTAAATGGCAGTGTGTTTAATTATTTGCATGACTGACTAGGTGTGTGAGTACCTCTATGGATGAGTGGCGGTGTTTGAGGGTCTATATAGGAGTATGAGTGCATATGATAGTCCTGTACTGAGTGACCGTAAGTATGAGTGACTGTACGGGTGAGTGAGTGGATGTGTGTGTAGACCTAAGAATCAGTGAGTGGGTATGTAGTTATTGGTGTTGGAGTGTCTATGGTTTTGCGAATGGCAGTCTGTAATTTAGAGTGAGTGTATCAAAGGTTATATTAGGGTGTGAGGAGGTGCATCAGATTATCACGTGGATGATGTCATCAGTGATGTCATCAGTGATGTCATCTGAGATGTCATCAGTGATGTCATCAGTGATGTCACTGACCATGTCATGAGTGATGTAATATGTGACATCATCAGCAGTGCATTGCGGGGCGCGAGTTATAGTTAGCTGAACTAACTATAACGGGGAATTTCACGGGTTTTGTACGAGTGCAATGTCCAACTAAGTATAACTGTCCCTAAAACCTATGGTTTTTTCAGTGAATTTGTAAGGTTTTTTAAATGCTAATTTCTAACTATAACATGCCTGAAACCTATGGTTTTTTCAGTGAATTTCAAAGGTTTTTTAAATGCTAATTCCTAACTATAACATGTCTGAAACCTATGGTTTTTTTCAGTGAATTTCAAAGGTTTTGTAAATGACAATTTTTAAATGTATTAATTGTTATATTTATTTGATACTGATTTACTACATTTTGTTAAACTATTTATTTTTAGATATTTTATTTTTTAAATTACATTGTAATTACATTATACATTACATTACAAAATATACTTTCTCAGAATGAATTACTTTAGTTTAAATACTTTGCAAATAGGCAATAGACTTTTAAGTACAGTAGTTACAGTTGTTGCAATGGGCAACACAATTTCAAACACAATGCAACATTGAGCTCAATGTGAATTTCTAATTAAATGCAATTAGTTACTTTATGGATTACTTTTCTAACCACAGGACTGGATCCTAGATTCAGTCCTGGGACATCTCCTGTAAACAGTTGAGTAAAAGTGTTTTGGTTACAGCAGTGATTTTTAAGGAATATTATTGTATTTTAAAAGTTGACACTTAGAAACTTTTTCACATAGAATCACCAATGTTGTCCTACGGGAGGAAATTCACTTAGCAGGTAAGTAGTGTTATCGTTACTTTTTCTTACTCAGTGTTGGATCCTAGATCCAGCAATGGTGCATCTCCTGTAAACAGTTGAAAGAATGCGTTTAAGTCATACAGGCGATTTTTAAGGAATATTTGTAGTTTGTGAAAATCGACACTTTGAAACTTTTCTGCTGAAAACCAGACAATGGATTCCTATGGAAGGAAATACAAGTTACTGGTAAGTATGGTTAGAATTACTTTTCAGGGTCAGTGCTGGGCTAAAAGATGCAGCACTGGGTTCTCTCCTGATAACAGGTGAGTAAATCGGAATTCGTAGTTCGGTTGATTTTAGAGGAATATTATAAAGTTCCAAAACTCCACACTTAGAAGAATTTCCACGTGAAACCAGTCAATGTTAGCCTATGGAAGGAAATTCAAGTTACTGGTAAGTACGGTTAGAATTGCTTTTCAGGATCTGTACTGGGCTCAAAGATGCAGCACTGAGGTCTCTCCTGATAACAGGTGAGTAAATCGGAATTCGTAGTTCTGCTGATTTTAGAGGAATATTTGTATGTTTCAAAAATCGACAGAAACTTTTTCAGCAAAAAGCAGGCAATGATATCCTATGGAAGGAAACTCAAGTTACTGGTAAGTACGGTTAAAATTACTTTTCAGGATCAGTACTCGGCTGAAAGATGCAGCACTGAGGTCTCTCCTGATAACAGGTGAGTAAATCGGAATTCGAAGTTCTGCTGATTTTAGAGGAATATTTGTATGTTTCAAAAATCGACACTTAGAAGAATTTCCAAGTGAAACCAGTCAATGTTAGCCTATGGAAGGCAATTCAAGTTACTGGTAAGTACGGTTAAAATTACTTTTCAGGATCAGTACTGGGCTGAAAGATGCAGCACTGAGGTCTCTCCTGATAACAGGTGAGTAAATCGGAATTCGTATTTCGGCTGATTTTAGAGGAATATTATAAAGTTCCAAAACTCCACACTTAGAAGAATTTCCAGGTGAAACCAGTCAATGTTAGCCTATGGAAGGAAATTCAAGTTACTGGTAAGTACGGTTAGAATTACTTTTCAGGATCTGTACTGGGCTGAAAGATGCAGCACTGAGGTCTCTCCTGATAACAGGTGAGTAAATCGGAATTCGTAGTTCTGCTGATTTTAGAGGAATATTTGTATGTTTCAAAAATCGACAGAAACTTTTCAGCAAAAAGCAGGCAATGATATCCTATGGAAGGAAATTCAAGTTACTGGTAAGTACGGTTAAAATTACTTTTCAGGATCAGTACTAGGCTGAAAGATGCAGCACTGAGA
The DNA here is from genome assembly GCA_963921515.1 of Calotriton arnoldi. Classification (NCBI taxonomy): domain Eukaryota; kingdom Metazoa; phylum Chordata; class Amphibia; order Caudata; family Salamandridae; genus Calotriton; species Calotriton arnoldi. The sequence continues at coordinate 195,964 of CAWUFW010008061.1, forward strand.
TCTCTCCTGATAACAGGTGAGTAAATCGGAATTCGTATTTCGGCAGATTTTAGAGGAATATTATAAAGTTCCAAAACTCCACACTTAGAAGAATTTCCAAGTGAAACCAGTCAATGTTAGCCTATGGAAGGAAATTCAAGTTACTGGTAAGTACGGTTAGAATTACTTTACAGGATCTGTACTGGCTCAAAGATGCAGCACTGAGGTCTCTCCTGATAACAGGTGAGTAAATCGGAATTCGTAGTTCTGCTGATTTTAGAGGAATATTTGTATGTTTCAAAAATCGACAGAAACTTTTTCAGCAAAAAGCAGGCAATGATATCCTATGGAAGGAAATTCAAGTTACTGGTAAGTACGGTTAAAATTACTTTTCAGGATCAGTACTGGGCTGAAAGATGCAGCACTGAGGTCTCTCCTGATAACAGGTGAGTAAATCGGAATTCGTAGTTCGGCTGATTTTAGAGGAATATTTGCACAATGGTGAAGGAAGGGGTGGGGCCTGAGGTGATATGTCTGCAAACACACCCAGTGGCGCGTTTTAAGTTGGAGAATTAATTCCTCCTCAATCCCGAGGGTCCCTAGGGGCCAACTAGCCCACCAGATACCTCTAGTATGCCCCAGACAGCTGCGTTGCAGAGAGGTGTTCAGAGGCCACGCCCCTTTTTACAACACTCTGCAACGCAGCTTCGTGGCACTTACTGGAGGTACCTGGTGGGCTAGTTGGCCCCCAGGGACCCTCTCGATTGAAGGGGATTTAATTCCCCATCTTAAAACGCGCCACGGGGCCTGTTTGCACACATGTCACCTCAGGCCCCGCCCCCTCCCTTCACCACTGTGCAAACGCGCCCCGTGGTACATTTTAAGTCGGGGGATTAACTCCCCTTGAATCCTGAGGGTCCCTGGGGTGCAACTAGCCCACCAGCTACCTCCATTAAGCGCCACAGAGCTGCGTTGCAGAGAGCTGTAAAAAGGGGCGTGGCCTCAGAACACCTCTCTGCAACGCAGCCCCCTGGCGCATACTGGAGGTTCCTGGTGGGCTAGTTGGCCCCCAGGGACCCCCAGTATTCAAGGGGAATTCGTTCCCCCTCTGCAAACGTGCCAGGGGGCGCGTTTGCAGAGTGCTAACAAGGAGGGGGGTGGCCCCCGGCGCGAAGCCGGATTTTTTTTTTTTGATTTTTTTTTAAAAAGGGGGCTGTGTGGCCCCCCTTCTTTGTAATTATTTTGGGCCCTGGGGACCCCATCCCCAGGGCCTGACCCCATTTTATTTATTTTTTTAAAAAGGTACGGGAAGGGGACCGCGTGGGCCCCCCTCCCGTGGCCAATTTCGACCCGGGGACCCCATCCCCCGGGTCATTGCCACTTTTTTTTTTTTTTAAATTTTAATGGAGGGGGGCTGCGTGGCCCCCCTCCTAAGGCCTCCTTAGGCCCCGGGGACCCCATCCCCCGGGGCCGGCCTTTATTTTTTTATTTTAGTTTCAATTATTTTTGGGGAGGGGGGCCGGCCCCCGGGGCTGGCCCTATCCTTTGGGGTCCGTGGGGGGACCCCAACTCCCCCATGGACCCTGCCGGCTCCCCGCCTCCTGCGGGAGCCGGCATTGCTTTTCCACATGGGGAGCTGCTAAGATGCAGCTCCCCGTGTGGAAAGCAATCGTCTTTGGTTTTGGAAGAGAGAGCAGGTTTCCTGCTCTCTCTTCCAAAACCAAAGCAGTTTGCTATGGCAGGACGGGAGCCGCGAGGCTCCCGCCCTGCCATAGCAAACTACAGTGTCCCGGGGGTAGGCACCCCGGGACACTGCAGGAGCCGGCCCTGGGGGGTGGTGGTCCCCAGGGGCATCAAGGGCTCCAGGAGGGGGGCCGCGCGGCCCCCCTCCCTCCTTGTTCAAAGCCCCGGAGAGGTGGTGGTCCCGGGGCTCTGGGGTCCGTAACGGACCCCCATATTTAACTCTTTAGTGCCCCGGGAGGTGGCGGTCCCGGGCGTGTGGGGGGCTGGAGCCCCCACACAAGTACTTTTTAAATAAAAAAGAAGCCCCGGGGGTGGCGGTCCCCGGGGCTGCGGGAGGGCCAGAGAGCCCTCCCGCACCATTTGTTTTTAAAGCCCCGGGGGTGGCGGTCCTCGGGGCTTGGGGTGCCTTAGAGGCCCCCATTCATAAAAATTATAACCCCCCGCATGCCCCCGGGACTTGGCCCACCCGGGGGCCAATTAACAACGAAGCGCGGGAGACCGCGCTTCGTTTTTTTTTTTTCGGCGGGAGTCGCGCACCCTAAGCGCATCCCGCCGATTTTTTTTTTTTTTAAATGCTTTTTCTGCCCAGGGGGTCCTTGAAGGACCCCCTGAGCAGACCTAGGGGGTCAGGGTGTTTCTACCCTGCCCCCTTTGTGCGTTTTGCGCACTTGTTTCTTTTTTTTTTCTCGGTGGGATCCGCGCACCCTAAGCGCATCCCGCCGATTTTTAAAAAAAAAAATGCTTTTTTCTGCCCAAGGGGTCCTTGTGGGACCCCCTGAGCAGACCTAGGGGGTCAGGGTGTTTCTACCCTGCCCCCTTTTTGCGCTTTGCGCACTTGTTTCTGTCCCTCGGTTCTACTGAGGGACATAATGGCTGCCAACACTTCCTGATTTGGAGTGTTGACAGCCAATTAGCATGCAGCTCATGATCGGGAGGGTACGCAGACCCTACTCGGCCATAGATATATATGTGACTTTACTTTTGATTTTCTCAGAAACTACTGAACGGATTTACACCATTTAAGCAAAAGGCACGATACTGAACCAAGGGCTACCTCTTTGCCAAATTTGGTGTAATTCCGTTCAGCAGTTCGGGCTGTAGCCGCGATGAAAGGATCCTATGGAAAAATGAATGGGGAAAATGCGTTTTGGGACCCCCCTTTTTTCTCGGCCCCCGCTTGACGAATCAACCCGAGACTTTCAGGCTAGGAGCGGAGCGCCCCAACAAGTTGGAAGCTTTCGCGAAGATTCGTCAACCGGCGCAAGAGTTATTTCAAATAGAATGTCGCGGATTTCCTATGGAAAATAGGTCCTAACTATAACTATCTACTGGCGACCGCCAGTAGATAATATATATATATATATATATATATATATATATATATATATGTTCCCTCTTCCTTTGTGGGTAACGAAAGAAACAGCACTCCTCGTAGCTTGGAATTTCGAGTTGATTTACCTGACGGACACACTCTAAAAGCATCAGACAGTACACAGACTGTCTAAACAAAGTATGTGTACTGCAAATCCTCTTAGCCCTTAATAGCTTATGGGCTGGTGGGAGGAGGAGGTGCTCCGCAACACTGGATCACGTGACTGGTTGTCCAATATCATAATGTGGCTCAGATACATTGATGACCTTTTTGTATTACGGAAAGGCGATCAGAAATCAGTAAAAGAATTTGTCACACAGATAAACAACAATGATCTGAACCTATCTTTCACTAGTCGTATAAGTGATAGCAGTATTGAATTCTTGGATGGCAGACTTGAGGTAGTAGATTCTACTATCACACAAAAGTATTAAGAAAAGAAACCTCAGTCAATGCTACATTACATGCCACAAGCTCACATCCATCTGCTCCTAAGAAGAGCATACCATATATGGGGAGCTATTAAGGGCTAAGAGGATTTGCAGTACACATACTTTGTTTAGACAGACAGAAGATGAGATTACCAACAGACTGCGAGAAAGAGGGTACAGTGAATTAGATCTCAGACAAGCCAAACTCAAGATGTCCACATAGACTAGAGCAGATTTGCTCTTTAAAAAACCTGAACTCGAAACTGAAAAGGAAAAGGAGTGCAGATTTATTACGCCATATAACAAATCACACAATACAGTGAGACAAGCCTTACAAAAACATTGGCATCTGATCCAACATGATCCTGTTGTTGGGACAAAAATCAATAAAAAACCATCGATCACATATAGGAAGTCATTGTTGATCAGAGATACTTTGGTTGAGAATCAGATCAATACCCAAAGTAGCTGGCTGAAACCCAAGAAAGGGTTCAGAAAGTGCAGTAAGTGTAACGCTTGTGTACATGGAGTTAACATCACAGAAGCACACACAGATCTCAGAGAGAGAATAGTAATCAAAAAATAAATCAACTGTAAATCAGATTTTGCAATATACATGTTAACATGCCCATGTAACAGAAGCTATATTGGTAGCACAATATTACAGGTGCATAAGCGCACCTTACAACACATGCAGGCCATAAAGAACGTGGATGAAACGTATCCCATAGCAAGACATTTTAAAGAATTTCATGTTTGCAATTCAAAACGTCTGACTTACAGTGTAATTAATCAAGTAGAGAAATCCCCTAGGAGAGGGGACAGGGAGAAAACATTGAGGCAGTTAGAATGCAGATACATTTTATGTTTAAACACCAAAGAACCAACAGGATTGAATGTGGATGAAGAGATGCATACATACCTATAGAAACAGCTAAACAGAACAGTCTTTGACCTCACTCAAACTGAATTTGGTTTTTAACTTTGCACAGTAGAGCATTAAGGAAGTTATGTGATGAATATAACTGTCTTTCCTGATACACATTGTTAATGTTGATGTCTGTTTATCTACAGGGCCAATGTCTCCATTATCAACGATTTGGAATGCAGGACATTTGGAGTGTAAAGAGCAGTGTCTCAGAAATGCAACAGAGCTAAGATATCTAACCTTTTTTTAAATTTTATTTTTCTTATTTTTGATTATAATTTTTACTTATCATTTGTATTCCTAGTGGTTTACCTGAATTATTTTGAATTTTGGATTCAATAGATCATGCCCAATAGGGCATAATCCAGAGGATGATGCATTGCCAATGAAGCTGTGCAGTGATAATCAATGGTCTCTGATCCAAATTTTGAAAAAAATGTAAAAAAATGTAGGACAATATCCCAAAAATGTAGAACAATATTTGAAAAATCCTGGATAATCTTTCAGACAATTAGATAGATACCAATGGTTATATGAATTATATGTGAATGAACATATGCTAATTTATTTTGTATTCTTTTGTATACATATTTACATATATACATTTTCAGATCATTGCTTTAGCAGAATTTGAGACTGTCTCTGTTAACAAAATTTTGGGAAATGAATTTGTTTTGAATATGGAATTCAGTGTATATGCCAAACGGGGCTAAATCGGAGTTTGCATGTTAAGATTCCCTATACAAAACATGTTTAAAGATGGCAGGCGTGAAAATACAACACTGATTGTCCTTTTTCAGTATTACACATGACGATATAAGCTGAATGCTAACTGTGCACAGGCGTCGTGAGAAAGGCAAATTTTGCCAAAACGCATCTGACGCTTTTAGAGTGTGACCATCAAGTAAATAAACTTGAAATTCCAAGCTATGAGGAGTGCCGTTCCTTTCGTTACTCACGAAGAAAGAGGGAGCCTATTTGAACACACCCAGGCATTTTGCGAGCACCCTGGTGTTTGGGCTGCACGCCGCCGTCACGCAGACCTGTCACCTGAAGCCCCGCCCTTCACCACTGTGCAAACGCGCCCCGTGGCTCGTTTTAAGTTGGGGGATTAAGTCCCCTTGAATCCTGAGGGTCCCTGGAGTCCAACTAGCCCACCATGTACTTCCAAAAAGTGCCACAGAGCTGCGTTGCAGAGAGGTGTAAAAAGGGGCGTGGCCTCTGTACACCTCTCTGCAACGCAGCCCCTGGCGCATACCGGAGGTTCCTGGTGGGCTAGTTGGCCCTCAGGGACCCCCAGTAGTCAAGGGGAATTACTTCCCTTCTTAAAACGCACCAGGGGCGCGTTTGCAGACTGCTGCAGGGAGGGGGCGGGGCCTCGGCACGATGCCGGTCTTTTTTTTTTTTTCTGCCCAGGGGTCCTTGTGGGACCCCTGAGCAGACCTAGGGGTCAGGGTGTATCTACCCTGCCCCCTTTGTGCGTTTGCGCACTTGTTTCTTGTGCTTTTTTTTTTTTAATCGGCGGGATCTGCGCACCCTAAGCGCATCCTGCCGATTTAAAAAAAAAAATGCTTTCTGCCCAGGGGGTCCTTGTGGGACCCCTGAGCAGGCCTAGGGGTCAGGGTGTTTCTACCCTGCCCCCTTTGTGCGTTTTGCGCACTTGTTTTTGTGCCTCGTTCTACCGAGGGACAAAATGGCTGCCAACACTTCCTGGTTTGGAGTGTTGACAGCAAGCTGACAGCCAATTAGCATGCAGCTCGTGATCGGGACGGTGCGCGCAGGGTGCGCTGAGGGTACGCGGACCCTACTCGCCCATAGATATATATGTGACTTTACTTTTGATTTTCTCAGGAACTACTGAACGGATTTACACCATTTAAGCAAAAGGCACCAGTCTGAACCAAGGGCTACCTCTTTGCCAAATTTGGTGTAATTCCGTTCAGCAGTTCGGGCTGTAGCTGCCCCCCGCTTGACGAATCAACCCGAGACTTTCAGGGTAGGAGCGGAGCGGAGCGCCCCAACAAGTTGGAAACTTTCGCGAAGATTCGTCAACCGGCGCCAACGTTATTTCAAATAGAATGTCGCGGATTTCCTATGGATAATAGGTCCTAACTATAACTATCTACTGGCGACCGCCAGTAGATAATATATATATATATATATATATATATATATATATATATATATATATATATACATATATATATATATATATATATATAAACACGTTTAAGACGATCCAGGTCCCAAAAATATATATATATATACAATCCACCATGCAGCAACGCCACAGAGCGCACACTCCTCTCCACAGTAACGAGACTCAATCCATATCATGCGTGAAGAATTTATTTCATAAAGGTTCCTTCAGCCGAAAGCCCAATGCGTTTCGGCGTAAAGCGCCTTGATCACGGGTAAGGAAATTCAAACCTACCGGCATTGATATACACAAATTGCGTGTAAAGTGAGAAAATGTGCTCAACATACGAAATTAACAAAGGACTAGTGTGCAACCTATACATAACATAACAATGGTCGGCCATCTTAAGATGGTAATTCTTACATATGTCCCACATAGATCATGAATTGTCCACAGTATTGCGGCCATACAAATATGTCGCCCATATTTCATAATGCTGTCTACATTGCATCTATAATTGTGGTACCGAGATCCCAAATTTTTATAATAAAAACTTCTTCATCAGAATTTGTCCGAAACATGCAAGGCAGAACAAATGAAATTATTTAATTTGTGATAACAGTGAAAAGTCTCGTAATTCCTATTGGCAGAACCAAAATATCTCTTTTGTAGCTGCTGTTTAAGATACACCTAATCCGGATACCTGCATTTGACCGTAATAGTTCTAACTACATCGTATCCAAGTGGATTGTGGTCAAATACTGATACACCCATGATACCATGTGCCAATAAATCTCACAGCATTAGGTTATGAAGAAAAATGCTAACAATTAGATGGTTACAATGACCTTCCTCGTATTGCACGTATCTGTGAAACCTAACAGACAGCTGTATGTCAAAAGATAGATCCAACAGTCACAGGGCTCCACCTAATTCATTTCTCCAGCCATTTCTGACTGTTATAATCCACAAGAATGGATCAGCAATGATACCTTTAGGCCAGTGCCAAAACGAAATGACCTAATTCTTTGTAAAATACAACAGAATGTATATATAGGGAAACTCCCCAACACAACTGTAATGTCACAACATGATGGCTTTTCCGTTAGTTCTCCTAATCAGTTCCCATGATCTCAGTCATAAACTGAAGCATAAATATGGCTGCATCGGACGACCTGTAAAAAAACATATATAAAACATAAACACTTACGTGACTCTCAAACCTCTTGTGCCCAGACATTAAAACAATGTGACTGACAACCAAACACATTTAAATTGCTAAAACATTAAAACCAACAGAAGAATACTATGCACAGCTATCAATGTACAAATATACATATATACATATATACAATTGTGCAAGCCACCAAATACAGCAATTTCTAGTATACAGCATACCTCTGTCCATGAACTTAAATGACATAAGAATAGCTGATTATCCCAAAGCAAAATAGATCTCTCTCCTAGAAACCATGATAAGTCCTCATCTGAATTAAGGCCCCGAGGGACCCTGGTATCTAGTTTGAGTATATACTTAGCCTCCAATTGTCTAAGTCTGCGGACCCGGTCACCCAGCCTTATGGTTTGAGGGACACGATCAATCACAAAGAAGCGCAACAGATTGCGGTTACTTTTGTGTTGCTCCTCAAAGTGGTGTGCCATTGGATAGGTCTTATCTCTATTTTGAATGGCACGCATATGTTCCAGGATCCGCTTTTTTGCTGGAAACATTGTGCTACCAACATAACTTTTGGGACAGGGACAAGTCAGCACATAAACACAAAAATCCGACAGGCAAGTAAGATGTTTTTCAATCAATCGTTCCATGTTTATAACAGAGTGCATCACTTTCTTGACATTAGTGCTGTATTTACAAGCTTTGCATGACATGCAAATGTAAAAGCCCTGTAAATCACGACCCATATGTTTGATACTTGAGATTTCATTCACACATAGTTTGTCCCTCAAAGAATCCCCTTTCCTATATGAAATGCTAGGATAATCCATAAGCACATCACTTAGAGTTGGTTCAGTTTTTAAGATCCCCTAATGTTTTGTCAGGCATCTTTTAAGATCCTGTGAAGTATTGTTATACGTGGAAAAATACCTAATGATACTATCATTAGGGATGTCTGTCTTAACCTTGGGGGCAAGTACAATTTCACGGCTGAGATTGTTAGCTTTAAGACGGGCTTTTTGAATCACAGATTCAGTGTATCCACGTTCTACAAATCTCACTGCCATGTAATCACATTCCCTTTGGTAGTCTATTTCCGAGCTGCAGTTCCTCCGAGCCCGGAGGAACTCACCATACGGAATGCTCATAATCAAGTTTTTCGGATGACTGCTCTTAGCATGGAGTAATGTATTTCCTGCCGTTTCCTTACGAAACAATTTAGATGTCATACTCTTGTTTACTATAGTAATCTGGGTGTCTAAGAATTCTATGCTGGTTTCACTGATGTTATATTCAAATTTCAGATTGTGGTCATTGATGTTCACTGATGAGACAAAGCTAATCGCTTGATCTCGACTGCCCTGCCAAATAATAAAAAGGTCATTAATATATCGTAACCAGGTTTTCACATGGTCACGATATTGATTAAAAGCCATGGGCACCCGCCGCTCCCACCATCCCATTATTAGGTTGGCATAACTGGGAGCAAAACAAGTGCCCCTGGCAGTCCCTTGTTTTTGTCTGAAAAATGAATCATTGAGAACAAAAAAATTGTTTTCAAGGCAAAACCTAATCATAACCAATAGCATTTCCATGTGTTGCAGAAAGGAGATGGACCGGGATTTCAAGTAATGCCTACAAGCTTCAATACCATCATCATGTTTAATAGATGTGTACAAACTGCACACATCTAAAGTAATCAAGAAAAAATTCTCTCCCCATTCTACCTCCTTGATCTTATTCAAAAAATCTTTGCTATCCCGTATGTAGGATGGTAATGACTCCACATACGGGCGCAAAAAATAATCAATATATTTGGAGGTATGTTCCAGTAGTGACCCCATTGAGGATACAATGGGTCTCCCTGGTGGTCTAAGTGGGTTTTTGTGGAGTTTAGGTAGTAGATATAACACCGCTATTCTGGGTGAGCGATTCAACAGATAGGCATATTCGTCCCATTCTAAGAGACCCTCTTTGTGCCATGATTTCAACATTTCAGAGTATAGTACATTAGATCTTTCAATATTCTCTTGGGGTACTTTTTCATAACACTCCACAGTATTCAACTGTCTCATGCCTTCCTGTAGATAATCATCTGTATTGAGTACAACAACATTGCCCCCTTTATCTGATTGGCGAATGGCTACGTTATGATCTACTTGTAACGTTTTTACAGCCATTCTTTCTTTTTTGGTCAAATTGTCATTCTTCCAAATTTTTCTTTTAGCCAATTTCTTCAGATCATTAGTCACCAAAGTTTCAAAAGTCGATTTTGGTTTGAAATCATTAGGGCAGCTCTCCTTTGTTACAAAGCCCAAAGATTGTGCATCCGGGACAGTACAATCAGATGCATCCATATCCAATTCATTCAAAACAATCAATGTGTCCACTTCTCTGATGGTCAAACTATTAGGATTTGTTCGAATTGAGGAGGAGGGTGTGGCTGTAGATTTAACTTTCAATTTATGCCATTTACGTAATTTAAGTTTCCTCACAAAGCGAAAAAGGTCAATTCTGCCTTGTGAGTAGCCAAAGGGGGTTGTTGGACAGAATGATAATCCATACTGTAACACTTTCAATTCAACATCACTCAGCGGGCGCTTAGAAAAATTTACCACATTCATGTTGTGTTTCATTTTCCACGTCGCTTCTGACCCCTTGTCTCCATTCCCACTGGGGTTGCTGTGCCTCTTGCTCCATCAGCCTCTCCTTGTTGTAACATATATATATATTTGAAAGCGGCGTTTCAGTACCTGAGGCCCACTGGAGGGCTGTGAAAATGTATGAACATGAAATTGGGCAGATTAATTAATGTTGAAAAACGGACCTCACCAAAGGGGAATAATTAGGACTACTGCTCCCGGCATGCTGTTCACTGGAGAGCACATGCCTTATGGGTAATATATGTGGCAGTCCACTCTTGCTTTTCAACGTTGCCCGCCCTATGATTAAGGTGCAGGAAGCACCGAAACGCGTAAGGGACAGTAATGGATTGGGCCTGAAATGCTGGTTTTTGTTCAATAAAGGTTCTGGTGAACTTTTTCTCGTGGAGTGCATTTCTGAAGCTTGGGGGTTTCTTTGAAGATGTTAATACACGGCGGCTCCAGCCGTGGGAGATTGCACCGCCATCAACACCGGATGCAGGTCTGTGTGGCTGTGGATCAGATTACAGCCTTTTTCCAGCACGAGAAATTAACATTTGAAAGCGGCGTTTCAGTACCTGAGGCCCACTGGACGGCTGTGAAAATGTATGAACATGAAATTGGGCAGATTAATTAATGTTGAAAAACGGACCTCACCAAAGGGGAATAATTAGGACTACTGCTCCCGGCATGCTGTTCACTGGAGAGCACATGCCTTATGGGTAATATATGTGGCAGTCCACTCTTGCTTTTCAACGTTGCCCGCCCTATGATTAAGGTGCAGGAAGCACCGAAACGCGTAAGGGACAGTAATGGATTGGGCCTGAAATGCCGGTTTTTGTTCAATAAAGGTTCTGGTGAACTTTTTCTCGTGGAGTGCATCTCTGAAGCTTGGGGGTTTCTTTGAAGATGTTAATACACGGCGGCTCCAGCCGTGGGAGATTGCACCGCCATCAACACCGGATGCAGGTCTGTGTGGCTGTGGATCAGATTACAGCCTTTTTCCAGCAGAAGAAATTAACATTTGAAAGCGGCGTTTCAGTAACTGAGGCCCACTGGAGGGCTGTGAAAATGTATGAACATGAAATTGGGCAGATTAATTAATGTTGAAAAACGGACCTCACCAAAGGGGAATAATTAGGACTACTGCTCCCGGCATGCTGTTCACTGGAGAGCACATGCCTTATGGGTAATATATGTGGCAGTCCACTCTTGCTTTTCAACGTATATATATATTATCTACTGGCGGTCGCCAGTAGATAGTTATAGTTAGGACCTTTATCCATAGGAAATCCGCAACATTCTATTCCCAATACGTTTGGCGTCGTTTGACGAATCATCGCGAAATTTTCAAAACTAGTGGGGCGCTCCGGTCCACTCCTGTCTTGAAAGTTTCAGGGTGATTCATCAAGCGGCGGCCGAGAAAAAAGGGGGGTCCCAAAACGCGTTTTCTCCATGTTAATTCCCATAGGAAATTTTAGCCACGGCTACAGCCCGAACTGCTGAACGGAATTACACCAAATTTTGCAAAAAGGTAGCGCTTGGTTCAGAAAGCGACCTTTTTTTTAAATGGTGTAAATCCGTTCAGTAGTTGTGGAGAAATTCAAAAAATAAGAGTGAAAAAATCAATTTCCCATAGGAAACTTTATGCAAGGCTACATCCAAAACTGCTGAACGGAATTACACCAAATTTGGCAAAAAGGTAGTGCTTGGTTCAGAAAGCACCCTTTTTAAAAATGGTGTAAATCCGTTTAGCAGTTTTGGAGAAAATCAAAAATAAAAGTTTCGATATTTATGGCCGCGTTGGATCCGCGCACCCTCCCGATCACGAGCTGCATGCTAATTGGCTGTCAACACTCCAAACCAGGAAGTGTTGGCAGCCATCTTGTTCCTCGGTAGAACCGTGGAACAAGACAGCAGAAAAACAACTGCGTAAAACGCAAAAAGGGGGCAGGGTAGAAACACCCTGACCCCCAGGCTGGGTGCGCGGATCCTGCCGATAAAAAAAAAAAATGAAGCGCAGGCTCCCGCGCTTCTTTGTGATTTGGTCCCCGGGTGGGCCAAGTCCCGGGGGCATGCGGGGTTAATGAAAATGTATGTGGGGGGCCTCTAAGGCCCCCCCAAGCCCCGGGGACCGCCACCCCCGGGGCTTTCAATTAAAATGCTGCGGGAGGGCTCTGGGCCCTCCCGCAGCCCCGTGGACCGCCACCCCCCGGGGCTTCTTTTTTTTTTTTTTTAAATAACCTATGGGGGGGGGCTCGAGCCCCCCCACATGCCCCGGGGACCGCCACCTCCCCGGGGCACTAAATAATAAAATGTGGGGGTCCGTTTAGGACCACTGAGCCCCGGGGACCACCACCTCCCCGGGGCTGTGAACAGGATGGGAGGGGGGACGCGCGGCCCCCCTCCTGGAGCCCTTGATGGCCCCAGGGCCGGCTCCTGCAGTGTCCCGGGGTGCCTAACCTCGGGACACTGCTGTTTGCAATGGCAGGATGGGAGCCTCGCGGCTCCCGTCCTGCCATTGCAAACTGCTTTGCTTCATTGAAGCGAAGCAGAATTGCTTTTCCATAAGGGGAGCTGCATGTCAGCAGCTCCCCTTATGGAAAAGCAATGCCGGCTCCCGCAGGACGCGGGGAGCCGGCGCGGGACTGTGGGGGGATTGGGGACCCCCCACAGTCCCCAACCAGAGGCCAGGCCCCGGGGATGGGGTCCCCGGGGCCATTAGTGGCCCGGGAGTGGGGCCTCACGGCCCCCTCCCCTACAAATAAAAATGTAAAAAAAAAAAAAATGTAAAGGCCGGACCCGGGGGATGGGGTCCCCGGGGCCATAAGTGGCCTAAGGAGGGGGCCCACGCAGCCCCCCTCCAATATTTTTAAATAAAAAAACCAAAGCGGGCATGCCCCGGGGGATGGGGTCCACGGGGCCAATAGAGGCCCAGGGAAGGGGGACCACGCGGCCCCCTTCCCGTTTTTTTTATTTAAAAAAAAATCCTCAGGCCCCGGGGATGGGGTCCCCGGGGCCAAAAGTGGCTAAGGGAAGGGGAGCCAGGCAGCCGCCCTCCCATACAAAAAAAAAAAAGATCGGCATCGCGCCGGAGGCCCCGCCCTCCCTGCAGCAGTCTGCAAACGCGCCCCCTGGCGCGTTTTAAGAAGGGAAGTAATTCCCCTTGAATACTGGGGGTCCCTGGGGCCAAGTAGCCCACCAGGAACCTCCAGTATGTGCCAGGGGGCTGTGTTGCAGAGAGGTGTACAGAGGCCACGCCCCTTTTTACACCTCTCTGCAACTCAGCTCTGTGGCACTTTTTGGAGGTACCTGGTGGGCTAGTTGGACTCCAGGGACCCTCAGGATTCAAGGGGACTTAATCCCCCAACTTAAAACGCACCACGGGGAGCGTTTGCACAGTGGTGAAGGGAGGGGCGGAGCTTCAGGTGACATGTGTGCAAACAGGCCCCGTGGCGTGTTTTAAGTTCAGGAATTAATTCCTCTTCAATCCTGAGGGTCCCTGGGGGCCAACTAGCCCACCAGGTACCTCCAGTAAGCGCCACGGAGCTGCGTTGCAGAGTGTTGTAAAAAGGGCGTGGCCTCTGAACACCTCTCTGCAACGCAGCTCTCTGGCGCATACTGGAGGTACCTGGTGGGATAGTTGGCCCCTAGGGACCCTCGGGAATGAGGAGGAATTAATTCTCCAACTTAAAACGCGCCACAGGGCGTGTTTGCAGACATGTCACCTCAGGCCACACCCCCTTCCTTCACCATTGTGCAAATATTCCTCTAAAATCAGCCGAACTACGAATTCCGATTTACTCACCTGTTGTCAGGAGAGAACCCAGTGTTGCATCTTTTAGCCCAGCACTGACCCTGAAAAGTAATTCTAACCGTACTTACCAGTAACTTGAATTTCCTTCCATAGGCTAACATTGACTGGTTTCACTTGGAAATTCTTCTGTGTGTGGAGTTTTGGAACTTTATAATATTCCTCTAAAATCAGCCGAACTACGAATTCCGATTTACTCACCTGTTATCAGGAGAGAACCCAGTGCTGCATCTTTTAGCCCAGCACTGACCCTGAAAAGTAATTCTAACTGTACTTACCAGTAACTTGTATTTCCTTCCATAGGCTAACATTGACTGGTTTCACTTGGAAATTCTTCTAAGTGTGGAGTTTTGGAACTTTATAATATTCATCTAAAATCAACCGAACTACGAATTCCGATTTACTCACCTGTTATCAGGAGAGAACCCAGTGCTACATCTTTTAGCCCAGCACTGACCCTGAAAAGTAATTCTAACCGTACTTACCAGTAACTTGAATTTCCTTCCATAGGCTAACATTGACTGATTTCACTTGGAAATTCTTCTAAGTGTGGAGTTTTGGAACTTTATAATATTCCTCTAAAATCAGCCGAACTACTGAATTCCGATTTACTCACCTGTTATCAGGAGAGAACCCAGTGCTGCATCTTTTAGCCCAGCACTGACCCTGAAAAGTAATTCTAACCGTACTTACCAGTAACTTGTATTTCCTTCCATAGGAATCCATTGTCTGGTTTTCAGCAGAAAAGTTTGTGTCGATTTTCACAAACTACAAATATTCCTTAAAAATCGATAACACTACTTACCTGCTAAGTGAATTTCCTCCCATAGGATAACATTGGTGATTCTATGTGAAAAAGTTTCTAAGTGTCAACTTTTAAAATACAATAATGTTCCTTAAAAATCACTACTGTAACCAAAACGCTTTTACTCAACTGTTTACAGGAGATGTCCCAGGACTGAATCTAGGATCCAGTCCTGTGGTTAGAAAAGTAATCCATAAAGTAACTAATTGCATTTAACTAGAAATTCACATTGAGCTCAATGTTGTATTGTGTTTGAAATTGTGTTGCCCATTGCAACAACTGTAACTACTGTACTTAAAAGTCTATTGCCTATTTGCAAAGTATTTAAACTAAAGTAATTCATTCTGAGAAAGTATATTTTGTAATGTCATGTATAATGTAATTACAATGTAATTTAAAAAATAAAATATCTAAAAATAAATAGTTTAAAAAAATGTAGTAAATCAGTATCAAAAAATAAAGATAACAATTAATACATTTAAAAATTGTCATTTACAAAACCTTTGAAATTCACTGAAAAAAACCATAGGTTTCAGACATGTTATGGTTAGGAATTAGCATTTAAAAAACCTTTGAAATTCACTGAAAAAAACCATAGGTTTCAGGCACGTTATAGTTAGAAATTAGCATTTAAAAAACCTTTGAAATTCACTGAAAAAACCATAGGTTTCAGGCACGTTATAGTTAGAAATTAGCATTTAAAAAACCTTTGAAATTCACTGAAAAAACCATAGGTTTCAGACGCGTTATAGTTAGAAATTTGCATTTAAAAAACCTTTGAAATTCACTGAAAAAACCATAGGTTTTAGGGACAGTTATAGTTAGTTGGACATTGCACTCGTACAAAACCCGTGAAATTCCCCTGTTATAGTTAGTTCAGCTAACTATAACTCGCGCCCCCACAATGCACTGCTGATGACGTCACATATTACATCACTCATGACATGGTCAGTGACATCACTGATGACATCACTGATGACATCTCAAATGACATCACTGATGACATCACTGATGACATCATCCATGTGATAATTTCATGCATCTTCTCACACCCTAATATAACTTTTGATACACCCACTCTAAATTACAGACTCCCATTCTCAAAACCATAGACACTCCAACACCAATAACTACATACCCACTCACTGATTCTTAGGTCTACACACACATCCACTCACTCACCTGTACAGTCACTCATACTTACGGTCACTCAGTACTGGACTATCATATGCACTCATACACCTACATAGACACTCACACACCGCCACTCATCCATAGAGGTACACACACACCTAGTCAGTCATGCAAATAATTAATCACACTGCCATTTACTCACCTATACAGTTATACACACACCAGCTCACTTACTCATACAAATACTAGCACATTCTTACGCTCTTATACAATCACTAATACAAGTACACACTCATCCATACAGCCACTCTCACAATCACACACTCTCACTTATACCCATTTATATACTCCAACACACATATATACTGCCTTTCACATATGTAGTTACTCACACATGTACCACTGAGATATACATTCACTCACTAACACACCCATACACACACTCACCCACCCATACAGTCCATCACAGATGCACTCTTGAAACCATGCACCCAGTGAATCACCCACTGATACATCTATGTGCAGTCACACACACCCCATCCACACAAACACTCAGGCACCCATACAGATACTCAGACAACCAATTAATAACTCATATAGACACTCATGTAGCTATTTACAAACCCATGCAGCCACTTACACACCAACAGACAGACGGATAAAGACATTCACACAGTTTAGTCACTAACCCATGCATTTAGTAAGATACGTTTAATCACTCACTTATAGAGTCAGTCAGCTCCTACTAAATCATCCATCCAGACACTTATACACCCACTCATTATTCAATACACCTTGGCATATATATTAAACATATTTAAACTTTATAGAAACACACAGTCACTGCATGATGTCATCAGTGATGTCATTTGAGATGTCATCAGTGATGTCATGAGTGATGTCACTGACCATGTCATGAGTGATGTAATATGTGACGTCATCAGCAGTGCATTGCGGGTCCGCGAGTTATAGTTAGCTGAACTAACTATAACGGGGGAATTTCACGGGTTTTGTACGAGTGCAATGTCCAACTAACTATAACTGTCCCTAAAACCTATGGTTTTTTCAGTGAATTTCAAAGGTTTTTTAAATGCAAATTTCTAACTATAACGTGTCTGAAACCTATGGTTTTTTCAGTGAATTTCAAAGGTTTTTTAAATGCTAATTTCTAACTATAACGTGCCTGAAACCTATGGTTTTTTCAGTGAATATATATATATATATATATATATATATATATTTGTCCACCAAAACTGTCCCAGACGAAAGGCGCACTCTTCACAGCTGGTGCGCGCAGCGAGGCCGGACTAGCCTTGAACAATAATTCCTAACCAACTCCAATAATGCGCAGCACTCTCCCAGGGGGTTGTTTTTCAAAACGGTTTATTTAAGCCATAAGATTACTCCTTCCTCCACCAACGTGTTTCAACCAGCAGGTCTTGATCACGGTGCAAACATTTGTCCCTCTACACTTTTTATTATTTATACCTATTGCCCAGTTAACATATTAGGTGCATTCTGGGACTGGTAGCTTCTAAGTGAAAAAAACACCCAAAACATGTGAAAATAAAACAATTTTATAAACATTTCTAAATCTTTTGTCATCGAGTGTCTATTTGGGAGTATAAGTTATTTGGAAAGACCTTAAATTTGCTTTTTCGGTTTCGTACCCGCAACATTAAAATTATAGTTCTTGCACATATGTCAGTCTCAGTGACTCATTACAACATGTCTGTTTTTATAGCATATATTATAAAAAGATACCATAGATATATGCATGTATCTATCTTATGGCTCAGTGCCCTAGATGCTCATAGTATGTCTCACATTTGTTGCATATATATGTGTATATATCTGGGTCTCAGTGCCCTTTCCTAAATATGTGCCATTTGTTGCCGGATTATCGATCTGTCCATTTACTCCATGTTCTTATGTTCTTTAACTTCTGAGGTGTTGCTACATTCTAGATTTTTATCTATATTTCTCGTTCGTTCATTGTCAATTCTTTTCTTTTCTTTTCAATGTCCAGTCATATCACAGATGTATATACATCTCCCCATCCCCGTTGAGCCCTGTAGGATGTTTTGTCTTGAATCTTATGATCAATCTTGATTCAAGTCGTCGTAATTTAAGGGTTCTGTTCCCTCCTCTATCATGTACTGGTATTGTTGCAAGGCCAGAGTATGTCATGTCTTTCCATGATTTTCCATTGTGGGTTAACATATGTTTGGACATTGCATATGTTGTATCTTTATTCTGGATTGCCCTTGTTTGCTCCAAAATTCGTTTTTTCAAGGGACAGATGGTACTTCCAATATAGCGTTTCCCACAAAAACATTCCAGTAAGTATACCACATGTGTGGTGTTACATGTGATGCTGTCATTAATGTTAAAGATCTTGCCTTGAGGATCTATAACCATTTTCATGTTCTTGCCGATCTTACAGGCCTTACAGTGGATACATTTACTGAACCCCTTTCTGAGTCCCTGTAGCCACGTCTCCGGTCGTTTGTTTTCAAAGTGGCTTTTAACTAGTTTATCTGACAATGACGGTGCCTTTCTGTAGGAGATTTGAGGGTAATCTCCTAATTGTTTCCCGATGTCCGGGTGTTTTCTTAGGATGTTCCAGTATTTGTTCAGGGAATTTTGGATTTTAAAGCTTTCCTTGCTGTATGTCATTACCATTCTGATTGGTTCTTTTGTTCTGGTTTCAGTTTTCTTGTTTTTGTTAATCAGCATATCTGATCTAGTTATTGCTCTAGCTTTCAGTTCTCCACGTTTGATATCATTGTATTGGTATCCTCTTTGTAAGAACCGCTTTTCAGTTTCTTTGAACTTGAGATTCATTTCGTTAATGTTTGAACAGTTCCTTTTCATCCTCGTAAATTCACCATAAGGTATACTTCTCTTAAGGCTTTCCGGATGGAAACTTTTTCCATGTAACAAAAGATTTAGAAATGTTTGTAAAATTGTTTTATTTTCACACGTTTTGGGTGTTTTTTTCACTTAGAAACTACCAGTCCCAGAATGCAGCTAATATGTTAACTGGGCAATAGGTATAAATAATAGAAAGTATAGAGGGACAAATGTTTGCACCGTGATCAAGACCTGCTGGTTGAAACGCGTTGGTGGAGGAAGGAGTAATTTTATGGCTTAAATAAACCGTTTTGAAAAACAACTCCCTGGGAGAGTGCTGCGCATTATTGGATTTGGTGAGGAAATATATATATATATATATATATATATATATATATATATATATATATATATATATATATATATATATATATATATATATATATTACCGAAGTGGCAGTGGCCAATAGATAGTTATAGTTGAGCCTCCTTTTTCATAGACAGAGTATTTTTCGGTCTGCTAATAACTTTGGCCCCAAATGACGAATCTTCACAATCCTTTCCAAAAAATCCCCCAAAAATGTTTACCCACCTCAGCTCCTCCCTGGAAAGTTTCGGGGTGATCAGTCAAGCAGGGACTGAGAAAAAAGGGGGTCCCAAAACACAAAATCCCCATGCATTTTCCGTAGACTACTTTAGACAAGGTTACAGCAAAAACTGCTGAACGGAATTACACTAAATTTGACAGAAGCTAGATCTTTGTCTGCAGATTTAGCTTTTTGTGATTTGGTGTAAATCCGTTCAGTCATTTTTAACGGTCAAAAATAATTGTATATTTTGGTAGTTCTTCCTGTGAGCATTCACGCACTCAGAAACTTTTAAAAAATGCAGACCGTCCAGAACGCCTCCGCCAGACTGATCCTGAACATCCCATGCCGCAACCACATCACCGGCTACCCGAGAGACATTCACTGGCTATCTGTCAACAAAAGAATCACCTTCAGACTTCTCATGCACGCCTACGAAGCCCTCCACAATGCTGACCAGCACTGCCTCTCCTTATACACTCCAAGCAGACATCTCCGCTCTGCCCAACTGGCCCTGGCCACCATCCCATGGATCTGCAAGACCACGGCTGGAGGAAGATCCTTCTCCTACCTCGCTGCGAAGACCTGGAACTCCTTGCCTCTGCATCTAAGGCAATCACCATCACTGCCATAATTCAGGAAGGACCTCAAGACCTGGTTCTTCAACTGAACCGCAGACCTACCCTTCGCCCCCACTCAGTGCCTTGAGGCACTCATGGGTGAGTAGTCGCTCTTTATAAGATCACTGATTGATTGATTGCAGTCCGAGTGTTTTTATGAGCCTCACTGTACATATACTTTAGCCCTATGAGGTATTTTGTGGTGATATTGCTACTTCTAGAGTCAAAGCAAACACAAGGATATGATGGACGGAGCGCTGAAACTTTTCAGACACTCACCCCCAGTCACAGATCTGGGTTGAATCCATCATCATTCTTGATCTCACTTCGCCACCCCAGTTCAGACACAGCTATATGCAAATCAGTCTTGACCCTGTGCCTCATGGGAACAGTCCAGCCCGAATTGTCAAGCCATGTCTAACCTGGACTGGAAACAAGCATCCTGGGACCGGTTTCGGGCTAACAGCCCTCATCAGCCAGGCTAGCTTGAATCCAGTGGCAAAGTGAGCAAGGGACACATGTCTGGGCACACCCTGCCAACTTAGGGCAAACAAAGCAAACACAAGGAGATGATGGACGGGGGGAACATGGTGGCCGTTAGGTAGTTTCGGTCGCGAGCTCTTGTGCACTGGTGGGGTAATGTGGCATATCACGAATTAGGAGTGCCTGCTTAGCGCAAAATTTTGTAAAATTCATAAAGGGAAATAGTTAGGTTCCTGAGGAGTACCTTTTTACGGCTTTCTTTCTCCACTTTTTTGAAAATCTGACGGCCGGCGACTCCGGGGGAAGTCGTTGTTGGAACTACCTTCGGAGAAGCACTGGGAGGAGTCTGGGTGGAGGCTGCGGCGCGGCTCAGCTGGAGCCTCCGTGTCGCCGCAAGGATCGGCTTCCCGCGGAAAGGCGGTGGTGAATTACAGTTCATACGGCCTACGAGCACCGGAGGACGTATTGAAACACGTATTGAAACAATTCTGCAGAACCAGAGCGATGCCGGTAGGAACCTATCGATGACCCCGGTAAGGAGGAGGGCACAGGTACTGCGGGAGGAGGGCAGCGACTCTGCTGAAAGCTTGGACCAAGGGCAGAGAGAAGCATGCCCTGTTATTGAGGGAAAAAAGGGGAGACAGGTCCATTCTATAAGAACAGTGAGGGAGACCAACAGGTATACTCTACAGAGCAGAGGGGTCTGGGGTAAAGAGGAACCTGGCGCCACCTCGGTCAAAAGCTCCCTTATTAAAGGTCAGATAGCTTCTCAATTAAAACAGCCAGACCAGTCAAAACAGTCAGATCTGTGTGCAAACCACCCGACAGTGGTGAAACTAAATAAAACGGTGACAGACTCCATTAGTGTCTGGCCAAATACAAAGAGACAGACAAAGAAGACATTGCAGAAAATAAAAGTTACTCCATCGCTTCGTTCATATTTCAAAGTGAAAGCTCAGGGTCCACTGGCCATGGCAGACACGTGTGTAACATTCTCTGAATTTCAGCAGGCGAACCAAAACATCGAAGGGAGGATGGCATCTGGTACTAAAGAAGTGATGCCAAAACAGATTTCGTTAAAAAATAGATATGATCCCTTGCTCAGTATAAATGAAAATATTATCCCCTCTCCGGAAGAAAATAGTCCTGCAGTTAACCAAAACCCTCGAAGTGTCTCCGAGCAGCAGACAGCCCCTCATAGGTCAATAATGAGTCGAACTCAGCCGGGCTTGAAAACACAATGGCGACAATGTTAACAGAGCTGAGAGAGAGGTTCGCGACATCTGAACTCAACCAGCAGAGAATCCAAGGGTATTATGAGACCATGGAAGAAAAAATCAATAGCCTGGTAGACAGAGTAGGGGTAATGGAGTTGGCGCATAACGAGATGTCTAAAAAAGTGGACACTAACCCGGAAGAGATACAAAAACTTAAGAAAAATGAAAGAGGCCTCAGAGACAAGCTAGAGTCTCTAGAAAATAATGCGAGAAGAAATAATATCAGAATTTTAAATGTTCCTGAGGGTTGCGAAGGAGGAGATATTAAGGCTTTCGTAACCACTCTTCTAAAGAGTATAACACGAATTTGGATCTAGATATATTAGAACAAGATGTGCAAAGAGTTCACCGAGATCCTTTTGTGGCTCGTCCTGGAAGGAAAACAGCAAGAAGGATTTTAGTGAACTTTAAAACATATTCACTAAAAGAGAGCATCCTCGCTGCAGCATTAAAAGTAGGAACATATAAGAAAGATGATTGGTCTTTTCGCATTCGTTCAGATGTCTCACGAGAAACCTTAGATAGGCAGTGGGAGCTAGGGAAATACATTCAAGACTTAAGAGATCTAGGAGCTACGGCAAGTATCCGTTTCCCTGCCTTGTTGAAGGTCATGAGAAATAACAAAATGCACACCTTCAGGGACCCAGACGATGTGAAGACCTTTATAGAACAGATTAAGGCACAGTCAGTATAACAGATAACTAGTCCACCCACCAGGAGGTACGAGATCTCATAGGAGGTGTAACTATACCTCGTGTTAGAAGGGAGGGTTCCCCGGGGAGGGTGGGGTGGGTCACTTGTAAAAAATTTGAATTTAGAGAGTTACATAAGGCACAAAGGGTGGGGAAGCAAGTAGGAGAAAATATTTTTTTTAAATGTCCTACTATGTTTGGTCTAGTCGATTTTACTTATTTTTTCTGTTTTTTGCCTTTATGGGACATCACCAATCTAGGAGAAGTTTTGTTCTCAAGCTATCATTAAGATATAGTATTTCAGTCTCTTTAACCATTTCATGGCAGGTATAGATAATATTAAATCACTAAAAGTGTTATCATGGAACGTTAATGGCTTGAGAGTGATTCCGAGGAGAAAGAAGATAGTGGAATACCTGAAGATGAGGGAGGCAGACGTTATTTTTATCCAAGAATCCCATATGCTGAAGGAAGAATGGCTGGAAGTTGTTAAATCCCAGACATGGGTAGACCACTGTATTTGTACATCGCAAACAGTTACAGTCAAGGGGGTGGCTATAATATTTAAAAAATCAGCCCAATGTATTATTGTGGAAGCTAAAGTTGACCCTCTAGGTAGGTGGGTGATTGTTAAGGCAAAGATTCAGGGCACATGGTTAGTTTTTGTATCGTACTATGGCCCTAATATGGACGATCCTTCGCCCCTACGTACTTTACTGCTGCATTTACTTGAATTTAGTGATCCAATTATTATGGGGGGCAACTTTAATGTAATTCTTGATCCAGCTCAAGATACAACTTCTAAGAAGGCCGCTGCAACAACTCTAAAAATGAGATCTGCTCTGAAATCCATAATGCGGGATCTTGGTTTGGTTGACATCTGGAAGCTTAAAGGCTTAAGAAGGGGGAGAATCGGGGAAGTTTACTTTTCATAATAAAAAACACGGGCATCGATCTAGGATTGACTTTTTCCTGGTATCTCGCCCTATTAGCGACTCCGTTAAAATGGTTACCCATATACCGGAGCATTTATCAGATCACTCGGGTGTTTCGCTACAGTTCCAGCTCCGAGGCAAATCTCAAGATCGTCGTTGGACACTAAACCGTTCCCTTCTTTTAGAAACCCCGATAATTGATAACCTAAAAAAACAAACAAAAGAGTTCTTTCTATTCAATCTTGATACGGCCCCCCTAAACAAGGTTTGGGATACGTATAAAGCTTACTTTAGAGGTATCTTAATCAGTCAAAACGCTATGCAAAATAAGAAAGTAAAAAAAGAATTTACCTCTTTAGAAGATCAGATTAAGGTAACTCAAGGTAATTTGGCTCAAACTTCAGATATTAACACCAAACGTTTACTAGAAGCGGATCTTGCCAAGGCAAAGACAAATTTAGCAGACTACCTGGAACTTAGAGTAAAACAAAGATGGGAAGCAAGCAAGCTAGCTAACTATGAATACGGGGAGGGCAGCGGCAAGCTCTTGGCCTGCAAGGCCAAAGCTGACCGTATCAGAAATAACATTAAGGACCTAAAAAGTCAAACTACGGGTGATATTATTACAGAGGACGAGGCTATTGAACAGGAATTTGTTCTCTTTTTTCGAGAATTGTATACAGACGATATAGACATAAACAATGATCGGATAGCTGCCTTTTTTCGGGACATAGATCTCCCGCTGTTAAGTGAGGAAAACAGAGAGGAACTATCTGCCCCCTTCACAATGGCAAGAGTCCACAGCACAATTAAGAATATGAAAAAAGGCAAGGCTGCAGGGCCAGATGCCATTCCAAATGAATTATATGCCCTGCTGAGGGAAGAATTAGCCCCGACCCCGCTCAATCTATTTAATTCAGTCTATATCTTAAAGCAGGAGACCCCCCCCTACTGGGACCTAGCCACTATAATCATTCTCCTTAAACCTAATAAAAATCCTAGAGCATGCGAATCATACAGGCCGATATCATTGCTTAATAGTGATTATAAAATATATACACAGATTTTGACCAAAAGGTTGGAGCGGATGGTTGGCACGATAATTCACAACGATCAGAAGGGTTTTATGAAGGGGAGGCACTTACAGGACCTGACCCATGAGTTAATAGGGGCAATAGATCTAGCCACAGAACATGATAGACCCTTGACTGTAATAACTTGTGATGCTGCCAAAGCATTTGACAGGGTCAGCTGGCCCTTTCTCTATGAAGTGATCCAACGTTTCAACATGGGGGAAGTTTTCGAGTCAGCAATTAAGGCCCTGTACAAAAACCCTATAGCCCGGATATTAGTAAATGGAATTTTATCCGAACAAGTTAAAATTAGAAGAGGATCCAGACAGGGTTGTCCACTCTCCCCTCTCTTATTTAACCTCTACATTGAGCCATTGGCCATTAAGTTAAGAGCATGCAAAAACATTATCCCGTTTTCTTGCAATGAATGGGAAAAGAAAATAGGGCTCGACGCTGACGATTTAATGATATTCACAGGCCATCTAGACCCAGTAATTTCTGCTATTTGGGAAAATCTCGACAGTTTTGGTAAAATTTCAGGCTACGCTGTTAACCCAGCTAAAACAGAGATTATGCAGTGGAACACAAGTTTCCAGAGTGATTTTATTAAAAAGAGAATTAGATATTTAGGGATTGAAGTGGTTCAAAACTTAGATCTATTAGCGAAAGTGAATTTTGATCTGGTCACCTCAAAAATCAAGAAGTAATTACAGCAGTGGGACTTTCTGCCTTTATCGTTTTTGGATAAGTCAAACCTGCTAAAAATGTCTATCCTACCCAAATATACATTCATATTTAACTCAATTCCATTGGAATTCAAGAAGGAATGGATTAAATAAGTGCAAGGTCTTTTCTCCAGTTTTATCTGGGGGAAGAAAAGGCCCAGAATTGCATGGAAGAAATGCAGGGAAAAGAAGGAAAATGGGGGTATAGCGGGTCCAGACCTTCTTCAATACCAGAGAGCCTTCCATTTGAAAGTTTTCAGGCAGCTGTTAAAAGACTCCCCCAACCTCTCCCCCCTGTTCCGTGCCTTGACGTACGGCCCACCAGACTTATCTAGCTTCTTTCTCTATAAGTTTGGAGACCCCAAATTTAAAAAAAAAATAAGACTTAAGAGTCTTCAGTGGGCCTGTAAACTGTGATACCAAATCTGGGTGACGCTACAGATTCCATACTATAGTCATTATGCCCCTATATGGAGATCTCCCGGAACTCCAGCCTGCCTGCAATACTCCTTAGCATCTCTGATAAGGGGAAAAGGGAATCTGCAGATGGGGTCAGTTGCTGGAAGGAATGGAGCTAAAATCTTGGCAAACTTTTCAGGAGATCACAGAAGGTTCTGTCTCCCGATTCAAGTACTGTCAGCTATTAAGCTGGGTAAAGATTCTGAGACAGGGGGGAAAGCAAAACGAACACTATGAAGCTAAAATAGCCCTGCGTCCCGTGATTCAGAAAGAGGTTTCGGTATGGTACTGGCTGCTGATTCAATCCTCAGAAGACCCACTCTCATGCTATTCGGGGACTTGGAGGAGGGAACTGCCGGAGTACGAGCTAGAAGCACTATGGCAAGTATCTATATCTCTCTTGTGGTATTACGTGAAATCTGCGCCTTTAAAGAAAAACCATCTTTTTACCATCCACAAGGCCTATTGGACGCCGCGAAGATTGGCAAACATGGGTTTGCAAACGGTGAGGAAGTGCCAAAAGTGCGGAGAAATCAATGCGGATGAAACGCATATGTTCCGGTGGTGTCCCTCCATCCAGCTCTTTTGGCAGAAAGTGGGCGGAACTCTGTCGGATCTGGTGGGTCTAAAAGTAGAGGTGAGTCTTGCTTTGGCAATATTTGGGGTAATACCGGAGGAGGAATCCATCGGTCGTATATCTAAACCTCTGAAAGCACTTATCTTCATTTTAATCTTACTAGCACGTAGAGAATTGTGCATTAAGTGGATCCTACCTACTGTGGGTAAACTCGATTCATAGAATAGCTAAAATGGATAGGGCAACGCGCTCCAGCAAGAGAACAAAATTTTGGAGCATCTGGGACAACTTGGTCAAGAGAGCACGTCCTTAGAAGAAGAAATACCTTTTTTCACTCTTGTATTGCACTGTCTTCACTGAAAGCCCTATTTCATTTTTCATTTTCCACTTATCCTTACTCTTTCCTTACTGGTGTGGGTCTCCCCTAAATAAATACTTAAATATTAAATTTTTATTTGAATTACTGGTTATAACTAATCCAATGATTAAGTATCAGTAAAAGCAGGCTGTTCTCGAGAGTTCAGGGGCCTTACCAAGAAGGATTGGCAGCTCCGGAAAGAGAACCTATGTAAGCACCTGTGACCTTGGAGAAAAGAGTAAGTCGGCCTCGCAGAGAGGGATCCCGTGATGGTATCCATATCCTCCCCAGTGGAGTGCCCGGGTATCACCTTGTATGGACGGCAAGAGACTAAGGGGCCGATTCCGATTCGGGCCGGAAAGCTCTCCGACCGAGCCGGACTCGGAGAGATTTCCGACCGAATCGGACTCTGGCAGCCCGACCGAACGAGTACGATGCGCACGTATGCCATTGGACCCGATTCGGTCGGACTCCCATTGAAGTCAATGGGAGCCAGTCGTACGACGCATACACGGGCTCCCATTGACTCAATGGGCACGACGCGAACAAGGGCGCCCCCTACAGCGTGTTCGCGTCGATGCGGGTCGCACCGTACATGCACGTGTAGGGGGGACCCATGGGTCCCCCCTGTGTGCGACTCGCACGCCTACGCTTCCAGGGGGTCCGACACGGACCCCCAAAGTGTGGCTCCGACAGCTCCTTGGAGCCGGACTGCGCGAGTCGGTCGGAGCGGTCGAGGTGCGCATCGTACTTACCCGGCCGGGGAACGTCTCCATTGCGCGGTGCGAGTCGTCCCCGTGCGAGTCGGTCGGAGCGGTCGGGTCCTGCGAACGAGTCGGTCGGAGATTTCGCGAGCGCACGGATCGTACTCGCTCGCCCGGTCGCACGTACGACTCGGTCAGGAAATAGGGCTCCAAATCGGATCCGGTAAAGCCGAATCCGATTCGGAGCCCTTCCGGCCGAGATCGGAATCGGCCCCTAAGTCGGAATTCTCTTTTTTCTCTAGTCATATACTGATCAGACATATGAGGACAATAAAAAAAAAAAAAAAGGAGATGATGGACAGAGCGCTGAAACTTTTCAGACACTCACCCCCAGTCACAGATCTGGGTTGAATCCATCATCATTCTTTAGCTCACTTCGACACCTCAGGTCAGACACACCTTTATGCAAATCAGTCTTGACCCTGTGCCTCATGGGAACAGTCCAGCCCGAATTGCCAAGCCATGTCTTCCCTGGACCGGAAACAAGCATCCTGGGACCGGTTTCGGGCTAACAGCCCTCATCAGCCAGGATAGCTTGAATCCAGGCAAAGTGAGCAAGGGACCCACGTTTGGGCATACCCTGCCAACTTAGGGCGAACAAAGCAAACACAAGGACTTGACTTCTAGAGTCAAACACTGTTGTGCTAGCACAGGTGTATGAAGATGAATGTGTTACTTTATAAACTGTTATGGAAGCAGAGTTCATGGCATGTTATAATTTAATTTTGAAAATATTAAAATAGAGTGGTTGAGGGTGTGGAATTTTTAAGGAGAAATGAATAACAAGTTACTGGTGCACTAGATATAAAAATGTGATTGTGGGTGAAAAATGTAGTAAAGCTTAAACCGTATAGTGATGTATCACTGTTATCAATTATTGATTAGTATGTAAATTTTATTGTTTGGGTTATTTTGTCTTTTTTAGGAGGAAAATGGAAACGTCTCTGAGGAAAGAAATTATCTGCTTACATAAGTAGCAAAGACGATCCTTGTTAGGACAAGGATTATTGTCTTGTTCAGCAGTGAGTATCTGAGCAGGCACAGTGTATCCTGGTTGACAAGATGTGGAAGCACATGAAGAGCTCTGTAGTTCAGCAGCACGAGCTAGCTCTGCCCTTACTAGCCTTTGTGAACTCCTTTTAAAAAACTGTACACATGAGAAACCTTGCTGAGGCTTTTTTACTAGCTGGCCTCAAAACAAAAAAACTGCCTTACCAAAAAGGTTTTGCCAGGTTCAGGTGGCTGAGGTGGTGCAGCTACACCAGGCTGCTCATCATAATGTGATGAAGACATTATAAATTAGTAAAGTTGGTTGTTTTGCTTGTTTTATAATTGTTGATATGATTTGTTAATGTAGTGGTTGATGTAGTTTTATAATGTTGTTAAATTGTTTTTAGTAATAAAAAAGTTTAAAGTTACTACTGATTTGTTTGCTTAATAGTTGTTACAGATTTAAATATTATTATAGTATTGTAAAGTTGACTAAAACTGGCAGTTCCATCTTCAGGGAACGCAAAAGTGCTGCTGCATGTATATATATCTATACGGTACTATGCATATCTTTTATGCTATAGATGGTTGTTAATTGAGAAGGCAATTATTTGATTACCCAAGTATGATGACTTCTCATCCAATGACGAGGTCTCACTAGAGAGATCAGTCCTTGTTCTCACTGTAGTACACAGACCTCTCATACAAGAGAGAGAATTTGACACAGAGGCCAGTGCATCCTCATATTCTACTATGCACTGCTATCAGCTGGTGGAGATGTGACAGTGGAGAGGGCAGTTCTTTTGCATATGTTACTAAATTTGCTTTTGACTTTGTTCAGCAGAGAAGTCTGTGCCTGTGCACACCCTGCTACGCTTCATTGTCCCCATGGGGAGAGGTCTGAGGGAGAGGTGAGTGTGTCCCCACATTCAACTATTCACACCAATCAACCAAGATACAGTTCTGAGCAGAAAGGATACTCCATTTCTATATCCCATTACCTACAGGGTACTCTCCACATATATTACTCTGAGGAGATGTCACAGCTGACAGGAAAGCGTGTTTAAACATCATAGTCTCTATAGTTGTTATGCAATATAGACTTATCAGCATTGAGGTAATTTTCATTCCAACGCCTTACTTGTACATCTGTCATCCTGGGAAGAGCTGTGACCAGAGAGGTAAGCTTATTTTCACAGCCTACTTTGCACACCAATCATCCAAGACACAGGTCACAGGAGAGGGGCCAGTCTCTCCCCACATTGTATTAGGAAAACGTATCATGCAGCAGAGATGTGTAAGCAGACAGGGCACATCCTCCCCATAGTCTACTATGCATACCTGTCAGCATGGGAAGATGTATGAGCAGAGAGATACATTTTTCTCATACCCTACTACAGATACCTCTCACCCTGGTAAGATGTGTTAGTGGACAGGTCACTCCCTTCCCAGACAATGCTGCATACCCCTGTTGGTCTAGGGAAAGGTGTCAGCAGAGAGGCCACTCCTTGCCAACACCGTACTGCACATCCGTGTTCTTCTGGAGATAGGTGTTAGTGAAGAGGAGAATCTTTCCCTACACACTACTGTATATGTCTGTCATCTTGGGGAGAGCTGTGACTGGACAGTCAAATTAATTCCCACAACTTAATATATATGGTTATTTTCCAGGTGGAGATCTCAGTGGAAAGGCCATTACTTCTTATACTTACTATGGAATACAATTGTCTTACATGTGAGGTGTGTACATTCCCCACCCTACTATGCGCACTGCTGAGCCTGGTTAAATGTGTGAGTGGAGAGGCAGTGTCGCTTTACAACCTACTCTACACACTGGTTACCTTCATGCAAGGTCTCACTGGAGAGGCCAGTCTCTCCCCATAGTCTACTATACACATTTGTTAGGCTGTGGAGATGTGTCAGTGAGATCCCAGTGTCTCCTTACACCCTACAGTGCACTGCTGTTATACTGTGAAAAGGTCTTATTTGAGAGTTTAATTTCTCCCCACACCCTACTAATGGTGACTATAAGGCATAAGTACTGTGATAAAGGAAAATTTACTTTTTTCCTTGAAAAAAGGTTTACGATCTTGCGAGACACTTGCGGGATCGTAAAAAAAAGTGATTGCATGCTTTCTAATACAAATAAATGGACTTGAAAAAAATAAATGAGTATCAATGTGTGCTATGTACCAATGTTGGTCTCATGCAGATAAAACATGTATTTTTTTTCATAAATTTAAGTGATTTATTTTTCCACACAATTATATAAAGGATTGCATTTCATTAAATTAAACACACTGTTACTACATACTACATCAGGATATATTCAGTGTAAATGCAAAGTCCATTATAAAAAGTATGATCTCGCGAGAGTTTCATGAGAGCAGACCAGGAAGCATTGCCCCCCCAGACTGTGTGCGAGGGATTGCATCCCTGGCTCTCGCAATACCTTTAGAGAAAGGAAAAAAAAAAGAGAAACATATTACAAACAACATAGATCATGAAACTATAGGGCAGCTCGGAAAAGAATCATTTTTGTTGACATTTTCAAAAACTATAAAACATTTTTGTGTTTTCAAACATTTTTAATATTTTTGGGTATTTTAATTTTTTTTTTAAAAGGGTATGACAAAAACATTCAACTAGAAGTGTTAAACAAACACCAACAGATCTCCTTAAAAACAAAAAGGAGAAAAACTTACCAAAACTATTAAAAATAAAAACACTGCCTAGGGGGCCACTTGTGCTCTTGAACAAGTTTCTCCTGGGCAGACCTGCTTGTCTCTGATAAAAAAATGATCTGCTTACACAAGCAGCATAATAGCGCTATATTATTATTATAGTTTGCTTGTGCACTTAGAACCTGCTTAGGCACAGTATCTCCTGGAGCAAATGATGTTGAAGTCCCTGTAGAGTTGTATAGCTCCACAGCATGAGCCAACTCTGCCCGCCCAAGCTTTTGCAGATGCATTGACCTCAGGTGTTTCTACATCCTTGTGGTACTCATGCTATATTGTTTATTTCTGCTCCCCGGGCTGAATTCTTTGCTGCAAAAGTTAACAGTTAATGTACTTCACAGAAACTTTCTTGCTACCTGGCCTCATTTCAAAGAATTGCCACACCAAGGATTCCTTGGGTGGCTGAGATGGCTGAGCTGGTGCAGAAGCTGGCTGTTCATCTATAACTAATAAAGACATCTTTGTGAAGAGAGGTAAACAGGAAAGGAGAGCAAGCCAAATATGTTTACTGTCACCAAAATCCAAAAGTGAAATAAAGCAAAAAGGGTACATGTGAACCACAATCCTTCCTTAGGATGTGGTTCCTCTCCTGGACGTCTCGCAAGACTCCCACGAGCATCTTGTGAGATCGTAAAAATATTAGTGCTTTATATATTTCATGGAACATTTCATAATCAATTTTTTCAAGCTAATCAACATCTCTAATGTAATTTTTTTCTGAATTACAAGAAAACACTGTTATTAACCTAATTCCAAGTGCATAATCTAGCGGGTAGATCTCGAAAGCCGAACAGGATGTACACCCCCCTCGGAGTCCACGCAGGAGATTGTGTGTTCGGGTCCCTCGAGCTTCTTGCGATATTGTAAAACAATTATTGCTTTATATAGTCAATGGAACAAATCATAATCAATTGTACTAACATAATCAACTTCTGTAATCTGTTACTTTGTTCTAATTACAGGAAAACACTGTAACTTAATCCCAAATGTACGATCTCGTAAGAGGGTTGCGAGAGCCAACTAGGAAGTACATTCCCCTTGGAGTCGTCGCAGGGGATTGTGTGTTCAACTTCCACGAGCGTCTCACGAGAGTCACCACCTTTTTCTAAAAATAATATAAATGATTACAACTATATTTTAATTATTCTCTTTTTACATAATAATATTCAATAATGACTGAACAAATGAAAAAGGACTCCAAACAGTAAATTAAAACAAATTATAGAACTTTAGTGAGTAATCACGCACTTAAAAAATAGATTTATATAATGAAACTTAATATTATACAATATTCAAAAAACTGCTTACTGTTTTTCAGAATTATAATTACGACTTTAATGTAAAAACACATACAAAGGCTATGAAAGGTATGCTATTACAATATTAATGAACTTGCTGGGAAAAAAATTCAATATGAGAGTCAATAGAACTGAGGAGGCAAACCAGGGAAATATGGATGGAGTTCCTGTAGGTGCCCAGGTCCTCATAAATGTTGAAAGTCATGCTGGAGTCTGGAGAAGGTTGTAGATGGGTGTCAAAGTTATATAGGGCAATCAAGGCAGACAGGCCGCACTAAGAACTCAACAACCATGAGAGGAAGATTGACAGCAGGCCCTGGAAGACAAGAATGGCAAGCAACAAGCAACAGGTTAAGAATGCATTGAGTAACGCGAAGGTCAAATTCACGTATTTTCATTTCTTTCACCACACATATGTAACCCTGCAGATATTCAAGAGGATATACCCAGGGAGATTCTCTATCTGTCCCAGGTGCGCAGAGCTGCAACCTCTTTAACACACATGACATGAGGGCGTAGTGGCCAGATTACGCCCTGTAACAGGTAAAATACCAATTGTCTGAATAAGGCAGTGCCTGTTGGCCATTATACCAAAGCCAAAAAAGAGCAAAATGACGAATATATTTGCAATACTTGGGACCATTCTAGCAAAGCACAGCATAGCCCTTCATTGAGTACACCACTGAGGTCTGACAGTAGCATCCTGGGCACGGGACATTATCAAATTGGCTATAATACAGGAGCGACACATGGTAGCTAGTAGAAGAGATGAAAGAGCTATGGCTGATAGAGCGAAATTGACAGAGATGACAGAAAAATAATCTGAACCAATAGAAACAGGAATCCAATAAACTATAGAAATGGGAAACAGGTGACAAAGAACATTGGAGAAGTAACAGGGGAATGACACAATGGTACCTGATGGGCCGAGAGGAAAAGGACATTATAGAAGGATCTGTTTGTGAGAATTATCAATCAATCAATCAAGCAGTACTTATATTGCATGGCTTATCACCCAAGAGGGTATCCTGGTGCTGTGCTGTGGGAGTCAGTTGAAGAGCCAGGTCTTGGGTCCCTTCCTCAAGTTGGTCACCGAGGGTGAAGTATGGAGGTGGAGAGGAAGGGAGTTCCAGTACTTGGCGGCAAAGTGGTAGAAGGAGCGTCCTCCGGCGGTGGCAGCGGATGCGTGGTGTCTTTGTGCGGGCGAGGTGAGCGGAGCAGAGGTTCCTGGGAGGTCGGTGGAAATGCAGAGGGGATGTTTTATTTGGATCTGAACAGGTTATGCTTTCTTCAAATTTATGCACTAAACTCTACA
The DNA here is from genome assembly GCA_963921515.1 of Calotriton arnoldi. Lineage (NCBI taxonomy): Eukaryota > Metazoa > Chordata > Amphibia > Caudata > Salamandridae > Calotriton > Calotriton arnoldi. Next base: position 229,879 of record CAWUFW010008061.1, read on the forward strand.
TCATGTATTCAATATTTTACTTCCTAATAGAAAGAATTTGTGACAATGTATTTGTTATAATGAATATATTGGCCATAAAGTGATAAATAAAGATGGTTAAAAATATGAGAACATTATTTCACCTTCCCAATATATTTACCCCCAAAGCTCCACCAACATCAGGCCAGACACAGGACACAGTACAACTTGCTCACTGCAAGCAACAAAAGGCACACCACGCCCACAACTCTCTCAATTGCTCACACTGCTAGCTATGTACATATGGAAAGGCATAACTTTCTGGGTATTCCCAAACATTTGTAATGATTTCCAATGATTCCATGCAGTTCAGAAAGTATGCTTGGATGAGGCAGGTAAGTGGTATTACAAGTGTGTAAAATGTCTGAAACATCCACATTTTCGCTTTGAGGCCAGGGAGATAGTGGTGTTTAGATGGAAAATTATTATATTTAAAGGAAAAAGGAAAACAAATAAATGCTTAAGTTGCACTCTAACCCTAATGCTATGCCTGCAAATTTTCTGAAATGTGCAGGGCCCACCCACATACGGTTTAAGTATAGAGGCACAAGCCAAGAAATGTAAAACAAAATATGACTCCTTCCCAGACATATGCCATGTGCTGTTGAAAATTAGCAAAAGTACATATGTCACTGCCTATCTAATATGTAAAATTTGCAATTTTGTTGAGCATCAACCACATACTAACTCCCTAGGGCCTTATTTATGAAGATATACACACAACAAGGAGCTCTAGAGGGAAAAACACAAGGCCAGGTCGCCCTCCACTCAATAATCAATATATCCACAAAGACCTGGTCTGTAAGGCACCTCTCTTCAGGTTTCAACAATATAAGCGGAGGTAGGGTTTTCAACATTTCTTTCCCCATATACGTCTCTCCTTTTTTGGTAATGAGATCGCAACCTCCCACTTTTTGCCTTCAATTTAAAATAAAATAGAAATGTTTTTGCAAAGGCAGTCCTCACAACCACTATTTGAACCCTGACCCCTATACAGGAAATAAATCTGAAAGGTGCAGGAAATTACCACATCCCAAATGTGGTAATTTCCTGCACCTTTCAGATTTATTTCCTGTATAGGGGTCAGGGTTCAAATAGTGGTTGTGAGGACTGCCTTTGCAAAGACATTTCTATTTTATTTTAAATTGAAGGCAAAAATGGGAGGTTGCGATCTCATTACCAAAAAAGGAGAGACGTATATGGGGAAAGAAATGTTGAAAACCCTACCTCCGCTTATATTGTTGAAACCTGAAGAGAGGTGCCTTACAGACCAGGTCTTTGTGGATATATTGATTCCTTATTTATGAAGGCCTTACGCCGCCATTGTGTCACTTTTTTAGTGATGCAGTGGCAGCGTAATCAATGCGCCATACTGCACCCAATTTACAAATTGATGAATCTAGGCAGATGGGCCACTTTGTAAATGCCTGCACTACATTATACCTGCATCAGGTATAATGTATGCAGGGTGGGCGTTCCCACGTAAAAAGGCTTGTAGAAGTGGCGCAGTGAGATTTCACTGCGCCACTTCTACAACTTGACTGCGTCAAATCCTTATGCCTGCTTTAAGCAGCCATAAGGAGCGATGCAGGGCTTCTCACATGGGACTCACCCATGTTTAATGACACCATTGCTGGGAGTACGTCAGTTGACCGACACACTACAGCAATGCGTCACTACTGCGCAACCAGATACGTCAGGGTTCCTGATGTATCTGGTCAATCCTTGTGACATGGAGTGCCGTAGTGTAAATACGGCGCATCCATTGTGTCACAATGAGGGAGCAATGAAAAGTGATGCATCGCTGATTTTCCCCAGCGTTGCATCACTTTTCATAAATGAGGCCCATAGTGTTTAGCAAATACATGCAGGAGTAGAAAACCTGCTAGTGAAAGTGAGAACACTTAAGTGTTGATTGCCACATCAATTGAAACTATGAACCCTCTTCATAGCTGTGATTTACTCCTGGAAAAAGTCCAAACTTATACAGGCATAATTTACACACAAGCCTTAAAGCTAAAAGTTTCTAAGCAATGCATGATTAAAGTCAAGAAATATATCTCACAATTTTACAATGTAGGCACATATAAAGTACATTATCATTAGCAGGGTGTGATGAAGTGTGTGACAGTTAAACAAAAGGGGAATAGTGGAGAAATGATGAAGTAAACTTTAGATGCATTCACAAACAAATTTTTAATTCCATGTGGAACAGTTTTAGGGACATCGAACTTACAAATATATGGAACTATCATAAAATTGGTGAAATGTGAGGAGAAGTGCACCAATCAATGTGTATATCACAAGTTGTATGTAGCAAAAGGTGGCACGACTATGACTGTTGTTCTTTCTGGAGAAAAGAAGAATGAAACAAAAAAGTAGCTTTTAAATTTGGTAAACTTACTAGTCAGTAATTTTCACAATGAGCAGGTTACACACGAGTAAGGTCCTAACAATAGTGTAAATCTCTAAATGAAAACGGTAACATTCTAGTGAGCATTTATGAAACAAGTAAGGTGTGCATGTTTAGATTGCAAATTAGCAAAATGTTGTAACTGGGGTTTGATTTAAACTTTGGCGGACTTAGGCTTCTGCCTCCCTCTCCCAAGTTATGGCCTCCCACCACCTACTGTGAGTTTCAAGGCAGTGACGGAGGTAGAAGTATCATCAATTAGATGCCACTTAATTTTGACATGTCATGCCAAGGATGAGATGAAATGAAGTTTGAGTCCACTGGCCTAGAGCTAGTAGTGGTTCCCTGTCTCACTATCCTGAATCTCCCTATCCTGCAGTGTTCACAGAGTATGGCCGGGGGAATCTCTCAGGATTTCCTGTACCACGAGTAAGGAACGCTGGCTCCTATCACCCTTGTACCACAGATTACTTGATAATTGTAAGAAATGCCTTCTTCTGACAAAGGGTAAATCTAGGGACTTTCCTTGCTAGAACCACGTGCGTTCTAAGTGCAAAAGGGGATTTGAATCCCCTGGTATTGTATATGCTTTAGAGTCAAAAGTCATACAGACCAAGTCTATTAAAAAAGTCAACATGAAAACCTTTGTTGGTGAATTGAGACTCAGGTTGGCACTTTATCAAGTGTATGATGACTAACTAATGAAACACTGATTACCTTAACATTAGGACTCAGGGCTCCTTTCTCCTTGTTCTATAGACCACAAAATGATAGTTATAATGCTTTAGTAAGGAACCTTAATCAGGTTCCAATAAGAAGTATGTTGCTTGCTCAAATCAAGTTTTAAATGGGCTGGTATTGGCTTCACAAATCGAAGAACACATACATTGGTGCTACATTTTACTTTGTTTGACAGTTTTAACACAGAAGCAAATGAGCCTGAACTGAAATCTAGGTCAGAGCTAATCCTCACTGATGGGCAGTGTGCTTAAGCCACCACAAGTGTAGAAGTCTTTTCCCTATTCTCTTAAACTCATCACTTCAACAACAAGCAACAAATCTGCGACCAATAAAGACACTTGAAGCTTCATTAGGCCCCAGGCCACACTATGATTGGCTGTGTAGAAAGTTGTGGTTGCCATTTTATGTAATGGGGCACAGTTCCGGGGGTTTCAAAATAAATATTCAAAGCAATAGAAGGGCCCAGGGTAAAGGTACCCTGACCCCATGGGTGGAACACAGGGGTCTTTGTGGGACCCATTATATGTACAAGATGTTGAAAACTGTTTTTTCCCCACATGCAATATTTGCAAATCTGTCGCGATGCTCAGCGTGGCCCCCATGTAACATCGCGACGGATTCGCAAATATGGCTGAAATTAAAAAAATATATATACATTCACACACTCACTCAGACACTAATGTACTCACTCACAGACCCACTCACACTCTCTTACATCCACTCACAGACCCACTCTGAGACTCAAGCACCCACTCAGACACTCATGCACATACTCACAGACCTACTCAGACACTGACATACCCACTCACAGACCCACTCAGACACTCATGCACCCACTCACAGACCCACTCAGACACTCAAGCAGCCACTCACAGAGCCATTCAGACACTCATGCACCAACTCACAGACCCATAGAGCCACTGGTGCACCCACTCACAGACCCACTCAGACCCACTCAGACACTCAGGCACCCACTCACAGACCCACTCAGAGACTCACATTCCAACTCACTGATACACACAGACACTCACACACCCATTCACAGACCCACATGGACATTTACGTATCCACTCACAGACCTACTCAGACACTCGCACACACTCACTCACAGATCTACTCAGACACTCATGCACACACTCACAGACCCACTCAGACACTCACTCACTCACCCACACACAGACTCACTCAGACACTCCCACTCCCACTCATAGACCCACTCAGACACTCATGCACCCGCTCACTCACCCGCTCAGAGAGTCACATACTCATTCACAGACCCGCTCAGACACTGACCCACATACAGACTCATCAAGACACTCCCACTCCCACCCACAGACACTTACAGACCTACTCAGACACTCATGCACCCACTCACAGACCCACTCAGACACTCACATACCCACTCACAGACCCATTCAGACACTCATATACTCACTCAAATACCCTCTCAGAGACTCACATTCCCACTCACACATCCATACAGAAACATGCATCCACTGACAGACCCACTCAGAGACTCATGCACCCACTCACAGACCCACTCAGACACTCATGCACATACTCATAGACCTACTCAGACACTGACACACCCACTCGCAGACCCACTCAGACACTCATGCACCCACTCACAGACCCACTCAGACATTCATGCAACCACTCACAGACCCCTTAGACACTCACACAGCCACTCACAGACCCACTCAGACACTCATGCACCCACTCACTCACCCACTCAGAGAGTCACATACTCATTCACAGACCCACTCAGACACTGACCCATACACAGACTCATCAAGACACTCCCACCCACAGACACTCACAGACCTACTCAGACACTCATGCTCCCACTCACAGACCCACACAGACACTCATGCACCCACTCACAGACCCACTCCCGCACCCACTCACAGACCCACTCAGACACTCACATACCCACTCACAGACCCATTAAGGTACTCATATACTCACTCAAATACCCTCTCAGAGACTCACATTCCCACTCACACATCCACACAGAAACATATGCATCCACTGACAGACCCACTCAGAGACTCATGCACCCACTCACAGACCCACTCAGACACTTGTGCACATACTCATAGACCCACTCAGACACTGACACACCCACTCGCACACCCACTCGCACACCCACTCAGACACTCATGCACCCACTCACAGACCCACTCAGACATTCATGCAACCACTCACAGACCCCTTAAACACTTATGCATCCATTCACAGACCCACTCAGAGACTCATGCACCCACTCACTCACCCACTTAGAGACTCATGCACTTAATCACTCACCCACACACAGACTCACTCAGACACTTACATTCCCACTCACAGACCCACTCAGACACTCATGCACCTACTCACAGACCCACTCAGATATTCATGCAACCACTCACAGACCCCTTAGACACTCACGCAGCCACTCACAGACCCACTCAGACACTCACACACCTACTCATAGACCCACTCAGAGACCCATGCTCCCACTCACAGACTTACATAGACACTCAGGGGCCAATTCACAGAAGTAATCTGAGACAAAATCCTAAACTTACTACTTTTGGTATTCACAGAAGGCATTTAGTAGTAATAAAGTTAGGATTCCTAACTTTACTACTACTAAACTGAGACAAAATCCTAACTTTACGACTTTCGGTATTCACAAAAGGGATTTAGTAGTAGTAAAGTTAGGATCCCATCCTCCTAGGACCACCCCAAGCACAGTTATGGACAAAAATACAATCCCAACCAAAGGCCCTGCAAAGCATTATGGGACGAGATTCTAGAGTGCAGTGAATATTATTTACTATTCCAACTCCAGCCTACGCAACAGTAGGGATGGTGTTAGAATAGTAAACTATACTATTCCTTATGTTAGCGCGCCATCTACTGCAAGTCGATGTAATGACTTGCGTAGTAATGGCATTGCGTGGTAACAACACGGTCGTTGTAACAACTGCGTTGTCGTGTAGTTCCTATAGTACCCCTGCAGGACCTGCGCGTTTGGATAACATATACTGTGGGCTTGGTGGTAGACTAACTCTGTGCACCCCCACCGTATATGTTAGCCTGGTTTGCATTAGCTAGCTCACAGTGCCACTAGAATCTCCTCTTATCGGGGAGAGATTACTAGTTTCTGGCAACCTTAGATCATGACAACCCAAATTCCTCAGAATCGTGGAAACAATATACTACCTTTCACTCAGTCACTCGTGCTTACTTATTCGGTTTGTCTCAGAGAGTTACACAGAATAAACAGTCGGGCGTTTCAATAAGTATTTATTGAACAGTTGTTATTCTAGTGTAAAATATATGTGCTGCGGCAACCAGCAGATAATAGCAGAGATATATTATCAGCAGTATGATAAAAGCAAAGGGATAGAACAGTTCTACCATATTGCAATAATCATGAATACATACATGAATATAAAAGCATTATGCAAGTGCGCGTACTCCTACGATGCCTAACTAGATGTACCTGAGTGTACCTAGCATATGTGTAGGTCTAAAAGCCTAAGAGCCAAGAATCCTTCTAGGATTTAGTTGAACCCCCATACCTGAATAGAGAGAGTGTGGGACACCGTCCTGGTCTCGAGTTGGACACCCCGCAAGGGCTGTGTTAGACAGCTGTCAGCTGGAGCGACTGCATGCAGGAGCCTCAGCGTCTCTGGTCAGTGTGTCAGCATGGAAGTCTTGGTTCCCTCTCTCTTACCGGGGCAAGATGTGGTGTATTTATACCCTAAAGAGTCTCGGTCCTCAGTATGGTTTGTATTGATCTGTCGTTAGACATGAGGAAGACGTCAGGGGTGAACTTTGTACATACATATTATGCAGGTGGTGTATTCCTAGAGAGCCATGCATAATTGATGAGTACAGTGTGGGCCTGTGTTTGGGAAAAACCCTGCTGTATTCAAAACCACAAGATAGATAACGTTCAGCCCTCAGAGCACGTTGTGTACTAGCGAGGACCAATGTAGGCGAAAGATCATGCCTATATAAGGAATCATGACTATAATAGGACATGTACAGTTATGACCATAATTGGGCATATGCCGCTATGACCATAATAGGGCAAGTACGAATATGACCATATTAGGGTAAATATGAATACGTCCATTTTAGGGCATGTACGAACGGGTCTACATTAGGGCCTCTACACGGGACATAACAGCGTTGTAATGGCATCACGATGTAATGACCGCGATGTAAAGGTCGTTTCCCCCCAGGCACACACTGGTCCATATACTGACACACCCAGGTAGACAGTGATGCAGATTCTGACATACCCAGATACACTCTGATGCATACAGTAGTATGCCTAGGCACACACTGACATACATACACACCCAAGCAGACAATGATGGATACACTGACACACCCAGGGACACACTAATGCATACACTAGCACACCAAACAACACACTTATGCATACACTGACACACCCAGCCACACACTGATCCATAGACTAAGACACCCAAGCACACACTTATACATACAGTGACACACTCAGGCACACACTGATGCATACACTGACATACCCAGCCACAGTCTCATGCATACAATAACACTGCTAGGTATGTACTGATGCACACACTAACACACCCAGTGACACACCGACCCATTAAGTAAGAAACCCAGGCACACAATGATCCATATACTGACCCCCCAGGAAGACAGTGATGCAGATGCTGACACACCCAGATACACTCTGATGTGTACAGTTTACATACATACACATACACATCCAAGGAGACAGTGGTGGATACACAGACAATCCCAGGGACTCATGCATACACTAACACACCAAAGGACACACTTATGCATACACTGGCACACCAAGTCACCCACTGTTCCATACACTATCACACCCAGGCACACACTTATACATACACTGACACACCCAGGCACAGACTGATGTATATTATGAGACACCCAGGCACAAACTGACATATATTATGAGACACCCAGGCACACACTGATGCATACAGTTATACACCCAGTTACACACTGATGCATATGCTAACACAGGCAGACTGATTTAAACATGAAACATAACAGACTTAGAGTGGCTATAACATAGTGACAAAACTGTTTTGAAAGGCACTTAAATGCCTAAAATATGTAATTTAATAGTATAGTATGAAAAGCTAAATGTATTGATTTGTTTTTTCTTTCCAGACATCTACTTCTACTTAAAAACAGAGTTCTAATGTTGAAAAAAAACAGAAAGAAGAAGGAAACAGAGGAAACAATACTATTGCCTTACAACAAAGAAAAAGAAGGGACAAAGTGTGGACAATGTGGTTAAAGAGAAACGAGATGCTGGTAAGAAAACTAAAAAGTTTCTTAAAATAGTATGTGGAAAAATGCAAAGTGAGCAAAACCGTGCAAATAAAAAGGAAGGTTTCAAATCAGCATCAGAAAGGAGAAAACCAAGTGACGTTAAGAGTAAAAAAATCATATAAGAAATCAAATAGTTTAACAAGAAGAAAGAGGCAATTTAAGGAAATATGAGTCAGAATGTTTTGTAATAGGGTATTTCAGAACAATGAGGCAGTATAAAAGAAGAGAAACAGTCAAACAAAAAGAGCATGTGCCCTGAAGAGGAAGCCATTTATTTTGATTCTAAGCAGAATGAGAGCATTGGATAAAACAGTTTTGTCTATGAAGAGGTGCAGCCAAAAAACAGTCTTTTGAATAGAAGTCAATTCTGTAAAATCTTCAGAGGTGAATAGAAGCATACTGAGCCTTTCTTTAATGAAGAAAGCTTCTTCCAAGAGGACACAGTTCATGCAGTTGAAAAACTGGTTGATGTTATGAAGTTAAAGATGGTACTCCCATTGCAAAAGAGGAGGTGGTTCCTAGGAATGTTGAGGAAGTGATAGCTGAAGAGGTACAAGAAAGACTTAGACAGGGGCCTGTCTATAAATGGAACTGTAGCAGTATTTGCAGTGTTCTTCAGGAATCAAATGATACATTGAGAACTTTCCTACATGAGTTTCCATGCAATAGTCTGAAACAGAAAATTGCAAGTTTTCAGGGATTAGATCCATGGAAAGTAAGGAAGTATACTAATTTACAGGGACACTGGCATGTCTATCCAAGAAAGTGTGCAGAGCCACCTTTCATCACTTCAAAATGCTTGAAGTTCATCACTCTAAAATGCAAAATTTAGTTAGGCGACTTTACTATGTGAAAACTCTTGCTTTATGTTTAGGAGAAATGAATAGAGCTCTTTTGCATGGTACAGTAGCAGAGGTAGAAAAAGGTTGTAAAGATGCTCAGTTTTGTTTCTTTGGTCTTGAACAAGAGTCTAGGGAAAATGAGGAGTTGGTATTTGCAAGTGTAACGGAACAGGGCAAAGGCATTAGTATTGATAACTTTACACAAGAGTTTGCACATTTTTTCACAGTTTCTTCAGAGAAACCAGTCTGTTTTTGTATTTGTTGTTGAAACACTCACCACAAAAGCAAAACTCGCAATGTTGTTCTGTACTCAAAAACTGAACAAGAGAACAGAGATAAGTGACAAGAATTTGCTGTATATTTATTTGTAGAGGAATGCTTTGATTTGTCCACACGGCAAATTATATATAAGTATTGCTATGATAAGTTAGAGGATAACAAAATGCCAGCTACAGCAATACATAACCAGTTAGAACTAGTATCAATTCCAGAACAACTTCAAGAATTAAATGTTTATGAATCAATTCTCATACAATATATGCACCCATTCCAGGCAATAGTTTGTATGGAACCAAAGACAGGGAAGCTGCCGCCAACTGAGCTACAGAAAGGCCTTAAAGGAAGAGTTGTCTACTTACCTTTAGATTTTAAATGGAATATTGAAACTGTTGGGATAGATAGAGATATGAACCACTTATCATTCTAGTAAATGGTGTGCCTACCAAGAACAAAAGAATCTGGCAAGAGTTAGTGGATGTTAATAAAGTGAGAAAAGCAACATTATACCCAATAGAAAATAATATTTACTATAAAAATGTTGATGTTATTCAAGATGTAACTTGTATGCAGGATGAAACATTACCATCAGGTGGACAGATTGAAAAAGTGGATCAATCCAAATCAGATAACAATTATGAACACTATAGCATCCATCCACAGCATTCTAAAATGGTTATTGGTGATGCTATTGATCTCTTTCAAATGAAACAAGCAAAAGGAGCTCCAATGAGTGTGTGGGAGAAACGTTTAAAGATTCGCTGTTTTCTACAACTATTTCCTTCTGGGGCAGGAGGCCAGTATGATCACCGCTCCGAACAAATACCAACACCTGAATACAGATCAACCAGATTATATTCAATGGATCCGAGATTTCACCAGTGTATTACATACATATTCCATCTTCTATTTGAGAGTGACTTGTCTAGACTATCATGTGCTGTAAATCACATACTGAAGACAGGAGTATCCTACAAAATCTCTCTCCAAAGGAATGTATTGACAAAGTTCATGGGAAGGATGAGAAGTTGGAATAAAACTTGATCAATTTGATGGCGTGCCAACGTGGCACCAATGAGTATTGGTATCATCGTCATGGAGAACTGAAATGTATGTTGAGAAACCTAGGTGCTGCTACTTGTTTTGTGACACTGAGTTGTGCTGAGTACACTTGGGATGACCTGCTTGAATTTTTAAGAGAAGCAAACTCAAACATTAAGGACATCCAGGTGAAGACAGCAGGAGACATTTGCTCTTTAGATCCTGCTAATTTAACCAAAGGTTTCAAGCCATGCTGTCTTTCATCTGCAACAAAAGAACTCCTCCTCTTGGTGAAGTTAGTGATTTCTTTTGGCATAAAGAGTACTAAGCAAGAGGTGCACCTCATATTCACATGCTGTTATGGATAAAAGATGTACCGAAGTTTGGTACAGACAGTGATGACTGTACTCTCTTTCATAGAACAGTATGTGACATGCGCCATCCCAAAATTCAATGATGAAAAAGGCCTGAGACAATAAGGTTAGCGCTTTCAAACACATAGATGTGGCAAGTACTGTCGTTGAAAATACAGATGTAACAGAAAAGTTTACTTAAGATGTTTTGCAGGATTTCCATGACCTGTCATTTCCCAAGGAAGAGTGAACAGCTTTTTATCTGCAGTCAGACATACACTGACACGAAAAGCACTGAAAAACACATACAACCTGAGAAGAACAAAGGCCTCAAAGTATATTAATGACTATAACCCTGTGATTCTGAAAATGTGGAATACAAATATGGATATACAATTTGTTGCAGACAGCTCAATCGCTGTTGTTCATTATGCCACTTCGTAAATTACAAAATTAGATAAGACAGAGATGAAGGAGATGTGGGAGGTGATTTCTGCAAAAAATACTCTAACCAAGAAATTGTACAGCTTCATCTTGAAAATGCTTTCCCATTGAGAGACACTCAAAGTCAAGGGGAATTGTTTGGGTAATTCTAGGCCTTGGAAGCACACTAAATAGAGTGTTGAAGTCTTTCCCAGAAATGTAATGCCTAGCAGAATTCGACCTGGAAAGTACAGACATTGTGAAATCAAATATGTTGGACACATACTATCCAAGAAGGAGTACACATCTTGAAAACATGTGTCTAAATCAAATACTTCAACACTACCGATACAGAAGCAATGTCACAGAAAACATAGATGAAGGAGAATATGCAGTAGTTGATTGTGATGGTTGTTTGCTCCAACACACAAAAAGGAAATCTAATTAACCACAGAAAACTTAGTTTCCAAACTCCAGACAAAATTGCAATGCAACAAGAGAGACAGGAAAGGTTTGATTTAGAATAGTTAGTTGGACAACAGAATGATGGACAGAAAGAAATTTATATGGAAGTAAAAGCGAAAAAAGAGCATGGATTGCTCCACGAGAAGAATGAATGTAAATGCTCATTATTTAAGTCAATACTATTATACATCAGTGGTCAAGCTGGCACTGGGCGAAGGTTTTTAATTGAAGTTCTCACCACTTACCTGCAAAGGACTACAGAATCAAGTCTGTTGTGTGTAGTAACAGCACATCTGAATTAGCTGCACACAACATTAAAGGAATGACTTTACATCAACTACTTATGCTACCTGTTGAACATGATAATAAACCGGAGTATCAAAAGTTATTCAGTGAAGCTTGTCATGAACTCTCAAGAGTACTGAAGAAATGAAAACTTTTAATCATCGATTAGGTGAGCATGGTCTCAAACGTAATGCTTGCCTTCGTACACTTGAGAATGTAATAGATTTTAAAAACAGAGTATGACTTGCTGTTTGGAGGCAAGCACTTAATTGTCTGTGGTGACCTAGTACAACTTACCCCTGTCAAAGGACAGCCTGTGTTCAAGACACTTCTTCAAGATGAAACTCTGAATTCTTTGGGAAGTATTGGAAACATAGACATTTGGCTAAACTTCCAATACATGGAACTACTTAAGAATATGCGTCAAGTATCTGATGTGGAATATGGGAATATTTGGAAGGATATTAGATTAGGAGTTGGCAAAGGAGGGAAAACATTGCTTAGAAAGTCGACTATTTTCCTCAAGCAAGACAGCAGCACAGCTAATGTACAATTTTATTGAAGAAGGGAAATCCATAGTCTGCCTAATGACTACACTTCAGGAGTGCTTCAATTTTAATGAAGAATTACTAAAAGTAGAGAAAGAAATTTTTGGGGATATTACAGTAATCAACAAAATGGAACACCAGGGGTTACAATACAGCTTATTGCACAACTACAAGCAAAATTGGATTCATTGGAGAAATCTGTTTCCAGGACTGCAGGATTAGAAAAATGTTTACGCGTATGCAAACACTGTATAGTAATTTTGCAGCGTAATTGTAATGTTGAGGAAAGATTTGTAAAAAGTGCTATGGGTAAAGTGATTGATTTGAATAACTTTCCAAATAGGAATGAGATTGAATACTTAACAATAAAATTTGATCGGATTGATGGCATGAAGCAGATTGGTAGGTGTATTGTACATTTTTTGCTTGTAAAAGATTTGTTTGTCCGGCAGCAGCAGTTGGCAGCATCTCTAGCATATGCTGTAACTATCCAGAAATCCCAAGGTTTAAGTGTAGACACAGCTTTTATTAATATTGGTAGTAGTGTGTTCAAAGAAGGTTTGTCATATGTAGAATTGTCTCAAGTTAGAAGATTGTCCAGTTTGCTTTTGGTTGATTTTGATGATAGCAAAATAAGTGCTGATGTAAGTTGTGTCAAAGAGTACAATTGGCTAAGAAGTGTATATTCTCCTCGTTTAGATCAGTATCCCATTTATGAAAAACGGATAATCTGTCTGAAGTGAAAGAATCTACAGATGTTGCTGAAAGGAAGGAAAAGAAAGAGAACAAGGAAGATGTTAAGAAGAAAAAAACTGGAGAATGAGGGAAATATTGTAGGTTACCATTTGCCAAACTCTTCTTGTATCAACTGCTATGCAAATGTTGTTCTCAATATACTCTTTCATTTACCACATCTCATAAATGCAATTGAACTGAAACTACAGAAGAAATTATGTTCTGAACTGTGTAGTTTGCCGCAACGTTTACTTAGTGATAGGACTGTAATACATTGTGCTTCAAGCATTCGAGATCTTGTGGATCAGTACTATTTATTCACAACAGTCAAAATGATGCACATTAATTTAGAATGGTCATACTTGAAATCTTAGAAGAAGAAGAAATAAATATAGATGACTTATTTGGACTGAGATACAGTTGGAACCATCAGTGTGAAGATTGCTCATTTACATCTACCACTCAAACCAATTCTGAGGGCTTTCTGTACATAACACTTCCAGATTCCAAAACTGTATCTTTTGATAGATTGATCAAAAAGGCTAACTAAAATACGATCTGCCCAAATTGTAGATCAGATGTTATGTCTACATTGCATATGCAAAGAAGTGGAAAATACCTTATATTAATGATAGAATGATGCAAAGCAGATGGATCTAAACTGGAAACAGAAATTACAAACTTCAAAGCTGGACAAATATCAATTTCTGGTACAACGTATACTACTTTGGCTATCATCTTTCACGAAAGACTTAAAATATCACCTGGACAGTGTACGTCTATTTAAAGAGTAAAACTGGATGGATAGAATGCAATGACAGCAACCTTAAATGTAAACAAAAACTGCCTTTCAAACTACCAAACCCTTACCTTGTGTTTCTTCAGCCAAAGTTCTGAGGTGGATTACTGTTTAAAAAGTGATATATGGTATTTATTCTATGTGGTTTGTCAGTGTTTAAGACATCAATCGACCTACCAGGGGTGATATTTCAAATGGGTCTCCAAAATTCAAGTGTGCTTTATATCTATTAGTCGTATTTCGCCACTTCTAATATTAATAGAGATATTTTTAAGATATGCTTGTTGAGATTAGTTCAGTAACTATAGGTAAAACAATTGAATAACACTGTAGTGAGTGCAATGCATAGTGTCACTTATTTGTAGTGATATACTGTGCAGTTCTGGGTTTTTTCTACAGTATTTGTGATTGTTTTTTCCCCACTGTTGAAGGATGAATCTGTATACAGTACATCATTTATGGTATACAAGTATAAAAGCTGAGAACAGAAAAAAAGGGAAAATTAATGTTCTGTTACTGGAATTTTGTAAATGTAATACTAACTTATATTTATGTTCTTTTTCTTTTTCAACAGATGAATGACACCATCTACTGGAGTAAAGTAATTTCATAATTACTTCTTTATGTGCAGTTCAACAAACTTTCATTGTCAAGGTGTACACCAAGGGAGACTCTCATACAGCCACTGTAAGATCCAGACAAACACTGATACATTCACTCATATACCCAGTCGCTCACCCATTTAGCCACTCACTCACCCATACAGTCAGTAACACACCGACTCACTTACCAATACAGCTACTACTACATACACTCACTTACACTTACAGATACTCACACACCCACTCACTTACTCATTTAAATAGTAACACATGCAGTCACACACCTATACAGTCACTGGCACAAGCACTCACTGACCCATACAGCTACTCATACAACCAATCATTCACCTATACATCCCTAACACACCCAATCACTCTTGCATGTAACTACTGATATACCCAATTACTCACCCATGCAGCTGCTTGCACACCCACTCACGCACCCATACATAGCCACTGACTCACCTATATGGGTACCAACACAGCCAGTCAGTCACCTATACAGCTATTGACATGCACACTCGGTCTCCCATACAGACAGTGACAAAGCCACTCACTCACCCATACAGCTACTCATACATCCAGTCACTCACCCATACAACTACTCACATACCCACACTCTCACCAATGCTACCACTTACAGAGACACTCAAACTCACTCATCCATGCAGCACTCATGCAGCCATTCCTTCACCTAAACATCCACTCATGCACCCCCTTATTCACCCATACAGGTACTCACTTACCCACCCACTCACTCACCCATATACCTACTCACACATCCACTCACTCTCCCATGTAGCCACTCATACAACTACTCACTCACCCATATACCTACACACCTCAACTCACTCACCCATACAGCAACTCACACACCTACTCACTCACTCATACAGCTAGTAACACATGCACTCACTCATCCATACACCTACTGACAACCCACTGACTCACATATACAGTCACTCACACAGCCTTTCACTCACACATACATCTACTCTCATATCCAGTCACTCACTCATACAGCTACTAATACATATATTCACTCACTCATAGAGCCACTCACTCAACCACTTGCACACCCACTTACTCACTCATGCTCCCACTCGCCCACTAACACAGGAACTCACTCACTTATACCCTTTCTTATACATACAGAAAGATATAGTTTATCTTTATTTTAAACCAAGAAAGGTGGCTCTAATGAGAACCTTTGTTTTTTGTGATTTTTCAGAACAGTTTTTTCTTTATTTTGTGTTTTTTAACATTTTGTATTTTTTTGGTATTTTTTACAAATAAAATTGCCACTGGGAAAGGTTTTAACACACACACTCACCTACCCATACAACCACTCACACAGCCACTCATCCACCCATACAGCCACTCACACACCCACCCACTCGCTCGCCAATACAGCCAGTCACAGAGCTACTCACTAACCTTTACAGCTACTCACACACCCACCTATTCACCCATACAGCCATTCAAACACCCACTTTCACACCCATACAGCCACTCCAACAGCCACTCACACAAATTCAGACAGTCTCACAGTCAGTCAGGTAACATATGTTAGAAATACTATCACTCATTAGTAGTACTGAAAGAATAGTAGTTTAGCTTATGCAGTATCTTAGTATATATGTTTAAGTATCAGAAACCTATATATATATATATATATATATATATATATATATATATATATATTCACAGAAAAAAACCATAGGTTTTAGGGACAGTTATAGTTAGTTGGACATTTTACTCGTACAAAACCCGTGAAATTGCCCCGTTATAGTTAGTTCAGCTAACTATAACTCGCGCCCCGCAATGCACTGCTGATGATGTCACATATTACATCACTCATGACATGGTCAGTGACATCACTGATGACATCACTGATGACATCTCAAATGACATCACTGATGACATCATCCAGTGACTGTGTGTTTCTGTAAAGTTTAAATATTTTTAATATATATAGGAAAAGACGTATTGAAGAATGAGTGGGTGTGTAAGTGTCTGTATGGATGATTTAGTAGGTGCGTGACTGACTCTATAAGTGAGTGATTTAACGTATCTTACTGAATGCATGGGTTAGTGACTAAACTGGGTGAATGTCTGTATCCGTCTGTCTGTTGCTGTGTAAGTGGCTGCATGGGTTTGTGAATAGCTACATGAGTGTCTATAAGAGTTATTGATTTGTTGTCTGAGTATCTGTATGGGTGCCTGAGTGTTTGTGTGGATGGGGTGTGTGCGACTGTGCATAGATGTGTGAGTGGGTGATTCACTGGGTGGATGGTTTCAAGAGTGCATCTGTGATAGACTGTATGGGTGGGTAAGTGTGTGTAAGAGTGTGTTAGTGAGTGAATGTATGTCCCAGTGGTACATGTGTGAGTAACTACATATGTGAAAGGCAGTATATATGTGTGTTGGAGTATATAAATAGCTATAAGCGAGAGTGAGTGATTGTGATAGTGGCTGTATGGATGAGTGTGTGCTTGTATCAGTGATTATATAAGAGCGTAACAATGTGCTAGTATTTGTATGATTAAGTGAGCTGGTGTGTGTATAACTGTATAGGTGAGTAAATGGCAGTGTGTTTAATTATTTGCATGACTGACTAGGTGTGTGAGTACCTCTATGGATGAGTGGCGGTGTTTGAGTGTCTATATAGGAGTAAGAGAGCATATGATAGTCCTGTACTGAGTGACCATAAGTAAGAGTGACTGTACGGGTGAGTGAGTGGATGTGTGTGTGTAGACCTAAGAATCAGTGAGTGGGTATGTAGTTATTGGTGTTGGAGTGTCTATGGTTTTGCGAATGGCAGTCTGTAATTTAGATTGGGTGTATCAAAGGTTATATTAGGGTGTGAAGAGCTGCATCAGATTATCACGTGCATGATGTCATCAGTGATGTCATTTGAGATGTCATCAGTGATGTCATCAGTGATGTCACTGACCATGTCATGAGTGATGTAATATGTGACGTCATCAGCAGTGCATTGCGGGGCGCGAGTTATAGTTAGCTGAACTAACTATAACGGGGGAATTTCACGGGTTTTGTACGAGTAAAATGTCCAACTAACTATAACTGTCCCTAAAACCTATGGTTTTTTCAGTGAATTTCAAAGGTTTTTTAAATGCTAATTTCTAACTATAACATATCTGAAACCTATGGTTTTTTCAGTGAATTTCAAAGGTTTTTTAAATGCTAATTCCTAACTATAACATGTCTGAAACCTACGGTTTTTTCAGTGAATTTCAAAGGTTTTGTAAATGACAATTTTTAAATGTATTAATTGTTATATTAATTTTTTTCATACTGATTTACTACATTTTTAGAAACAATTTTTTTTTACATATTTTATTTTTTAAATTACATTGTAATTACATTATACATTACATTACAAAAAATACTTTCTCAGAATGAATTACTTTAGTTTAAATACTTTGCACATAGGCAATAGACTTTTAAGTACAGTAGTTACAGTTGTTGCAATGGGCAACACATTTTCAAACACAATGCAACATTCAGCTCAATGTGAATTTCTAGTTAAATGCAATTAGTTACTTTATGGATTACTTTTCTAACCACAGGACTGGATCCTAGATTCAGTCCTGGTACATCTCCTGTAAACAGTTGAGTAAGAGCGTTTTGGTTACAGTCGTGATTTTTAAGGAATATTATTGTATTTTAAAAGTTGACACTTAGAAACTTTTTCTCATAGAATCACCAATGTTATCCTATGGAAGGAAATTCACTTAGCAGGTAAAAACTGTTATCGTTACTTTTTCTTACTCAGTGTTGGATCCTGGATCCAGCACTGGTGCATCTCCTGTAAACAGTTGAAAGAATGCGTTTAAGTCATACAGGCGATTTTTAAGGAATATTTGTAGTTTGTGAAAATCGACACTTTGAAACTTTTCTGCTGAAAACCAGACAATGGATTCCTATGGAAGAAAATATAAGTTACTGGTAAGTACGGTTAAAATTACTTTTCAGGGTCAGTGCTGGGCTAAAAGATGCAGCACTGGGTTCTCTCCTGATAACAGGTGAGTAAATTGGAATTCGTACTTTGGTTGATTTTAGAGGAATATTATAAAGTTCCAAAACTCCACACTTAGAAGAATTTCCAAGTGAAACCAGTCAATGTTAGCCTATGAAGGAAATTCAAGTTACCGGTAAGTACGGTTAAAATTACTTTTCAGGACCAGTACTGGGCTGAAAGATGCAGCACTGAGGTCTCTCCTGATAACAGGTGAGTAAATCAGAATTCGGATTTCGGCTGATTTTAGAGGAATATTTGTATGTTTCAAAAATCAACACTTAGAAACTTTTTCAGCAAAAAGCAGGCAATGATATCCTATGGAAGGAAATTCAAGTTACTGGTAAGTACGGTTAAAATTACTTTTGAGGATCAGTACTGGGCTGAAAGATGCAGCACTGAGGTCTCTCCTGATAACAGGTGAGTAAATCGGAATTCGTATTTCGGCTGATTTTAGAGGAATATTTTAAAGTTCCAAAACTCCACACTTAGAAGAATTTCCAAGTGAAACCAGTCAATGTTAGCCTATGGAAGGAAATTCAAGTTACTGGTAAGTACGGTTAAAATTACTTTTCAGGACCAGTACTGGGCTGAAAGATACAGCACTGAGGTCTCTCCTGATAACAGGTGAGTAAATCGGAATTCGTATTTCGGCTGATTTTAGAGGAATATTTGTATTTTTCAAAAATCAACACAGAAACTTTTTCAGCAAAAAGCAGGCAATGATATCCTATGGAAGGAAATTCAAGTTACTGGTAAGTACGGTTAAAATTACTTTTGAGGATCAGTACTGGGCTGAAAGATACAGCACTGAGGTCTCTCCTGATAACAGGTGAGTAAATCGGAATTCGTATTTCGGCTGATTTTAGAGGAATATTATAAAGTTCCAAAACTGCACACTTAGAAGAATTTCCAAGTGAAACCAGTCAATGTTAGCCTATGGAAGGAAATTCAAGTTACTGGTAAGTACGGTTAAAATTACTTTTCAGGACCAGTACTGGGCTGAAAGATACAGCACTGAGGTCTCTCCTGATAACAGATGAGTAAATCGGAATTCGTATTTTGGCTGATTTTAGAGGAATATTTTAAAGTTCCAAAACTCCACACCTAGAAGAATTTCCAAGTGAAACCAGTCAATGTTAGCCTATGAAGGAAATTCAAGTTACCGGTAAGTACGGTTAAAATTACTTTTCAGGACCAGTACTGGGCTGAAAGATGCAGCACTGAGGTCTCTCCTGATAACAGGTGAGTAAATTGGAATTCGTAGTAAGGCAGATTTTAGAGGAATATTTGCACAATGGTGAAGGGAGGGGCGGGGCCTGAGGTGACATCTGTGCAAACGCGCCCCGTGGCGCGTTTTAAGTTGGGGGATTAAGTCCCCTTGAATCATGAGGTTCCCTAGGGGCCAACTAGCCCACCATGAACCTCCAGTATGCGCCAGGGGGCTGCGTTGCAGAGACGTGTAGAGAGACCACACCCCTTTTTACACCTCTCTGCAACGCAGCTCTGTGGTGCTTTCTGGATGTACCTGTTGGGCTAGTTGGCCCCAGGGACCCTCAGGATTGAAGGGGATTTAATCCCCCATCTTAAAACACGCCACGGGGCCTGTTTGCACACATGTCACATGAAGCCCCGCCCCTCCCTTCACCACTGTGCAAACGCGCCCTGTGGCGCGTTTTAAGTTGGGGGATTAAGTCCCCTTGAATCCTGAGGGTCCCTGGAGTCCAACTAGCCCACCATATACCTCCAAAAAGCACCACAGAGCTGCGTTGCAGAGAGGTGTAAAAGGGGCGTGGCCTATGTACACGTCTCTGCAAGGCAGCCCCTGGCGCATACTGGAGGTTCCTGGTGGGCTAGTTGGCCCCAGGGACCCCCAGTATTCAAGGGGAATTCGTTCCCCTCTGCAAACGCGCCAGGGCGCGTTTGCAGAGTACTGCAGGGAGGGGGCGGGGCCTGCGGCACGATGCCGGTCGTTTTTTTTTCCGTTTTTTTTTTTTTAATGGGAGGGGGCTGCATGGCCCCCTTCCCTGCCCACTTTTCGCCCCGGGGACCCCATCCCCCGGGGCCTGAGCATTTTTTTTTTTAATTTTAAAAAAAACGGGAAGAGGGCCGCGTGGCCCCCTTCCCTGGGCCTGTATTGGCCCCGGGGACCCCATCCCCGGGGCATGGCCTCGATTTTTATTTTTTTATTTGGAGGGGGGCTGCGTGGCCCCCCTCCTCAGGCCATTTAAGGCCCCGGGGACCCCATCCCCGGGGCCGGCCTTTCCCTTATTTAAAAAAAAAAAAAATTGAACTTTGGGGAGGGGGGCTGCGTGGCCCCCCTCCTGGGCCACTTATGGCCCCGGGGACCCCATCCCCCGGGGCCTGGCCTCACGTTGGAGACTGTGGGGGGTCCCCAATGCCCCCACAGTCCCAGCCGGCTCCCCGCCTCCTGCGGAAGCCGGCATTGCTTTTCCACATGGGGAGCAGCTAACATGCTGCTCCCCATGTGGAAAAGCAATTGGTTTGCATTTTGAAAGAGAGAGCAGGTTTCCTGCTCTCTCTTTCAAAATGCAAACCAAGTTTGCTATGACAGGACGGGAGCCGCGAGGCTCCCGTCCTGTCATAGCAAACAGCAGTGTCCCGGGGGTAGGCACCCCGGGACACTGCAGGAGCCGGCCCTGGGGGGTGGTGGTCCCCAGGGCCATCAAGGGTCCCCCTCCCATTCAGTGCACAGCCCCGGGGAGGTGGTGGTCCCCGGGGCTTGGGGGTCCATAACGGACCCCCATATTTAAATGTTTAGTGCCCCGGGGAGGTGGCGGTCCCCGGGGCATGTGGGGGGGCTGGAGCCCCCCACACAGGTTTTAAAAAAAATTAAAAAAAGAAGCCCCGGGGAGGTGGCGGTCCCCGGGGCTGCGGGAGGGCTCAGAGCCCTCCCGCCATCATTTTTAAATAAAGCCCTGGGGGGTGGTGGTCCCCGGGGCTTGGGGGGCCTTAGAGGCCCCCCTACATAAATTAAAACCCCCCACCATGCCCCCGGGACTTGGGCCACCCGGGGCCAATTACTATCGAAGCGCGGGAGACCGCACTTCGATTTTTTTCTTTTCGGCAGGATCCGCGCTCCCTGAGCGCATCCTGCCGATTTTTAAAAAAATAAAATAATTTTTTTGCCCAGGGGGTCCTTGTGGGACCCCTGAGCAGACCTAGGGGGTCAGGGTGTTTCTACCCTGCCCCCTTTGTGCGTTTTGCGCACTTGTTTCTGTCCCTCGGTTCTACCGAGGGACAAAATAACTGCCAACACTTCCTGATTTGGAGTGTTGACAGCCAATTAGCATGCATCTCGTGATCGGGAGGGTGCGCGAATCCGACGCGGCCATAGATATATATGTACTTTTACTTTTGATTTTCTCAGCAACTACTGAACGGATTTACACCATTTAACAAAAAGGGTTCTTTCTGAACCAAGAACTACCTCTTTGCCAAATTTGGTGTAATTCCGTTCAGCAGTTCGGGCTGTAGCCGTGTCTAAAGTTTCCTATGGAAAAATGAATGGGGAAAACGCGTTTTGGGACCCCCTTTTTCTCGGCCCCGCTTGACGAATCACCCCGAGACTTTCAGGGTAGGAGCGGACCGGAGTGCCCCACAAAGTTTGAAAATTTTGCGAAGATACGTCAACCGGCAAGAGAGTTATTTCAAATAGAATGTCGCGGATTTCCTATGGAAAATAGGTTCTAACTATAACTATCTACTGGCGACCGCCAGTAGATAATATATATATATATATATATATATATATATATATATATATATATATATATATATATATATATATATATATATATATATATATATGTTCCCTCTTCCTTTGTGGGTAACGAAAGAAACAGCACTCCTCGTAGCTTGGAATTTCGAGTTGATTTACCTGACGGACACACTCTAAAAGCATCAGACAGTACACAGAGGGGCCGATTCCGATCTCGGCCGGTAGTGCTCCGAATCGGATTCGGTTTTACCGGATCCGATCCGGAGCCCTATTTTCCGACCGAGTCGTACGCGCGTCCGGGCGAGCGAGTACGATGCGTATTCGCCGACCGACTCGTCCGGGCGACCCGACCGCTCCGACCGACTGGTTCCCGGATCGTACCGCTCCGACCGACTCGCTCGGACCCGATTCGCACCGCGCAATGGAGACGTTTTCCGGCCGGGTAAGTACGATGCGCACCTCGACCGCTCCGACCGACTCGCGCCGTCCGACTCGAACTCGCTGTCGGAGCCGTACTTTGGGGGTCCGTGTCGGACCCCCTGTACGCGTACCCATGCGAGGCGCACACAGGGGGGACCCATGGGTCCCCCTACCTGTGCGTGTACGCTGCGAGCGCTTCGCGGCGTACTCGCTGTAGGGGGCGCCCTTGTCTGCCTCGCACCCATTGAGGCAATGGGAGCCCGCGTACGCGTTGTACGACCGGCTCCCATTGACTTCAATGGGAGTCCGACCGACTCGTGTCCGGTGGCATACGAATGCATCGGACTCGTTCGGTCGGACTGCACGGGTCCGATTCGGTCGGAGATCTCTCCGAGGCCGGCTCGGTCGGAGAAATTACCGACACGAATCGGAATCGGCCCCAGACTGTCTAAACAAAGTATGTGTACTGCAAATCCTCTTAGCCCTTAATAGCTTATGGGCTGGTGGGAGGACTGGATCACGTGACTGGTTGTCCAATATCATAATGTGGCTCAGATACATTGATGACCTTTTTGTATTACGGAAAGGCGATCAGAAATCAGTAAAAGAATTTGTCACACAGATAAACAACAATGATCTTTTTTTTAAAAGCACGCCCAAGCGCACCTGAGTGTTTGTCACTTCCATCTGTGAACAAGGCTAGTATGCCGAAACGTCGGAATATGGAAGCAGGCGCTGCCAGACTTTGAAAATAAAGCCTCTGCTGCAGTATTGGGCCTCACTACTTGTGTGCTTACAGTGGTGTAATGATGGGCTGCTCCGTGCCCATTGCGTGAGGCCGCCTTGTAGGGTCCTGGGCTCCGGAACGGGGGCTTGTTTTTGGATTTGAATTGAGGAGCCTGACCCACTCGTGCACCCAACCTATTTAGGTAAAGGCTAATGTAGCGAAAAGGGATGGCGCGAGGAAAGGATTCAAGGAGGGATAATATCCTGCCATGATCGTGCTGCATAATGATGGTTTTGATTTCAAGTCAGAATGAAAATGAGAACACTGTGGTATTTTACCAATTCACCTGACTGCCTTTTAAAAGTATTCCACATCGACATCGGTGCTTGTGCTGTATGTAAATTACCAACATGGCAAATTACATCTGAGGACTTCCAGTTATTTCATCAACTGGCACAATGCACTGTGGGACTTGAAGTAAAGTGAATACAGTCATGTGACCTACCCTTTTTAAAAGCACGCCCAAGCGCACCTGAGTGTTTGTCACTTCCATCTGTGAACAAGGCTAGTATGCCGAAACGTCGGAATATGGAAGCAGGCGCTGCCAGACTTTGAAAATAAAGCCTCTGCTGCAGTATTGGGCCTCACTACTTGTGTGCTTACAGTGGTGTAATGATGGGCTGCTCCTTGCCCATTGCGTGAGGCCGCCTTGTAGGGTCCTGGGCTCCGGAACGAGGGCTTGTTTTTGGATTTGAATTGAGGAGCCTGACCCACTCGTGCACCCAACCTATTTAGGTAAAGGCTAATGTAGCGAAAAGGGATGGCGCGAGGAAAGGATTCAAGGAGGGATAATATCCTGCCATGATCGTGCTGCATAATGATGGTTTTGATTTCAAGTCAGAATGAAAATGAGAACACTGTGGTATTTTACCAATTCACCTGACTGCCTTTTAAAAGTATTCCACATCGACATCGGTGCTTGTGCTGTATGTAAATTACCAACATGGCAAATTACATCTGAGGACTTCCAGTTATTTCATCAACTGGCACAATGCACTGTGGGACTTGAAGTAAAGTGAATACAGTCATGTGACCTACCCTTTTTAAAAGCACGCCCAAGCGCACCTGAGTGTTTGTCACTTCCATCTGTGAACAAGGCTAGTATGCCGAAACGTCGGAATATGGAAGCAGGCGCTGCCAGACTTTGAAAATAAAGCCTCTGCTGCAGTATTGGGCCTCACTACTTGTGTGCTTACAGTGGTGTAATGATGGGCTGCTCCGTGCCCATTGCGTGAGGCCGCCTTGTAGGGTCCTGGGCTCCGGAACGGGGGCTTGTTTTTGGATTTGAATTGAGGAGCCTGACCCACTCGTGCACCCAACCTATTTAGGTAAAGGCTAATGTAGCGAAAAGGGATGGCGCGAGGAAAGGATTCAAGGAGGGATAATATCCTGCCATGATCGTGCTGCATAATGATGGTTTTGATTTCAAGTCAGAATGAAAATGAGAACACTGTGGTATTTTACCAATTCACCTGACTGCCTTTTAAAAGTATTCCACATCGACATCGGTGCTTGTGCTGTATGTAAATTACCAACATGGCAAATTACATCTGAGGACTTCCAGTTATTTCATCAACTGGCACAATGCACTGTGGGACTTGAAGTAAAGTGAATACAGTCATGTGACCTACCCTTTTTAAAAGCACGCCCAAGCGCACCTGAGTGTTTGTCACTTCCATCTGTGAACAAGGCTAGTATGCCGAAACGTCGGAATATGGAAGCAGGCGCTGCCAGACTTTGAAAATAAAGCCTCTGCTGCAGTATTGGGCCTCACTACTTGTGTGCTTACAGTGGTGTAATGATGGGCTGCTCCTTGCCCATTGCGTGAGGCCGCCTTGTAGGGTCCTGGGCTCCGGAGCGGGGGCTTGTTTTTTGGATTTGAATTGAGGAGCCTGACCCACTCGTGCACCCAACCTATTTAGGTAAAGGCTAATGTAGCGAAAAGGGATGGCGCGAGGAAAGGATTCAAGGAGGGATAATATCCTGCCATGATCGTGCTGCATAATGATGGTTTTGATTTCAAGTCAGAATGAAAATGAGAACACTGTGGTATTTTACCAATTCACCTGACTGCCTTTTAAAAGTATTCCACATCGACATCGGTGCTTGTGCTGTATGTAAATTACCAACATGGCAAATTACATCTGAGGACTTCCAGTTATTTCATCAACTGGCACAATGCACTGTGGGACTTGAAGTAAAGTGAATACAGTCATGTGACCTACCCTTTTTTAAAAGCACGCCCAAGCGCACCTGAGTGTTTGTCACTTCCATCTGTGAACAAGGCTAGTATGCCGAAACGTCGGAATATGGAAGCAGGCGCTGCCAGACTTTGAAAATAAAGCCTCTGCTGCAGTATTGGGCCTCACTACTTGTGTGCTTACAGTGGTGTAATGATGGGCTGCTCCGTGCCCATTGCGTGAGGCCGCCTTGTAGGGTCCTGGGCTCCGGAGCGGGGGCTTGTTTTTTGGATTTGAATTGAGGAGCCTGACCCACTCGTGCACCCAACCTATTTAGGTAAAGGCTAATGTAGCGAAAAGGGATGGCGCGAGGAAAGGATTCAAGGAGGGATAATATCCTGCCATGATCGTGCTGCATAATGATGGTTTTGATTTCAAGTCAGAATGAAAATGAGAACACTGTGGTATTTTACCAATTCACCTGACTGCCTTTTAAAAGTATTCCACATCGACATCGGTGCTTGTGCTGTATGTAAATTACCAACATGGCAAATTACATCTGAGGACTTCCAGTTATTTCATCAACTGGCACAATGCACTGTGGGACTTGAAGTAAAGTGAATACAGTCATGTGACCTACCCTTTTTTAAAAGCACGCCCAAGCGCACCTGAGTGTTTGTCACTTCCATCTGTGAACAAGGCTAGTATGCCGAAACGTCGGAATATGGAAGCAGGCGCTGCCAGACTTTGAAAATAAAGCCTCTGCTGCAGTATTGGGCCTCACTACTTGTGTGCTTACAGTGGTGTAATGATGGGCTGCTCCGTGCCCATTGCGTGAGGCCGCCTTGTAGGGTCCTGGGCTCCGGAACGGGGGCTTGTTTTTGGATTTGAATTGAGGAGCCTGACCCACTCGTGCACCCAACCTATTTAGGTAAAGGCTAATGTAGCGAAAAGGGATGGCGCGAGGAAAGGATTCAAGGAGGGATAATATCCTGCCATGATCGTGCTGCATAATGATGGTTTTGATTTCAAGTCAGAATGAAAATGAGAACACTGTGGTATTTTACCAATTCACCTGACTGCCTTTTAAAAGTATTCCACATCGACATCGGTGCTTGTGCTGTATGTAAATTACCAACATGGCAAATTACATCTGAGGACTTCCAGTTATTTCATCAACTGGCACAATGCACTGTGGGACTTGAAGTAAAGTGAATACAGTCATGTGACCTACCCTTTTTTAAAAGCACGCCCAAGCGCACCTGAGTGTTTGTCACTTCCATCTGTGAACAAGGCTAGTATGCCGAAACGTCGGAATATGGAAGCAGGCGCTGCCAGACTTTGAAAATAAAGCCTCTGCTGCAGTATTGGGCCTCACTACTTGTGTGCTTACAGTGGTGTAATGATGGGCTGCTCCGTGCCCATTGCGTGAGGCCGCCTTGTAGGGTCCTGGGCTCCGGAACGGGGGCTTGTTTTTTGGATTTGAATTGAGGAGCCTGACCCACTCGTGCACCCAACCTATTTAGGTAAAGGCTAATGTAGCGAAAAGGGATGGCGCGAGGAAAGGATTCAAGGAGGGATAATATCCTGCCATGATCGTGCTGCATAATGATGGTTTTGATTTCAAGTCAGAATGAAAATGAGAACACTGTGGTATTTTACCAATTCACCTGACTGCCTTTTAAAAGTATTCCACATCGACATCGGTGCTTGTGCTGTATGTAAATTACCAACATGGCAAATTACATCTGAGGACTTCCAGTTATTTCATCAACTGGCACAATGCACTGTGGGACTTGAAGTAAAGTGAATACAGTCATGTGACCTACCCTTTTTAAAAGCACGCCCAAGCGCACCTGAGTGTTTGTCACTTCCATCTGTGAACAAGGCTAGTATGCCGAAACGTCGGAATATGGAAGCAGGCGCTGCCAGACTTTGAAAATAAAGCCTCTGCTGCAGTATTGGGCCTCACTACTTGTGTGCTTACAGTGGTGTAATGATGGGCTGCTCCGTGCCCATTGCGTGAGGCCGCCTTGTAGGGTCCTGGGCTCCGGAACGGGGGCTTGTTTTTGGATTTGAATTGAGGAGCCTGACCCACTCGTGCACCCAACCTATTTAGGTAAAGGCTAATGTAGCGAAAAGGGATGGCGCGAGGAAAGGATTCAAGGAGGGATAATATCCTGCCATGATCGTGCTGCATAATGATGGTTTTGATTTCAAGTCAGAATGAAAATGAGAACACTGTGGTATTTTACCAATTCACCTGACTGCCTTTTAAAAGTATTCCACATCGACATCGGTGCTTGTGCTGTATGTAAATTACCAACATGGCAAATTACATCTGAGGACTTCCAGTTATTTCATCAACTGGCACAATGCACTGTGGGACTTGAAGTAAAGTGAATACAGTCATGTGACCTACCCTTTTTAAAAGCACGCCCAAGCGCACCTGAGTGTTTGTCACTTCCATCTGTGAACAAGGCTAGTATGCCGAAACGTCGGAATATGGAAGCAGGCGCTGCCAGACTTTGAAAATAAAGCCTCTGCTGCAGTATTGGGCCTCACTACTTGTGTGCTTACAGTGGTGTAATGATGGGCTGCTCCGTGCCCATTGCGTGAGGCCGCCTTGTAGGGTCCTGGGCTCCGGAACGGGGGCTTGTTTTTGGATTTGAATTGAGGAGCCTGACCCACTCGTGCACCCAACCTATTTAGGTAAAGGCTAATGTAGCGAAAAGGGATGGCGCGAGGAAAGGATTCAAGGAGGGATAATATCCTGCCATGATCGTGCTGCATAATGATGGTTTTGATTTCAAGTCAGAATGAAAATGAGAACACTGTGGTATTTTACCAATTCACCTGACTGCCTTTTAAAAGTATTCCACATCGACATCGGTGCTTGTGCTGTATGTAAATTACCAACATGGCAAATTACATCTGAGGACTTCCAGTTATTTCATCAACTGGCACAATGCACTGTGGGACTTGAAGTAAAGTGAATACAGTCATGTGACCTACCCTTTTTAAAAGCACGCCCAAGCGCACCTGAGTGTTTGTCACTTCCATCTGTGAACAAGGCTAGTATGCCGAAACGTCGGAATATGGAAGCAGGCGCTGCCAGACTTTGAAAATAAAGCCTCTGCTGCAGTATTGGGCCTCACTACTTGTGTGCTTACAGTGGTGTAATAATGGGCTGCTCCGTGCCCATTGCGTGAGGCCGCCTTGTAGGGTCCTGGGCTCCGGAACGGGGGCTTGTTTTTTGGATTTGAATTGAGGAGCCTGACCCACTCGTGCACCCAACCTATTTAGGTAAAGGCTAATGTAGCGAAAAGGGATGGCGCGAGGAAAGGATTCAAGGAGGGATAATATCCTGCCATGATCGTGCTGCATAATGATGGTTTTGATTTCAAGTCAGAATGAAAATGAGAACACTGTGGTATTTTACTAATTCACCTGACTGCCTTTTAAAAGTATTCCACATCGACATCGGTGCTTGTGCTGTATGTAAATTACCAACATGGCAAATTACATCTGAGGACTTCCAGTTATTTCATCAACTGGCACAATGCACTGTGGGACTTGAAGTAAAGTGAATACAGTCATGTGACCTACCCTTTTTAAAAGCACGCCCAAGCGCACCTGAGTGTTTGTCACTTCCATCTGTGAACAAGGCTAGTATGCCGAAACGTCGGAATATGGAAGCAGGCGCTGCCAGACTTTGAAAATAAAGCCTCTGCTGCAGTATTGGGCCTCACTACTTGTGTGCTTACAGTGGTGTAATAATGGGCTGCTCCGTGCCCATTGCGTGAGGCCGCCTTGTAGGGTCCTGGGCTCCGGAACGGGGCTTGTTTTTTGGATTTGAATTGAGGAGCCTGACCCACTCGTGCACCCAACCTATTTAGGTAAAGGCTAATGTAGCGAAAAGGGATGGCGCGAGGAAAGGATTCAAGGAGGGATAATATCCTGCCATGATCGTGCTGCATAATGATGGTTTTGATTTCAAGTCAGAATGAAAATGAGAACACTGTGGTATTTTACCAATTCACCTGACTGCCTTTTAAAAGTATTCCACATCGACATCGGTGCTTGTGCTGTATGTAAATTACCAACATGGCAAATTACATCTGAGGACTTCCAGTTATTTCATCAACTGGCACAATGCACTGTGGGACTTGAAGTAAAGTGAATACAGTCATGTGACCTACCCTTTTTAAAAGCACGCCCAAGCGCACCTGAGTGTTTGTCACTTCCATCTGTGAACAAGGCTAGTATGCCGAAACGTCGGAATATGGAAGCAGGCGCTGCCAGACTTTGAAAATAAAGCCTCTGCTGCAGTATTGGGCCTCACTACTTGTGTGCTTACAGTGGTGTAATGATGGGCTGCTCCGTGCCCATTGCGTGAGGCCGCCTTGTAGGGTCCTGGGCTCCGGAACGGGGGCTTGTTTTTTGGATTTGAATTGAGGAGCCTGACCCACTCGTGCACCCAACCTATTTAGGTAAAGGCTAATGTAGCGAAAAGGGATGGCGCGAGGAAAGGATTCAAGGAGGGATAATATCCTGCCATGATCGTGCTGCATAATGATGGTTTTGATTTCAAGTCAGAATGAAAATGAGAACACTGTGGTATTTTACCAATTCACCTGACTGCCTTTTAAAAGTATTCCACATCGACATCGGTGCTTGTGCTGTATGTAAATTACCAACATGGCAAATTACATCTGAGGACTTCCAGTTATTTCATCAACTGGCACAATGCACTGTGGGACTTGAAGTAAAGTGAATACAGTCATGTGACCTACCCTTTTTAAAAGCACGCCCAAGCGCACCTGAGTGTTTGTCACTTCCATCTGTGAACAAGGCTAGTATGCCGAAACGTCGGAATATGGAAGCAGGCGCTGCCAGACTTTGAAAATAAAGCCTCTGCTACTTGTGTGCTTACAGTGGTGTAATGATGGGCTGCTCCGTGCCCATTGCGTGAGGCCGCCTTGTAGGGTCCTGGGCTCCGGAACGGGGGCTTGTTTTTTGGATTTGAATTGAGGAGCCTGACCCACTCGTGCACCCAACCTATTTAGGTAAAGGCTAATGTAGCGAAAAGGGATGGCGCGAGGAAAGGATTCAAGGAGGGATAATATCCTGCCATGATCGTGCTGCATAATGATGGTTTTGATTTCAAGTCAGAATGAAAATGAGAACACTGTGGTATTTTACCAATTCACCTGACTGCCTTTTAAAAGTATTCCACATCGACATCGGTGCTTGTGCTGTATGTAAATTACCAACATGGCAAATTACATCTGAGGACTTCCAGTTATTTCATCAACTGGCACAATGCACTGTGGGACTTGAAGTAAAGTGAATACAGTCATGTGACCTACCCTTTTTTAAAAGCACGCCCAAGCGCACCTGAGTGTTTGTCACTTCCATCTGTGAACAAGGCTAGTATGCCGAAACGTCGGAATATGGAAGCAGGCGCTGCCAGACTTTGAAAATAAAGCCTCTGCTGCAGTATTGGGCCTCACTACTTGTGTGCTTACAGTGGTGTAATGATGGGCTGCTCCGTGCCCATTGCGTGAGGCCGCCTTGTAGGGTCCTGGGCTCCGGAACGGGGGCTTGTTTTTTGGATTTGAATTGAGGAGCCTGACCCACTCGTGCACCCAACCTATTTAGGTAAAGGCTAATGTAGCGAAAAGGGATGGCGCGAGGAAAGGATTCAAGGAGGGATAATATCCTGCCATGATCGTGCTGCATAATGATGGTTTTGATTTCAAGTCAGAATGAAAATGAGAACACTGTGGTATTTTACCAATTCACCTGACTGCCTTTTAAAAGTATTCCACATCGACATCGGTGCTTGTGCTGTATGTAAATTACCAACATGGCAAATTACATCTGAGGACTTCCAGTTATTTCATCAACTGGCACAATGCACTGTGGGACTTGAAGTAAAGTGAATACAGTCATGTGACCTACCCTTTTTAAAAGCACGCCCAAGCGCACCTGAGTGTTTGTCACTTCCATCTGTGAACAAGGCTAGTATGCCGAAACGTCGGAATATGGAAGCAGGCGCTGCCAGACTTTGAAAATAAAGCCTCTGCTGCAGTATTGGGCCTCACTACTTGTGTGCTTACAGTGGTGTAATGATGGGCTGCTCCGTGCCCATTGCGTGAGGCCGCCTTGTAGGGTCCTGGGCTCCGGAACGGGGGCTTGTTTTTTGGATTTGAATTGAGGAGCCTGACCCACTCGTGCACCCAACCTATTTAGGTAAAGGCTAATGTAGCGAAAAGGGATGGCGCGAGGAAAGGATTCAAGGAGGGATAATATCCTGCCATGATCGTGCTGCATAATGATGGTTTTGATTTCAAGTCAGAATGAAAATGAGAACACTGTGGTATTTTACCAATTCACCTGACTGCCTTTTAAAAGTATTCCACATCGACATCGGTGCTTGTGCTGTATGTAAATTACCAACATGGCAAATTACATCTGAGGACTTCCAGTTATTTCATCAACTGGCACAATGCACTGTGGGACTTGAAGTAAAGTGAATACAGTCATGTGACCTACCCTTTTTTAAAAGCACGCCCAAGCGCACCTGAGTGTTTGTCACTTCCATCTGTGAACAAGGCTAGTATGCCGAAACGTCGGAATATGGAAGCAGGCGCTGCCAGACTTTGAAAATAAAGCCTCTGCTGCAGTATTGGGCCTCACTACTTGTGTGCTTACAGTGGTGTAATGATGGGCTGCTCCGTGCCCATTGCGTGAGGCCGCCTTGTAGGGTCCTGGGCTCCGGAACGGGGGCTTGTTTTTTGGATATATATATATATATATATATATATATATATATATACTGACCGCCAGCAGGTAATATATATATATAGGGCAAGGCACATGTCACCCTCTCCTCTATATAAAATTCCAACCCGTGGGATGGGCTTCTCTCCCCCAAAAATATAAGTGCTCCACCCACACCCCCGGACCCTGACTTACCCTGGTTTTTTTTAATAAAAGGTGGAAGGCCACCATTTTTGGGGAGGTTGTGAGTCCCTGGATCCTTCAAGGATCCATGGAGCTGATAAAAATTGTTTAATTGTTTGCCCTGGGGAGGAGGGTTCCCTCTGTGACCCCCCACTCAGGCCTATGGGGTCAGGGTATCTCTACCCTGCCCCCTATATGTTTTGTTTTAGCTTTATCTAGGACGGGGACTGAGTTCCTGAGTCCTAAGATGGCCGATGGCACATCCTTCTTCAAATGGTGGTAGCCAATCAGATCCCATCTAGAGATTTGTCGGATCCTCTGCGGCATGATATATACATGAATTGTAAACCTTAATTTCTCAAAAGCTACACCAAATCACAAAAACATGCTTTCTGAACCAAGATTAAGCTTTCTGCTGAATTGGGTGCAGTCGTGTTCAGCCGTTTCGGCTGTAGCTGTGTCTAATAGTCATATGGAAAAATGAATGGAGAAAACACTTTTTGGGAGCCTCACTTTTTCACATCATTTGCTTCATGGATCACCCAGAAGCGTTCCAGGAAAGAGCTGAGGTGGATGATTTTTTTAAAAAACTTTTTGTGAGGATTCGTCAAACTGGGCCAAAGTTATTAGCAAACAAAAAAATGCGTGGTCCTAACTATAACTGCCCATTGCAATATATATATATATATATATATGTATGTATATTACCTACTGGTAATATCTTTTGCCAATATCTTTGGCGCCGTATGACGAATCTTCGCGAAATTTTCAAAACTAATGGTTCACTCTGGTCAGCTCCTGTTCTGAAAGTTTCGGGGTGATTCGACAAGTGGGGGCTGAGAAAAAAGGGGGGTTCCCAAAACACATTTTCCCCATGTTAATTTCCATAGGAACTTTAGACACGGCTACAGCCCGAACTGCTGAACGGAATTACACCAAATTTGAAAAAAAGGTAGGTCTTGGTTCAGAAAGCGACCTTTTTTTTAAAATGGTGTAAATCCGTTCAGTAGTTCCTGAGAAATTCAAAAAATAAAAATATTGATATCTGAGAACCAAGTCACAAGAAAACAGTAAAAAAAAAGATTAAAAACAAGAAAAGGGGGCAGGGTAGAAACACCCTGACCCCCTAGGCCTGCTCAGGGGGTCCCACAGGGACCCCCAGGCCCAAAAAAAAGCATTTTTAAAAAAAACAAATTGGCAGAATTCGCGCTGAGTGCGCGAATCCCGCCGAAATTTTTTTTAAAACGAAGCGCGGTGTCCCGTGCTTCGTTTAATTAAGCCACCTGGTGGGCCAGGTCCCGGGGGCAATCACAATATATAGTGCGGGGGCCTGTGGGGGCCACTGCAGCCCCCGGGGCGCCACCTCCCTGGTGCATTAATAATTACATGCTTGGGCACGCAGCCCCCCCGCAACCCCGGGGACCGCCACATCCCCGGGGCTCTGATTTAAAAAAATGTGATTTAAAAAAATGTGTGTGGGGGGCTCGAGCCCTCCCACACGGCCCCGGGGACCACCACTTCCCCGGGGATTTGTACTCGAAGGGAGGGGGGCCACGCAGTCCCCCTCCTGGAGCCTCTACGGCCCTGAGGACTGCCACCCCCCAGGGCCAGCTCCAGCAATGTCCCGGGGTGCCCACCCCCGGGACTTTGCAGTTTGCTATGGGAGGGCGAGAGCACAGCTCCCCCCTGCCATAGCAAACATCTGCTTCATGGAAGCGAGAGCAGGAAATCCTGCTCTTGCTTCCATGAAGCGAAGCAGAATTGCTTTTGGACAAGGGGAGCTGCTTGCTAGCAGCTCCCCTTGTCCAAAAGCAATACCGGCGCCCGCAGGAGGTGGGGAGCTGGCTGGGACCATGAGGGCATTGGGCCTTCCCCCGCGGTCCCCAACGTAAGGCCAGGCCTCGGGGGATGGGGTCCCCTGGGCCATAATTGGCCTCAGTAGCGGGGCCACGCGGCCCCCCTCCAAAAAAATAAGAATAAAGTCTGGCCAGGCCCTGGGGATGGGGTCCCCGGGGCCAATAGTGGCCCAGGGAGTGGGGCCACGAGGCCCCCCTTCCATTTTGATTTTAAAAAAAAAAAACAGATAAGGCCGGGCCCCAGGGCATGGGATCCCTGGGGCTAAAATTGGCCTCAGGAGGGGGGCCAAAAATAAAGACTGGGCAGGCCCCGGGGGATGGAGTCCCTGGGGCTAAAAGTGGCCCAGGGAAGGGGGGCCACACAGCCCCCCTTCTTTAAAAAAAGGTTTTGCTGGCCCTGGGGGATCGGGTCCCTGGAGCCAAAACCGGCCTGTGGAGGGGGGACGCACGGCCCCTCTCCCCTATAAATAAATAAAAAACAAGGAACAGCCCCAGCCCCAGGGATGGGATCCCTGGGGCTGTATTTGGCCTGGGCAGGGGGGCGGCACACGCCCCTCTCCCTTTTCAATTTTTTGGTTTTTTTAAATGGCTAAGGCCCCGGGGGATGGGGTCCCCGGGGCCCAAAAGAGTTAATGGAAGGGGGAACACACAGCACCCTTCCTAAAATAAAAAAATTTAAAAAAGAAAACCGGCAACTCGCCAGAGGACCCACCCCCTCCATGCACACCTATGCAAACGTGCCTCCTGGCACGTTCTGGGTTGGGGGATTAAGTCCCCTTGAATCCTGAGGGTCCCTGGGGGCTAGTTAGCCCACCAGGTACCTTCAGTAAGCCCCACACAGTGGGATTGCTGAGAGGTGGTCCGAGGCCACGCCCCTTTTTACACCACTCTGCAAACGCGCCTATTGGCGCACTGCTGGTGGGGCGATGAGGTCCTCTTGTGTCCTGAGGACCTATGGACTAAAGTGGACTTCATCCCCCGAGCAGCAGTGCACCAGGAGGCGCGTTTGCAGAGAGGTGTATAAAGGGAGCGTGGTCTCGGACCAATCTCAGCAATCCAGCTTTGTGGGGCTTACTAGAGATAACAGGAGGGCTAGTTGGCCCCCAGGGACCCTCAGGAGACAAGGGGACTTCATCCCCCAACCAAGAGCGGGCCAGGAGACGCGTTTGCAGAGTGGTGGAGAAAGGGGGTGTGGCCTGTGTCCACCTCTCAGTAATCCCACTATCTGGGGCTTACTGGAGGTATCAGGTAGGCTAGTTGGCCCCTAAGGACCCCCAGCAGCAAAGGAGACTTTAATCCCCTTCCCAGAGCGCGCCAGGGAGCGTGTTTGCAGAATGGTGGGCAAAGGGGGCGTGGCCTGCAATGAGTACTTACCAATGCTGCTGTGTGGGACTTATTGGAGGTAATAGGAGGAGTAGTTGGCCCCCAAGACGTCCTTGGGGGCCAACTACCCCTCCAGTTACCTCCAATAAGTCCCACACAGTGGTATTGCTAAGAGGTCTTTGGAGGCCACGCCCCCTTTCTCCACCACTCTGCAAATGCGCCTTCTGGCACACTACGGGTTGGGGGATGAAGTCCGCTTTACTCCTGAGGGACTTTGGGGACCAAGAAGCCCTCCTGGTACCTCCTGTAAGTCCTACGCAGCAGAATTCACTTACTGACCGCTTTTCAGGGGTTTCTAACACTTCAATTATTCCTGAACTTGCTGTCAAAGTTCCAGCCTCTATATTTTCCAGAAAGTGCTTTATTTTAATATATGACCATTTAAGCACCAGTATAAAGATAAGACAGGCTCGTTGTACCATTTCTTCTAGGAATATCATAAAAAGCTAACAATTGAGTTCTTTGTTTAAGAATCCATTGGAGTACTTTGTACCGCACTTTCTTAGGATCCTTAACTATTCTTGTTGGGTCCTTGATTTTATACTCTATTAAGATTTTGTCCATGAAAAAAATTATCTATTTCCGAGGTATCAGATTGCGTAATAGTATTCTCTTATGTTTGGGAGGGGCAGTCCTCCCTCCTCGGTCAAGGAATTTAAAGTGCCTAGTGCCAGTCTTGGTGTCTTATTAGACCACAAAAAGGATGAAAACAAACTATCTATCTCTTTAAAAAAAGACATTTGTAAAGCGCACGGGGCTGCTGCGAATAAAAAGTTAAAAAGTGGAAGAATTGACATTCGTATGAGCGCCACTCGGCCTATGATTGATAATGGAAGTTGATTCCATCGTGCTAAAAGGTGCTTAACTTTTTGTGTCAGGGGAACATAATTTAAGTGGAACAGCTCCTCTACTCTTTCTGTCACGTATATCCCTAGATAGCTCTTCGGGCAAGAGTTGTACGTTACCCTGAAATTTGGCAATAGAGCATCCACGGAGCAGTTGCATAATATAATCTCCGTCTTGGTCTTATTTATTTTGTACCCACCTATTGCTTGGAATTCCGAAAAGATCCCTAGGATCTCCTCTTGAGTACGTTCCCTGGAGTTTAAAAAAAGAACAATATCATCAGCGTAGAGTTTTATATTGGTCATACCCTGCAACGGTGTGGTATCTGGCATTTTTTGTCTGATAGCTATTTATTTGAAAGGTTTTATGTAGCGCTGGCTAGACCCGGGGGTATCAGAGCGCTTTACATGAGCAGAATCAGTACAGGAAAAAAGAAAAAACAGT
The DNA here is from genome assembly GCA_963921515.1 of Calotriton arnoldi. NCBI lineage: Eukaryota > Metazoa > Chordata > Amphibia > Caudata > Salamandridae > Calotriton > Calotriton arnoldi. Next base: position 267,450 of record CAWUFW010008061.1, read on the forward strand.
TGTTCAACAGCATAAATCTCAGACAGGCAAGACTAAAAACATATAAATTAAACAAATGGTCAAAGAGCTATATACATGAATGGGGCAATCAAGGAAAGCAATTTACACTGAAACAAGTAACGCAGGTAAAGCTCAATATAGAGTAAAAGGGGGAACAAAAAATTCTGGGCAGGTCGGAGGGTGAAGAATAATTAGATTAAAATAGATGGGTGAGAAAAAATTGAGGGGGAGAAAGTAGTATCGACGGAGAGAGATTTTAGGAGGAGCTGGGTAAGGGTAGGAGATGGGCGAGGGGAAAGAAGGGGGTCTGGAGAGAGTAAACAGGGTGATGTTTTAAAAGAGGGGGGGAAGAGAGGTGAGAGCCAGTAAGAGAGTACAGGAGAACCAGATCGGGGGAGGCCGAGTATAGCGTAAAAGGCAAGGTTATGGACCCAAGTATTTGCTGAGAAGGTGATGTTTGAGGTCTTTTTTAAAGCTGTGGTAGGAGGGATTACATCGCAGGTCCTTAGGGAGAGCGTTCCAGATGATCGGGGCATTCCCAGAGAAGGAATGAGATTGTGTGGTTTTCTTTTTGAATGGGGGGGATGAGGAGGAGAGCGTTAGTGCTTCTCATCGGTCGGGAGCAGCCCGCTTTTTTGAGTTTGTTTGTGAGGTACAACGGGGTTTTTTGGTGAAGAGCTTTGTGCGTAATGCATGCAGTCTTGTAGGAGGATCTTCCTTCAACAGGTAGCCAATTAAGGGCTTTAAGGGCTGGAGAGATGTGGTCAAAATGTTTACAGTCAGTAATGAGCCTGGCCACTAGGTTGAGCACAGATCTGAGGGGGGCTAGGTGTACTTTGGGGGGTTCCGGTGAGGATAGCGTTACCATAGTAAATTTTCGAGAGGGCTAGTGATTGGACAACCCATTTGAAGTCGTCAGATGGAATGAAGGGTTTAATTTTCTTGAGATGACGGAGAGTGAAGAGAGATCCTTTAGCCGAGTTTTTTATGTGGTCGTTAAGGGTTAGGTTTTTGTCAATGGTGATACCAAGAGATTTCACCGAGTTGGATAAGGAGAGCGAACAATTGAGGGCATTAAGGTCCGCGATCCAGGCTTGGATGGGGAACCGGTTGTTTTTTGTAGAGAAGAGAATGATTTCAGTTTTTTTAGGGTTTAGTTTGAGATGATTGGAGTAGAACCAGGATTGGATCTTACTCAGGGTATTGTTTAGATGAAGTACATGAGAGTAGATGAAGTGCCAATGGTTCTATAAAAAGGGCGAATAAAATAGGGGAAAGGGGGCAAACTTGCCTTGTACCCCGATTTATTTGACAGGAACCTACATTTATAGAATTAATTAATATTTGCGTCTGTGAGCCTTTATAGAGTCTTCTTATTAATTGTATGAAGCCTCCTGGGAAACCAAACATTTCAAAGATCAAAAATCAAAGGCTTTCTCATCGTCTAAAAAACACACCTGAGCCTCGATACTATTCTTGTGAAAATAATCTAGGGCCTCTATTAAAAATTTCGTATTTGTCGATAGCTGTCTCCCAGCCACAAAACCAAATTGATCTGCATGAATAAGTGAACCCACAATTCTGTTAAGCCTGTTTGTAAGAAGTTTTGTGAAGATCTTATAGTCAACGTTAAGAAGACTAATAGGTCTATAAGAGTTGACGTTTTCCCTATTTTTACCTTTCTTCAAGACGCTGACTACCACAGCTGTATGGAAAGAGGCCGGAGGTTCCCCTCCTTTAAGTAAGTGGTTAGCTAATTTTAGGATTTGTACATTAAGAATTGGGGCTAATCTTTTATATAATTCTGCTGGTAATCCGTCCTCCCCGGTTGCTTTACAATTTGCTAATGAACCAATCACCAATTCAACTTCCTCAATGGTAAGTTCCTCGAGTAATGATTCTCTAATATCATCATTCAATGAAGGGATTGGCAGATTGTCGAGGAAGCCTGCGATAAGGTCTGGAGACGTTTGTCGGTCTGACTGATAGATTTCCCTGTAATGTCTCAGAAAGGCATCTCCAATGTCTTTAGTATTAGTTAGTTGTATATTAGATTCCTCGTCCTTAATACTTTCAATTCTATTTTTTACCTGCTTTTCCTTTGCTTGCCACGCATGTAATTTCCCTGTGTACTCACTCTCTTCATATACCTTTTGAAGATAAGCCCTGCTCAATGCATCCCCCAGCTGGTAATAATAATCCTGCATCTGTAGTTTCACCTGCAGCAGTTCCTGTTTTGTTTTAAAATTTCTATGCTTCACGTGCTCATTATTTGCCTGCACGAATCGTGCCTTAATCTTTAATCTTTCTTCTTTTTTAGCCTATTGTTGCGGGATTTCTTTTGATGTAATTATCCCTCGTAAAGTGGCCTTAAATGCATCCCACACTATGTTTATTGGTGCTGAATCTGTATTGTTGGAAAAGAAAGTGCTAATCTCGTTGGCTATTTCCAAGCACCAGCTCTCATTTTCTAAATTCAGTTTATTAAAATGCCACCTCATGGGCGTTTCCGCCCTTGGTCCTACTCCCACTATTTCCACCTTAATTAAAGCATGGTCTGAAAAGGCGTTCGGGATATGATCGTATGTATTATTCTTGAGGCTGTGTGAGATAAAAAAACATCTATTCTGGAAGCTGTGTCATACTTTGCCATACAAAAGGGGGGGTGATGGACGGAACGTTTGAGCCAATCAAACACTCACCCCCAGTCAACTGATCTGGGTTTAATCCATCATCATTCTTTAGCTCACTCCACCACCCCAGTTCAGACATGGCCATATGCAAATCAGTCTGACCCTGTGCCTCATGGGAACAGTCCAGCCCGAACTGCCAAGCCATGTCTTCCCTGGACCGGAAACAAGCATCCTAGGACCGGTTTCTGGCATTTCAGCCGTCATCAGCCAGGCTTGCTTGAATCCAGTGGCAAAGTGAGCAAGGGACCCACGTCTGGGCATACCCCCGCCAACTTAGGGCGAACAAGCGATACAAAAGGGGATGATGGACGGAACGTTTGAGCCAATAAAACACTCACCCCCAGTCAACTGATCTGGGTTTAATCCATCATCATTCTTTAGCTCACTCCACCACCCCAGTTCAGACATGGCCATATGCAAATCAGTCTGACCCTGTGCCTCATGGGAACAGTCCAGCCCGAACTGCCAAGCCATGTCTTCCCTGGACCGGAAACAAGCATCCTAGGACCGGTTTCTGGCATTCCATGTCTGAACTGGGGTGGTGGAGTGAGCTAAAGAATGATGATGGATTAAACCCAGATCAGTTGACTGGGGGTGAGTGTTTGATTGGCTCAAACGTTCCGTCCATCATCCCCTTTTGTAATACTTTGCCGAAAAGCATGAAAAGTACGGTTTTCCTGGGTTTTCGGAGCACCATCGATCTATCAAATCTAAGGACTTTTTACAGCTAGCCAAGGCAATGGCCACCTGGGGCTTGTTTTGTTTTCGAGCCTTCTTAGAGGAATCAACTGAGGGATCCTGGAGAAAGTTAAAATCACCCCCCCATATAATAGGGCCGGCAATACAGGAAAGTGCCTTCTTCAGCTGTAGCAGGGGTAGAGGGTTATCTAAAACTGGGGCATAGATTGTGGCCAAAGTGAGATTTGACTGATTTAAATTTCCATGTTCGAGAGCCCACCTACCTCCCGGGTCCGACTGAGTGCTTTTTACTTGGAATTGTACATGTTTCCCTATATATATCCCTACCCCCTTCTGCGCACATCCTGCGTTCGCTGAACAGTAAAAGCCAGCCCATTTCTGGAAGATTTTACTCGCATCCGAAGCGCTCCAGAAATGGGTTTCCTGTAACAGAATAGCATCCGGATTGTGTCTTCTGAAACAGCTTTCGATTGCCTGCGCCTTGCGCTTGTTATTCATGCCATTAGCATTAAAAGAAAGGACCGTAATGTTTTCCTTACTCATAATTAGTTTATTAAAAGTTGGCTAGTGGATTTATGCACCTCCCCTACAGATGCTACCCTCCACCCTACGTGTCTCAGAGGTGTATAACTTTGTGATTGGCACAGCTGTGCTAAAGTGCATATATACATCTGCAGGAGACACAAGTCTAAAATGCGAGAAATAGCAAATAAATAGCAGTAACATTTACAGTATCTAGAATATATAAAGTGACTGGTGCTAGCATATATCAAAAACCACAGGCGCGAACTGAAGATGTATAGCATACTGCTAACTATTAAATCTCTGTAAAATGCGCAAGGCATCCAAATGGATTTCATAGCAGTCAAAGTGCTTGTGAAGCATATATAGTACTTATGATAACTAAAGTGGCTAGTGCTAACATAAGTCAGATCTACCTCATCGCTATATAAAGTGCCTTGTGCTATAGCTGGTAACCTCCAATTTAGAATCTTAATGAACGAAAGTCTACAGTGTAAGCTTATAGAATCTAAAATGGTTTGTACCAACATATATCCAGAATATATCAGGACTATATAAAGTGCCCCGTGCTAGATCAAACAACATCCAATTTGGGTCCTTAAAAAACAAAATAACCTAAAATGCTTATATAGTGTGCGAATAGCGAAGACAGTGCCTAAGGTATATAAAATATGTAAGTTCTTACTAGAACTAACACTAAGGTGGACCAGACCTACAGGCGTATGCCATAGCCATACTATGCCAGAATTCTTTAAGAAACTGGTAAACAGGTCACCGTATGGTACGCTATGAACATAAACCGGTTTATACTGCAGGTATAAGATACTAGTTGTGCTCCCTAGCAGCTGGTAACTATAATGTGTACAAGATTTATAAAGAACCTCAAACATCCTGCGATGGCAAAAAAAGCCTAAAGGGCATCGAGATTTTCAGTAAAAAGCACAGGTGGCATAGGTCTCCTAACCGGCTTAACCCTTATTATAATTTCCATTTCAAAAAGACACTTGTAAATCCTATAGTGTTTAAGCTCATAGATTAATTTTTTTGAGCACACATGTGAGAACTCTCTTTTTTGTAAATGCTTCACCCCCTCCCCCTCCTTCCCTGCCCCCCTCCCTCGAAGGATGGAATTGCCCACTATTCCCTCTTTCCTCCCCTCTTGTTGGATGCCATATTGTTGCATCCCTTTGCACCCTTTGGCTCATCCCCCGTCCACCCTTAAAACAGACAAAGTGCTGAGCTAATTAACTGCTTGCCTGTCCTCTTCCCGGCCCTCTGTATGGGCCAAAAAAAAAAAGGGGGATCTTAATCCCACCCAGCTGGCAGCTCTGTAAGAAGTAATTGAGCATTGTGAATGTCTGAAAAGATATAGAATTTCCCTTTAGCCAGTTCTTTAAGTTTCGATTGCTGGACAATAGCCGTGATCCAGCGCGAACCCAAATAAATGATTAGGGATAATTATTCAATAACATCATACATTGGCCCATACTCATTCACCCAAAATCCCTGATGCGCTGGTGTCAAGTTTGTTAACTTTTTCTTCAACTTATTCCTGTTATTTATACACAAAATTTAAACATCTTGTAATTTTATTCAACTTTTCATCGACTTGTTCGATGGACCAATTAGTTGAAGAGTTGATGGCAATGGTAATTTCTTCAGATAAAGGTTAACACTTTATAATAACTAATTAAATGACCACAAAACTCTCGGTGTGATTTAATAATTTTATCTAGCAATTAAAATTACTTATAGCGATCATATCCTCAAACATTGGAGACCTCATAGGAGAGAATAACAAACTAATCACAGTAACAACGGAAATATCATTCAAAATATACGTTGCACTGAGTGGATAGATGAAGAGACATTAGATACACAATAATCAATCTCTTAAAATCCAAAACGATTGCGGAGGGGATAGATGAAGAGACAAAAGACACACATATCAAAGGAAACAACCGGAAAAAAGTTCAAATTTCTACAATGTTAAGTAGATAAAATACAAACCCGGAGGATCTGTAAGGGAAAACCACCACCCAGGCCTAGGCGGTAGTGAGTGACCCCTGAACCAAGAGTCAGGGATCAAAGACTTAAGAACCAGGACAGGGACAGGACAGGAACATCTATGCCTCTCAGCTCACCGACGAAAACAGCGACGCTTCCCTCTCTCAGCCTACGTGACCCTTGAAGCCTGCACACCACACCATCGGTGGCCTAAACCACACCCCTAAAGTACCAATTCTTATACCCTAAAGGAACATGTCCGTCCCATGATGATTGCTAATTTCGCATTTTCTAGCTAAGGGATTGGTGGGATTCTAGGGGTGGAATGTCACCCCACTATGAAATCATCTACTTTTGACTACACCACTGTTCTAAACATTTTTTATACAGTCATCAATGCCTCTTCTCTCCCATGAGAACATATGTATCAACATTTTAACAATTTATTAAATTCTACAACTTCAGGTTCCATTCCCACGATGACACTGGCGTTGGCCGCTTGTCAATGTTCATGTCCTTCACCAGGTCACGTTTTTTTCAGCTTTGCTCAGCAGTTCAATCATGTAGTCAAATGGTTCCCACTCGCCCTCTTGTTCACCCGCCCTTACTGTGGCTAACTTAATCATCATGGAAAACTCGTCCATTACTAAAAGAACAGAAAAACGAACATTATTAATTATGTGATAATGTAATTTTCACGGTTTACCCCCATCTTAACTCTACTTTATGTTAACGGTTAGCCTAGCATAGCTTAAGCAGAAAAGCGGCATTATTCATTAGTATAAAGCAACACACGCCATGCTTTTTACGAAAAACACCTGCGGCCTTGCCATGCAAACCTCTTGAATTCATTCAAAACACAAAATTATTACATTTACGGTTATTTACGCATTAGTTCTAGTTAGTTCATGCATTTTATAAAGCAGTCTTCCCATGTGTAGTGTAAGTGTGCACATTAGTCGTTTAACACTACTTACTGTTAGTCCATATTAAAGGGTGGTTCGGTTGAGCTGGTTTCTTTTCGCGAAATCCTGCTCCATCAATCCCCCCTCTGATGGCTTTTAAGAGCCATCATAAATACTCACCATACCGAGTGCCACCTTTTATGTTGTCTAGCATTTACTCTCTTTTTCTTCTTTTATGGCACTCTCGTCTAACTCTTTCATCATGTCATACTATTCTCCTTTTACTTTTTCTAACTCTATTTCTTCTCTTTTTCTCTTTCTTCCTTTGCTTTTATTCTTTTTGTTTTTCGCATCTTTTTTTCTCTTACATATTTGCAACATTTATATGTTATTAATATTACTAGAACTACTATTGCTACAGAAAATATTGGGATTATTATTTTTCCTAATAAACTATTTCCTAAGATAGAAAACCATGTACTTACTGCAGAGAGACTCTTACCAAGTCTCTCCCAAACACTATCAACCTCCAGTTGGGTTAACTCATCATGTAATTTTGTAATATTTCTAATATATCCTTCTATCCCTTTACTTTTATCCGGGATATAGGTACAGCAGTGTTGAATTTTCAACATGCTACAGACTCCACCCTCTTTTGCCAAAAGAATATCAAGGGCAAGTCGATTTTGTAAAACCATTGATCTGATTGCCACCATTTCGGTATCAATCATCAAGAAACCACCAGCAGTATCTGTTGATTAACGATCAACCACTGTGGATAATTTACGCATTTTGTGTGCATTTATAACAACTCCAACTGAGGGTATCAGTGCACCAAAGATATCACCTACTATTTCTGAAAAACTTGGGGGGATATTACCAAGAATTTGTGATAATTATCGCAAAGCGCGCTTAGCGCTGGTTTTTTTATCGCCGGCTATCGCTGGATTTCATCGCGGAGATAACGCGTTATTATCAACGCTTATCTCCAAGGCGATAGAAAATCCAGTGATAGCGGCGAAACCCAGCAATAGCGCGAGAAATCCAGCGATAAATTCAACGCGCTAAAGCTTGCTAATAGGCAGGTGAGGACTTAACCTTACAATCCACCTCCCATTGACTAGAATGGTTAAGTCAGGTTTTTAGCAGGTGTTAGATTCCAGCGATAATCGCGGTTAGCGCGAATTTTTGTATCGCTTTGCGGGCATTGCTAATAGGGGGCGGTTGTGTTTGCGACTGTTTTCAGTCACTTTAAGTTGGGAACGCCTACTTTGCATGTCATTAGCGATATATATCGCTGACATGCAAAGCGGCACCAAAACGGTCGCTTTCGCCATAAAGCTGTCGCTAACAGCTGTTAGCGACAGCTTGTTAATAGGGCGATAGAAATATTGCCGCTTTAGCGGCAAAAAGTGCCGCTAAAGCGGCGATAAGGCCCTTGCTAATATCCCCTTTGCTCTTTTACTTCGTATTAGTCCTTGTTTTATTTCATTGGCACTATTGTCCCCATGGTCTTTATGGTAGACCTTTGGAAAGACGATCCCAAAATAACAGCTTCCGTTCCCACGTGCTGGTAACCTATAATAGGCTTTCTTGCCACACACATAATAGATTCCTGGGAAAACTGGGTCAGTTCCACCTTTCAATCCCCATCCTCCAGTAATTTGGAAAGTATGCTCCCATTCACTAGTGCCAATACAGTAATTATTATAGTTAGTCCTTGATCTATATAAACAAAGTTTCCCCTTTCGTGACCAGTCCAGGGACATCACAGCGTATGTCTCACCCTTCTCATAATTTCCTTCTCTAAAAGCCCAAGGTGGTGCCTGTGTTTTCTGTTCATTAGCTTTCTTCTGGAAACTTGCTCTTCTATTCTCTACCATATCTAAAAATAATTTTTCTTCATCATGTAAACTACAGGTTAAATTGTTTTTGTAGGCATATTCTATATCTAAGGTTTTAGTGATATGGAAAGATTCTCCCATATAACGAGCATTTTTAGCACTTACTACTTTATTCAATTCCTTTATGATTGGTATTTCTGAAAATACTAAATCTATATCAGTATATTGATAATCCAGCTTACCAGTCATATAAAATAGGCTGCTGAGTACACTACATGACACACCATAGGTTAGAGAAAGATGGTGATAGGTTACTCCTTCAGAGACAGACATAGGTAATTTCATTCAGACATAACAATCACTCACGTTCATAGTGTTAGTATACTCATATAACAACTTGGTAAAGACATTTAAAGAAAAATCACTAATTGATTTATCATGATGGTGAATACTTCCATTTATTTGTTCTATATTAGTATATATACGTGTTTTAGACACATCTTTCATTCCTTCAATTGTCATATCATTAGTATTATTTCCAATATTATTTACACTAAAAATAGGTAAGATAACAATCAACAGGATCCATATAAGCGTTAATAGGAAAACGCTACATAAACATGTTTTAATACATCTACGTTTTAGTCTAGAATTTGGTTGTTCAGTCACTTCTACTTCTGCCATTTTGATGTACTACCAAAAAAAGAAAAATATAAAAATCTAACAATTTTCTAGTCTAAAATTCTAATTTTCTCAAAAATATGGTTCTGTGTAATCCTACACTTAATGACTTTCTTCTTTACCCCTTTCTTTTTATTTAGGGGCCGATTCCGATCTCGGTCGGAGGCGCACCCAATACCATTCGGTCGGGAAAAAAGCCATGCGAATGCCTGTTTCCCGACCGATCCGTACAGCAGACCGAACGAGTAAGTACGATGCGCACAACAGCACAGAATCCGGCCGAGCCGTACTCACCCAATCCAGGTCCTGTTCTCCGACCGAGGCGAATCCGGAAACGCTGAATCGAGTCGCACGGAAGGGAAAATGCTGCTCCGTCCGGCCGAACAAGTACGATGCGCTTTCCGTACGCGCCGAACCCATCGCTACGCACGGCACGTCAATGCATCCGGGAGAGGCGCACATAAGCTCCGATCCGCGCCACAACACGATCCACGGCTACGAGGCGAACACGCCAGCGACGAGGACGACGCGAAGCGACGAGGACGACGCGAAGCAACGAGAAGGACGAACGACACGAACCAACCATGAATCCCTTCGTCCCGATCATACCAATATTCTACATTTACTACCGGAACAGGCACGGACGCGTACGGCGCAGAAGGTAAGTCAGACACCAACCACAAAACACATACAACACGTACACGACACATCACACACACACAGAGGGATGCAGAATTTACTCACACCAGCAACAGCAGCACCATAGGGGCGGGATGCCCATCACCAATGCCACATATGCACACAGGGGCCTGAATGCGCACCACCACCCCTACCCAGGGGGGCCGGATGCCAACCACTACTACCACCCTTAGCCAGGGGGTGCCAGATGCCCACCACCACTACCACCCTCACCCAGGGGGGCTGGATGCCTACCACTACTACCACCCTTACCCAGGGGGGCTGGATGCCTACCACTACTACCACCCTTAGCCAGGGGGTGCCAGATGCCCACCACCACTACCACCCTTACCCAGGGGGCTGGATGCCTACCACCACTACCACCCTTACCCAGGGGGCTGGATGCCTACCACTACTACCACCCTTACCCAGGGGGTGCCAGATGCCTACCACTACTACCACCCTAAGCCAGGGGGCTGGATGCCTACCACTACTACCACCCTTAGCCAGGGGGTGCCAGATGCCCACCACCACTACCACCCTTACCCAGGGGGCTGGATGCCTACCACCACTACCACCCTTACCCAGGGGGCTGGATGCCTACCACTACTACCACCCTTAGCCAGGGGGTGCCAGATGCCTACCACTACTACCACCCTTAGCCAGGGGGTGCCAGATGCCCACCACCACTACCACCCTTACCCAGGGGGCTGGATGCCTACCACCACTACCACCCTTACCCAGGGGGCTGGATGCCTACCACTACTACCACCCTTAGCCAGGGGGTGCCAGATGCCTACCACTACTACCACCCTAAGCCAGGGGGCTGGATGTCTACCACTACTACCACCCTAAGCCATGGGGGGCTGGATGCCAACCACCACTACCACCCTTAGCCAGGGGGTGCCAGATGCCCACCACCACTACCACCCTTACCCAGGGGGTGCCAGATGCCTACCACTACTACCACCCTTAGCCAGGGGGGCTGGATGCCTACCACTACTACCACCCTCACCCAGGGGGCTGGATGCCTACCACAACTACCACCCTCACCCAGGGGGGGCTGGATGCCTACCACTACTACCACCCTTAGCCAGGGGGGTGCCAGATGCCCACCACCACTACCACCCTTACCCAGGGGGGCTGGATGCCTACCACTACTACCACCCTAAGCCAGGGGGGCTGGATGCCAAACACCACTACCACCCTTACCCAGGGGGGCTGGATGCCTACCACTACTACCACCCCCACTCATAGGATGGACAATGCATGACACAACCAGCACACCACAACCTAGGGAATGCAAGAAAAAGACATCCCCCCAACACCATGACAAGCGTGTGTAGACTGTGTCAAATGCCTACAACACTGAACATGACTTTGAACATACAATCTGACCCCCTAGCACATGTGCCACACATATATGTGTGTGTCCCCCACAATGCAAGCAGGCCATGACCACTGTGGCAATGGGGTCCAAACCCCCATCATCACAGTGACCAAAAGGTAAGTGTGGGGTCCATAGCTGAAGCACATTTTGAACAGTGTGGCAATGGGGTCCAAACCCCCATCATCACAGTGACCAAAATGTAAGTGTGGAGTCCATAGCTGAAGCACATTTTGAACATTGTGGCAATGGGGTCTAACGCCCCATCACCACAGTGACCAAAAGGTAAGTGTGGGGTCCATAGCTGAAGCACATTTTGAACATTGTGGCAATGGGCTCCAAACCCCCATCATCACAGTGACCAAAAGGTAAGTGTTGACAAAGAAAGAGCTGCAACTGCCAAACTGCATGGATGATTCCTGGTCACAGAACATAAAACACATCAGTGGCAAAGTAGTGCATGTGTCCCATTGCAACATAAATTGGGGGAGCCAAATACTGCAGTGCAAATAAGACATACCTTTGGCCATGTGCAGACAAACAACACCCATGGGGGCTGACACTGTCAACATTCATCAATGATGCAATGACAGAAGTGACCATCAGAATGCAGACCCACATATTTGCACAAATGGGCACACAAATTCAGATACCCTGTGGAGACTGTAGATGTGAGGTGAACAGATACCATACCATGGCAGCAATGGGACACACAAACCATGATCATTGTGCTGACCGATGACCTAGGAGTCCCAGGGACAGCAGGGGAAAGCCACCAAACTACATACAGCCAATGGCACACCCAAGATATGCCAATGCAGTGGTGCAGATGCACAAACACAAACAGGCAGACCCACACTGCACATCATACACAACAGGTGAGGGGGGGGGTGCCAGTGTCCCCAGGCAACCACACAACACATTAGGAGACCTGAATACCAATCATACAGATGTGCATACAGTGCCACACAAAGGTAACTCATGGATCCAAATCCCCTATGTGGGCAAGCAGGCATTGTCAGATGAGAGGGAGCACAAATCACACATGTCACACAGGCACGTAGGAACAGCAACTGACACAGCAAGACACAGACACACCACAGCACTACCCCCAGGGCCCCCACAATGTGGTGACCCTGGGCTGCATTACAATCCCACTGTGATGACAAAGCTAAATGTCGTTCACACTGTGAACCACAGTCATGTGTCCTGAGCAACAAACTACCATCACACCTACACAAACACAAATCAATCAGCATGGTCAGTAAGCCAAGGCCAACATGGAGGCAGGGGCCTAGCCGGGCAACAACTCTCATCTGCACACACTCAACACCACACCACTCGACCTCCAACAATGTGCAGCAGTGAAGCACACATGCACTGGTGACATTGCACATGCACCCATGACTATTCCAGGGTGGTGGGTGGGAACCAAGGTGCAGAAACACATCACACATGGCCACTCAACAAGACTCCTGAACGTCTGACACACTGCACACTACGCTGTACATGGACATGACGGCAATACCACACCAACCAATGGGATCCCAGCCACAGTCACACACCAATGAAGAAGCCAAGGTCACCCACAAAGAACACACATAGACAACAACCAACATTGCAGCCCGGACCCTGAGGAGTGCCAGCAGTCACACACACAATGTGTCACAATCACTGAAAGATAACACAAACTGGAAATCACATGACAGGGGCAAACAACAAGTGCCAAGGGGAAACCTGACTGTGACCCATCTGCGTCTGCACACAAACTCAGCCCTGACAGCAAACACACCTATGGGTGACACCCTGATGACCAGTAATGTGCCATGCACCCACATCACAGAGAACCCAGTGAGAAGACTTTGGGGGAACATAGGTCAACTCAGCAAGCATCACAAACAGGTACAACACTAGGGATCACAGCATGCACAGCTAAACGGAAGTGAACACACAGACATGCACATACAACACACACCTTGGGCGCAGGCAATGTCACAGGAGTACACACTGCCATGAGGGGACTCCACTCCTGTGTGAGGAAAGCTGTGCCATATGTTGCCTCAGTAGGGCCCCATCATGTCAGCTGAGCACTTGGTCACACAATCAACAATTAGCACCAAATGAGGGCTCCCGTCACATCAGCCTGGTCATGGAAGTGCCAACGAAATCATCAGCACAGATCCAACACACTTGTATAGCAATGTTGCACCGACAACACAGATGAGTCCTTCCCCATTGATGCCCAAACCTGCATGTCCAGTGGAGATGGCCACACGGTCAGGGAAGTAGACGAATTGAACAATGGCAGGCACAACAGATGTGCAGGGGTGGAAGCCACAGATGTGAAATAGCTAATCTAAGTAGGAAATCCCATTGCCAAATACTGAACACATGACACCCTCAGATGCTGCTATGGATGACATGGATACACCACAGGATAGGACACATTCCCCCTGGACCACATGGGTTCCTGCACTGTAACACTTCATTATCATGAGACCAAATATCACCATCACTGCAGCAAGGGCATGGTTAGCATCATCAACAACATGTACATCAGAAGCATAAGCACTAGAGAACAGAAAGTTGCTTTATTCAGCATATGTGTGTAATGTAAACAAAGTCCAGAAAAAACACAAAGGCCAATGGCCAGTCCATTGTCAAAGTCCAAACAGGGTGACAGTGGCAGATGTCACCCTACGCATGCCTGCACAAAACCAGGGACAATCCACTAGGAGGGGCAACCGGGGGGGCAGGCCAGGCACCGCAGGGACAGGATCAGGGCTCACAAGGAGGAAGCAGGGAAGGGGTGGTGGGTGCTGGAGAGCCACTGACAACTGCAGTGGAGGTTTCTGACATGGTGTGTGCCGGCACAACTGGGGGGCATGACTCAGATGGTGTGGGTGCCGGCACGACTGCAGTGGACCCTGCAGATGGAGTGGACAGGTCCGCCACTGCAGTGCCCAAGTCAGACAGGGTGGTAGTGGACTCCACTGCAGTGCCTACCACCAGGGGAGGAGAATGGGGAACAGGCAAGGTGGGCTGGACAGAGGGGGAGGACACCCTCACCACATCAGTGGCACAGACAAGCGCAGCGGGGGTGGGGTGCCGGGAGAGCAAGTGGCAGGGGGAGAAGGCCGGATCCTCTTGGGGTGATATATCTGTGGGTGGGGGAACCTGGGGCAGGGTGTGGTGGGGGCACCTGTGGAGTGGGGGCCTGAGGGATGGAGGAAGGAGACCTGGTGCCTGAGCTGCAGGGTGGCGGTGGGGTCTTGCTCTTACGACTCCGGGGGGACTTGCGGGTGGGGGCCTCAGTCTGTCTGCGCCTGGGGGAGGGTGTCCGGGGGCGAGGGGCACTCTGCTCCGTGTGGGTGGGCTTCCTCTTCCCCCTGTATGCTGTGTCAGCTGGATCGGAGGGGAAGAGGCCGAGGTCACTGAGGAAGAGCCGCTGGGTCTTTGGGGTTGCAGGTGAGGCAAGGGAGGGTGTTTTGGAGGGAGAGGCAACTGAGGACTGCGCAGTGCTCGTGGATGCGTGTGTGTGTTCCAGGGCCCCATCCCCTGTGAGTCTGGTTTCAGTCCCCTGACTGTGCGTGCGTGTGCGTTATGTTTGTGGCGTGTGTGTCTGTGTGCTGGATGTGTGTGTGCTGGTGTGTGCCTGTGCCGGTGTGTGTGTGCTTGGGACGGGTAAGGTGCTGGGGAGTGTGGATGGAGCAGAGGCAGGAGGGGTGAGGGACTGTCTGAGGAGGGACACTGCTGCCGTCAGGGAGGAGTCCATGAACCTATTGCCCCTCTGTAGGTCAGACATGCCCGATGAGATGCCCTCCATGAACGACACCAGCTGAGTCAACAGAGCGGTGTGCGCATGGAGGACACTCAGCATGGCTGTCTGCCCTACATGGAGCTGGCGAAGGAGGTACACAGACTCCTCACTCAGGGCAGCAGGGGACACAGGGGCAGGGGGTGCGGTGCCTGGCCCAAAGGAGACACGCTCCCGAACATGGGAGCCTCCACGGACCTGGGGAATGGGAGCCGATGGGAGGGCGGTGGTGGTGCTGGTGGTGGCGGGGACAGCAACACTAGCTGGGGTGTGGTGGCTGCTGACACCCGCCTCCATAAGGGAGTCATCCTCCGAGTTGCTCTGGTCCTCAGCTGAGGTGGATGCTGCTGAGGACTCCTCGGTGTGGCTCCCTCGCCCTCCATGCCACTGGGTCCCTCCGACCACTCCTCGGCTGCTGACCCAGTCTGGCTCTCCGGCTCCTCCTGGTCCGTGGAGCTGTCCCCTTCCGTGGCCGTGGATGTATCTGCAAACAATGGGGAAACAGACAGACATCAGTCACCTGCACCAAACGCACACACCCACTGTGAGCATAGCACATTACAGAGCAAGCCCTGGCATCATTAGTTGTACACTGCTAAAAGTGCCCTAACTGAACAGGAGAAGCCAATTGTCAGTCTGATGCCAACCATGGCACTCACATCCCACATGGCCTTGCACCCATCTGTCTGGTGTCTGTTGGATAGCAACACCCCAGTGTGGACACATGCACCAACTACACAGTAGTTGGACAGTGCAGAGGACACGGTGTAGCATGTGGACATGCACACATCACAACTCTTGCCACTGAGTCAGTACAGGTTTCCGGATGAAAGGGACGCCCAGAGTCAAATAGGAAATGCATGTGATGCATACCAGCGACAGACACCATGATGCACCCATGTCCTGATAGCCATCGCCACAATGGTGTGCATGTAGCACATGTCACTCCCCTGCAGGATCACCAATAAGTAGACACATGCCATGGCGGAGGCATGACTGCTAAGTCATACATCACTGTCTCAGTGATGTATGACTTGGCAGCCAGACAACAACACTCTGCACTGTGTCACAATAGTAGGTCATGGGGAATGCAAGTCCTGGAGCTGCACAAGTGCACATGTACATCCCCCCCCACAACACATCATCTTAACCCTCATCTGTCCAGGTCATACCTATTGGACATATGGGAGACCTGTGACACTACCCTCTGAACCTGAGCCCCTCACAATCTGCTGTGAATGGGGAACAGCTGCCTGAACTTCACATTCGCATACCCCAGTCTGCACGGGCAGCTGATCAAACACCTATGTGACACACAAGTATCGTCTCCTATGGTCACATCTCCAGTGGCATGCTGAGCCCCTACCGAGAAACACCCCAGCAGTCCTGGCAACAAATCCACAGCACACTGACACACAGGCAGACACCTGAGGGGTCAAATCACTGCGCACAATGTGTCAGCTGATACATGGGAGTGGGAGTACAGAGTGCATTGCATGGCCTGGAGTAGGCATGACTGTCCTGCCCCACATGAATGAGGGATGAGCCCTGGACAGTGGATAGCTGGCTATGTATGTGTGACACACATAATCTGCACACTCCTGGGGCCCAAACATTGTTCCCACCCGCTGCATGGGTGTGTGCCACATACCCCAGGCACATGTGGTGGCTCAGCTCAACAAGTGGACCGCATATCAAAGCAACACGCAGATTACATGTCCGAACACAGGCGTTGTGTGAACAATGGACCCACCCATGATGCCCACAACAGAGTTAGGGAAACAGATGCTGTCCCCCACCTTTAGTGAAGCAAACTGCAAGGACACAGTCCCAAGTGACACAATTCCCTGAATGTAAGGGCCACACCTGGGTATCAGATGAGGAGTGGGCAGTGCACAATAGAGGGACATGGCTCCTGGACAACATGACTGCTGTACTGTGGCAGTTTAACCAGGCCAGAGGAGGGCACATGGCATGTAATACAGAGTTCACAGTGCAGTCTTTGACTCACCCCCTCCTTGCTGCTGTCTGGCCTTCAGCTGCCCATCCAGGTCTGGAAACACCACCGCCAGGATCTGGAGCATGTGGGGGTCAGGGTCCGTGTTCCGCCCCTCCTGCGAGGAGGCGACAGCTTCAGCTGGACCTGTGCAATCCTCCGGGTCCAGCCCCGAAGGTCCTGCCACCTCTTCTGGCAGTTGCGGATCCGGCGCTTGTAGACCCCCACGGACCGGACAGCCCGGACGATGTCCTTCCAGATCTCCTGCTTCCGATGGGCATTAACCTGTCAGGATGACAAAGTGAAAAGGCCATTACTACACATGCAACATATCCGTGCATGACACAGTTGTATATACATGTCTCAATCACAGGGGCACATGATGTACACAGGCAGTGCAAAGCTGCCCATGGACAGTTTGCCAGAAGTCACTACATGGTATCATTGCATGGGAAGTAAAACCTTGTTCAAATGCACTGTCACTGCACCATACCTGTCCAGTGCATGTCACTACACACTATGGGGGGTGACAACTACTCAGTGAGCCTGCTAGCCAGTGGCGTGCAGACTTTCAGCCTTGCTAGTCAGACAAAATGCACATTCAGAAAGGCAGTGCACAGAACACTCACCTGCTCCCCTGGTGTCCCATACAGCTTGCTGTACTGTGGAAGTAGGCTGTCCAGCAGGGCCTGGTTCTCCTCAAGGCTGAAGGCTGGGGCTCTCTCCACAGTACGTGCCATTGCAGGGTCCAGAGGGGCAGAGACAGCAGCAGTGCAGTGGCAGATGTCGTCCTGGAGCATGTAGTGCAGGCAAGTGAGCTCTCAGGGGAACAGCCAGCAATATATATGTGCTGGTGAGGCAGATACTGTCCCTTGTGTCCATAGTGATAGGTCCAAGTCGTTTGCATCTTCTGAATCTGGCCAATCCATGGAATAGCAGCACCAATTCACGCCCACAGCATCCTTCAAATCTTCAACTTCATGACATACATGAATTTGCAACATTGTTGTGGGTGACCAACTGAATTTCCAGCAACCGACTCGTTCGAATTTCGAAAACGCGTCTGTTGCCAGGCTAGGCCATTGTCAATGGGTGCGCACCGATCGGTCCATTGCTGATCAACGCGTACAGGGGTACAACGCGTACCCGCACACATTGAATGCAGTGGGCCGGCCGGGGCACCGATCGGTCCATTGCGGTACAACGCGTACAGGGGTACAACGCATACCTGCACACATTGAATGCAATGGGCCGGCCGGGGCACCGATCGGTCCATTGCGGTACAACGCGTACAGGGGTACAACGCGTACCTGCACACATTGAATGCAATGGGCCGGCCGGGGGCACCGATCGGTCCATTGCGGTACAACGCGTACAGGGGTACAACGCGTACCTGCACACATTGAATGCAATGGGCCGGCCGGGGGCACCGATCGGTCCATTGCGGTACAACGCGTGCAGGGGTACAACGCGTACCTGCACACATTGAATGCAATGGGCCGGCCGGGGGCACCGATCGGTCCATTGCGGTACAACGCGTACAGGGGTACAACGCGTACCTGCACACATTGAATGCAATGGGCCGGCCGGGGGCACCGATCGGTCCATTGCTGATCAACGCGTACAGGGGTACAACGCGTACCCGCACACATTGAATGCAATGGGCCGGTCGGGGGCACTGATCGGTCCATTGCGGTACAACACGCACAGGGGTACAACGCGTACCCGCACACATTGAATGCAATGGGCCGGCCGGGGGCACCGATCGGTCCATTGCGGTACAACGCGTACAGGGGTACAACGCGTACCTGCACACATTGAATGCAATGGGCCGGCCGGGGGCACCGATCGGTCCATTGCGGTACAAAGCGTACAGGGGTACAACGCGTACCTGCACACATTGAATGCAATGGGCCGGCCGGGGGCACCGATCGGTCCATTGCTGATCAACGCGTACAGGGGTACAACGCGTACCTGCACACATTGAATGCAATGGGCCGGCCGGGGGCACCGATCGGTCCATTGCGGTACAACGCGTACAGGGGTACAACGCGTACCTGCACACATTGAATGCAATGGGCCGGCCGGGGGCAACGATCGGTCCATTGCTGTTCAACGCATCCCTGTACAAGTGACTGGCATATGTCACCATGCCTGTCTCAGATGGACATATGCCAGCCACAGATAGCTCCCAGGGAGTGAGGGGCACACCTACAACATGACAGCCTGTCCAAACTGTATAATAAGGCATGTAAGGCTGTATTTCCTATTGTGTGTATGTTGGTGTACATGTTGTCCTGTGGGTGTCACCTGGGGGCAGCCACCCCCAGGCTGTGCATGTGTTCATGGGGACAGGATCCTGGGTGTTACGTGTACATGACCACTGTGATGTGCAACTGTTCATATCTGTGCATGTGCCATGGTCACATTTCACGGTGGTGTATGTGTATGTCATGTCACATACCCCGTGAGTCCCATGTGGGACGGTATGTTTGAGCCAGGGTGTCCCAGTGTCACAATAGTGATGGTCCTCCACAGTCTGTGTGCATGTAGTGTTTACAATGTCTCTGGTTTCATGTGCACAATGGGAGACAGTCTCCACATCCACGTTGTGTGTGCATGGACTTTGATGTTGTGCGTGTGTGTGTCACAGACGTCCATGTCTGTCCTGCAGTGGCAAGTGGGACCACTACCTGTGGGGGTCATAGTTGTTTTGCTGTGGTGTATACATGATACTCCATGTAATGCCAGTGTCCATGTGGCAATACAGGGTCCCTGGGAATGTACCTGTAGTTGAGCTGTGATGCCTGGGGCACATCTGTCCTCACATGTCACTGTGGGGGGTGATTGTGACACGGCAGCAGGAGATGGGAACTGTGACACGGCCTCATGATATCCAATGGGCCAACCTGGGACTTATTGATGCCACTTGTTGAACCGTGATGACAGATGTTGGCCATGTATGTACCATACATGTCCTTACGGAACTGCACACTTCATGTAGTTGTGCCTCATAATGATGTATGTTGGGATATTGAGTGTGTTCAATGCCGCATATGTGGGGTGACTGACAATCTTGCTTTCTTCTCCTCTGCACTGCAGGGCTCCTGCTGTCCATCGACCATTCCCAGACCTGGCAACGATGGTGGAACGGGACAGCATCCGACGGTACCGCTTCACCAGGCAGCTGATTGAGGATTTGGCAGTGCAGTTGGCCCCACATTTGCAGCCTGGCCGGCCGTATCCTACAGCGCTGACCCCCAAGGTGAAGGTGATGGCAGCCCTACACTTCTTTGCCACCGGTACCTTCCAACATACTGTGGCGACTGCTGGTGGGATGTCACAGACCATGTTGAGCCGTGTGCTCCGCGATGTTTTGGCGGCAATGTTGCTATTCCTGAACCGGTACATCTATTTCCCTAGACTGCAACGACTCACTGACGTGAAGAGTGACTTCTATGCCCTGGGGAGGATGCTGCATGTCATTGGCTCCATTGATGGGACACATGTGGCTTTGGTACCACCACAGGCCCAGGAGCAGGCCTACAGGAACCGCAAGCACTACCACTCGGTCAATGCACTGGTGGTGTGTCTTGCAGATATGACCATCACACACGTGTGTGCCCGTTTCCCAGGTTCAGCACACGATGCCTTTGTGATGAGGAGTAGTCGCATCCCCAGGATGATGGCACAGATGCAGAACCAGCGTGCCTGGCTTGTCGGTGTGTACTGACTTTGTGCCATTGTGTGTGATCTGATCTGTAGTATTCCGCCCACTTTTCCAAGTCAGCTAATGTGCACTTGTCTGTCCGTAGGTGACTCGGGATACCCCAACATGCCGTGGTTGCTGACACCCCTCAGGAACCCTGTGACACCAGCCCAGATGCGCTACAATGAGGCACATGGTCGGACCAGGAGAGTGATTGAGCGGACATTTGGTCTCCTGAAGAGCCGCTTCCGCTGCCTGGACAAGACCGGAGGGTCCCTCCCATATGCCCCTGCGAAAGTGTGCAAGATTATCATCGTTTGCTGCATGCTCCACAACCTGGCAGTGCGGAAGGAGTTGCCTCTCATCCAGGATGACAATGACCAACATCCGCCACCTGTGGAGGAACCTGGCCTGGACCACGATGCCAGTGATGATGATGATGATGATGAGGGTGATGTCCGCACACAGCTAATCACCAACTTCTTTAGCTGAATGTGAGTATCCTGAGGTGTCATGTCAATGATGTGAGTTGGCATGATATGTGTAGGTGGTGCTCTGGTGCTGTTGGAGTGTGTCCATGGGCTACTTGACTGGATGTGTGTAGCGATGTGTGCTTACAGGTGGTCTGTACTCCCCAACAGTGTTGACATGCTAACTTGGTTCTGGGTGGGTATCTTGTAACATGTATTGTGCATGAGTTTTGCTGTTCTGTCCTGTTCTCCATTGCTTTTGACTGTGTGTCATTTCTGTCCTTCACAGGGTACTTTCAGATTCGTTTGGTCAACTGTGTCCACCGACGACGTGATTGTACTTCCAGGGTGGTAGCTGTTGTGTCCCTACAGGTGATGTGCGCCACACCCATGGACTTCCTTCCTTCTACAGTTGTTGACTGTGTGCCCGCTGCCAGGTGGGATTACCTTGCATCTGTAGTGGTTACGACATGTTGCAACTGTGTAATAAACCTGTGCTTCACTTTGTGATGTGCGTTGTCTGTGGTCACACATTTGACTGCCATTTGCTCACTGCACCTGTGGGCTACTTGACTACAACTGGGAATAGGTGTGGTGTCTGTGCATTGCACCGTCTTCCCTGGCAACATCAGTGTAGGCAATGAGTCAGATGGCCTAGGTGTGTATGTGTTGTGTAGCCCTGGTGGTGTGTCTCCCTAATATGTGTCACGTTGCCTTTACTCACATGCCTGTGTTGTACTTGCTGTTGCAGTTCGCATACACAGTGTAATTTTGCAGTTCATCATCCCCATAACAGCACCCACGTTGGAATCACAACAGAGGCAAGTATGGTGTATTAGTGTGTTTATTGTGATACATTTGTGTGAATAGTGCATAGGATGGGTAGTGCTGTACATATATCTTGCAATCAGAAGTTCCTAGGTGAATTGAAAGTCCTGGTAGACAAAATCCCCGGTATCGGGGCCACAGTTGTCTGAGACATTGGTCCAACTTGTACTCCCCATGCAATGTGTGGGAGTTGTGTTGCCGTCAACAGGGTGAACAGTCTGTGCACAAAGGTGAACATCCAGAACAGGTTCAGGCTTCCTGGGAGTTGCGCTTGGCCATCCGCCTCTCACTTGCCCCTCCTCGGACGACCCCTCTTCTTTGGGGGGGGCCCCTCAAGTACAGGCTGCTGCGGTGCAGGGGACTCTCCGCCAGAGTCATCCTCCCTCCCTGTGGCAGTTGCAGTTTGTTCAGCACCAGATGTTGTTGGCACACAGGGAGGTGTGGACTGGTTGCTGTTCATCTGGCGGAGGCATTGTAAAATGTCCCTGTGCACCGCCGTCATCTCATGCAGTGCGTACCACTTGGACTCCACGCGGGACATGTGTGAGTCCACGCAGGACATGTGTGCGTCCAAGCGGGCATGATGGGCAGCCTGCTGCTGTTTCATGTCTCTGAGGAGCCCCACTACCTGGCTGAGATCTCCGGTGCTGGACTGGTATGCATCAGCTATGCGTACCAGTTGTGGGTCATCATGCACACCAGCAACATCTGCAAGCAGCGACCTCTGTCTCCCACCCCTCCCACCACCCCTGCCGACATGTGCAGTGCGTGCAGTGGCACGCACAGATGACCCTGGTCCACCTTGGGGGTTGGTGGTGGTGGTGGTGTCCATGGCCCCACGTTGGTCCAGGGTCCCTGTGCTGGTGTTGCTCCTTGTTCTGTCCATGTCGGCGGTGATGGTATTTGTGGTGACAGTCGTTGGAGGGGTGGGTGCAGGGGGTGCAGCTGGTGGTCCTGCTGGTGCTGCAGCTGGTGGTCCTGCTGGTGCTGCAGCTGGTGGTCCTGCTGGTGCTGCATGTAGACTTGCACCGGATGTGCCAGGTAGGTCTTCTTCGTCCGAGGAGGGCAGAGGCTGTACGACACCAGTGAGCTCCGCATCCTCTTGAGCCTGGGACTGGGACTCCTCAGCGTCTGCTGCTGTGTCCCCATCATCACCTGTTTTTGGGAGACACACACAATGTATGTTATGTTTCTGCAGGCATCAATGGTTGACACACCTGACAGTTGTGACTGTGCCTCTGGGTGCGGGCCTGTACATTGCATTGTCCTAAGTCGTCACAGTCAGGGGTTGATATTGGTGTGGCACATTGTCCTGCATTATTTGGGCATTACTATGTATTTTTTGGGGTGTGAACATGGTCTGCATTGGTTGTATTTTGTTGACAGCCAGCCCTCCTTCCCACCCAGCCAGTCAGTTATCCCACCATGGACTGTGCTTGCATTGCAGGGAGTGGAAGTTGTCTCTCAGGATGTCAGTCAGTGGTGTCCTGCTGTTTGTTGGTGCACAGTTGCCAGCAGGGTCTTGTGCTCCCCACAGCAGTAGCCAGTGTCAGCCATCTTGTGAGTCCTTCTCCACTCCCTGTGATGTGAGCATGGTTCAGGGTGGTGTTGATGGGACAGTTGTGGGGGTGAGCTATGTCTGTGACTGTGACTCCCATCATGCTATTGCCTCCACCCCACTTCCCGGCATTCCCATACTTACTTGCTTTTGTGGGGAGTTCAGTGTGTGTGGGTGTGAGGGCAATGGCAAGATGGCTTACAGTGGTGTCCTGCTGTTGGTTGGTGTGCAGTTCCCAGCATGCCCTTGTGCTCCCCACAGCAGTAGCCAGTGTCAGCCATCTTGTGTGTCCTTCTCCACTCCATGTGATGTGAGCGTGGTTCAGGGTGGTGTTGATGGGCCAGTTGTGAGGCTGAGCAATATCTGTGCCTACTACTCCCATCATGCTATTGCCTCCACCCCCTTCCCAGCATGCCCATGCTTCCTTCCTTTTGACTCTGCTTCCCTGTGGGGTGGGCTGCCTGTGCTGACAGGATGGCTGGGAGTGTTGTCCTGGCAGTTGTTTGGCTAAAAGTCCCAAGAGTGTCCCTGTGCTTCACACAACATAACCCAGGGTGGTGGTTCTTTGTGGGATCTTGAATTAGGATGTGAGGCATTGCATTCTCCCAGGTGGGTTCTGTGGAGTTTGTGTTGAGGGGGGGGTGTGAGGGGAGGTGCTTGTGATTATGGTCAGTGCTGCAAGTCCTCCTTCCCACCCAGCCAGCCAGATATCCCACCATGGAACGTGCTTCCATTGCAGGGAGTGAAAGTTGTCTCTCAGGATATCAGTCAGTGGTGTCCTGCTGTTTGTTGGTGCACAGTTGCCAGCAGGGCCTTGTGCTCCCCACAGCAGTAGCCAGTGTCAGCCATCTTGTGAGTCCTTCTCCACTCCCTGTGATGTGAGCATGGTTCAGGGTGGTGTTGATGGGACAGTTGTGGGGGTGAGCTATGTCTGTGACTGTGACTCCCATCATGCTATTGCCTCCACCCCACTTCCCGGCATTCCCATACTTACTTGCTTTTGTGGGGAGTTCAGTGTGTGTGGGTGTGAGGGCAATGGCAAGATGGCTGACAGTGGTGTCCTGCTGTTGGTTGGTGTGAAGTTCCCAGCATGCCCTTGTGCTCCCCACAGCAGTAGCCAGTGTCAGCCATCTTGTGTGTCCTTCTCCACTCCATGTGATGTGAGCGTGGTTCAGGGTGGTGTTGATGGGCCAGTTGTGAGGCTGAGCAATATCTGTGCCTACTACTCCCATCATGCTATTGCCTCCACCCCCTTCCCAGCATGCCCATGCTTCCTTCCTTTTGACTCTGCTTCCCTGTGGGGTGGGCTGCCTGTGCTGACAGGATGGCTGGGAGTGTTGTCCTGGCAGTTGTTTGGCTAAAAGTCCCAAGAGTGTCCCTGTGCTTCACACAACATAACCCAGGGTGGTGGTTCTTTGTGGGATCTTGAGTTAGGATGTGAGGCATTGCATTCTCCCAGGTGGGTTCTGTGGAGTTTGTGTTGAGGGGGTGTGAGGGGAGGTGCTTGTGACTATGGTCAGTGCTGCAAGTCCTCCTTCCCACCCAGCCAGCCAGATATCCCACCATGGAACGTGCTTCCATTGCAGGGAGTGGAAGTTGTCTCTCAGGATGTCAGTCAGTGGTGTCCTGCTGTTTGTTGGTGCACAGTTGCCAGCAGGGCCTTGTGCTCCCCACAGCAGTAGCCAGTGTCAGCCATCTTGTGAGTCCTTCTCCACTCCCTGTGATGTGAGCATGGTTCAGGGTGGTGTTGATGGGCCAGTTGTGAGGCTGAGCAATATCTGTGCCTACTACTCCCATCATGCTATTGCCTCCACCCCCTTCCCAGCATGCCCATGCTTCCTTCCTTTTGACTCTGCTTCCCTGTGGGGTGGGCTGCCTGTGCTGACAGGATGGCTGGGAGTGTTGTCCTGGCAGTTGTTTGGCTAAAAGTCCCAAGAGTGTCCCTGTGCTTCACACAACATAACCCAGGGTGGTGGTTCTTTGTGGGATCTTGAGTTAGGATGTGAGGCATTGCATTCTCCCAGGTGGGTTCTGTGGAGTTTGTGTTGAGGGGGGTGTGAGGGGAGGTGCTTGTGACTATGGTCAGTGCTGCAAGTCCTCCTTCCCACCCAGCCAGCCAGATATCCCACCATGGAACGTGCTTCCATTGCAGGGAGTGGAAGTTGTCTCTCAGGATGTCAGTCAGTGGTGTCCTGCTGTTTGTTGGTGCACATTTGTCAGCAGGGCCTTGTGCTCCCCACAGCAGTAGCCAGTGTCAGCCATCTTGTGAGTCCTTTTCCACTCCCTGTGATGTGCGCATGGTTCATGGTGGTGTTGATGGGACAGTTGTGGGGGGGGGCAATATGTGTGACTACGACTCCCATGATGCTATTGGCTACACTGACTTGCCCAGCATACACAGAATACCTTTCTTTCAGTGGTCTTCACTGTGTGTTGGTGTTGTAGTGGTGGCTACATGTCTGGATGTGTTTGTTAGTTCTATTTGTGCCACTGCCTAGCTGTAGTTGTAGTTGTGTTTGTACATGTGATGGCACGGTTAAATGTAACTTTGAGATGGCATGTGTTGTGTTTATCTGACTGACATACACATTTTGGGACGATTCTGTACTGGTTGCTGTGTAATTGCTATGAGTGCATGGTTTGACTCTCCCCTTGACAGTGATGTGTGTGTGTATTGTACAACAAGAAAAGGGGAATGCCCAAATCACCCTCCTATACATGGGCATAGAACATCTGAAGGATGAAAAATAGAAGAAGTATGGAGGGATAAATCATTCATTTATTTCCGTCTAAGGCACCATCAATTACCCTGACGATCTCAATAGTTTATATTGCTACACATACTAATGATTTAATTAGATACACATACCATTGGGCAGGTCTCCGGCACATCAATAGATATTACATACATTAATCACATAAATACAAATAATAATACATATATAAATTTCACAAAACAACATACAAATGTATAAATTTCACAAAACAACATACAAATGTACATATACACAATATCTACAGTACCCTAACGATTACACGTACTCGTGTACACTCAAAAATCTGAGTGATACACCAAGAGATAGTCCTCTTCGCACATGAGGTATCACACCTCTCTATCATTTAATTATGTGCGCATATAACATTTTAACCATGCTCAAACTGATTGGACTCCTCAATATAGCTGTCGACGCGGTCGCGTTTCAGCCGTCAATTTCTTCCAGCTTCCTCAGGACAAGGGTACACAATATCTGGAATATTGTCTCAGCTCTCGGGGTCAACACGACTCCACTACACAGGGGGTACGCCCTCTATATCGCAAAGTTCCATGAAGAATCTAGGAACCTGCAGAGGCTCCCACTCTTCTTATTGCCAATCGTTTCCTCAAGAAGCAAGCCGCTCCTTCGCCTTAATCCCTGCCGTAATCTAAAACGCCACTCGATCAAATCCTGTCTCTCGTAGCCCTGTCTGTGTGTGTATTGTGGCAGAATATTGTGTACATTTGTTGTGTACTCACCAGGCTCTGGGATGTTCTCTAGTCCATATACTCTCACTGGCGGAAGGATGGCCCGCACCTTCTCCTCCCAGGGCCTGAGGTATACTGGCTTGGCAGGAGGTCCACTGCTGGTGTATTGGCTCAGGAGGTAGTCTTTCTTGAGCAGCTCCCGGACCCTCCTTCGCACGTCATACCACCTGTTCTGGATGTCGGTCTTTGTGCGCAGACATGGTGATTGTGCGTTCACCCTGTTGATGATCCTCTCCCACATCTTGGTTTTCTGGGAGATGGGGGTCTGTTGGACCAGTGTGCCAAACAGCTGTGGCTCTACCCTGAGGATCTCGTCTACCAGGACTTCCAATTCACAATCTAGGAACTTGTGATTCTTCTTGGGGGGCATGGTGATGGGTGGTGATGGTGAGTGATGTGTGTGTTGGTCTGCAGGTGAGGGTGTGTGGGTGTGTGTTTTGCTGGGTGTATGTGAGGTAGGTATTTGTTGGTGTGCTGATGGTGTGTGGCTTGTGTGAGGGATGAGCTGTGGGTGTGTGGTTGCTGTCTGTTGGGTGCTGGCAGTAGAATGGCATTTGCAAAGGATCATGGTTGGGATTTGTGTCCTTTATATGGGTGGAGTTGTGGGTGTGTCTTTGTTCTCTGTCCCCACCCCCCCCAGTATTTATTGGCTTTGTAATTGCTTGTTTGGCCTTTTTTTGTGTAATTTTTCCTTTGTACTGTCTGTGCATGTTGGAAACGTTCTTGTGACCGAGTCGGACCCTGCATTTGTCTCGTACGGTGTTCTCCGCTTCGTTCACGCTGTGTTTGTGCAGTTTTCTATGCTGCGTACGCGTCGGTCGCGGTGTTTTGTGTTACTTCGGCTCGGTTTTGTATGCGTGTCGGTCGTACGTCTTGTCCTCCGTACGACTCGGTCGTGGTTTTCGCGCCTTGCATCGTACTTTGCGGTTTGGAGTTCGCAGGTACGTTTCGGTTGGATTTGTTCCGGGTACGTGTCGGTCGGTTCGATTCGCGTGTTTTTCCGGCCGTATTGCTGTTTTCCGTGCGGCTCGGTCGTTCGGCTTGGGTTCGGTACGTGTCGGTCGGATTTTGCACGCTTTGCATCGTACTTGGCGTGTCGGGCGCCACAGGTACGTGTCGGTCGGAATAAATTCCGGCTCCGAGTCGGTCGGTGCTTTTTCCGGCCCGAATCGGAATCGACCCCTTAGTCTTTTGGGTTTCTCTTAAGTTCTCAATTCAGTTCATCTGACAAGTTTTCCTCCTTTGTCTCTTTATAGTTCTTTTAAGGTGGTCTTAGTTTGTTCTCATCTTCCTTTTCAGTATCACTACTGTCATGTTCTTCACTTAGACCTAAATTTTCAAATTCTTTTAGTATAACGTAGGTCCATTCAGGAGCTTTGTACTTTCTGCATGGAATTCTTGTTCTCTTTGATTTTCGGGTTGTTTCTCTTTTTGTGTTCTTTAATTCTGTTTGGCTTGAAACTTCATTACTTTGCTCTGGTCTTTTTCCCAACCTTCTTTTGACTATTCTGTATTTTAGTCTTCTTGCTCCACTTGACCAAATGTCTCCCTTTCTAGGTCTTTTCTTCTGAACTACTTTTTCACCTTCTGTGTTTATCTCACTATTTCTTTTGTTTGATCTTCTTTCTGTCTGTCCCTCTCTGGTCCTCTGTATTTCTGTTTCTGTAGGTTCAGCACTTACTTCTGATTCATCAATGAGTTCACCTTCTTCTAGCTCATTGGTGCTTTCACTCTCCTTTGGTCCAATTTCTAGCTCAACAGCCGTTTCTCTTTCTCCTGGCTCACCGGCAGCCTCACCTTTTTCTGACTCAACAACAGTCTCTTTAATCCCAGTATCTGGTGCCCAATTTACTTGACTTGTGCTTGGCTGTTCATCATCAAAATGTTCATTAGTATCTGTCACTCCAGACTCTTCAGCTTCGCACACTTCAGCTGCTGGTACTCGGTTTTGAATTTCCAGTTGCTGTACTTCAGGTCTTTCAATTGGACTTGGGACTAAGCGGGTATGGCTTGCATGTACCCAGTTTAGCAAGCCAAAACACTTTACTGCTGTCACCAATGTGATCTGGTAAGGGCCGCTCCAACGGGATTCTAGACATGTTTTCCTTACGTGCTTCTTGACTACTACCCACTCACCAGGATTCAAATTATGTGCTTGGTTCCGCTGTGTCGTTCTGGCATCTGCTCCAACCTGGCGGGACACAGAACGCACCAGGTCAGCCAGTCCTTTGCAATAATCTAGCACACGATCATCAGACATAGTCATCAGTTTGTTCGTAGGTATGTATGCTTGTCTCATGGCTCTTCCCATCAATACTTCATGGGGACTCAATCCAGTCTTTTTGTCAAGAATATTTCTAAGACTCATCAATACCAGGGGTAAAGCATCAGGCCACTTCAGTGTTGTGGATGCACATACCTTCCCTAACCTAGATTTTATTGTACCGTTTATCTGTTCAACAATTCCAGAAGCCTCTGGTCGATAGGCACAATACTGTTTTTGCTCAATTTGTAATGCTGCACAAATCATCCGAATTATCTCATTATTGAAGTGCAACCCCTATCTGATTCCAAAGTGACTGGAAAACCAAACCTAGGGATTAGTTCTCTTAACAACAACTTAGCCACTGTAAGGCTGTCATTCCTTCTCGTTGGATAGGCTTCCACCCAGCGAGAAAACAAACAGACAATGACAAGGACGTACTTTAGCCCATTACATGGTGGCAGCTCAATGAAATCAATTTGAAGTCTTGTAAAAGGACCTCCTGCTTTCCCAATTACACCCCAATTTACAACTGTTTTTCTTCCAGGATTTTGTTTTTGACATATGGCACACCTTTGACATAAACTTTTTGCGATGGCCCTGAACTTTGGATTATACCATGTCTGCTTGAACAGTCTTACCATTGCATCCCTTCCGATGTGTTTTAGTCCATGATACATCCTGGCCATATGGGAAAGTAAAGAATCTGGTAATACTGGTCTTCCATCGTAATTGACCCAAACCTCATCTTCTGTATTTTTCCTACAGCCTGTTCTATTCCACTCTTCTTTTTCCTCATCACTGACTTCTTCCTGCATTTGCTTTATTTCATCCCAAGTCTCAAATGTTGTTGTGTACATAAGATGGCATTCGGTATTTTCCTTTTCAATTGACCTGTTTATGGCCACTGTATTTTGTGCACAGTAACGCGCTAATTGGTCCCCGTATCTATTGCCCTTTGTCACATCATCATCTCCTGATTGATGTGCTGCACATTTTACAATGGCAATTCTTTTTGGTAACTGCAAAGCATCCAATAATTCCTTTACAGTTTTTCCATTCCAAATTGGGGAACCTGAGGAAGTCAAAAATCCTCTTTGCATCCATATCTGACCAAAGTCATGTACGATACCAAATCCGTACTGACTATCGGTGTAGATGGTTACTTTTAGACCTTTTGCCAATTTACATGCTCTAACCAGAGCAATCAACTCTGCAACTTGGGCGGATTTTACCCCATTCATGCAAGATGCTTCTAATGCTCCTGATAAAGTGCAGACAGCATAACCAGCACACAATTCACCCCTTTTATTTCTCAAACATGATCCATCCACGAACAATTCACAATCTGGCCTTTCTAACGGTTCATCCTCTATATCCGGACGGTGCTTAGTACAAAGTTCTGTCACTTCCAGACAATCATGTTCTGCTTCTTCTTTCTCTTCCTCACATCTTGAATCTGGCAACAATGTGGCTGGGTTCACAGTAGTGCACCTCACCACTGTCACATTTTGAGCACCTAGAATCACTCTCTCATATTTAGTCAGCCGCCTAGATGTCATATGTTGAGTCCGAGTGCGAGTTAAAAGGATCTCAACAGAATGTGGTACAAATACCTTTACAGGATAAACCATCACAATTGCTTCACTTTGTTCCAAACTTACACAAGTGGCGGCTACTGCTTTTAAGCAGCCTGGCAATGCTGCAGCCACTCAATCTAGGGTGGCAGAAAAATATGCCACCGGACATCGGGCCATTCCGTGTTTCTGAGTTAAAACTGCAAGTGCACATCCATCTCTCTCACAACAATACAATGCAAATTCTTTAGAATAATCCGGCATTCCCAAAGAAGGTGCTTGACAAAGACTGTTTCGCAATCTTGAGAAAGATTCGATACTCTCTTCATCCAACACGATTGGATCTTTCACATCCTTTCGTGTCAACCTCTGTAGAGATTTTGCAATCAATGAGAAGCCAGAAATCCACTGTCTGCAATATCCAACCATTCCCAAAAACATTTGCACTTCTTTTTGATTTCTGGGTGGATTCATTTTCTTAATCACACTGATTCTTTCTGGCGTCACCTTTCTGACCCCTTTTTCAATTTTGTGACCTAGATATTGAACTTCCTGTTTACAGTATTGCATTTTAGATGGTGATACTTTATGTCCACCTTCTGCTAAATGGTTCAATAAAGCAATTGTGTCTGTCACACATGCTTCTCGTGTTTTTGATGCCAACAGTAGGTCATCAATATATTGAACCAAAACAGAGTTTCCAGGCATGACCAAAGTCTCCAAGCATTTTTTCAAAATCTGATTAAAGATCGAGGGGCTTTCAGTATACCCTTGAGTAACTCGGCACCAGGCCAAAATACGGTTTTCAAACCGGAATGCAATAGATATTGACTTTCCGGGTGCAAAGGAATGGAGAAAAATGCCTGACACAGATCAATAACAGTGTACCATTCCGCATCACAGGGAATTTGATAAAGAATTACTGCTGGATTTGGCACTATTGGACAACATGGCACTACAATTTTATTCACCTTTCTCAAATCTTGTACTATTCTATATTTCCAATTAGGCTTTTTGATTCCAATAATGGGCGAATTACAGGGACTGCTCATTATTTCCTTTAAAATTCCCTGTTCAATCATTTGGTCAATCGCAGGTGTGACTCCTGCTATTACTTCTGGACTCATTTTGTACTTTGGGGTATTTGGATATATAGCACCATTTTTTACTGTAAACTGGATTGGATCCACATTTGTCATTAATCCAATCTCTTTTCCTGTGAAATCCCACACTTCTGATCTTACTGTATCTTTTAACTCTTCAGGCAAATCTTCATCAGTGAGGAGTGAATATAATTCACTCACTTCTGATTCTCTCTGGGCCATCAATACTTTGTACTCAACATCCTCATCAGGTGTCATAAAAGCAACACCATCTGGTGTACAATAAATAGTGCGATTCATTTTGCATATTAAATCTCTGCCCAAGAGATTTACAGGACTGGAATCACATACCACAAACCGATGCATTTCTTTGAAGTTTCCAATATGGACTTCTACCGGGGCAGTGACAGGAGTTCTAATATGTTTATTTGCAACGCCTACAACTTGGATAGTTTCTCCTGAGAGGGGTAGGTTTGGAATTTCTGCTGCTCTCACAGTAGAACGGGTAGCACCAGTGTCCAGCAAGTAGGTGATATCTTTACCTTCTACCTTTCCATCGACAAATGGACCTGACTGATCTACCTCTAAAGATGCGCCAAGTACGCACTCTTCCTCCCCCCTCAGGCACCGTCATTGAGACGAATCCGAATCACTCTCACTACACCGTACCAAATATTGTGAAACCAGTGGATTCTTACCAAACTGCTCTCCTCCTTGGAATCCAGTACTTGCACTGTACATCTGCACATGAGCATTCACATTATGGAACATAGGAGGTTGTGGCACCTGTAACTGTGGAGTAACTACCTGCTGCTGCTGCTGTTGATTCCCAATCACCTCATTCTGCATCTGTGGATTTAAATTTTGATTTACTTCATTGCCCTTTTGTCCATTTCTACACTCATTCTTCCAGTGTCCAATTTTTCCGCACGCATGACAAGGAAATTTCTTTTTAGCTTCTTTACTCATTTTAAATTTTCCTTTACCTCCACTGTTTACCTGGCCAGTCTGATTTTGACTTTGTTGTCCATTACTATTTTCCTGTTGCTGTTCTGCCATCTTCACTTGAGCCCACGTCATTTTCTCTTTCAACTTTTAAGTCTTGAATCAATGTCATCACTACAATACTTTGCATACCTCAAAATTTCGTCTATTGACTTATTTTGCCAGCAGAGCATATGCTGCTGTATCATTGCACTAATCTCTGGTTTCAATCCATATACGAATCGATACTCAAAATGTCCCATATCTTTGTCTCCAATATTCTCAAACCCACTGTACTGCTTAAACACCTGTAACAAGCTCTCATAATATGCATGCACCGACTCTTTGGGCTCTTGGGTTGTCCTGTCAATCTTAACCCAATCTGTTTCTTTAGGAGAAATCTTCCCCTTCAAGAAGGTAATGACTTGATGGTACTTTTTCATCACCTCTTCAGATGGTGCACTTGTTCTTGCATCTCTGGGATATTCATCCTTAGGCCAATCAACAGTAATCTTACATTCTGTCCACAAGTCAGCTGGAACCACTGTTTCAAAAAGACCATCTAAGTCTTTCAACAACACCTTTGAGACTTTTACAAATCTGTCCACTTGTTGGCACCATTCAACTGGCTTCTCTCGCAATCGGGAAAATCATTAGTGAATGATAATATGTCTTGTCTAGTCCAAGGTACATGAACATATCCACCACCTGGAACTTCTCTCATCGGATATACCCTTTCAACTTGCTCATTTTCTTTTAATGGAAACATGGAAGTTCCCCTACCCGCAGTTTCTTCCTTCTTTTTCATCCACTTACTCCTCCATCGTTCTAAAGTTCCCATTTCTTCAGTAAATTCATTAACTCTTTTATCTGCAATATTTTTCCTGATATAATCATACTCTCTAAATCCTTGTCAGTAACAGCCATTCTGTATGTCTTTTGTAACACCTTCGATTTTTCTATATCTACACCAAACTCACAAGCAACTTCTGATAATTTCTCATGGAAATTCTTTCGCTCTCCAAGTAATACCTTTACACAAAAACAACAACTCTTCTTCACTATAAGTCCCTAATCTATCTGAATTTACTGTTCCAATAATCATCTCTTCCAAATCTACTTTCAATTGACTTACATTTATACTCTGTGGTTGGGCTTTTGGTTTCGTCATTTCATTTATCCAATGAGTTAATTCTTCTGGAGAGGGACCTGCTGAACTCCCTATTACTGGAGTAATATTTGGCCCTAATTTCCTTGGGTCTATTTGAATACTTCTCCAGTGTAGTATTTTGGTAATTTTGTCTATTTTCATTTGTTGCTGACACTATTTCACTCCTTACACTACTTCTTGGAACTGACAACATGTGTACGTTAGGCAAAGTCGATTTTTCTCCAAACAATGGAACCACGGGACCAATTGTCACCGGTACCGTCAAAGCTTCTGCATTCAAATTTAACTGATTTAATTTCTATACTTGTTCCATTCTAGCCTTGTTTAACAAACTCACTTCATTTTCTCGCACTATTCTAGCCATTTCGGTAACTTGGGGAGTCAATAGGGTTACCATTTGTGGGGCACTTGGAATCATTTCTCCTGAATTTCCTTCATATGGCGGAGGCCTTTTAGTCATAATTTCTTCTAATAATTCAGCATCAGACTCATCTAAGTCCTCTCCGGACGTTTCTATATTTTTCTTTTTCTCTTTACACTTGGTACCTGTCTGACTCTCTACTGTCAAAACT
The DNA here is from genome assembly GCA_963921515.1 of Calotriton arnoldi. Classification (NCBI taxonomy): domain Eukaryota; kingdom Metazoa; phylum Chordata; class Amphibia; order Caudata; family Salamandridae; genus Calotriton; species Calotriton arnoldi. The sequence goes on from CAWUFW010008061.1 coordinate 302,437, forward strand.
TGATATAGACCCTCGGTCACTACCGCTCTTCTTCATCTTTTCATCTGATCTTCTCGCCTCTCGAATGGATATCTAGGCATGAAACCTCTGAATCTCCTACCACTTCGATCTTTTTCTCGCTCATAAGCTTCTACTTCCCATTCCTCCGACGCTTCATACTGAGTTAGTCTTGGATTTGGCTCTAGCATGTTCATCCTAGCTCTCAAATTCTGTAAAATTCTCACATTAAATGTTCCAAACTCAGGAAAAGCTAATATTCCAGCGTCCTTCATATATTTCGTCCAATTTTCTAACCAAATACACGTATGATAACCTTGCTCCATCATCATATAAGAGGCAGGCGTTTTTAGGGGTGGAATGGGGATTCCTTCTCTCGTCACAATTTGTTTGTCTTTTTTAAAGAAATTCTTTATGGTTTTTAACAAACCCATTTTCAAAATTCTTCTTTATTAATGTCTGTTCTCAATATTAACTTCAACAAAAATTTCTCTGTATTTCTATCTTCCCTATTTGTTCGATTCTGTCCTATACCGGCGCGACTCACACTAACCAACCAATCACAGCTCCCTACGTAACTTCAATCTCAACCAATGTCTGCGCGACTCACTCTAATTTACCAATCAGAGCTCTGTTCTCTCCCGCTGTTTGTCCAATGCCAGCGCGGCCTTTTGTGACGTCAGTTTTTACTCCTTCGACTGACCCTCCCTTTACAATCTACACTCGATACACACCCGCTGCTCCGACCAATACCAGCGCGGCACTCTGTGACGTCAGTATCACTCCTTCTACTGACCCCTCCTTTACAAACTTTTATGGCAATATTTTTCTGAGATTTTCTTAATTGAAATTCTGTTAGTAACAACATAAAAAGACAATGCTACCTTGTCTGCTCCACTAAATAAAGAGATAGGTTTCCAAGAGATCCTTAGACTGCAAGTAACAATAACGACCAGTGTTATCTCACTTTTCTAACAAGCTCTGGGGAGACCTGTTACTCCTCTAGGGATAAAGCCGAAGTTTCACAAGAGGACTTTCTTGGCATTAGAAAGGTGTCCTGTTACTCCCTCGAGAATTACTGCCAGAGTTTCGAAAGTGGACCCTTCACTATTTCATACACTCCACTTACATACGAAATTCCCTAATTATAACACTGACAGCCCTATCTAGCTTTTCAGTATAATTTCCAACAGACAAAGTACTTCTGCAGTGTGATTTCTTTACCACACTCTTCTTCTGCCTACTTCAGGCAAATTGCTTCCCGGGATTCCTCAGGCAACTCCGTACCTGTACTTCTAGACAACATAAAACATGACGCTAACTCTTTATGTTAAACATATAATCAATATTCAATAACCATTTACCAAACTAATCAATAATCAAACTGTCACTCTGCTACCAAGAAACTGATCCAGCGCGAACCCAAATAAATGATCAGGGATAATTATTCAATAACATCATACATTGGCCCATACTCATTCACCCAAAATCCCTGATGCGCTGGTGTCAAGTTTGTTAACTTTTTCTTCAACTTATTCCTGTTATTTATACACAAAATTTAAACATCTTGTAATTTTATTCGACTTTTCATCTACTTGGTCTATGGACCAATTAGTTGAAGAGTTGATGGCAATGGTAATTTCTCCAGATAAAGGTTAACCCTTTATAATAACTGATTGAATGACCACAAAACTCTCGGTGTGATTTAATAATTTTATCTAGCAATTAAAATTACTTATAGCAATCATATCCTCAAACATTGGAGACCTCATGGGAGAGAATAACAAACTAATCACAGTAACAACGGAAATATCATTCAAAATATACGTTGCACTGAGTAGATAGATGAAGAGACATTAGATACACAATAATCAATCTCTTAAAATCCAAACCGATTGCGGAGGGGATAGATGAACAGACAAAAGGCATACATATCAAAGGAAACAACCGGAAAAAAGTTAGAATTTCTACAATGCTAAGAAGATAAAATACAAACCCGGAGGATCTGTAAGGGAAAACCACCACCCAGGCCTAGGCGGTAGTGAGTGACCCCTGAACCAAGAGTCAGGGATCAAAGACTTAAGAACCAGGACAGGGACAGGACAGGAACATCTAGGCCTCTCAGCTCACCGACGAAAACAGCGACGCTTCCCTCTCTCAGCCTACGTGACCCTTGAAGCCCGCACACCACACCATCGGCTGCCTAAACCACACCCCTAAAGTACCTGTTCTTATACCCTAAAGGAACATGTCCGTCCCATGATGATTGCTAATTTCGCATTTTCTAGCTAAGGGATTGGTGGAATTCTAGGGGTGGAGTGTCACCCCACCATGAAATCATCTACTTTTGACTACACCATTGTTCTAAACATTTTTTATACAGTCATCAATACCTCTTCTCTCCCATGAGAAAATATGTATCAACATTTTAACAATTTATTAAATTCAACAACTTCGGGTTCCATTCCCACGATGACACTGGCGTTGGCCGCTTGTCAATGTTCATGTCCTTCACCAGGTCACTTTTTTTTCAGCTTTGCTCAGCAGTTCAGTCATGTAGTCACATGGTTCCCACTCACCCTCTTGTTCACCCGCCCTTACTGTGGCTAACTTAATCATCATGGAAAACTCGTCCATTACTAAAAGAACAGAAAAACGAACATTATTAATTGTGTGATAAAGTAATTTTCACGGTTTACCCCCATCTTAACTCTACTTTATGTTAACGGTTAGTCTAGCATAGCTTAAGCAGTAAAGCGGCATTATTCATTAGTATAAAGCAATACACGCCATGCTTTTTACGAAAAACACCTGCGGCTTTGGCATGCAAACTTCTTGAATTCATTCAAAACACAAAATTATTACATTTCCGGTTATTTACGCATTAGTTCTAGTTAGTTCATGCATTTTATAAAGCAGTCTTCCCACGTGCAGTGTAAATGTGCACATTAGTCGTTTAACACTACTTACTGTTAGTCCATATTAAAGGGTGGTTCGGTTGAGCAGGTTTCTTTTTGCGAAATCCTGCTCCATCAGCTGCTTGGGCTCCTCTTCCTTTAAATGTATCGATCATCTTGACAAAGTCTTTCCGCCTACGTGCAGAAGCTGCGGACATGTCCGAGAATATTCTGAACTGCTAAACTCTGGAGTGGAAAAAGATCTTTTTGCGATGGCGGTGCTTAAAATGTTTTCTTTTATTCTGCAGTCCGAGAAATTCAATAATATTGTGCATGGATATTTAGCGTTGAGTTGCTTCTGCACTGGAACCCTGTGGGCCCTAGTGATTGTTAGGTCCCCTTGTAGATCTGGCATTACTTTCCTAAGTAACGACCCGGCCCACCTTTCTTCCTCTTTCTGGACTTCTGTTGCCTCTTTCTGCATTTCTCTTGCCTCTTTCTGCACCCTTCTTGTCTGTTTCTGCACCTCTGTTGGTTCTTTTTGCACTGATCTTGCTTCTTTCTGTACCTCTCTTGAACATTTTGGCACCCCTCTTGCCTCTTTCGGCACCCCTCTTGCCTCCTTCAGCACCTCTGTTGGTTCTTTCTGCACTGATCTTGCTTCTTTCTGCACCCCTCTTGCCTCTTTCTGCATCCCTCTTCCCTCTTTCTGTCCCTCTCTTGCCTCTTTCTGCACGTCGGTTGTTTCTTTCTGCACTTATCTTGCCTCTTTCTGAACCCCTCTTGCCGGTTTCTGCACCTCTGTTGCTTCTTTCTGCACTTCTCTTGCTTCTTTCTGAACTTCTGTTCCTTCTTTCTGCACCCCTCTTGCCTCTTTCTGCACCATTCTTCCCTCTTTCTGCACCTCTCTTGCCTCTTTCAGCACCCCTGTTCCCTTTTTCTGCACCTCTCTTGCCTGTTTCTGCAACTCTATTGCCTCTTTCTGCAGTTCTCTTGTCTCCTTCTGCACCTCTGTTGATTCTTTCTGTACCTCTTTTTCCTCTTTCTGCACTTCTCTTACCTCTTTCTGCACTTCTCTTGCCTCTTTCTGTACCTCACTTACCTCTTTCTGCTCCTCTCTTGCCTCTTTCTGCTCCTCTCTTGCCTCTTTCTGCACTTCTCTTGCCTCTTTCTGCACATTTCTTACTCTTTCTGAACCTCTCTTGTTTTTTTCAGCAATTCTCTTGCTCCTTTCTGTACTTCTGTCGCCTGTTTCTATATTCAAATGGGAAGTGCAAGCTGTCAAGTTTAAAGGTCTGCATGCTCTCGTGACTGAGGTATATGTCTACTTGCACATGTATTCTCACATGTGTTATGCATCTGAAGATGGTAGCTTAAAAAGCGGGTAGCTTCTCTTATAGGTGGTCAAATCTTCTTAGTTCTGCTCTGTCATTCGGTTGCACAGGCAGACATGTCTTATGTATATATGTGTTATAGAGCCCCTCAAATATACTATTGAATACCCATGTGCCCTGTATTGTGAGGAGAAAGAAATGCATACTCCTTTTTTACACAAATTTACAGAGTATGCTGTTTGAAACACAGGTATTCAAGTGTTTGTATGTTTATTTTCATTTAACATGTCACTAGGTAAAAGCATAGACACGCATGCATACCTTCACAAACTTTGTCAGACTTACAACAGTGATATGCTTAGGATTGCTGCTTTATATTTGGAGGCCTAACATTCTGAGCAGTGGATTAATAGTGAACCTTCAAGAGAAAAGTGAGGTTTAAGACATCTTCGGAGAAGGATTAGTGATTAGGGTACTTTGTATGAGTCTGTTGTAAGGTACAGTCAAAGTAGGCCTCTTCCTGCACCTCTGTTGGTTCTTTCTGCACATCTCTTGCTTCTTTCTTCACCTTTCTTCCTCTTTCTGGACTTCTGTTGCCTCTTTCTGCATTTCTCTTGCTTTTTTCTGCACCTTTCTTCCTGTTTCTGCACCTCTCTTGCTTCTTTCTGCACCTTTCTTCCTCTTTCTGCACATGTCCTACCTATGTACGCATAGTTAGAAATTAGCATTTAAAAAACCTTAGAAATTCACTGAAAAAACCATAGGTTTCAGGGACGTTATAGTTAGAAATTATCATTTAAAAAAACATAGAAATTCACTGAAAAAACCACAGGTTTCAGGGACGTTATAGTTAGTTGGACATTTCACTCATAGAAAACTGGAGAAATTCGGCCGTTATAGTTAGTTGAGCTTACTATAACCCGCGCCCCCGCAATGCACTGCTGATGACATCACATATTACATCACTCATGACATGGTCAGTGACATCACTGATGACATTACTGATGACATCTCAAATGACATCACTGATGACATCACTGATGACATCATCCAGTGACTGAGTGTTTCTAAAAAGGCGCGCAGGTGCTTCATCCACGAGCTCATCAGCTCAATGACTCACGGGAGTACTTTAAATAGACAACAGGATGTGGGAGCACACCGCTGACCTCTCAGACAAGGTTCGCCCCTGGCATTCTGGTAAATGCAGTCTCTTGTAGCTTGCTCCGATATTTTAGAGTGTTTCGCCAAGGTTGGCGCAGATAGTGCTGATCTCTAGACACGTGTTTCTGGTTTATTAACCGTCATCAGTAGAGAATACAGTCTTGTATTTTGAGGTTTGCTGAGAAGGCTGCCAAACATTATATCAGGTCCGGTACCTCTCACTGGCGCGCAGGTGCTTCATCCACGAGCTCGTCAGCTCAATGACTCACGGGAGTACTTTAAATAGACAACAGGATGTGGGAGCACACCGCTGACCTCTCAGACAAGGTTCGCCCCTGGCATTCTGGTAAATGCAGTCTCTTGTAGCTCGCTCCGATATTTTAGAGTGTTTCGCCAAGGTTGGCGCAGATAGTGCTGATCTCTAGACACGTGTTTCTGGTTTATTAACCGTCATCAGTAGAGAATACAGTCTTGTATTTTGGGGTTTGCTGAGTAGGCTGCCAAACATTATATCAGGTCTGGTAACTCTCACTGGCACCCAGGTGCTTCATCCACGAGCTCGTCAGCTCAATGACTCACGGGAGTACTTTAAATAGACAACAGGATGTGGGAGCACACCGCTGACCTCTCAGACAAGGTTCGCCCCTGGCATTCTGGTAAATGTAGTCTCTTGTAGCTCGCTCCGATATTTTAGAGTGTTTCGCCAAGGTTGGCGCAGATAGTGCTGATCTCTAGACACGTGTTTCTGGTTTATTAACCGTCATCAGTAGAGAATACAGTCTTGTATTTTGGGGTTTGCTGAGTAGGCTGCCAAACATTATATCAGGTCCGGTACCTCTCACTGGCGCGCAGGTGCTTCATCCACGAGCTCGTCAGCTCAATGACTCACAGGAGTACTTTAAATAGACAATTTACCAGAATGCCAGGGGCGAACCTTGCCTGAGAGGTCAGCGGTGTGCTCCCACATCCTGTTGTCCATAGTGCAGCACACACCAACAACCCCCTCAAGCCACCCAACATCTTGGTTGACCAGGATGAGATCCTGGTCCCCACGCAGGACCTGCGTCTGGTTTCTGGATCCCTCACTGGACCTGCGTCTGGTTCCTGGATCCCTCTCTGGACCTGCGTCTGGTTCCTGGATCCCTCGCTGGAGCTGCGTCTGGTTCCTGGATCCCTCGCTGGAGCTGCGTCTGGTTTCTGCATCCCTCGCTGGACCTGCGTCTGGTTCCTGGATCCCTCGCTGGAGCTGTGTCTGGTTCCTGGATCCCTCGCTGGAGCTGAGTCTGGTTCCTGGATCCCTTGCTGGACCTGCTTCTGTAGCCTGGAGTGGGATGTGGAGTAGATGTGGAGTTGATGAGCCGTGGCGAGAGACATTAATGTGCGACGATCACCCGTACCTGGTGGTGAAGTCTGGCAGGTCGCATGGAGACACGTTGCTGACCTGTGTGAGAAGCCCGCCTTGCGCACCTTGGTGCAGTTAATGATAGAGGTGATCCTGCGCACCAACGTAGTGATGTCCGCTTTGCATACTATGATCCACCACTACACCGGGGTGCACGGAGGGGATTACCAACGGTGGGTGTCGTCTCCCTGCATCACATGATGGATGATGTTGGGCTGGCTGGACACCCTGGAGGGTGAGGCCCCTGTGCGACACCGAACTTGTGTGGACTGAGCGCTGCAACTACACGTCTAAGGGAGCCCTTCTGCATCAACTGCATCGGGAGGTCCACCAGCCGACTACGCGGTGACTGCTGTACCCAGCCCAGTGAAAGCACACCTGTTTCAGGCTCCTGCTGGCTGAGTCACAGATATGGAGAGAGTGCAGTGGATTGTGCCACAGGGTCAATGTCCAGGTAAGGAGAAGGTGGGGCGCGTAGAGCAGGAGGGCCAGGGGGGAGTCGCTCATACCTATCACACGTAGATGACACACCCCCAGTGGTGGGTCTACCACTATGTTGGAAGAGCGTTGCCCCATCACCTCAAGCAGTGCAGAAGATAAACAATCATCACATGATGATAACTCAATCAATCAATCACTCAGGGGAATTGTAAGCCCGCCACACACCCGTGAGGGTCGCAAGGCACTGAGGGGTGGGGGTCCGCAGATCTGTAAGCCGAAGAGCCAGGTCTTGAGGGTCTTCCTGAAGGTGTTCAGGGAGGGGGCACCTCTGATGTCTGCCGGTAGCTCGTTCCAGGTATTGGATGCAATGTGGGAGAAGGATCTCCTACCTGCTCTGGCTCTGTGGATGTGCTGCATTTCGGACAGTGCGAGGTTGGAAGATCGGATGACTCATTTGTGTACGTGGAAGTTGATTCTGTATTTCGTTACGTTGTTGTGTAGGCATTCGGAGGCATGAGTGATGATTTAGAAGGTGACTCTTATCACCACGGGGAAACACTGGAGTCTACGTAGGTGTCGGCTGATGTGTTAGTGCCGGGGGATGCTGAGGACGAGTCTGGCGGCGTTGTACTGTAATGTCTGTAGTTTGCGGAGTATGGACTTGTAAATGGCGGCGTAGAGTGCGTTTCCAATGTCCAGTCTGCTGGTGATGAGTGCATGGGTGACTGTCTTCCTTGACTCTGGGGGTATCCATTTGAAGTTCTTGTGGAGGATGCAGAGGGTGTTGAAGCAGCTGGAGGTGACGGCGTAGACCTGTCTGTTCATGGTGAGGGATGGGTCGAGTACGATGTCGAGGTTTCTGGCGTGGTCCGAGGGGGTAGGTGGGCTTCCGAGGGCAAAGGCCAACAGGTGTTGTCCCATGCTGAAGGTGTGGTTCCAAGGACAAGGACTCCTGTCTTCCCGGCGTTGAGCTCCAGGCAGCTGTTGGTCATCCAGACTGCGACGTCCTGCATTCCGTTCTGGAAGTTGAGTCTGGCGGTGGTGGTCTTTTTGGTGAGGGGGAGAATGAGCTGTGTGTCATCAGCGTAGGTTACGATGTTGAGGCCGTGTTGTTGGACGTTGGCGTCGAGGGTGCCATGTAGATGTTGAAGACGGTCGGGCTCAGAGATGAACCCTCTGGGACTCCGCAGGTGATTTACGTGGGAATGGAGAGGAAGGTTGGCAGTCTGATCCTTTGGCTTCTTCCGGGGAGGAATGATCGGATCCAGTCGAGGCCTGTTCCTTGTATGCCGGCGTCGTGTAGTCTTGCGACTAGTGTGTGGTGGGAGACGGTGTTGAAGGCCGCTGAAAGGATGAGTATGATGAGGGCTGCGGAGTGGCCTTGGTCCAGGAGTGTGCGGATGTCGTCTGTGGCGGCCAGTAGGACGGCCTCGTTGCTGTGGTTGGTTTGCAATCCGGATTGGGACGGGTCGAGGATGGCGTTGTCATCAATGAATCGTGTCACTTCCCTGTTGACTGTTTACTCTGCAACTTTGCAACTTTGGCTGCGAAGGAGAGGAGCGAGATGGGCCTGTAGTTCTTGAGGTCGGTGGGGTCAGCTGTGGTCTTCTTGAGAAGGGGCCAGACTTCTGCACGCTTTCAGTCATCTGGGTAGGTGCCTGTCTTGAAGGTGGTGTTGATGGTGCATTGCAGTTCGTGTGTGACGGCGGCCGTGGCTCTGTGGTAGATGTGGGAGGGCATGGGTTGGTGGGGGCCCACGAGTGCATGCCTTTCATAGTTGAGGCTGTGTCTTCGGCTGTGACTGGCATCCAGGTGGAGATGGTGGGCTGGCTGATGTGTCTGGGGCCCGGGGTGTCTGTAGACGAGGGTTCCTCGGAGTGTGGAGTTGTGGCTGGTCTGGATCTGGAAGTGCAGGTGTCTGGCGGAGGGGGAGGTTCCGCTGGGGGTGGTGAGGCGGAGGGTGCTCTTGTGTGCAATGGCGAGGCACCCTCCCAGGTGGTTGGTGCAGTCCTTCCTCTGGATCTTGTATCCGTCCAGGATGGCGGTCTTGATGTTGGGGGCGGAGGAGGCGTTGGTCCAGGTCTCCATGAAGAAGGCGATGTCGGGCGAAAGAGAGTCGAGTAGGTTCCAGATTTCCACGGCGTGTATGTGCACGGAGCGCCCGTTTAGGGGGATGCATCCTAGGGTGTAGCCGGTGCTGGTGTCGGCTGTGTTGGAGTCCGGGGTGGTGGTTAAGCTCCGGCGGCAGTGGAGGCAGGAGAACTGACCGTGGGTCATGTTTGCCAAGGCCTGTTGTCGGTCTCTGACTTTCCCGGGTTTGAGTGCGTGGAGGGTGGCTGTGTCGTAGCAGTGGGTGGCCCGTGATCCAGGCTTACTGGCCCTGGTCGCGGTTGGGTTGCAGACATGCGCAGACGGGCTTGTCTTAAGCGCGCCTTCTGCGCACCGGCAGCGCCTGTCCGCTGCGCAATTGCGCAGCGTCCGCCATTAAGTAGGGGAGGGCGGAGGAACAATCAGCTGGGAGGCGGGAATGTGCGAGGACAGGGGCGCAGGGCAGCAGCGGTGGGAAGCGTGTAGTGCGGGCTCAGAGAAGCCAATAAAACAGTAAAAAACGGGATAAACAAGGGATAAATAACGGATGTAATCATGCTATGTATCCTCAGGGGTTGGGCGGTGGGTAGGACTGCTCCAAACACGGAGCAGGGAATGTGCGGATTGGCATGCACACTCAAGTGCGCAATGACTGTTTGGTCGGCCCACTCAGGCCGCCCAATGCAGACATGCGCACTTCTCTGTTCGCAATGCAGGCTGCATTGCAGCCTGCATGGAGAACATGCCCACCCCTCCGGCCCCTGGCTGCATGACTTGTCCTGTTGCCAAATTACAATACCACCGCCGCATCGCAGCGTTGTGAATGACTCATGCGAGGGAGCCTGGCTGCCTACTTCCTTTTCTTGGAAGCAGACGCAGGAGAGCAGGAGCTACGTAGACACGGGACACGGCTTAGAGGTGAGACTTTCCTCAATAAATTCTTAACTACACACGCTCACACACACATCCCCGCGGCCACGCACCATCCAGTGTTCATTGCGGGGTTTACCACCTCACAGCTGTCCAGACACCCCCCTCCGCACTTCTCAATGGTGGCTGCTGTGCGCCCATGCACAGCGGACGTACCACTCGTGTGCCAAAGGCACATACGTAGTTGCGATGCATGCCATGACATTGCATTCCATTCTAATACAAACTACTAGGCACATTGCAACAGTAGAGTAGGTGTTGCATAACTGAGACATGACGATCACTGTTCCCACTACAGTGAGTGCGACCCAAGAATAACCTTTGCACTACAGACCCAACCGTGAACCCTGGAATTCATTTCTGAACCCCCAAAAGATCACATTTGAGACAAATGCACCCCCCAAATTTCTCTTTATTTTGGCACAAAACACACCCAGGATTTAGAAATTTGACCCCAAAAAATACACACAAAAATTCAAAAATTTACCCCAAAAAACATCCCATTTTTCATATTTTACCCCAAAAAACACCCCATTTTTCATATTTTACCCCAAAAAACAGCCCATTTTTCATATTTTACATCCAATACCCATGCACACCTGAAAAAGTTGAAATTACCCCCTTACTGACCTCACAGTGCATTGTATTAAAATGCGATGTTAAGGCACCTGGTCGTCTCCCGTGTCAAAGGCAACCTATAGGCTACACCGTTTGCGTCCGTCTGCCCCTGGACCGCGCTCAGCACCAAGGAGCATTCCTCTTGGACACTCGACCGATACGATGCCAGCAGCCTCCTCACCATCAACCCTGGACACCACCTCGCCTGGCAGGACCAACCTCTGCTCCGGACCGGACATCGCCATCACCATCACTGACGGCTGCAGTATCACCCGCAAGGAGCACCCCAACCGTCAGGGAGGAGGCATTGCCATCACCTACAGAAGCACACTCCGACTGACCACGCACTCTAATGACCCAAGGGTGACCATGAACCACGTCAACTCCAAGATCCGGACCAGGCACAGGTGCATCCACTGCGGCACCCTCATGTGCAGGCCCCCCGGGCCATGGCCCTCCATTCTCCAATACCATTTTAGACCTCATTGCACCCCAGGATCTCCCATCCACCAACGACATCCTACTCGGTGACCTCAAGTTCTACCTGGAGAACCCCAGTGACCAGGACACCACCCCCTCATGGGGAAGGTCCCCTACATCAGACGCAAGCAGCAAGTCACCGCAACAAGCCACATAGCAGGACACATGGTCGAGCACGTCACCTCCGCCAGCGTGAACTTCAAGTGCAGCCACAACACCGGACTTTCCTGGACCGACCATCATTGGTAACATCACGTCTTCACCTTGCCCACCGGACTCCACCGCCATCATCGCACTCCCTCGCTGGATCAAGGCCACCGAAAAACATCTTGTCAACTCCCTCCACACCAACACTCCACCAATGCTTCCATACGATGACACCGCCGCGCCCAACCTCCACCGATGTATCTCCTACTGCGCCGACATTCGGCCACCCCTCATGAACAGCACTGCGTCAGTACCTTTCGCCTGCCTGATGGCAGGCGTGAGGGTGAGGCAGTGCCACAGGGATAGGCTGGCCCCATGCATTGCTGGAGTTGCGTCATGGTTGTGACACGACTGCAGCAATGCGTGACTTTAGCGCAGACAGATACGTCAGGATTCCTGACATATCTGTCATTACTTGCGTCATGGAGCGCTGTACAGTGAGTACAGTGCATCCATGCTGTTGCAAGGAGGGCGTAATGAGAAGTGTTGCAACGCTGTCTTGTCGCAGCGCAGCAACACTTTTCATGACTGGGACCCAGGAATGCGCACTATCTTATTGATGGTGCACATTCCTGCACTGTATTTTTGTCACAGGGCAGTGCTGCAACATTGCTTGCAGTGCTGTCCAGCACCAAAAACATGCATGGATGTGGGCCCAAGACTTATTCCCATTTTTAAGACCAGCTATTTTCTGGTCTTAAGTTCCTGCAGCTAACGGGCCTTAGCGCGACTTTTTTTATCGCTTTGCGGGTCTTGCCTATCCTTGCTAATAGGGCGAAGTGCGGTTAGCGGGAGTTTTTGCTGTATTTAGAGACGGAACGCCTACCTTGCATGTCATTAGCGATAAATATTGCTGGCATGCACGGCGATAGAAAAAACGGGTGCTATCGCCGGAAAGCTGTTGCTAACGCCTATTAGCGACAGATTTGCTAATAGGGCGATTAAAATATCGCCACTTTAGCGTCAAAAAAGTGCCGCTAAAGTGGCGATGAGCCCTTGATAATATGCCCCATAGAAGTCTAAATGACACCAAGAAAGTAGTGCTTCCAGGTATGACACAAACCCTGGGAAGTGGCTGTGCAATTATTGTAACTCGAACACGTCTCCCATCGATCAGTGGGTGAAACCCAAGGTGGCAAACTACAAAACAAACAGGAGAAAAGGAGGCCAAAAAAAGAGCAAAGAACTAGTACACTAGACATGCTCTTGCTATCCAACCACTTGCAGCATTGTTCCTGTATGTTTGCCATTTTATCAAAATGTGCAGTTTTTTTTATAAGTATTTAGCAGGTTAGGGGGTTATATCAACAAAACAAGACACACAGTATTGCAGAGGAGACCTTAAGTGACTGTGAACGCAAATTAACACAATGGAGTGTGCTCTAACTGCCAGACCACTTACATCATATAGTATTTATTTTACTTGGCAGTAAGGAGGCGCTTAATTGCAGCGCTCTTTCTGTTTGCTCCTAATCAAAATCCAGATAGGGCTTTACCGGTGAAGTCGCTGTCCCACACTATACATAATAATAACATCTTCACCGACGAGGCTTGCTTGTTAAACCCAGTCTGTTGGCCTCCAGTCACCTCTCCTGCTTCCCACAGTTTCTGAGGCATGCCGAATTTTTTTTTTTCTCGCAGCCCAAGATGTGTGTTAAGTTGTTCAGAACTGTATAATATATGTAGCGCTTCCTGTGCCTAACGAGGCTCCGAAGCGATCCGATCCACTCCCTGGCACCTTTTATGAATCCAAATAAATTGTAGCACCTTTTTTGAATGGTAGGTTTCATGGCGCCCTCTCGGAATCCATTTAAAATGCTCTCCGAGCACCTCTTCCTGGATAACATGCTTTGGCTAGGTGAATGAACAGGTTTGCACTGGTGACTATCAAGTTTGCAGTGGCATATGTAAAAGCCCACTGAGCCAAATTACACGTGTTCTAGTCCATTAGAGCAAGAACAACATTTGCACTGACTAAAAATGAGGGGCCAGATTTTCAAAGATTTTGCACCGGGTTTGCCACACTTTTTTGATGCAGACCCGATGCAAAGTACTTTGTGGTATTTACAAAGCAACACAAATGGGTATGTGCGTCAGGTAGGTATTCCATGGGTGTCGCATGGGTGTTCCTATGCACCCACCTATGCATTCTGGCGCAAACTCATATCTACAAAGACTTGTAGACATGGGCTTGCTCCAAAATGCTGCGCCTGCCTGAGCTGGTCTAATGAGGAGAAATATCTTAATCTCTCCTAGTTATTTCCTCTTGCTTGTGTGCTGCATTCTGTAGTCCAGCTCTGAGAGGATCCGCAATTTTGCTACTTCAATCCACTTCAGCAGAGGTAATATTTTTCTCCCTATGTTCAGTTTGTAATTTATACCTATAACTACTACATTGGTCCGAAGTACACAAGCGATTTACACTGAAATAGATTCCCCGAATTCCTGGCTGTTTATGTGGGACATTGGCTTCGACCAGCATCATTGCTGTGGTCGTTCTCTCCGTTCCCTCTTTGAGTTAGATAAGGATATCATCCACATACATCATAAACTGCAGCACATTCAATGTATGCATAATATAATAATAGTGAGTCAGAAACAGAAGTAGAACAAACAAGATAAGGCTAGGTTAGCGGTAAGGAAGATAACAGGTAGCATATTTTCTTCATTATCAGATGGAAGAGAGCACATCTGATTCAGGTTATTCCCCAAAGGAAAATAATTTTAAAATCTGCACTTCTTTTAATATGCCTTATTCCAATAGAGATTAAATGATCAATATGCAAGTGACTCAAAAGGGAAACACTGTATTTGAATCAAAACTCCCATTTCTCCACCAATTTGTATGTTTTACATTTTTATTAAAAAAATGCTAAACTTTGAGAGGAATGACTCATTCAACAAATAAGTGGTAGCAGCCCAGATTGTGTTTCTCAAAAGAAACTTAGGGGGAGATTTACTAAGCTTTTGCGCCGTGTTTGCATCACAAAAGTGACGCAAAATCTTTTTTTGTAATTTACTTTCCAGCGCTAAACTTGTTTAGCGCTGGAAATAACGTAAAAGTAATGCGAAGCAGCGCATTGCGCTTCTTCGCGTTACTTTGCGCCATGGGGGCGTACCAAGGGTGGTGCATGGGCTTTCCCAGGCAACCACCCAAGGTTTCTCACGCTAAACCCAATTTACTAAAAACAGTAGATTGGGTTTAACGTGAGAAAACTGCGCCCTTTTCAACTAGGCGCAAGGAAGGAGAAATGCTTTCATTGCTCCTTCCTTTACCGACTTTGCATGCGTGATGCACTGTGCAGCACGCATACAAAGTGGGAAAAGCTTTCCCTTGTGTCGAGCTTAGTATTTAGTACAGGAAGGGTACCCTTCCTGTACAAAACCTATGCTGGACTCATGCACACACCCTAGCGCTGCGGCGCGTGCATGTAAGTAAGTCCGTCCGTTTTTATATAGCACAGCTACTGACCCTTACGGGTCTCAAGGCGCTGGGGGCCGTCGTGGAAATTAAGTGAGCTATTGCCCAGAGTCACATGGTGCTGAGCTGAGCTGCCGCAGCCGGGGATCGAACCGTGAACCCTGTGCTCCGGAGTCAGCTGCCCTGGTCGCTGCACCACACCTCACCTCTCACTGCATGGCGCACAGCAGCTCTAATCAGCGCTGGCGCAAGGGAAAGGGGAGGAGATAGCCATAGCTTTGAAGATATGGTGCTCTCCTGCTCCCTCCCTGTCGCGCAATGCAATGCAGCCTCGCGGGGGGGCTGCGCTGCGTTGCGTGACTTTATCGTAAATCTCCCCCTTAATATCACTTTTCTACTGGGATATACCGTCACCTAATTTAACTATAATGCATTGGCTGCGTTGATCTTGTATAGGCAACAATGAATACATTGAAATCTGGCAGCATAGTGAGGGTGAGCACAAAATCACAAAGAGGTGATACAATTACCTAGTTAAGGAATTGCATGCACAGCTGAGTCTATTCTCACATATCTGTGTAACACTCATGCATATGCACAGCAACATTCAATGCTCCATGCACCCACCATGCCATCCACCCTCACGCACCTCTCTTAGCATATCTCTCTTAGACCAATCCATAAACAATGAATGTTATCCCATAAAGGTTCATTTACGCATGAGTAAATATACACTTTAAACTTACTCTTAAACATTTAAATAAGTTTACTACTTTTGGCTATTCACCATTTACAAGTGTAAAGTTATTTACTCAAAAGTGTTAAATTATACATCTGCACACCCTGAATTCATGTGGTCGAGCCTCATTTACATACCTGTAATTTTTTACAGGTAGGCACAGGTCTCTGCCACCAGGATGGAGATCTCACTGTGTTAAAGTATTGGACAAAGTTTAAAATGTAATTAAAGTTAAAAATAAATTAGTAAAAAAATTCTATTGTTAAATATTAATGTAAAATAATGTAATATATTTTTGTAAATGTAGAACAAAATTAAAAAAAATGCTACAACATTATTAGCTTAATTTTCTATTGAATATTTCATTATTTCTAATATACTAAATTAAATTAAAATAATTTTTCTTAACATTTAAATAAAAAAACACATACAGTGTAACATTTATATTTATTTCTTATGCAGTAAACACTATTTAAAGTTATGCAAAGAATGAATGTAATGTTATATTATGTTAAGAAACTTATAGAGCGCACAGACACCCAAGGGTTTCTTAGCACTTTGGCAACAATGAGGAAAAGGAGAGAGAGGGCTCGGGCTAATCAAAAGCTTGCTTAAACAGCAAGGCCTCCAAAAGCTTTCTGAACCTCAGAAAGTTAAGAACCAACCTGAGTGAGAAAGGGAGAGAGTTCAATAAGATGGGGGCCAGGACAGAGAAGCCCATGCATCTGCTCTCTGTTGCTTAAACAGAAGGTACCTCAACTGGTTGGCCAGAGCGGATCTGAGAGCTTAGGTAGGAACATATCTCTTAATTCTACTTGCTATGAAGGCTGGAGCCTGGTCATGTATGGATTTTTAAATAATGCAAGTAGTTTTAAACAGAGCTCTCTATTTGACGGAGAGCCAGTGAAGCTTCATTAAGGCAAGAGCAATATGCGCATGTCTATGCAGTTTACAGAATATCCTCACTGCTGTATTTCAAATGATTTGTAGCTTGAGTAAAGAAGTTGCAGGGAGACTCAAAGGTAGGTAGTTTGCATAGGCCGAGCGGGATGCAATTACTGCTGCAATAGTCACTTTCAAAGCCTCTGTGATAGAAGAGGAGTGACCTTCGTAATGGATTTCAATAGGCCAAAGCACTTCGCCGTGACTGCCTTGATCTCGGGGATCATGGACTACAACGACGGGCAGTCTCTTGACAGAGGACTCTGGGACAGGAGAAGCACCGAGCTCAAAGGGCCAATAGGTGATGGCCCAGAAATCTGTCCTGTGATTGAGAATAACCAGCTCAGTCTTATCAGCGTTTAGTTCGAAAGAGTTAGTGCCCATTTAGTTCCAAATGAACTTCAGGATAGATTAAAATTCCTAATGGGATTGGGCAGTACCCTCAAGCTGGAAGACGAGCGGAGAGTCATCAGTGTAGTTATAGAATCTACAACCATGACAAGCCATGGCAGAGAACAATGGGCAGATGTAGACATTAAACAGCAAAGGAGCTAATACTGATAATTTAAAACATTTTCATAAATATTTTTTAAAAGTATAGTTACATTAATGTTTATATTTAAAAAAGGTCATTTAAAATATTTTAGAAGAAATTCATATTTAAGTTTATTTGTAGATATATGTTTGCAACATTAAATGAAAGAATTATATATTTAAAAAAGTTAAAATACATGAATGTAATTTAACATTATTTCCCATAGGCTTTTTATTTTATGTCCTTGCCTCCAACATTTCCTATGGAAGTGTGTTACAGTACCAGTGGTTGGCCATGGGTGGTGCTGGACTTACTCCAGCCTCTGAGCTGGAGTATATTTATGACTGTTTTGGGGGTATTTTGGATGTAGCAACTACAGACGTGCAGCTTGTGGATAGCAATGGGCTTACTCTTTTGTGGGTGGGTGCATGTCCCTCCTTAAACCCCTCCCTGGTCTTCCATTAACCATTCCTAAACCTCTGCTATTAATTTGTACACATTCCCCATTTTCCAGCCGCTGCCCCCTGTTACTGCCAAATTTACTAACAAAAAAGCATACCTAAGTATGCAGAGAGCTCCGCAGTCAGTGAGAAGACCTCCGCACTTAAAATGTAGGTGAGTCGGAGGCGTAGACCTCCGCACATAGGTTAGTGACTAGCATTTTGTTTTACGTTAGTGCAACTATTGTAGTATTACTAAATGTACTACAAAATGCAGTTTGTGAATAGGCCTCTCAATCCTTTTCAATCATGCACTCCCAAGGGTACTTCACAGTCTCACCAGGGTATGAAGTGCTGTGTAAAATAATGAATAAAAGCACATCTTCTACTACAGAAGTTCATTTACTGAGGAATATCCTACAGTTTTTGATAACTTTACATATTTGCATCATCCATCACCACTATAGTCCATGAAAAATCCATGGCACAGTGGAATGTTCAGGATCCATGGGACACTCCTCATCACCTCAGCATTTCCTTCCTTGTCCCATTCCTTACGTGATAAGGTGAGATGTCACCTCCCTCAAACAGGCCCCCCTTATAGAAAACTCTCTTTTAAAATACTCCCTCAAAAAGGGAGTTTTATCACCATTTCTTAGAGTGTTCTGCTTCTTGTGCAGCACTTGTAAAGGGATCGGTGCCAATAGCACTTACTGTTTTCTTCTCTGCATATCCTCAGGTCGGATCCCCATGCTCCGGCGGGTCTGGAGTTTTGGGCCCAATGTTTTGCTCTTAAATCTTCAGTGAGCGCTCCTGAACATCGGCATTCCGAGCACCAAGGACATATAGTCATGTTTCCAACTCGCGCCTCTTTAATCCTCCACCTGGCACTCCCTGCCCTTGCAGGTTCCTGCTTTCTCCCTTTGTCACGGGTTCCCATCGTTCTCTTCCTTTTTTCCCTCCTGTGTGTTTTCCCTCTATTGCCCTGGGTCAAAGTCTGATGAGGATAAATAAGTGCCGATTCCCAGAAATAAGTGCCAGTGGGCACCATCTGCAACCAGCTACCCAAATTAAGCACTGGGAGGTGATGCTTGGGCTTTCTGTTGCCTTTCCTCTTTATTCTTAAATAGCGGCGACAGTGCTTGAGTCTATGCCGCATCATATGGTTTTGATGTCCAGATCACATGGAGGTCAGCCATGCAGCCAGAGAAGATTGTGACTTTAATAGCCTTATGTGAGCTGTGATGCTGTGCTGTGACTTTAGGTGTTCGGAAAGCCTGTGCTCCCATCACAGGTTTTGGTAAGAAGCACTGCAGGTAGCCCACATTGTTCTTTTATGCAGGCGGTATGCAGGTAAATGGAGTTTAGAGTTTAATGGAGTAGATGCCTATCAGGCCTGCCTTGTTATTTCAATAGGGAACTAACATTGAGGAAGACCCTCAATGGTCAGGGTGAGGGTTGCAGGTTGCAGGTGGCATGCCCTGCAGTATGTCTTCACCAGCAACTCAAAAAACAATCAACTGCTATGGAAAATGAAAGCTTCTCTTTACTGCTGGTAAGTAAAAGGGACCTATGGTGACTTACCTTCCAAAGGATAGAGTTGAGAGTGGCAGTGTTGTATAAGTACAGTTCTGGACTCTTTACTATTATGTATTCACTACACAAGATAATTCAGATGCTTGTTCTCGATAAGGTGAATACGTGGAGTGGTATTCATTACTCTTATGTGCATTGGGTTGGTTGTGCTTGGGCCCATCTTAGGCTATTAAAGCTGCACATATTTCAGGTAAGGCCAGTGAAGGGTGGTTTCCTACATTACCTAATTATAAAATAGCTATGATTTTGCCACAATGGATTCATAGCCACCTCAAGTGTCCATGTGATTTGCATCTAAGGCAGCCAAAGGGCTGAGTATGTGTATCACTCTTTCTTTGAATAAATGGGGAAATACACTGAAAGTGATGATGTTACTCTGAGAGCCGTAAGTTTTGCGTCATATTGATAACTGAGTTGTCATTGTGGTCTTGAGCTGAAGAGGTGCAAAATAAGAACAACATGTTGCAACCTTCCTATCCCGTGCAGAGCTTCACTGGTTGACTGTTGGCTAAAGTATATGACTCTTGGTCTGAAGGCTAAGGGTTCAAATCTGCTGTCACCATGCCAATATGTCCGCTGCAATATTTCTTCAATCACAGTATATTAAAGGATTTCTACAGTGGGTGAAAAGTTGATGCCTTACATATGGAAAAGTCAAAATTTCAAAATAAAGCATTATTAATACATCTGATAGATTGCCTTAGAGATTAACGTGAACATATTTTAGAAAATGCACATAGGAAAATGTGCAAAAAATACCCAGCTCCCATATTCACTGGTAGGTCACAGTTAACTTCCCTTTAATAAATAGAAGCATTAAAAATTGCTGAACTTTGCCCATATGTAATTGATAGATTGACCTTAATATGACTTGCACAGAATTTTCATCATAACTGCAGGATGGTTTAGTTTTATCATGAATCATCTTTTTTAAGCTACATGTTCTCATTTGCACCAAGCTTGAACTTCCTATCTATCTTATGTTTGTACTGCTGTGTAGTTCCTAGGAACCCCCAGGATCTGTGCGTTTTGGATGACCTGAACTGAGGGCTTGGTGTGCAGACAGACTATGGACACCCCCACAGGATGAGTCAGCCGTTAGAACAGCTAGCTCTACAGTGCCACTACCACCCCCCTGTATTCTACAGTGGTGTAGGTAGTTTCTGGCAACCACTGAACATGACAACCCTGATTCCTCAGGTATCGTGGAAACAATACGGTATCTTTCGCTCAGTCACTCATGCTTACTTTTCTCAGAATACACATAGAATGACGATTGGAACGGTTTCAATAATTATTTATTGGTCCAGTGTCAGTCTAGTATGAAACATATTAGCTGCGACCATCAAAAAGACAGGAGCAGACAAATGTAATCGCTAGTACCAATATCGTAAAAAGTAGATATATTTCTACCATAGTGCTAATAAGATGAATAAAAGCATATTATATAAAACAATAGCATTGGCGTACTCCTACGATGCGTCACCTACCTAAATGTACCTAGCCTGGGTATGTGGGTGAAGCCTGTGTATGTAAACATCAGGATGGATCCTAATGGAGCCAAGAATCCCCCGGGGAAGTACTAACCCCTCACCTGATGGTTCTGAATGAAGGACCCTGCCTCTGAGTCGAGGATGGCACCCCGCAAGGGATGTCAGGTCTCTGCCTGTCGAAGGATCAGCCTGCAGTGTCTCGGTCGAGCCTGGAAGGAATTCTCCTCTCTGTCTGTAAGGGGGAGTGAGGGTCTTTTATACTAAAATGGTCACTCCAGGGTTTTTCCAGAATCGATATGTTTTTAAAGCATTCACTAATCCTTTGCTAATCCTTTTTCTAAACAAAAACACTCATGCACAGCTGGCTGTTTGCCATGGATGAAAAAAGTGGTGACCCTTATGAAATAGTTTAAAATATTTATTTTAACTAACGTGCCCTAACATGCAGTATACGTGCCACAACAAGCAGGAAAATGCATAGTACAAATACAGTCAGCATAGCTGCTAATCCATATATCATGAAAGGGGATGTCATAATAAAAAGACAATAGAGCCTAACCTCCCTCCCCTTGCTAAGAAGCAGTATTATTATAGATTAGAAGATCTCTGGGCTTTGTCAGCAGACCACATACCTTAGCCTATAGATGGTAGATCTACATCATAGGTGCTGTCTCGCTCTTCTCCCTGGAAAGGTCCCTCTCCAAGTTTGTGCTACCTATTTGTGTATTCTAATAAAACCCAAGTACATTTGTCCAAACAACAGCTGCATCAGTATGTTTTGTCTAAGGGCTAAGGCCTGACCAGAACAAAATAACAAGGGGCATTGTTGTTCGACCTTGCACATAATGTTCAGTCAAAATCCCAGGAACATGCAGAGAGTGAACACAGCAATGAGTTCCCATGTGAAAACAGCCATAGAAATCAGTACAAAAATAAAGACGTGTAGTAACGTGCGCAAAGCAGCAGGTAAGCTGCAACGTGCTCATGCTAACTTAGTGAAGGTGACAATGTCTCTATGGGCCACGTGACACCCTCCCCTTGGCTAGGTCGTTAGCACCATGCTAAGACAAAAATCAGAGGTAAGCAGAGGCAAAGCGTCTCAGTGGTATCCTAAGTAAGATATCTGTGAAAGAAAAAAAATTGTATTGCAAATTTTTTCACAAATAGCCAATTTGGTACACAAAATACATCCATCCACAGTGAATCCTCGGATTCAGAAATGTTGCTGGAAAAGCGGAATGCGATAAACTCCAGTATGTTGTCTGAACCTTCCATAGTAAAAAGGTATGCCATCCAATTGAGCAAGTCGAACGAACACACATGCTCCTCATATCCAGAGGCCGTTAGGAGCATGTCAGGGCAACCTGCGTGAACTTCGATGAAACTCAGATCCAAGAGGCGCTGTGCCCGAGCACAGGTACTCAAGTCTACCATTGATCCAAGAAGAGAATCACACACCAAACGCCTGCCCATGGAACAATCCTGGTCATGGGTCTATAACGGACCCATTAACAGTTCGTAATCCAGGGCTGTTTGGGTTGTATTGGAGAGGCAGACATCCAGGGCCCATTGAAAAGGGCACTGGAGGCAGTGGAACACAGGTTGCACGCAGGTGAAGTAGGCATACCAGAAAGTCAGCCAGTAGTAGATGTCAAGAGCCTTCAATGACATTGCACCAAAAGGTTGGCACATCCGCTCACGATACAGCTGTAACTGGACCAGGTTTGGCAGCTCCACAAATCGAGTCTGAAACATGACTGCTAAAACCTCAATGGTGCAGTTTTTTATGTGTTTGCCATGTTTCATAAGGAGCCAATAATGGAATGGTGGGAATATTGCAGTCCACACGCAAGAGATGCGGCTGCAGTTTATCATCCGTCAAGTATATGTCATCGACGTATGAGAAGGCATCGGCGTCGATCTAATGCAAACGGGATACTATGCGTGCCGCAAACACACCAGCGCTATTCTTATATCCCATAGGCAATCTCGCATATCGGCGCTGATTGCCCAATGCACTGAATGCAGTCAAATCGCGGCTCTCAGGAGCCAAAGAGTGGCTGAAGAAGCCGTTGGAAATATCCAAAATGGTTTTGTACTTTTTTCGAACGATGTTATTCACCAACGCAGAGCTATGTGTGTTCTGAACCGCAAAGGTATGAACATGACTGTTTAAATGTCTTTAGTCTAAAACTATACGATATGAACCGTCCGGTTTCAATATCAGAAAAAGAGGATTATTCATCGATGAAACACAGGGTTCAATCACACTCTGATATTCCAATTGGGTCAAGATTTCGCTTACGGACGCTTTAGCGTCTCGTTTGATTGGTTACTGTGTTTGGCGCTGAGGTGTAGAACGCAAAGCAATCACATGAACTGGGGAACTCTTGTCCCAACCTGGCTGTTGAGATATAATGCCGGGGCTAAAGATGAAGCCCACTTCGAGGCATAAGCCATTTTTTATCGTCATCAGGAACATATTGCTAAAAACTGGGTAGAATAACCTCTTCCCCTCTGGAGGAAGCTAGGACAAAAGGGGAGGCCAATCAACCTCCGCCAAGAAAATATCATAGGAGGAAGTGAGGTTTTCCCAAAACACTACTTTTAATGGGCGTTTAATATCACCTTCAATTTGGAGGAATACCTCATAAAATCTATCAGGAGGAGCAACTCGAGTATCAGCTGTCTCTACTGTAATAAAAGTGTCCGTTGCTGTCGCCTCCAGACGCTGGTAGAGTGTCTGCTGCACTATGGTAACCTCATCTGCGCTGTCGAGGAGGGTCACCGCCCAACTCCTGTTGAGGAGCAGGGTTCTCACCATCTGAAGCATACTTTGCAGTCAAAGCGGCAACTTTTTTCTACTGAAATGGGGCACAATATTGAGGTGGTTCACCCTGCTTGACTTTTACATCAAACTGGTGCTGCGGGTCATGTCTTACTTGCGCAGACTCGCCTTCTCTGCGATCCTGATGCCCTCCTCTGCCGAATTGTTGATCCGATGATTCCTGAAAGGAACGAAGCGAACGAGGATCAAGAACCTGGAACCTCTCAGGCGTCTTAATTTTTGAGGGGTCACGCAAATCGTATCTACGTTCAGAAGCATCAGGTGGAGGTGAACCTGCACGTGAATAAGGCTTCTGTTGTTGCTGCCGCTGCATTTTGTTCGAAGCCTTTTTAGGAAAGACTGGACGACCCTCCTTATCAGGAGGGGGTTTACTCTGTGCCTGAGCAAATGGCCGAATCCCCAAGCTATTGCGACCTAAAGATGTATACACATCTGCAATAATGATCGGCAACTGTCACTGCCGGTCTACATCCGCCACCACCGCTAGGCGTTGACGAACTTGTAAGCAAACTGCTTCACCCTTAATATTGGCCTGAATCATATTGGAGACAATAGGGAACATTCCCACTAACTTCATCCCCAAATCCAGGGCTGAACCAGCCCCGTGTTCATCCTGTACCTTCTTTAGAACGCTTGGTAAAATGCTCATGGGGGGGTGACAAAGCACAGTGTATACACTGAAGCAAACACCCTCCCCCAGGTGGTGCAGTCGGCTAAAGCGGGAATCAGACCACTCGGCAAACTCATTGTAAGGATCCTGTGTTTTTCTACAGGAGTAGTATGTGGAAAAACAGCTTCAAGTTGTTCACATTTTTGTGCAAGCCAAAATGGTAAGTCATCTCGATTCTGAGGACGTTTACCCATCACTGAGTTAATCATGACGGGACTAATGACAAGACCACTGCCATGTGCTGGCGGCTGAGGAGCGGCTCCAGCCAGAGCCACATGAATGGCATGTGACATAAATTGTATGACACTTCTGTGTATGTGAATCAACGAGGTATGTAGCTGATGTAGCTCTGCGAGTGTAAGATTAGGATAATTCGGATGTGGTGTAAAACCTGGCAACACAGGCCAAGTGGCCCCATCAATAGATAAGGGGCCCATTCGAACAGCAGTAACAGGTAAGGAAGTGCACCATTAAACCAAATGGTATGCTCCCAGGCCGTCAACGGAACTTCAAGTAATGCATAAGGACGATAAGCCACTGGAACAGCAGCTCTCGTATATTCATGAAACAAATGATCATTTCCATATTCTGCGGGGAATGTAACCTAAGAATAAAGGACTTTGAAGCGGAAAGCAGTGTCCGCTTCGACAACAAAAATAATGTTAGCCCCTGCATTTGGGACTCCGTGATGAGTTAAAAATGCTGTAATCGCTGCGCGGTTAGGTGCCGCAATAGCGACCGGTTGTGCCATATTAGAAATGGATCAAAGAAACAAAGAAAATGGTAGCGCAAAACAGGGTAAAGAAGAACCTTTTAAAATTCAAGCTTGAAAAACCTATAAATATACAAATATAGGAGGCTAAGCCCGCCCACCATGGACGTCTCCGAAAACCAGTGAGAGGGTATCGTGGACAAGCGCTACTCAGGGGTCTCGTGAATAAGTACCAGACCAAACGTTGGTGGCGCCATGTGGCAGGGATTCTGCCCAAGAAAAGAACTATGCACAGGATTATAGGACCTTGGTGTATAGGGACTGAGTCATCCTACCATCTTAGTACCCATGAGCCCAGGACCAACTAGCTATAGTGTCTCACTTGCTCTCCTACTCACTCACGGAGAAACAAATGATTAGACACCCCAGAACACAACACTCCCAGATCTCTCAGGAATCCCGGTAACAAGACAGACCCTTTCGCTTGCACTCTTGTACTTGTCCACAATAAAATCTGACAGAGACACGAAATACTTTAAAATATTTAAGTTAACTAACATGCCCTAACATGCATTATACATGCCACAACAAGCAGGAAAATGCATAGTACAAATACAGTCAGCATAGCAGCTTGTCCATATATCATGAAAGGGGATGTCATAATGAAAAGACAATAGAACCTAACCTCCCTCCCCTTGCTTCAAAGCAGTATTATTATAGATTAGAAGATCTCTGGGCTTTGTCAGCAGACCCCATACCTTAGCCTATAGATGGTAGATCTACATCATAGGTGCTGTCTCGCTCTTCTCCCTGGAAAGGTGCCCCTCCAAGAGTGTGCTACCTATTCGTGTATTCTAATAAAACCCAAGTACGTTTCTCCAAACAGCAGCTGCATCGGTATGTTTTGTCTAAGGGCTAAGGCCTGGCATTGTTGTCCGACCTTGCACATAATGTTCAGTCAAAATCCCAGGAACATGGAGAGAGTGAACACAGTGATGAGTTCCCATGTGAAAACAGCCATAGAACTTATTGCAAAAATAAAGACGTGTAGTAACGTGCGCAAAGCAGCAGGCAGGCTGCAACATGCTTATGCTAACTTAGTGAAGACGACAATGTCCCTATGGGACTCGTGACAACATTCTGATAGTAGACTGTCGACTTCATGAAGTTACCGTAGGGAAAGAAAAATAACAAAGCCTGCTCACCATCGGAAGATGTCTTTTCATTGGACAAGAGTGACCTAACCTGCAGCAATGTACCTATGTATGATCATGTCTTTTATATAAGTGCATGTTCTAGATAGAGACAGAGCCACTACTTGGATGCTCCCAGACTCAGAGACTTAGATGCGAGTTCGAGCCCATGCAGGTTGAACCGATACTATTAATAAAATTTGGACTCTTTACCCTATATCAGTTTTCTGGTAGCAGAGTACGGTTCATGCCTTGAATTAGACTATAAAATAATTTCCAAGTTAGAATAAATTACCGGGGCAAGATGGCAGCTGTGTGAACACTGCTAGAAGCCACTCATCCAGCTCTCCATAACTTGAGGATGAAAACCCCTGCTATAGACGTCTAAATGAGCCCGCTAGCTGTCGTTAACAAACGGCGATTGCAAGGAGGGAGGATTACTGGAATCTCTCCCCGTTTAACTTACTCGTTTGCCCGTGCGGTCCTGAAGGCTTTTTTTTGTGAGTGGTGTGGAGGGAGACGCTGGCCCCAGCTAATATTGTTGTATTTCCCAAGAAAGGTAAGCCGGTTAATGAAATAGGGTCCTATCGCCCTATTACCTTAATAAATAGCGACGTTAAAATATTTGCGAAAATTCTTGCTGCGCGTCTTGTGGCTATTATTAAGAAATTAGTCTCCTCAACCCAGCATGGGTTTGTACCTGGACACAGTACAATAGACCATATTCAGAGGGTTATTGCTCTTTTTGATGC
Organism: Calotriton arnoldi; assembly: GCA_963921515.1. Taxonomy (NCBI): domain Eukaryota; kingdom Metazoa; phylum Chordata; class Amphibia; order Caudata; family Salamandridae; genus Calotriton; species Calotriton arnoldi. The sequence continues at coordinate 329,333 of CAWUFW010008061.1, forward strand.
GGCAGGTATTACCGGGGACCCTATCGGGCTTATCCTGCTTGATGCGGAGAAAGCCTTTGATAGGGTCTCCTGGTCTTTCTTATGGGCAACCTTAAAGAACAGAGGGCTAGGAGAAAAATTCATTACGACTATTAAAACAATGTATAGAAATCCGGTGGCAAGAATATCAATCATGGGAGAGATGTCGGACCTGATACTGATTAGTAGAGGGACCCGTCAGGGGTGTCCATGCTCCCCATTATTGTTTGCACTATATATAGATCCGCTCGTTAGAAGAATTGAGGCTAATAACCTGATTGCAGGAGTGCAGAGCAATGGGGGGAGCACGAAAATATTGGCTTATGCCAATGATCTCGCGATTACTACCTCAAATCCCATGAATGCTTTAAGCGAGATTGAAAATGAAGCTGATATTTTTGGGAAGTTATCCGGCTATCGCTTGAATCAAAATAAAACTCAGGTCCTGGTCGGTAATGGCATTCAGATAAATGATTCACAAGTGGTCCAGAAAGCAATATATTTGGGTGTAGAAATCATGGCAGATGTCTCTAAAATTACTGAAAACAACTTGAACCCCCTAATTTTTAAATTCAAAAACGAATTTAGTCGTCTTGAGAACCTTAAGCTTACGATGGTGGGGAGGTGTAATGCCATTAAATGATTTTTCTACCGAAGATTTTATATTTCTTTAGGGCTATTCCTTTGACCATCTGCAACTCATGGTTTACAAGTATGAATCAACTATTTTCCAGATTTATCTGGGCTAACTGTCGCCGTCGGAGAGCACTTACATTTTTTACTTTCCCTAGAGACAGAGGGGGCTGGGCAGTGCCTAATCTTCAATTATAATATTGGGTTTCAATATTGCAGAAAATGGGGATATTGCTTAATGAAAAGGATGATACAACGATGTTAGGCTCCTCTGCTTCTATTTTTGAGTTGATTTTAGGAACTGAGGCTAGGGGGTGCCTCATGCGGCACATTGAATTTAATTACTACAAAAAGGGTCAAATTTAAAACTCTAATTTGTGCATTTAAGGTCTGGACTGCGGTGCAGAAAAAACTCGGCCTTGGGCGCATTAATGCCTATACACCAATATTCAAGAATAATTCTCTTCCAAATATCTTTAATGATGGATATATGAGGTACTGGCATGATAAAGGAGTCAGGACGGTTGGAGACATTACAAATGAGTCTGAGCTGTTATTGTTCGAGGTTATTAGAGATAGGTTTGAGTTGGATAATCGACAGTTTTTTAAATATCTCCAGATAAGAGATTTTTTAGGCAAAAAGACGGGGGTGCTTGTGGCTTTTCTAGGGTGAGATTGATTGATGAATTATTTAAAGTTTTAAGTACACTAGGTGGGATGTATAAAACTCTGAATGATTTAATGCCAGATGACTTGACCAAACATTCAGATCGATGGCAAAGTACGCTACAGATTGAATCGGGAGAGATAGAAGACTCACTATATTTGGCCCAGACATCATTCATTGCGGCTAATTTACAATTACAATGTTTTAAAACATGGTTTAATCTGTATATTACACCAGCCAAGATTGCTAAATGGGGTAGGGGACCAGGCTCTACATGCCCCCGGTGTCAATATCAAGCAGCAGATAGTGTTCATGTTTGCCACATGCCCAACTTTAGATACTCTGAAACATAATGTTAGTAGTATTTTGTCAACTATGCTAGGCAGAGAAATTGTTTTATCACCACAATTGATTGTACTGGGTGTGGGATGCCCTCTTTCTTTAAGCCAGAATCAGTCCTTTTTATTTATTGCCATGACAGTTTTTAGACTCTGTTTAGCCACTCATTAGCCACTCATTGGCTTGATCCTGTCCCTCCATCTGGTCAACAATGGCTTGAAAGGTTTCTAGCAATATATAGATTAGAAAGGGCCGTATATTCTAGAAAAGGCCGTAAGGCGAAAGCTAAAGGATCAGCTATCTGGGCTCCCCTAATGAATTGGCCCCATATGAATTGTGAATAATGAATTTTGAATAATTTAGGCTACAATGATATTTGGACGAAGATAAGGCATATCTTTTTTTACCCTGTTCTCTATCCTTTGTAATATTTGACAATGAAATCTGTTTTTACTAGTACTGGTCAGCAATGGGAGGGGGGGAGGGGAGGGAGGGTGGTTATGGGATAAAAAATGTAATTCTCTTATATCTGTTTAATCTGTTTTAAAAAAAAATAAAAAATAAAAGAATAAATTACCGGAAATCCAATGCCCAGAACTTGAATATCTGACAAGGCAGTATTCGAAGGTGGTTGTTGAAGGTGTGAGTATGAATAGGATGATGCGGTGTCCATTGTAATTGTGTTTTTGGTTGTTCGTATGGTAATGAATTGTGATTTGGAGTTGAATGGATAGATGAATGGAAATGTTATTTGCTGTCCTGTAAAGAAGTTGAAGAGTTGTAGACTCATTGTAGTTTAAGATCCCGGGATAGATTGAGACAAGTCGACAAGACATTTGGAAGAGCCATCGTCATATGGTATTTCTTGTTTGCAGGGTTTGAGATGTAGAGTGTGAGGTACCATCACCTATACACTACAGATAGAGATACTAAAATATTGTTGTGATTGTTTAACATTGACTGATGCTGGCAGAGCCTAGTTGCGCAAAAGGGTGATGCAGCATTGAAATTTATTATTAATTAATTAAATTAATAGGATAACCCAAGAACGAAAAGAATCAGTTCATGAGTTCTATAAGAGACGGTTAGAGGTGTTTCAGCAGCATGGTGGACGAGAATACCTTGAAGAAAAGGATATGGGAATTTTCATGTCACAATTTGTTCTGGAGCTAAAACCAGAGATCAGTTCGCACATAACCCCAAGCGTGATCTGCTGGCAACATAAATCGCTTGATGAACTTTTGAGATATGCAAAGTATTGCAGCAATGAATTAGAGATGAAGCAGAAAAAGAGAAATATATGTCAGCACAAGCAAGGTTGACTCAGGAAGGTTTTCAGAATCCTTTTTTCAGATAATCAAGGAGGTCTGCAAGGTGTTGCTCTTCCACAAGTTCAATCCCAGTGTAGCCAAGGAGGGTTTAATGTGCAGGTAGAGGTGTTTCTGTTAATACGGGTCCAGGAGCAGATGTTGCTGCTTTGAAAAAGGTTACTTATTGTCACATCTGTCATAGAGTTGGGCATTGGAAGAGAGAGTTTAGATATAATCCTGAAAATGCTAATGGAAATGTACAACTACAAAAAGGAATGCAGATGCAAACATGCCCTCACCGCAGATGCAGGTCCCCTGCAAGGATAAGTCCCAATGATGCCAGTTCCACCAACACAAATGATTCTGCAAAGTATGGGAAGTCAGAATGCTTTACAGCAGTATCCCTTATTTGAAAATGATGGTCCAGGTTCTGTTGTTTCTTAATGAAGGTGCCTGAGAGGGGAGGAGGATTGCCTACTTGGCGCAGTTTTAGAGGTAGACCACAGTGGCACATATGTAGATGCTGAAGTGTCTGTCCACCCCGTATCATTTCTTATTGATACAGGTGTTACCCGATCTACTGTTAGAACAGTGAAAGTGCCAGACCTACCTCTCTCGTGGAAAAATATCCAAGTTGAAGGAGTGAAAAATAAACAATTTTCCAATCCAATTTCAGAGAAAGCTCCAGTACAAATAGGTTCATTTAAAGAAAAACACGAGTTTGTTGTTTGCAATTGAAGTCCTGTGAATTTGCTAGGGAGAGATTTGTTGTGCAAGCTAAATTGCTCTATTTACTGTACACCCGGTAGTGTAGCTTTTCAGAACCATGATGAGGATATAGAATATTAAATGATCCGCACAACAACTACAGGAATGTTTCCCTTAATGACATTTGAAAAATGACTTGCTGAATTGAGAGAGACTGTGAATCCAGAAGTTTGAGATCTCACAGGAAAGGATATCAGACTAATTAAAGTTGTAGAACCAGTCCAAATCACCTTGAAAGCAAATGCAATATATCCCAGAACACCACCATATCATTTGACTCCAAAGACAATTGCAGGAATAACGCCTGTGATAGAGGGTATGTTACGGATGGGAATTTTGAGGGAACTGATTGGGAGTCAATGTAACTCTCCAATCATGGGCATGCAGAAGCCCAATGGAAAATACAGAATAGTGCAGGACCTTAGAAAACTTTATGAAATAGTAGTCCCTTGCTGTCCAGTGGGACCTAATCCAGATACAATATTATTTCAGATACCATGTACTGCAGAATGGTTTACGGTTATTGATTGGTGCCAGACTTTCCTTTCAGTGCCTTTGAATGAAGAAAGCCAATTCCTCTTCTCCTTCGTGTTACAGCAGAGAGTATTAGCATGGTGTTGTGTCCCACAAGGGTATACAGAGAGTCCTTCCATATTTAATCAGATATTGAAAAGAAATCTTGAGTCATTGCAAATGCCTTACAGTCCAGTACTTGTACAGTACATAGATGATCTGCTTGTAGCATCAGAGACACAAGAAGCTTGTGAACAAGACACTATTGCCTTATTGATTCACCTGGCTGGGAACAGACGTAAATAGTCCCCAGGAAAACTGCAGTACTGTGAAAAAGAAGTTCAATATCTGGGATACATTATTGAAAAAGGAGCTAGAAAGATGTCACCAGAGAGAATGGAAGCGATTCTTCAAATGAATCCACTTCAAACTCAAAAGGAAGTCAGGATGTATTTGGGAATGGTTGGCTACTGTAGACAGTGGATACCAAATGTTTCCTTGTTGGCAAAGCCTTTACTGAGGCTGACACACAGAGATGTGTCTGATCCGATTCCATGGGACAATGACTGCATGAGAGCCTTCCTAGAGCTGAAAGAGAAATTGTGTCGCACCTCAGCACTAGGAATGCCAGACTACACTAAATAATTTACTTTATTTTGCAGTGAGAGAGAGGGCTGGAATCTCTCACTGCTGACTCAGATGCACAGTGATGCCCGAAAACCTGTATCATATTTTTCTACCACCCATGACCCTATTACAGCAGCTCTCCCAGGCTGCCTTAAAGTGGTTGCTGTCGAGAGTACCAGTGTGGAAAAGAGTCAGAACATGGCGATGGGATACCCATTAACTGTTATGGTCCCACACTCAATGGAGCTATTATTGACAAAAACGAAAGCCCAATATATGACACACAATCATTTGACCAAGTATGAACAGCCTATATTGTCTACTGATAATGTGATTTAAAAGTTGTGTCAAATACTTAATCCATCAACTTTTCTGCCATTAAATTATGTTGTTTGTGAAGAATTGAACATGATTGCCTAGATGTCATGGACAAACCAAGACCTGATATTAAGGACGAACCCCTGATTGAGCCTGACCATGTCCTTTTGTAGACAGCTCATGTATAAGAAGTAATGAGGGCACATTAAGAGCAGCATATGCTGTGTGCAACATAAATTATGTTGTGGAAACTTCCTGGTTTCAAATAGTCACCTCAGAACAAGTTGCAGAACTAATTGTCCTTACCAGAGCTTGCAGTTTGACTGCTCATTTGAGAGTGACTATATTTAACCACAGCCAGTATGGGTTTGCTGTTGTCCATGATTTTGGGAAATGATGGTCATAAAGAGGTTTTTCAACTTCCACAGGTACACCAATCAGAAACAGAATACATATAAACCATTTGTTTGAAGCTTTACAGTACCTGAAGAGATTGCGGTAGTTAAATGTGCAGCTCATCAAAGTGGTAATGGCTACATTGACATGGGAAACAGATATGCTGTTTCAGTTACATGGTATTGTGCTTTGTTGACCTACACATTTAATGGAAATTTAACATGTGAGTCTGAGGAGGAAACTTCATTTACTTTGTTGATGAAAGTAACTGATACCTGGGATGAGTTAAAGAAAGTGCAGGAAATTGTTTCAGAAACAGAACAAAATAGCTGAATTAAAGCAAGATGTGAGAAAAATCCAAATGATATATGGATTTCAGCTGATGGAATACCTGTGTTGCCAGATAGCTTACTGTTCCCAATGACACAATACTATCATGAATACATACATTTAGGTAGAGACACAATGATCAGACTTTTTAACCAGAACTGGTTCAATTCCAGATTCAGAATACTAGCTGAAGAAGTTTGTCATAGATGTGTAATATGCCAACAAAGTAATGCAGGAAAGAGAACACCAGTCACACTAAGTCATATAGGGAGATTGGGTGGTCCTTTCAACAGAACGCAGATGGGTTTTATATAGATGTCTGCTTACAATGGGCTGAGATATATTCTGGTCATATTATGTGTCTTCTCAAGATGGGTAGAAGCTTACCCAACCAGAAGAAATGACAGCCTCACTGTAGCAAAACTGTTATTACAAGAATTATTCCTAAGATACAGCATGCTGGTTTGTTGTGATGTAAGACAGGTACCCGAAGAGTAACTTTGTAGATTCTTTATTAAGTCTTAGTTACAGGTTAGCATCCATGTAAAGCAACCTCACCAGGAGCAGCCTGCCTGCTGCTCAGCCCATCTTCAACTGTCACACCTCACCACACAGGCATCCAAACATTCCAATCATCTCCATCACACAAACATTCCACTCAGAACACTCACACTGGCTGAGCAGCTAGGAGCCAGGTAACATAGGAGAAACATTAATAAATAGGCAGGATATAACATATCCTCCCTCTTTTAAATGGAAACTAAAATTAAAAAAATACTAAGGGGCCGATTCCGATCTCGGTCGGAGGCGCACCCAATACCATTCGGTCGGGAAAAAAGCCATGCGAAAGCCTGTTTCCCGACCGATCCGTACAGCACACCGAACGAGCAAGTACGATGCGCACAACAGCAAAAAATCCGGCCGAGCCGTACTCACCCACACCAGGTCCTGTTCTCCGACCGAGGCGAATCCGGAAACGCCGAATCGAGTCGCACGGAAGGAAAAATGCAGCCCCGTCCGGCCGGACAAGTACGATGCGCTTCCCGTACGCGCCGAACCCGTCGCTACGCACGGCACGTTAAAGCATCCGGGAGAGGCGCACATAAGCTCCGATTCGCGCCACAACACGATCCACGGCTACGAGACGAACACGGCACCGACGAGGACGACGCGAAGCGACGAGGACGAGGCGAAGCGACGAGGATGACGCGAAGCAACGAGAAGGACGAACGACACGAACCAACCATGAATCCCTTCGTCCCGATCATACCAATATTCTACATCTACTACCGGAACAGGCACGGACGCGTACGGCGCAGAAGGTAAGCCAGACACCAACCACAAAACACATACAACACGTACACGACACATCACACACATAAACGGGGATGCTGAATATACTTACACCAGCAACAGCAGCACCATAGGGGCGGGATGCCCATCACCAATGCCACATATGCACACAGGGGCCTGAATGCGCACCACCACCCCTACCCAGGGGGGGCTGGATACCTACCACTACTACCACCCTCACCCAGGGGGGGCTGGATGCCTACCACTACTACCACCCTTAGCCAGGGGGGGCTGGATGCCTACCACTACTACCACCCTCACCCAGGGGGGCTGGATGCCTACCACTACTACCACCCTTAGCCAGGGGGGCTGGATGCCTACCACTACTACCACCCTTAGCCAGGGGGGCTGGATGCCTACCACTACTACCACCCTTAGCCAGGGGGGCTGGATGCCTACCACTACTACCACCCTTAGCCAGGGGGGCTGGATGCCTACCACTACTACCACCCTCACCCAGGGGGGCTGGATGCCTACCACTACTACCACCCTTAGCCAGGGGGGCTGGATGCCTACCACTACTACCACCCTCACCCAGGGGGGCTGGATGCCTACCACTACTACCACCCTTAGCCAGGGGGAGCTGGATGCCTACCACTACTACCACCCTTAGCCAGGGGGGCAGGATGCCTACCACTACTACCACCCACACCCAGGGGGCTGGATGCCTACCACTACTACCACCCTCACCCAGGGGGGCTGGATGCCTACCACTACTACCACCCTTAGCCAAGGGGGCTGGATGCCTACCACTACTACCACCCTTAGCCGGGGGGCTGGATGCCTACCACTACTACCAACCACACCCAGGGGGGCTGGATGCCTACCACTACTACCACCCACACCCAGGGGGGCTGGATGCCTACCACTACTACCACCCACACCCAGGGGGGCTGGATGCCTACCACTACTACCACCCTTAGCCAGGGGGGCTGGATGCCTACCACTACTACCACCCTCACCCAGGGGGGCTGGATGCCTACCACTACTACCACCCTTAGCCAGGGGGGCTGGATGCCTACCACTACTACCACCCTTAGCCAGGGGGGCTGGATGCCTACCACTACTACCACCCTTAGCCAGGGGGGCAGGATGCCTACCACTACTACCACCCACACCCAGGGGGGCTGGATGCCTACCACTACTACCACCCACACCCAGGGGGGCTGGATGCCTACCACTACTACCACCCTTAGCCAGGGGGGGCTGGATGCCTACCACTACTACCACCCTTAGCCAGGGGGGGCTGGATGCCTACCACTACTACCACCCTTAGCCAGGGGGGGCAGGATGCCTACCACTACTACCACCCACACCCAGGGGGGGCTGGATGCCTACCACTACTACCACCCTCACCCAGGGGGGGCTGGATGCCTACCACTACTACCACCCTTAGCCAAGGGGGGCTGGATGCCTACCACTACTACCACCCTTAGCCAGGGGGGGCTGGATGCCTACCACTACTACCAACCACACCCAGGGGGGGCTGGATGCCTACCACTACTACCACCCACACCCAGGGGGGGCTGGATGCCTACCACTACTACCAACCACACCCAGGGGGGGCTGGATGCCTACCACTACTACCACCCACACCCAGGGGGGGCTGGATGCCTACCACTACTACCACCCACACCCAGGGGCGGCTGGATGCCTACCACAACTACCACCCACACCCAGGGGGGCTGGATGCCTACCACTACTACCACCCTTAGCCAGGGGGCTGGATGCCTACCACTACTACCACCCTCACCCAGGGGGCTGGATGCCTACCACTACTACCACCCTCAGCCAGGGGGGCTGGATGCCTACCACTACTACCACCCTTAGCCAGGGGGGCTGGATGCCTACCACTACTACCACCCTTAGCCAGGGGGGCAGGATGCCTACCACTACTACCACCCACACCCAGGGGGGCTGGATGCCTACCACTACTACCACCCACACCCAGGGGGGCTGGATGCCTACCACTACTACCACCCACACCCAGGGGGGCTGGATGCCTACCACTACTACCACCCCCACTCATAGGATGGACAATGCATGACACAACAAGCACACCACAACCTAGGGAATGCAAGATAAAGACATCCCCCCACCACCATGACAAGCGTGTGTAGGCTGTGTCAAATGCCTACAACACCGAACATGACTTTGAACATACAATGTGACCCCCTAGCACATGTGCCACACATATATGTGTGTGGCACCCACAATGCAAGCAGCCCATGACCATTGTGGCAATGGGGCCTAAACCCCCATCATCACAGTGACCAAAAGGTAAGTGTGGGGTCCATAGCCGAAGCACATTTTGACCATTGTGGCAATGGGGTCTAAACCCCCATCATCACAGTGACCAAAAGGCAAGTGTGGGGTCCATAGCTGAAGCACATTTTGACCATTGTGGCAATGGGGTCTAAACCCCCATCATCACAGTGACCAAAAGGCAAGTGTGGGGTCCATAGCTGAAGCACATTTTGACCATTGTGGCAATGGGGTCTAAACCCCCATCATCACAGTGACCAAAAGGCAAGTGTGGGGTCCATAGCTGAAGCACATTTTGTCCATTGTGGCAATGGGGTCTAAACCCCCATCATCACAGTGACCAAAAGGCAAGTGTGGGGTCCATAGCTGAAGCACATTTTGACCATTGTGGCAATGGGGTCTAAACCCCCATCATCACAGTGACCAAAAGGCAAGTGTGGGGTCCATAGCTGAAGCACATTTTGACCATTGTGGCAATGGGGTCTACACCCCCATCATCACAGTGACCAAAAGGTAAGTGTTGACAAAGAAAGAGCTGCAACTGCCAAACTGCATGGATCATTCCTGGTCACAGAACCAAAAACTCATCTGTGGCAAAGTAGTGTATGTGTCCCATTGCAACATAAATTGGGGGAGCCAAATACTGCAGTGCAAATGAGACATTCCTTTGGCCATGTGCAGACAAACAACACCCATGGGGGCTGAGACCGTCAACAGTCATCAATGACACAATGACAGAAGTGACCATCAGAATGCAGAACCACATATTTGCACCAATGGGCACACAAATGCAGATATCCTGTGGAGACAGCAGATGTGAGGTGAACAGATACCATACCATGGCAGCAATGGGACACACAAACCATGATCACTGTGCTGACCGATGACCTAGGAGTCCCAGGGACAGCAGGGGAAACACACCAAACAACATACAGCCAATGGCACACCCAAGATATGCCAATGCAGTGGTGCAGATGCACAAACACAAACAGGCAGACCAACACTGTCATCATACACAGCAGGTGAGGGGTGGGGGTGCCAGTGTCCCCAGGCAACCACACAACACATGAGGAGAGCTGAATACCAATCATACAGATGTGCATACACTGCCACACTAAGGTAACTCATGGATCCAAATCCCCTATGTGGGCAAGCAGGCATTGTCAGATGAGAGGGAGCACAAAACACACATGTCACACAGGCACGTAGGAACAACAACTGACACAGCAAGACACAGACACACCACAGCACCACCCCCAGGGCCCCCACAATGTGGTGACCCTGGGCTGAATAAAAATCCCACTGTGATGACAAAGCTAAATGTCGTTCACACTGTGAACCACAGTCAGGTGTCCTGAGCAACAAACTACCATCACACCTACACAAGCACAAATCAATCAGCATGGCCAGTAAGCCAAGGCCAACATGGAGGCAGGGGACTAGCTGGGCAACAACTCCCATCTGCACACACTCAAGACCACACCCCTCGACCTCTAACAATGTGCAGCAGTGAAGTACACATGCACTGGTGACATTGCACATGCACCCATGACTATTCCAGGGTGGTGGGTGGGAACCAAGGTGCAGAAACACATCACACATGGCCACTCAACAAGACTCCTGAATGTCTGACACACTGCACACTACGCTGTACATGGACATGACGGCGATACCACACCAACCAATGGGATCCCAGCCACAGTCACACACCAATGAAGAAGCCAAGGTCACCCACAAAGAACACACATAGACAACAACCAACATTGCAGCCCGGACCCTGAGGAGTGCCAGCAGTCACACACACAACGTGTCACAATCACTGAAAGATAACACGAACTGAAAATCACATGACAGGGGCAAACAACAAGTGCCAAGGGGAAACCTGACTGTGACCCATCTGCGTCTGCACACAAACTCAGCCCTGACAGCAAACACACCTATGGGTGACACCCTGATGACCAGTAATGTGCCATGCACCCACATCACAGAGAACACAGGGAGAAGACTTTGGGGGAACATAGCTCAAGTCAGCAAGCATCACAAACAGGTACAACACTAGGGATCACAGCATGCGCAGATAAATGGAAGTGAACACACAGACATGCACATACAACACACACCTTGGGCGCAGGCAATGTCACACGTGTACACACTGCCATGAGGGGACTCCACTCCTGTGTGAGGAAAGCTGTGCCATATGTTGCCTCAGTAGGGCCCCATCATGTCAGCTGAGCACTTGGTCACACAATCAACAATTAGCACCAAATGAGGGCTCCCATCACATCAGCCTGGTCATGGATGTGCCAACGGAATCATCAGCACAGATCCAACACACTTGTATAGCAATGTTGCACTGACTACACGGATGAGTCCTTCCCCATTGATGCCCAAACCTGCATGTCCAGTGGAGATGGCAACACGGTCAGGGAAGTAGACAAATGCAACGATGGCAGGCACAACAGATGTGCAGGGGTGGAAGCCACAGATATGAAATTGCTAATGTAAGTAGGAAACCCATTGCCAAATACTGAACACATGACACCCTCAGATGCTGCTATTGATGACATGGATACACCACATGATAGGACACATTCCCCCTGGACCACATGGGTTCCTGCACAGTAACACTTCATAATCATGAGACCAGATATCACCATCACTGCAGCAAGGGCATGGTTAGCAGCACCAACAACATGTACATCTGAAGCATGAGCACTAGAGAAAAGAAAGTTGCTTTATTCAGCATATGTGTTGATTGAAAACGACGTCCAGAAAAAATAGAGCAAAGGCCAATGGCCAGTCCATTGTCAAAGTTCAAACAGGGTGACACTGGCAGATGTCACCCTACGCATGCCTGCACAAAACCAGGGACAATCCACTAGGAGGGGCAACCGGGGGGCAGGCCAGGCACCGCAGGGACAGGATCAGGGCTCACCAGGGGAGTCAGGGAAGGGGTGGTGGGTGCTGGAGAGCCACTGACAACTGCAGTGGAGGTGTCTGACATGGTGTGTGCCGGCACAACTGGGGGGCATGACTCAGATGTCGTGGGTGCCGGCACAACTGCAGTGGACCCTGCAGATGGAGTGGACAGGTCCGCCACTGCAGTGCCCAAGTCAGACAGGGCGGTAGTGGACTCCACTGCAGTGCCTACCTCCAGGGGAGGAGAATGGGGAACAGGCAAGGTGGGTTGGACAGAGGGGGAGGACACCCTCACCACATCAGTGGCACAGACAAGCGCAGCGGGGGTGTGGTGCTGGGAGAGCAAGTGGCAGGGGGAGAAGGCCTGATCCTCTTGGGGATGGTATATCTGTGGGTGGGGGAACCTGGGGCAGGGTGTGGTGGGGGCACCTGTGCAGTGGGAGCCTGAGGGATGGAGGACGGAGACCTTGTGCCTGAGCTGCAGGGCGGTGGCGGGGTCTTGCTCTTAGGACTCCGGGGGACTTGCGGGTGGGGGCCTCAGTCCGTCTGCGCCTGGGGGAGGGTGTCCGGGGGCGAGGGGCACTCTGCTCCGTGTGGGTGGGCTTCCTCTTCCCCCGGGATGCTGGAGCAGCTTCATCGGTGGGGAAGAGGCCGAGGTCACAGAGGAAGAGCTGCTGTGACTTTGGGGTTGCAGGTGAGGCAAGGGAGGGTGCTTTGGAGGGAGAGGGAACTGAGGACTGCGCAGTGCATGTGGATGCGTGTGTGTGTTCCAGGGCCCCATCCCCTGTGAGTCTGGCTTCAGTCCCCTGAATGTGCGTGCGTGTGCGTTTTGTCATTGGCGTGTGTGTCAGTGTGCTGGATGTGTGTGTGCTGGTGTGTGCCTGTGCCGGTGTGTGTGTGCTTGGGACGGGTAAGGTGCTGGGGAGTGTGGATGGAGCAGAGGCAGGAGGGGTGAGGGACCGTTTGAGGAGGGACACTGCTGCCGTCAGGGAGGAGTCCATGGACCTATTGCCCCTCTGTAGGTCAGACATGCCCGATGAGATGCCCTCCATGAACGACACCAGCTGAGTCAACAGCGCGGTGTGCGCATGGAGGACACTCAGCATGGCTGTCTGCCCTACATGGAGCTGGCGAAGGAGGTACACAGACTCCTCACTCAGGGCAGCAGGGGACACAGGGGCAGGGGGTGCGGTGCCTGGCCCAAAGGAGACACGCTCCCGGACATGGGAGCCTCCACGGACCTGGGGAATGGGAGCCGATGGGAGGGCGGTGGTGGTGCTGGTGGTGGCGGGGACAGCAACACTAGCTGGGGTGTGGTGGCTGCTGACACCCGCCTCCACAAGGGAGTCATCCTCCGAGTTGCTCTGGTCCTCAGCTGAGGTGGATGCTGCTGAGGACTCCTCGGTGTGGCTCCCCTCGCCCTCCGTGCCACTGGGTCCCTCCGACCACTCCTCGGCTGCTGACCCAGTCTGGCTCTCTGGCTCCTCCTGGTCCGTGGAGCTGTCCCCTTCCGTGGCCGTGGATGTATCTGCAAACAATGGGGATACAGACAGACATCAGTCACCTGCACATAACGCACACACCACTGTGAGCACAGCACATCACAGAGCAAGCCCTGGCATCATTAGTTGTACATTGCTAAAAGTGCCCTAATTGAACAGGAGAAGTCAATTGTCAGTCTGATGCCAAGCATGGCACTCACATCCCACATGGCCTTGCACCCATCTGTCTGGTGTCTGTTGGATTGCAACACCCCAGTGTTGACACATGCACCAAGTACACAGTAGTTGGACAGTGCAGAGGACACGGTGTGGCATGTGGACATGCACACATCACAGCTCTTGCCACTGAGTCAGTACAGGTTTCCGGATGAAAGGGATGCCCAGAGTCAAATAGGAAATGCATGTGATGCATACCAGCGACAGACACCATGATGCACCCATGTCCTGATAGCCAGCGCCACTAAGGTGTGCATGTAGCACATGTCACTCCCCTGCAGGCTCACCAATCAGTAGACACATGCCATGGCGGAGGCATGACTGCAAAGTCATACATCACTGTCTCAGTGATGTATGACTTTGCAGCCAGACAACAACACTCTGCACTGTGTCACAATAGTAGGTCATGGGGAATGCAAGTCCTGGAGCTGCACAAGTGCACATGTACATCCCCCCACAACACATCCTCTTAACCCTCATCTGTCCAGGTCATACCTATTGGACATATGGTAGACCTGTGACACTACCCTCTGAACCTGAGCCCCTCACACTCTGCTGTGCATGGGGAACAGCTGCCTGAACTTCACATTCACATGCCCCAGTCTGCATGGGCAGCTGATCAGACACCTATGTGTCACACAAGTATCGTCTCCTATGGTCACATCTCCAGTGGCATGCTGAGCCCCTACCAAGAAACTCCACAGCAGTCCTGGCGACTAATCCACAGCACACTGACACAGAGGCAGACACCTGAGGGGTCAAATCACTGCGCACAATGTGTCAGCTGATACACAGGAGTGGGAGTACAGAGTGTATTGTATGGCCTGGAGTAGGCATGACTGTCCAGCCCCACATGAATGAGGGATGAGCCCTGGACTGTAGGCAGCTGGCTAAGTATGTGTGACACACGTCATATACATACTCCTGGGGCCCAAACATTGTTCCCACCCGCAGCATGGGTGTGTGCCAGATACCCCAGCCACATGTGGTGGATCAGCTCAGCAATTGGACCACAGATCAAAGTAACACGCTGAATACATGTCAGAATACAGGCATTGTGTAAGCAATGGACCCACCCATGATGCCCACCACAGAGTCAGGGAAACAGATGCTGTCTCCCACCTTGAGTCAAGCAAACTGCAAGGACACAGTCCTAAGTGACAGAATTCCCTGCATGTAAGGGCCACACCTGGGTATCAGATGAGGAGTGGGCAGTGCACAATAGAGGGACATGGCTCCTGGACAACATGACTGCTGTACTGTGGCAGTTTAACCAGGCCCGAGGAGGGCACATAGCATGTTAGACAGAGTTCACAGTGCAGTCTTTGACTCACCCCCTCCTTGCTGCTCTCTGGCCTTCAGCTGCCCATCCAGGTCTGGAAAGACCACCGCCAGGATCCTGAGCATGTGGGGGGTCAGGGTCCGTGTTCCGCCCCTCCTGCGAGGAGGCGACAGCTTCAGCTGGACCCGTGCAATCCTCCGGGTCCAGCCCCGAAGGTCCTGCCACCTCTTTTGGCAGTTGCGGATCCGGCGCTTGTAGACCCCCACGGACCGGACAGCCCGGACGATGTCCTTCCATATCTCCTGCTTCCGATGGGCAGAAGCCTGTCAGGATGACAAAGTGATAAGGCCATTACTACACATGCAACATATCCGTGCATGACACAGTTGCATATACATGTCGCAATCACAGGGGCACATGGTGTACACAGGCAGTGCACGGCTGCCCATGGACAGTTTTCCAGAAGTCACTACATGGTATCATTGCATGGGGAGTAAAACCCTGTTCAGAAGCACTGTCACTGCACCATACCTGTCCAGTGCAAGTCACTACACACTATGGGGGGTGACAACTACTCAGTGAGCCTGCTAGCCAGTGGCGTGCAGACTCTCAGCCTTGCTAGTCAGACAAAATGCACATTCAGAAAGGCAGTGCACAGGACACTCACCTGCTCCCCTGGTGTCCCATACAGCTTGCTGTACTGTGGAAGTAGGCTGTCCAGCAGGGCCTGGTTCTCCTCAAGGCTGAAGGCTGGGGCTCTCTCCACAGTACGTGCCATTGCAGGGTCCAGAGGGGCAGAGACAGCAGCAGTGCAGTGGCAGATGTCGTCCTGGAGCATGTAGTGCAGGCAAGTGGGCTCTCAGGGGAACAGCCAGCAATATATATGTGCTGGAGAGGCAGATCCTGTCCCTTGTGTCCAAAGTGATAGGTCCAAGTCGTTTGCATCTTCTGAATCTGGCCAATCCATGGAATAGCAGCACCAAAACACGCCCACAGCATCCTTCAAATCTTCAACTTCATGACATACATGATTTTGCAACATTGTTGTGGGTGACCAACTGAATTCCCAGCAACCGACTCGTTCGAAATTCGAAAACGCGTCCGTTGCCAGGCAAGCCCATTGTCAATGGGTGCGCACCGATCGGTCCATTGCGGTACAACGCGTACAGGGGTACAACGCGTACCCGCACACATTGAAGGCAATGGGCCGGCCGGAGGCACCGATCGGTCCATTGCGGTACAACGCGCACAGGGGTACAACGCGTACCCGCACACATTGAAGGCAATGGGCCGGCCGGAGGCACCGATCGGTCCATTGCGGTACAACGCGCACAGGGGTACAACGCGTACCCGCACACATTGAAGGCAATGGGCCGGCCGGAGGCACCGATCGGTCCATTGCGGTACAACGCGCACAGGGGTACAACGCGTACCCGCACACATTGAAGGCAATGGGCCGGCCGGAGGCACCGATCGGTCCATTGCGGTACAACGCATCACTGTACATGTGACTGGCATAGGTCAGCATGCCTGTCTCAGATGGACATATGCCAGCCACAGATAGCTCCCAGGGAGTGAGGGGCACACCTACATCACGACAGCCTGTCCAAACCTTATCATAAGGCATGTAAGGCTGCATTTCCTATTGTGTGTATGTTGGTGTACATGTTGTCCTGTGGGTGTCACCTGTGGGCAGCCACCCCCAGGCTGTGCACGTGTTCATGGGGACAGGATCCTGGGTGTTACGTGTACGTGACCACTGTGATGTGCAACTGTTCATATCTGTGCATGTGTCATGGTCACATTTCACAGTGGTGTTTGTGTATGTCATGTCACATACCCCGTGAGTCCCATGTGGGACGGTATGTTTGAGCCAGGGTGTCCCAGTGGCACAATAGTGATGGCCCTCCACAGTCTTTGTGCATGTAGTGTTTACAATGTCTCTGATTTCATGTGCACAATGGGAGACAGTCTCCACATCCACGTTGTGTGTGCATGGACTCTGATGTTGTGCGTGTGTGTCACAGACGTCCATGTCTGTCCTGCCATGGCAAGTGTGGCCACTACCTGTGGGGGTCATGTTTGTTTTGCTGTGGTGTACACATGATACTCCAGGTGATGCCAGTGTCCATGTGGCATTACAGGGTCCCTGGGAATGTACCTGTCGTTGAGCTGTGGTGCCTGGGGCACATCTGTCCTCACATGTCACTGTGGGGGGTGACTGTGACACGGCATCATGATATCCAATGGGCCAACCTGGGACAAATTGATGCCACCTGTAGGACCGTGTTGACAGATGTTGGCCATGTATGTACCATACATGTCCTTCCGGTACTGCACACTTCATGTAGTTGTGCCTCATGATGATGTATGTTGGGATCTTGAGTGTGTTCAATGCCGCATATGTGGGGTGACTGACGATCTTGCTTACTTCTCCTCTGCACTGCAGGGCTCCTGCTGTCCATCGGCCATTCCCAGACCTGGCAACGATGGTGGAACGGGACAGCATCCGACGGTACCGCTTCACCAGGCAGCTGATTGAGGATTTGGCAGTGCAGTTGTCCCCACATTTGCAGCCTGGCCGGCCGTATCCTACAGCGCTGACCCCCAAGGTGAAGGTGATGGCAGCCCTACACTTCTTTGCCACCGGTACCTTCCAACATACTGTGGCGTCTGCTGGTGGGATGTCACAGACCATGTTCAGCCGTGTGCTCCGCGATGTTTTGGCGGCAATGTTGCTCTTCCTGAACCGGTACATCTATTTCCCTAGACTGCGACGACTCACTGACGTGAAGAGTGACTTTTATGCCCTGGGGAGGATGCCGCATGTAATTGGCTCCATTGATGGGACACATGTGGCTTTGGTACCACCACAGGCCCAGGAGCAGGCCTACAGGAACCGCAAGCACTACCACTCGGTCAATGCACTGGTGGTGTGTCTTGCAGACATGACCATCACACACGTGTGTGCCCGTTTCCCTGGTTCAGCACACGATGCCTTTGTGATGAGGAGTAGTCGCATCCCCAGGATGATGGCACAGATGCAGAACCAGCGTGCCTGGCTTGTCGGTGTGTACTGACTTTGTGCCATTGTGTGTGATCTGATCTGTAGTATTCCGCCCACTTTTCCAAGTCAGCTGATGTGCACTTGTCTGTCCGTAGGTGACTCGGGATACCCCAACATGCCGTGGTTGCTGACACCCCTCAGGAACCCTGTGACACCTGCCCAGATGCGCTACAATGAGGCACATGGTCGGACCAGGAGAGTGATTGAGCGGACCTTTGGTCTCCTGAAGAGCCGCTTCCGCTGCCTGGACAAGACCGGAGGGTCCCTCCCATATGCCCCTGCGAAAGTGTGCAAGATTATCATCGTCTGCTGCATGCTCCACAACCTGGCAGTGCGGAAGGAGTTGCCTCTCATCCAGGATGACGATGACCAACATCCGCCACCTGTGGAGGATCCTGGCCTGGACCACGATGCCAGTGACGATGATGATGATGATGGTGATGGTGATGTCCGCACACAGCTCATCACCAACTTCTTTAGCTGAATGTGAGTATCCTGAGGTGTCATGTGAATGATGTGAGTTGGCATGATGTGTGGGTGGGGCTCTGGCGCTGTTGGAGTGTGTCCATGGGCTACTTGACTGGATGTGTGTTGCGATGTGTGGTTACAGGTGGGCTGTACTCCCCAACAGTGTTGACATGCTAACTTGGTTCTGGGTGGGTATCTTGTAACATGTATTGTGCATGAGTTTTGCTGTTCTGTCCTGTACTGCATTGCTTTTGACTGTGTGTCATTTCTGTCCTTCACAGGGTACTTTCAGATTCGTTTGGTCAACTGTGTCCACCGACGACGTGATTGCACATCCAGGCTGGTAGCTGTTGTGTCCCTACAGGTGATGTGCGCCACACCCATGGACTTCCTTCCGTCTACAGTTGTTGACTGTGTGCCCGCTACCAGGTGGGGTTACCTTGCATCTGTAGTGGTTACGGCATGTTGCTACTGTGTAATAAACCTGTGCTTCACTTAGTGATGTGCGTTGTCTGTGGTCACACATTTGACTGCCATTTGCTTACTGCACCTGTGGGCTACTTGACTACAACTGGGAATGGGTGTGGTGTCTGTGCATTGCACCGTCTTCCCTGGCAACATCAGTGTAGGCAATGAGTCAGATGGCCTAGGTGTGTATGTGTTGTGTAGCCCTGGTGGTGTGTCTCCCTCATATGTGTCACGTTGCCTTTACTCACATGCCTGTGTTGTCCTTGCTGTTGCAGTTCGCATACACAGTGTAATTTTGCAGTTCATCATCCCCATAACAGCACCCATGTTGGAATCACGACAGAGGCAAGTATGGTGTATTAGTGTGTTTATTGTGATACATTTGTGTTAATAGTGCATAGGATGGGTTGTGCTGTACATGAATCTTGCAATCCCAAGTTCCTAGGTGAATTGAAAGTCCGGGTAGACAGGATCCCCAGTATCGGGGCCACAGTTGTCTGACACATTGGTCCAACTTGTACTCCCCATGCAATGTGTGGGAGTAGTGTTGCCGTCAACAGGGTGAACAGTCTGTGCACAAAGGCGAACATCCAGAACAGGTTCAGGCTTCCTGGGAGTTGCGCTTGGCCATCGGCCTCTCACTTTTCCCTCCTCGGACGACCCCTCTTCTTGGGGGGGGCCCTCAAGTGCAGGCTGCTGCGGTGCAGGGGACTCTCCGCCAGAGTCCTCCTCCCTCCCTGTGGCAGTTGCAGTTTGTTCGGCACCAGATGTTGTTGGCACACAGGGAGGTGTGGACTGGTTGCTGTTCATCTGGCGGAGGCATTGTAAAATGTCCCTGTGCACCGCCGTCATCTCATGCAGTACATCCCACTTGGACTCCACGCGGGACATGTGTGAGTCCACACGGGACATGTGTGACTCCACGTGGGACATGTGGGAGTCCAAGCGGGCATGATGGGCAGCCTGCTGCTGTTTGATGTCTCTGAGGAGCCCCACTACCTGGCTGAGCTCTCCGGTGCTGGACTGGTACGCATCAGCTATGCGTACCAGTTGTGGGTCGTCATGCACACCAGCAACGTCTGCAAGCAGCGACCTCTGTCTCCCACCCCTCCCACCACCCCTGCTGACATGTGCAGTGTGTGCAGTTGCACGCACAGATAACCCTGGTCCACCTTGGGGGTTGGTGGTGGTGGTGGTGTCCATGGCCCCAGGTTGGTCCAGGGTCACTGCGCTGGTGTTGCTCCTTATTCTGTCCATGTCGGCAGGGATGGTATTCGTGGTGACAGTCGTTGTAGGGGTGGGTGCAGGGAGTGCAGCTGGTGGTCCTGCTGGTGCTGCAGCTGGTGGTCCTGCTGGTGCTGCATGTTGACTTGCACCGGATGTGCCAGGTTGTTCATCGTCCGAGGAGGACAGAGGCTGTACGACGCCAGTGAGCTCGGCATCCTCTTGAGCCTGGGACTGGGACTCCTCAGCGTCTGCTGCTGTGTCCCCATCATCACCTGTTTTTGGGAGACACAAACAATGTATGTCATGTTTCTGCAGGCATCAGTGGTTGACACACATGACAGTTGTGACTGTGCCTCTGGGTGCGGGCCTGTACATTGCATTGTCCTAAGTCGTCACAGTCAGGGGTTGATATTGGTGTGGCACATTGTCCTGCATTATTTGGGCATTTCTATGTATTTTCTGGGGTGTGAACATGGTCTGCATTGCTTGTGTTTGGTTGACAGCCAGACCTCCTTCCCACCCAGCCAGCCAGTCAGTTATCCCACCATGGAACGTGCTTGCGTTGCAGGGAGTGGAAGTTGTCTCTCAGGATGTCAGTCAGTGGTGTCCTGCTGTTTGTTGGTGCACAGTTGGCAGCAGGGCCTTGTGCTCCCCACAGCAGTAGCCAGTGTCAGCCATCTTGTGAGTCCTTCTCCACTCCCTGTGATGTGAGCATGGTTCAGGGTGGTGTTGATGGGACAGTTGTGGGGGTGAGCTATGTCTGTGACTACGACTCCCATCATGCCATTGCCTCCACCCCACTTGCCAGCATTCCCATACTTACTTGCTTTTGTGTGGAGTTCAGTGGGTGTGAGTGTGAGGGCAATGGCAAGATGGCTGACAGTGGTGTCCTGCTGTTGGTTGGTGTGCAGTACCCAGCATGCCCTTGTGCTCCCCACGACACAGCAACAGTGTCAGACATCTTTGATGGGCCTTTCCACTCTCTGTGGGATGTGCATGCGTGAGTGTGAGCTTGCTGGGCCATGTGGTGGGGGATGTAGGGCTGTGAGTACGACTCCCATCATGCTATTGCCTCCACCCCCTTCCCAGCATGCCCATGCTTCCTTCCTTTTGACTCTGCTTCCCTGTGGGTTGGGCTGGCTGTGCTGACAGGATGGCTGGGAGTGTTGTCCTGGCAGTTGTTTGGCTAAGAGTCCCAAGAGTGTCCCTGTGCTTCACACAACATAACCCAGGGTGGTGGTGCTTTGTGGGATCCTGTGTTAGGATGGAGGGCATTGCATTCTACCAGGTGGGTACTGTGGAGTTTGTGTTGGGGAGGGTGTGAGGGGAGGTGCTGGTGACTATAGTCAGTGCTGCAAGTCCCCCTTCCCACCCAGCCAGCCAGATATCCCACCATGGAACGTGCTTGCATTGCAGGGAGTATAAGTTGTCTCTCAGGATGTCAGTCAGTGGTGTCCTGCTGTTTGTTGGTGCACAGTTGGCAGCAGGGCCTTGTGCTCCCCACAGCAGTAGCCAGTGTCAGCCATCTTGTGAGTCCTTCTCCACTCCCTGTGATGTGAGCATGGTTCAGGGTGGTGTTGATGGGCCAGTTGTGAGGCTGAGCAATGTCTGTGACTACGACTCCCATCATGCTATTGCCTCCACCCCCTTCCCAGCATGCCCATGCTTCCTTCCTTTTGACTCTGCTTCCCTGTGGGGTGGGCTGGCTGTGCTGACAGGATGGCTGGGAGTGTTGTCCTGGCAGTTGTTTGGCTAAGAGTCCCAAGAGTGTCCCTGTGCTTCACACAACATAACCCTGGGTGGTGGTGCTTTGTGGGATCTTGTGTTAGGATGGAGGGCATTGCATTCTACCAGGTGGGTACTGTGGAGTTTGTGTTGGGGGGGTGAGGGGAGGTGCTGGTGACTATAGTCAGTGCTGCAAGTCCCCCTTCCCACCCAGCCAGCCAGATATCCCACCATGGAACGTGCTTGCATTGCAGGGAGTGTAAGTTGTCTCTCAGGATGTCAGTCAGTGGTGTCCTGCTGTTTGTTGGTGCACAGTTGGCAGCAGGGCCTTGTGCTCCCCACAGCAGTAGCCAGTGTCAGCCATCTTGTGAGTCCTTCTCCACTCCCTGTGATGTGAGCATGGTTCAGGGTGGTGTTGATGGGCCAGTTGTGAGGCTGAGCAATGTCTGTGACTACGACTCCCATCATGCTATTGCCTCCACCCCCTTCCCAGCATGCCCATGCTTCCTTCCTTTTGACTCTGCTTCCCTGTGGGGTGGGCTGGCTGTGCTGACAGGATGGCTGGGAGTGTTGTCCTGGCAGTTGTTTGGCTAAGAGTCCCAAGAGTGTCCCTGTGCTTCACACAACATAACCCAGGGTGGTGGTGCTTTGTGGGATCTTGTGTTAGGATGGAGGGCATTGCATTCTACCAGGTGGGTACTGTGGAGTTTGTGTTGGGGGGTGTGAGGGAGGTGCTGGTGACTATAGTCAGTGCTGCAAGTCCCCCTTCCCACTCAGCCAGCCAGATATCCCACCATGGAACGTGCTTGCATTGCAGGGAGTGTAAGTTGTCTCTCAGGATGTCAGTCAGTGGTGTCCTGCTGTTTGTTGGTGCACAGTTGGCAGCAGGGCCTTGTGCTCCCCACAGCAGTAGCCAGTGTCAGCCATCTTGTGAGTCCTTCTCCACTCCCTGTGATGTGAGCATGGTTCAGGGTGGTGTTGATGGGCCAGTTGTGAGGCTGAGCAATGTCTGTGACTACGACTCCCATCATGCTATTGCCTCCACCCCCTTCCCAGCATGCCCATGCTTCCTTCCTTTGACTCTGCTTCCCTGTGGGGTGGGCTGGCTGTGCTGACAGGATGGCTGGGAGTGTTGTCCTGGCAGTTGTTTGGCTAAGAGTCCCAAGAGTGTCCCTGTGCTTCACACAACATAACCCTGGGTGGTGGTGCTTTGTGGGATCTTGTGTTAGGATGGAGGGCATTGCATTCTACCAGGTGGGTACTGTGGAGTTTGTGTTGGGGGGTGTGAGGGAGGTGCTGGTGACTATAGTCAGTGCTGCAAGTCCCCCTTCCCACCCAGCCAGCCAGATATCCCACCATGGAACGTGCTTGCATTGCAGGGAGTGTAAGTTGTCTCTCAGGATGTCAGTCAGTGGTGTCCTGCTGTTTGTTGGTGCACAGTTGGCAGCAGGGCCTTGTGCTCCCCACAGCAGTAGCCAGTGTCAGCCATCTTGTGAGTCCTTCTCCACTCTCTGTGATGTGCGCATGGTTCATGGTGGTGTTGATGGGACAGTTTTGGGGCGGGCAATATGAGTGACTGCGACTCCCATGATGCTATTGGCTACACTGACTTGGCCAGCATACACAGAATTCCTTCCTTTGAGTGGTCTTCACTGTGTGTTGGTGTTGTTGTGGTGGCTACATGTGTGGATGTGTTTGTTAGTTCTATTTGTGCCACTGCCTAGCTGTAGTTGTGGTTGTGTTTGTACATGTGTTGGCACAGTTGGATGTGACTTTTTGATGGCATGTGTTGTGTTTCTCTGACTGACATACACATTTTGGGATGATTCTGTTCTGGTTGCTGTGTGATTGCTATGAGTGCATGGTTTGACTCTCCCTTGACAGTGATGTGTGTGTGTTTTGTGGCAGTATATTGTGTACATTTGTTGTGTACTCACCAGGCTCTGGGATGTCCTCTAGTCCATATATGCTCACTGGCGGTAGGATGGCCCGCACCTTCTCCTCCCAGGGCCTGAGGTATATTGGCTTGGCAGGAGGGCCACTGCCGGTGTGTTGGCTGTTGATGTAGTCTTGCTTCAGCAGTCTCCGTACCCTCCTGCGCACGTCATACCACCTGTTCTGGATGTCGGTCTTTGTGCGCCGACATGGTGATTGGGCGTTCACCCTGTTGATGATCCTCTCCCACATCTTGGTTTTCTGCGACATGGGGGTCTGTTGGACCAATGTGCCAAACAGCTGTGGCTCTACCCTGAGGATCTCGTCTACCAGGACTTCCAATTCACAATCTAGGAACTTGTGATTCTTCTTGGGGGCATGGTGATGGGTGGTGATGGTGAGTGATGTGTGTGTTGGTGTGCAGGTGAGGGTGTGTGAGTGTGTGTTTTGCTGGGTGTATGTGAGGTAGGTATTTGTTGGTGTGCTGCTGGTGTGTGGCTTGTGTGAGGGATGAGCTGTGGGGGTGTGGTTGCTTTCTCTTGGGTGCTGGCAGTGGAATGGCATTTGCAAAGGCTCATGGTAGTGATTTGTGTCCTTTATATAGGTGGAGTTGTGGGTGTGTCTTTGTTCTCTGTCCCCACCCCCCAGTATTTATTGGCTTGGTAATTGCTTGTTTGGCCTTTTTTGGGTGATTTTTCCTTTGTGTTGTTTGTGTATGTTGGAAACGTTCTTGTGACCGAGTCGGACCCTGCATTGGTCTCGTACGGTGTTTTCCGTTTCGTTCACGCTGTGTTTGTGCAGTTTTCTATGCTGCGTACGCGTCGGTCGCGGTGTTTTGTGTTGCTTCGGCTCGGTTTTGTATGCGTGTCGGTCGTACGGCTTGTCCTCCGTCCGACTCGGTCGTGGTTTTCGCGCCTTGCATCGTACTTTGCGGTTTGGAGTTGGCGTGTACGTTTCGGTCGGATTTGTTCCGGGTGCGTGTCGGTCGGTTGGATTCGCGTGTTTTTCCGGCCGGATTGCTATTTTCCGTGCGGCTCGGTCGGTCGACTTGGTTTCGTTACGTGTCGGTCGGATTTTTCGCGCCTTGCATCGTACTTGGCGTGTCGGGCGCCACGGGTACGTGTCGGTCGGTATTTTTTCCGGATCCGAGTCGGTCGGTGCTTTTTCCGGCCCGAATCGGAATCGACCCCTAAGTGGGAACAACTATACACCAAAATGTACACATGAAGAAAATAGTTCAGAACCCATGGATGCAAGGTAAAATACAACATCTCGAGAGGGACTGAACAATTAAGAAAACAGAGAGGATGAGTAAATAGATACACAAGAAATATCACCCATCCTACCGCATTATATAAACATATTAAAATGTAGAAACAATGTTTGCAAAAACGTCACAAGAAACTAGACAGCTGACTAAAAGTTTAGACACAGGAGAACCGTTGCCCATCCAAGGATTCCTCATGTAAAGAATTGAAATGTAAGCTGTGAAAATGGGACTAAAACCCATCTTGACACCCCTCGTGTAAGGGTAAAAAAATAGCAGAAAAGGGACTGTAACCCATAAAGACATCCCTCGTGTAAGGGTTTTTAATGCAACCCGTGAAAATGGGACTGACACTCATTAAGCCACTTCTCATGTAAGGGTCAGAAAATAATGGAAATGGGACTATAACCCATATTGACATTCCTCATGAAAGGGATTGTCATGTACAGCGTAGAAGTGGGACTAAAACCCATTCCCGTCCCTCATGTAAGGGAGTGTAACGTGCAATGCAAAAATAGGAGAAAACCACCAATACAACGATCCCCCAACGTAAGGGTGTGCAACATAAAACCAAGAGATGGGTGACAACCACACACTAAAACATTTAAAACACTGTGACATCCCTAGTGTAAGGGTACACAAGCAGCACACGAAAATGGGCAAATAAAGCCCATAATGGAATCCCGTGTGTAAGGGATATGTAACGTTCAACAAAGAGACGTAGCATGGATGCAATGTAAGATGTCAACTTTCTGACGTAGTGTAACCAATGTAGTGTGAAATGAGAAAAGGTATCCATACCACTCATCATCATAACAACAAGTGGCAACACTCAGAAAGGCACGCTTCAGTAAGGAATTTCACAAACCAGAAATGGGATGACACCTCAGCAGGGACCCCCTAAATGTAAATAATGGAACACCGCAAATAATACACTCAGAGTACCCACAGAGTGCAAACCTTGAACCATAATAAGGCCGACTCGATATGCAGGAACTTAACACTAAAAACGTCACTGTAACCTAAAATGATGGCATCGCAACTCATAGCAGTTATTAGAACATGACTCATCAACCACAAGGTTCAACAAAAATATTATGCTGAAACTGGACAGAATCCATTCAAGACAGCACATGAACCACTGTGAGAGATATCTCACACAACTTGCTTGCCACGCTAAACATTGAGAGAGATGGAAAAGGATCAAAACACGTAATGTACCGAAACACCTCTGTGTTGTTGAGAGTCACTTCTGTGAATACATCCTCACCACCTTTTTGGAAATAGTACTGACGGTGAGACAAAGCAACAGTACCATTACTATTTTCATGCAGGGTTATCCTGAAATGAACCTTTGCCTCGGTACCTCCTGTCTTAATTTCCTCTGGAACGCTGAGTAGAGGTTAAACCCGAGAGCTGTGGCGGCAGAGCTTGCTGGAGAAACGGGCACCGCCAAGTGAGAAAACGATTGCCTGTACAAGCCGAAATGAAGCGCAACCACAGGCATGCTCATAATCCAAACACCAAAGATGGCAGGACGTAAAGATGATGCATGCCGGGAGGCTCCAGGCGCCTCCGTGCTGCGATGTGTCCCACAGCAGCTATGAAGCTGCGTAGAAACAAAGAAGTCACTGAAGATCCCTCAGTAGCACCGCTCGACTCCATAAATAAGGTAAGATGCACATGCACTGTTTGTGATTTAAACCGCACCGTAATGGTTTAACCGGCCTCACTGCAGGCAAGTTGTTGTAGTAGGAAAAAAAATAATAGGATAAACTCACCACAGTGTCTGTCAGTGACAGTTCTGATAGCCCCCACCGCACCCCTATACCGAGACAGAGTTTCAAAAAGTATAATGTTAGTTCATGTAGATGTAGCGCACATAATGTAGACGGCATATGCACACATGCCAATGTGACGTCGCGAACCCAGACCAAAGCGTGTGTTCACACATTCCACAAACCAAACGCAGACAGAGTCAATTTTATAAAAACACGATGGCACAGTGTGCAATGATTTCCCTTTCAAAGCACACGCATCAATGGTTGTGGAGAAAGTTGAATGCCTGAGTTGTTAGGCTTGTTTCCTGTAAAATTTCAATTTCAGCAATATCACATGACTAAACACTGCAGCCAAAAATTGTAAAGGTGACAGTTCCTTAGATCAGAATGCTGAATGTGCTTAGGATCACACAAGTTGTCGCCGGAAATACCAATCCTTTAGGCTAATGAATTACGCCCAGGCTGGGGCTGTCCAGTGAAAAGGACACTGGTGGGGCTGCAAGGCGTTTTGTAGCTGTCTTGACTTGACTTGTTTCTTAATTCCTTGGTAAATGACTCTTGTATCCTCATGTTTCTTAGACTCTGTTAGTATCTTCAGTTGCACCATCTTCTTTTCTGTGTCATCTTCCTCTTCATTAAGACCAGTAGTCATGCATGAGTCTGTCTCCAAATCGTCGCCAAAATTATGTTGTGATGTAAGACAGGTAGTCGAAGAGTAGCTTTGTAGATTCTTTATTAAGTCTTAGTTACAGGTTAGCATTCATGTAAAGCAGCCCGACCAGGAGCAGCCTGCCTGCTGCTCAGCCCATCTTCAACTGTCGCACCTCACCACACAGGCACCCAAACATTCCAATGATCTCCATCACACCAACATTCCACTCAGAACACTCACACTGGCTGAGCAGCTAGGAGCCAGGTAACATAGAAGAAACATTAATACATAGGCAGGATATAACATGGTTTCTCTGGAATCAGATAGGGGGACTCATTTCAATAATGAGGTCCTGAAGCTGATTTGCACAGCACTGCAGACTGAGCAAAGACTACAATGCAGCTACCGACCTGAAGCTTCTAGAATTGTTGAGCAGCTCAATGGAACCATTAAGTCTTGATTAGAAAAAGTTTGTGCTTCAACATCACTGAAATGGTAAGATGTGTTGCCTTTGGTACTGATGAGTATTCGGAATATACCCAGTAGGAAAAATGGTTTATCGCCACATGAAATCCTGATGGGCAGGGCAATGAGACTGCCTGCTGTACCTGCTAATACAATTTTGAACATCACATATGATAAGATACTCGATTACTGCAAAGGATTGGCTCATGTGGTCCATTGTGTTTCTTACCAGGTTACAACTGCCATATGAGATCATCACAAAGAACAGTGACCCAACCTCCATCCTAGTGATTGGGTTGTGATCAAGAAGCACGTTTGGAAGACCTGTTTGGAACCAAGATGGAAAGGCATCTTCCAAATTATTCTGGTGAAGAACACTGCTGTTAAGTGTGCTGGAGTTCCGAATTGGGTTCATGCTTCTCACACCAAGAAAGTGAGAAACCCAGAAGAGGCAATTGTGATCTTTCATCCTCAATGATGAGCATTGGTGACTCTACCAACTCCTGAGAGACACCCGAGACCAGTGGTGCCATTTGCATAATAGCAGCCAGAGGAAGAAAGGGGTGCAGATTTGCACTTTGCAGAACATGTCCAAGTGACTGGCATGACGCAAAGCATCATTGAAGTCTCTAATGAAGCAGAAGCAGAGACTAATCCTCAAAACAAGAACATTACTGATATTTCATCAGTATAGCCAGAAGTTCCAGGTGAACGAAAAAGCACTGGAATAAGGAGAGTCACCCACAGAGCTGAATGGTCACAGAACTATAGACAAGAAAAATTAAGAAAAAATACTTAAGTTGATCGAACACCAGACACTATACCTGAAGAAACTGAATTAAGTGATGAAAGTGGTATAGAACAAAACCAGCAATCTCTAAGAAGATCAAGGGGACCAAGAGTACCTTGTTGAAGGTATTCAGCAACCTGAGTGGTCGTATTACATTGAAAAAGTGCTAAAGGTCCCATTAGATGATTTTTGGGATTTTGAGATCTGAATTTTATGAATGTCCATGATATAACAGTGAAAAGAGAAGTTGGAAAAGTCCAAATTGATAACTGAATAAGTATTAAAAGCTGGAAAAGAAAATAATAACTGACTGATGAATAAGAATTGTCCTGTTAGACCTTTATTATTTTAATTCTTTATTTTACAGAAGATCAACCTAGGCCCTAGTATGCAGTAGAAGAGTAGGGATAACATTTTAGAAGAACACGGAATAGTGCTAAGGATTGTCTAATCAGAAGATCTGAACTGCTGTGAATTAACTGTTTTAAAAATCTACATACAGAATTATTATGCTAAACTGCTGAACCTGATTATACCTAGCTTGATTCTACAGAAATGTGTTGCATTAGAAACAAGTGTAAATATATAATGTGTTCAATGTTCGTGAAAACACTAATAATGATTACCATTATTTTAGTAGGATTTTAGTTAACCTCCAAAGTAGAGCCTAGATCAAGGAATATAACTAAAGCACATGCATATAATAATTACGAAGAACAACTAAAAGCTTCTTTCATTAGTTACAAGACAGATGATTTTTCCACCAGCGTCTACTCTAGGTTAGTACAAGAATACACTCATGCTATAGACACAAAGGATTGTTATTTTTGCACACACTTACCCTCATCTGCATCAGAAGAGGTCACTTATTATCACATGCCACTGTCAGACACTATATCTTGTAGTATTTGGCTTTCACTTGTTTATAGGTGAGAACATTTTGAATATTTCTATTGTAATCATGATCTTATACTTTCAAGGGTACATTCAATAGAAAGCATGAATTTGCACCTGCAAGCAAAAGAGATTGACACAGCTTGGTATTACTTCTTTCCTCATAGACCTATACGTAGTGCAAAGGCTTACAAAGACAGTTTAACCTGTTTAATGAGACCATTAGAGAAGGCTTACTTAATGGCTCTAGAAGAAAGATACATAAACATAAATTGTACTAAAGATAAACATAATGATGTCTTGAAGAAAGGTTGGAAGAAAGAAGAAGATGAGTTTAGAAAGAAAATGGTTTACCCAAAATTAAGGGTAGATAGTCAACACAAAGGGAAGATTTATGTTTATAGAAGTAGGACATCTAAATGAAACAAATGTGTAGGGATAAGTAGTTGTGAACACACATTTGAATTAACAGGAGGAACATGGCAAATTTTTCAGGGAGAAGAATCGGAGAGTCGCAGAGCTTATTATATTTGTGGACAAAATGCTTACAAAATGCTTACTTCTTGTTGTCAGCTGACTAGGATGGTATCTAGGTGTACTTATTCCTAAAATAAACCACATACAAAGCATAGATGCATTAACAATGACACCAGCACATAGACACAAATGTAGTGCAGAAACTGGAGCTGAATTAGTGGGAGCCATATTTGGTGCAATCATCCCACCTGTAGGCGTTATACTAAATGGCAAAAAGATTAGGAAACTGTCAACTGTTGTCGACCAAAAAGCACTTATGGAGCTTTGCTGGTAGTAAATACAGAGCTAATTGATATACACTCAATGGTTTTACAGGACCATTTAGCATTAGACATTCTACTTGCAGAGAAAGGCGGAGTTTGCAAAATGCTTAAATTAACCCATTGCTGCTCCTATATACCTGATGAAAGTAGGGAAATAGAAGGTTTTACAAAGAACATTTATGATTTGGAATCTGAGTTAGAGGAATTGGAGACACATATTAAAATGGGGTTGGTTTAATAATACATTGTCCAAGATCCCCATTAAGTTCAGCCAAGCTCCCAAGAGATTCAGCTGTATATTGGATGGACGACTTCAACAAGATGACTGTTTTTGGGTTCATGGGGTTGTCTCTTCCCATTGGTCAACAATGATGTGGATCTCACAATTTTAGTAGATCAGCCATTTTTGTATGCAACACTCCAAGACTTCAGTAAAGATGTTTTCTGACTGACGAGCAGGAAAAAGGTCAGAAGTCACCCTCATATGTTGGGTGCATTCTATTTGTGGGCACCAGGATTTGTTTCTTAGTCTTTTTATTATGTTTTGTATTGACTGTTATACAGTGGTGCTGCCTGAAGAAGTCTCTTTACTGTTTTCTAGCCAGTATAGAGACACTCACTAAGTTTCCATCTGATATCACCTTTTAAGGCTATAAAACAGCATGGTTGCTGCTGGTGATCAACTACATCTATGTGATTGGAGAGTTTAGATGATCAGCCTATTTTGTATGCCTTTCCTTTGTCTCAGTTTGTTTGGTTGGACATTTGATAAAGCATTTTTCAAATCCTTCAGTAACCAGAGCTATGTCAATAATGTTTGTTCTAAGATTTAAAAAAAACAATATTTGTTACAAAGTCTTCATCAGTGCAAAGCTGCTCCAGCTGCTAACAGAACCTGATTTTAGGGGCGGGGTTACATCTCCAATAAACACTACCAGGACTTGCAGCAGTTATGTCTAGCTTCAGACTCTGACACCCAAGAGCCATCGGGGCAGACTGCGAACTTTCCCTATAGTGTCAGTTTGTATACCAGATGTTGGATTCTTGGTTATGTTCAGGAAAGGATATTTCATTTAGTCTTCAGACATTTTTTTAGACCCCATGTTCTCTGAAACAGTGGAAAAAGTTTACCTTAAAGGAGAGCTGCAGAATTTTGATCCGAAATGTAGCTCTGATTTCTGAGCCTATGAGGATGCTGGGTCCAACTGGTACCCAATTTATTTAGTAAAAAAATTAAAATCCTGATGATGCAGATGATGCTCCATATACCAATGATGTCATCCCACCAGCATTGACTATAGTTTGTGTGGAAGGAGGACATTGGCAAGTCTGCAGCTTTAAATACAGCAAAACCAAAGGGGATGATGGACGGAGTGTTGAACATTGCAAGCACTCACCCCCAGTCAACTGATCTGGGTTTAATCCATCATCATTATTTAGCTCACTCCGCCACCCCAGTTCAGACATGGCCATATGCAAATCAGTCTGACCCTGTGCCTCATGGGAACAGTCCAGCCCGAACTGCCAAGCCATGTCTTCCCTGGACTGGAAACAAGCATCCTGGGACCAGTTTCTGGCTTACAGCCGTCATCAGCCAGGCTATCTTGAATCCAGTGGCAAAGTGAGCAAGGGACCCACGTCTGGGCATACCCTGCCAACTTAGGGCGAACATAGCAAAACCAAAGGGGATGATGGACGGAGTGTTGAACATTGCAAGCACTCACCCCCAGTCAACTGATCTGGGTTTAATCCATCATCATTCTTTAGCTCACTCTGCCACCCCAGTTCAGACATGGCCATATGCAAATCAGCCTGACCCTGTGCCTCATGGGAACAGTCCAGCCCGAACTGCCAAGCCATGTCTTCCCTGGACCGGAAACAAGCATCCTGGGACCGGTTTCTGGTTTACAGCCGTCATCAGCCAGGCTATCTTGAATCCAGTGGCAAAGTGAGCAAGGGACCCACGTCTGGGCATACCCTGCCAACTTAGGGCGAACATAGCAAAACCAAAGGGGATGATGGACGGAGTGTTGAACATTGCAAGCACTCACCCCCAATCAACTGATCTGGGTTTAATCCATCATCATTCTTTAGCTCACTCTGCCACCCCAGTTCAACTAAACTAAATACAGCCAGTAGTCAATTCTTGTGTTTTTATTTAGATCATAGCCACATGGAGGAAGGGAATCAGGATTTATCCCTACAAAGGCAATCACTGGATGTATGCCCTATTCGGGTTAAAACTCACTGGGACACTACTCGTACCATTCAAGTTCTTCATTCTCATGATTTTCTCATTGGTATATGCAGATTCTATTCCTGCCTCTGCCAGTACCAGCAGTGCTTAGGGCCTTGATTTCAGATTAACATTGGAGGCTTTTCCTCTCTCCTGTATGAGTAACAAAACTGTTCACTGCTCTCCTTTCTCTTGCAGCAGGATTATGCCTCAGCCAAGATTTGGCTCCAGGTGCAAGCATTTATGTTGATTTTCTTATGATACCCTATCATGCAGCATTAGGATCCAGAAGCAAGAGAGATGAAGCTTCCATTCCAATTGCAATTTTAGATCACCATTTGTGGTTAATAACCATCAGTTGTCAGTCGAGGTCCCTCTTTGTCCTCCAGTTCCATTAGTGGTGATCATCAACCTATTGCAGACAGATCCAAGGTTCAGTTTCTTCAGTTGTTCCTGTTTTCATCTGCAGGGAGTCTTACTGTTGGATGCCCTTCTCCTCTAGTCTGCGGTTTGCGTTTCCTCCGTTACCTTTTACCCAGGATTCTAAGGAAGGCTGCACCAGTCATAGTGGCCTTTCTGTTTTTGGTTCAGGAGGATCCTGTCGCTTCGCTGTGTGGCAATAAGCAAAGAGTGAGTGCCAACATAGTTTCTTGCCCTCATTACCATCCTCTTTTAAAGGAAGCCTCTTCTAGTGCTTCAGGCTCTTTGGGTGGAGTTTTAGAGTTCAGGTATAAGATAACCAGTGGACCTCCTTCTCTGAACGATGCACTCTTTGTTTTGTGGACCCCTTTCAGTGTGTGCTGAATTATGCTCCAGTTCTTAAATGGTCATTTCGATGCTGGTCTCTCTGTGACAACATATTGATTATAATGAGAGGCTATTCCAATTTTTCAAGACCCTTGAGGTGCTCTTCCTTTGCTTGATATCCCTTGCTGTACCCCAAGATTTGTTTGAGATCTGCCTCTTGTGACCTTCTTTTGGTTGTTTTCTGTCTTATGGAATTCTCCCTGAAACCCTTTATAGAAGGTTCATATTACATTCTCACCATTACGTATTTTTTATTTGTATTTATCACCCCACCCATATGTTTGCGTGACCTATGCGGGATTTAGAGCAAGCATGCTTACTTTAGGATCTCTACTGACTACATGAAGTAAGTTTGGATTCAGAGTTTCTTCCATTAATTAACTCTGCCTTGCATTATGGTCAGAAGATTACCCTCCCTTCCGTTATTCTAACACTTCCCTAGTGACGTAATTCCGTTTGCAACTTTGGGGTGTGGCTTGAGTTAGACAACTTTATCCAAGCAGTCCACTGAGTTCTGTAACTATGAGAAATTCTTTATTTAACTTTAGTGTTGCTTAGAGGGTCACAGGTCCTCTCCTTCTACTCGACGTAATTGGGTGAGCTCTGCCATCATCTTTGGACAGTTAAATCAGATTAACTAATCCTGGTAGTATTCACAATCAGTACAGAGGGATGATGGCAGCCTCCTGGGCACACTTTGATGCCACCACGTTCACTTTCCATGGCAGATTTGATGGCCTGGCGTCTACAAAGCTATCTTTGTCACCAGTTATCCTGTTGGAGTGTCTTTTGACATGAAATGACTTTACTCTGTGTAGTAAAGTAGTGTTGTTGTAGTGATTTTCTGTAAGTCTTTTGCTCAGACTGGATGATCTCAACCAAGGCATACTGCATGGGTAAATTCTAATTACATAATGAATGGGACGAGGAAGGGGATGAAAAAATAATGTTTGGAATACATACTGGTAATCTTCATTCCTCTAATTCTTCCTTTCTTATCCCAGTACTCATA
Source organism: Calotriton arnoldi (assembly GCA_963921515.1). Lineage (NCBI taxonomy): Eukaryota > Metazoa > Chordata > Amphibia > Caudata > Salamandridae > Calotriton > Calotriton arnoldi. The sequence continues at coordinate 364,383 of CAWUFW010008061.1, forward strand.
CAGGGTGGGACTTCGTTTGAGGTCTTGGGCCCAGATTTATTAATATTTGATACAATGCAGCACAGTAACCAAAGTTGCTGCACTGCCTTACGCCAAAGGGGGAGAGTCTACTAAGATATGCTGCATTTCTTCTAATCTGTAGCACTGGTGCAATTTTGGCTGCGATTTGCCAACTATTTTGCAAGGTTGGGTGCTTCCTCTATGGCACAGGTTGGGTACTGGAAGGGGACCCTTCCTGTATATTATCCTTTAAGACTTTTCCCACTTTGTATGTCTGATTTACAATCCGGCACAAATGTTGGAAAACTAAGGAGAAATGGAAACACTTTTCTTGTTACACCTGCGTTGGAGAGAACATTAGTGAAAAGGGGGAATATTTACAATTATTGTGCCGCAGGGCAGTGCAGCAAGGCACCTTGCTGCACTGGCCTGCGTCACAGGGAAAGGGCAGGAATGCACCATATTTATCCAATACAGTGCATTTCTGTCCTTTTACCTTGCGCTGGCGCTGTTTAGACAGCCTAGCGCCAACTCAGTCAACCTTGCACCATGGTGCAAGGGTGTCTGTGTTGTAGGCAAGATTGTTTTTGTGCAGGAAAGGGCACCTTCCTGCGCAAAAACTATCCTGAGAGGCTTTTTCCTCTTTCTATGTGTGCTGCATTCTGCACACACAGAAAGAGGAAAAAATGAGAAGAAATAAAGTTATTTCTCCACGTTATGCCTCTCCTGGGAGGCATATCTTTTTGCCGCATTCCCAGGTTTACAAAGACTTGTAAATCTAGGAATGCATCAAAAACCAAGAGAGTTGTGTGAGAACACCCACGCAACGCCTGTGGAACCCCTACCCAGGGTAGAGTAACGCAATGCAGCAATTTACGCTGTGTTGCGCTTCTCCATATTTTTGGAGCCACTCAAAGCGAATCACTGACTAAATATCGAAGGTCACAATAGCGACCTACAAAAATATCGCAGCAAAAATATCAAAGACAAGAATATCGACATCCTATCTACATTAAGGTAAGTACAAAAATATCAGAAAAAAATATCGATGTCAAAAATATCGTTGTTAAAAATATCGTTTTTAATTTAAGTTGAAAGAATATTGTAAAATAAAGTGAATAATACATATAATTAAAAGAAACATAGTTAAAAATATTTTTAAATGCTTAAAAATTATAAGTAATATATATAATTTGAAAATACATTAAACATATACATATAATATATAAAATATATATACATACTTATTAATATGTTTTAATATTTATTTTAATAACATACACTGTTTAATTTATTTTTTATAAATTATAAATACATCTATACACATAAAACAATAATATAAATAAAAATTAAATAAATATATGTAACAAATTTAATTTTTTTTAAATTATTTTAAATCTTTTTCAAAATAATTATACAGTACATTAGCTAAAAAAATACAAAATATTAGATAGCGGAGGAAATCAAATTACTATTCCCACTCCAGTGAGTGCAACAGTGGGGAAAGTGTTGGATAGCGTAGGGGTAAAAATGACTATTCCCACTCCAGTGAGTGCAACAGTAGGGAAAGTGTTGGATAGCGTAGGGGTTAAAATTACTATTCCCACTCCAGTGACTGCAACAGTAGGAAAAGTGTTGGATAGCGTAGGGGTACAAATTACTATTCCCACTCCAGTGAGTGCAACAGTAGGGAAAGTGTTGGATAGCGTAGGGGTTAAAATTACTATTCCCACTCCAGATAGTGCAACAGTAGGGAAAGTGTTGGATAGCGTAGGGGTAAAAATTACTATTCCCACTCCAGTGAGTGCAACAGTAGGGAAAGCGTTGGATAGAGTAGAGGTAAAAATTACTATTCCCACTCCAGTGAGTGCAACAGTAGGGAAAGTGTTGGATAGCGGAGGGGTAAAAATTACTATTCCCACTCCAGTGAGTGCAACAGTAGGGAAAGTGTTGGATAGCGGAGGGGTAAAAATTATTATTCCCACTCCAGTGAGTGCAACAGTAGGGAAAGTGTTGGATAGCTTATGGGTAAAAATTACTATTCCCACTCCAGTGAGTGCAACAGTAGGGAAAGTGTTGGATAGCGTAGGGGTAAAAATTACTATTCCAACTCCAATGAGTGCAACAGTAGGGAAAGTGTTGGATAGCGGGGGGGTAAAAATTACTATTCCCACTTCAGTGAGTGCAACAGTAGGGAAAGTGTTGGATAGCGTAGGGGTAAAAATTACTATTCCCACTCCAGTAAGTGCAACAGTAGGGAAAGTGTTGGATAGCGTAGGGGTAAAAATTACTATTCCCACTCCAGTGAGTGCAACAGTAGGGAAAGTGTTGGATAGCGTAGGGGTAAAAATTACTATTCCCACTCCAGTGAGTGCAACAGTAGGGAAAGTGTTGGATAGCGTAGGGGTAAAATTACTATTCCCACTCCAGTGAGTGCAACAGTAGGGAAAGTGTTGGATAGCGTAGGGGTAAAAATTACTATTCCCACTCCAGTGAGTGCAACAGAAGGAACAGTGTTGGATAGCGTAGGGGTCAAAATTACTATTCCCACTCCAGTGAGTGCAACAGTAGGGAAAATGTAGGATCGCGTAGGGGTTAAATTAACATACTTATACATTTATTTATTTTTAAATAAATAACATATTAATAATTATTTAACAATATAATTATTAATAAATACCTATTAAATTAAATTAATATTTACTTAAATAACATTAAATTACTTCCCACCCTATTCCCTATAAACACACAACGCGCTACACATAAAAAATAACACAATTAATTTAATTATCAATTAATCAATTAATAAAAATTAATTACCAATTCATAATTAATTAACAATAAATTAATTAACAATAACAATAAATAAAAATAATAATAAATTAATTAGCATTAATATAATTTTTAATTAACCAATTATTAATTAATTAACAATAAATTAATAATCAATAACAATAAATATACACATATTAACTAATTAATTATATTTAAATTACTTCCCACCCTATTCCCCTATAAACCCACAACCCGCTACATATTAAAAATAACATAATTAATTTAATTACCAATTAATCAATGAATTAAAATTAATTACCAATTAATAATTAATTTACAATAAATTAATTAACAATAACAATAAATAAACATTAATAATAAATTAATTAATTATAATTGATATAATTATAAATTAACCAATTGATATAAATTAACTACCAATTAATAATTAATTAACAATAAATTAACAATGAATAACAATAAATAAAAACATATTAATTAAATAATTATAATTAAATTACTTCCCACCCTATTCCCCTATAAACCCACAACCCGCTCTGATACTAAAACGCAAAATTTCCTTAAAAAAAAAATTACTATTTTCTAAACATTTAATACATATATTTAAAAATAATGAAAAATCTTTAAATAAAATGTTAAACATACATATAAAATACATAACACTAAAAAAAAAATCGATATTATTTACAACTATATTTTTGCTAACGATATTAATGACTTCGATATTACTTACTTCGATATTAAAAAAATCGATATTACTTCCCTTAAAGTCGATATTCTGGTCAACGAAATTCTTGACTTCGATATTCTGTCCCTACGATAATAAAAACTCGATATTAGTGTGGGTCGATATTTAAAATTCGATATTTTGACTGCCCACCTATTGTTTTTGCCATTCTTATGCTTTCAGCTTCTCTTGGTTTGCGCCACTGCACATCATTAACTGGGTGCACTCGACACAAAGCGGGCAATGTGCATGACTGCACTAAAAATATGCTGTCCTCTGTACAGGCACAAACTGGCACTATTCACGTCTGTACTGTTTGTGAAAGGGGCAGGATCCCACTGCAAAATGGTACCATGAGTTACTGTCCCCCACAGGTATCTGGGGGATCCTTGGGACCCATGCACCACCTTCTTTATGGCACACACTCACTTCACGTCCTCAGACCTTCTGTGACATTGCATGTGTATCTGTAGTTCGGTACTGGCGCAATGGCAAAGGGAGGCTTCATTTGCATGTGTTCACGTCCCCATGAAACATAATGTGAGCCGGAATGATCAATATTAAAGAAGAGCCTATGCAAACGCCTACAGCCCCTTCTGTAAAACCAAAGTGACCCAGGGGTGCAAAAAACGGGCCACATGCCTCTTGCACCCTCCAGGTGAACTGTGTATTATATTGCCCCTAATATGCCAATCAAACGTTCCTGGCTATATGTTCGAGACCCCCCTACCACACCTTGCATATGTGAGATGCTTCTACTTCTGAGTGGGTGGATCTCAGCAAAATGAGTAATTAAGAGACCCAAATTGGTCTTCTTTTCAGTGTTACAGCAGAAGATGCTAGACCAAGCACCTCCACTCCCCGTGCCTAAGCCAGAACGCAACTGTGACCCCTGGCTTGCCCCATGCAAAACCTGGTACTGCCTTTGCGACCCCTGACTTTAAACATTGCAAAGGCAATGCCAAAAGAAAAAGTGAAACAGTGGTCTGATGAGCCAGGACAGTAACATTTCTGAGCTGTCAAACATAAATTCAGTAGTGCAGTTCACACTCATATGATGATACAAGTTTTAAAAAAACATATTTTTAAACACAAGGGTTCCATGTTTTACTATGGCTACATGAAAAATGATATGTTACAGCACAATAGTCCCCTCTGTGCTAGTATGTTACAATTGATCATAAATCAAACTTTAAGGCAATAGCATAGTTCTCATTCACTTTACAGCTGCCGATTCGCAAAAGAAATAGTAAAACTACATTCTAATTTTTAACTCTATGACCAAGTTTGGCGCAGGTTTCCTTGCAGATTCCTTGGGAAATCATGGAACCTATTTCCACTCCGTGGCAGAGAACTCTAGAGAGGTGGAATGGATTCCCTTGCAAATGCACAATTTTTTCGTTTCTTTATTCCTCCGCGGGGAAAATATTGTTCCCTGTAGAGAAATCCCTTTCCATACACCACCATCACATTTGGCAATGATCCATTCCCATTCCCAATCAGCAAAGAGATTTACGCCAGGGCTTGGCTGGAGAAAAAAATTATCTTTATGGCTGAAAAGGGGAAATAATAGGAGTTGGTGAATGCACACATATGTACTAAATTAAGGGTGTTCACAAACTTGCAAAGCAACCCACAACTTGAAACGCCAAGGAACGTTCTCGGTTCCACCCTCAGTTCCACCCCAAGTGGAATGTACAGATGAGCAGGACTCTGTGCTCATGGCAGATATCTCGCACCTATCAAAGCGCCTACATCTGCCAAGAATCCCTTTGTGAATTCCTGGCAGGCGTGAGGTAAATTTACTTGTAAATTTATGTTTACAACTGAATTTACTTATGTGAATAGGCCTCATGGTTGATATAAATTAATATAGGTGGACATAAGTACTTCTGTTTTTTTATATGTTTTTTTGCCTCTCCCTAAGACTTATCGTTATAGTTCTCATTGAGGTATACACTAGGGGTACCATTAAATCATGACAGTTTGTGGTAGAAATAATTTAGGTTCCCAGTGTTGTTCTGTATTTTGTGGCCCTGGACCCTCCCTCTCAAGCAAACATTTAATTATTGCATGTAGGGCAAAGAGAAATGGGTAATATTGCACCAGCATATCATGTCAGTACCTTAGTTAAAATATAGGTGGTATCAAAAATAGAGATTGATCTATTTTGTGTTGTTATAGTAATCATGCAGTTATTATGAAACTTTAGCAATGTCAATTATTGTGATGTCATTGGGGTTTAGGTCATGCGCCATCACTTTCTGGGAAGGTTTAGGGTCTAAGGTCATGATATCACTTCCTCAGATGTCATTGAGGTGAAGAAGTGTGTGATGTCTCTTCTGCTAGCCCTGGCGTTTTTTTGATTGGCGTCCATAGCGCAGTTTTTCAGAACGTTAAACTAAGACGGTGCCACAGCATGTCAACTTGGGTCAACCCAACAGCTTGCCCCGAGCTAAGTGACTGATTCTGTTGCTGCGAATGCTAACAGAGACATTGAAGTACCACCAAAATGGGAAGCTTCAAACTGGCATGTTGGTTGCAAATGTCCCAATGCCTCAAAAGCACTGAGTCTGGAGGACGCAACTATCACCAGCTGAAGCACTAGCTCACAGCCAACCCCAGAGGGCTACTACTACAGAGGACTGGTGCCCATTTCCAATAGCCAATGCTGTTCACAGCCTGGAAGAGTCCATCCCATACAAGTAAGAATGCTCCCCTGCTTTTGCCACACAGCCCAGATGGCCATCGGCAACACCACGTAACCATGGGCCAAGCTGCTTGGGGGACAAGAGATTGAGACGCGTGCAGTTGAAGCCACTGCACTTGCTTGATGCTGTGTAGGACAAAATCCATCCTAAGACTTTAAACTGATTTGCCTACTGAACTCATGAGAACTCTACTTAATCTGCACCTGAGTGTAATACTTGCATGTATCCTAGAATAGCGAGAAGTATAATATCTTATGATTTCTAGTGCTACTTAGCACAACTCTGTACATTGGATGAATTGAAATGTTCATTTTGCTGTGAGATAAATAGTACTTTCTTTTTTTTTTGGTCAAGAAAATGTTTTTACATTTCATAAAAACCATGCAGAGCATTAGGACATCAAATCAAAATAAGTGTAAAGAGTGCAAATACAAGCATTGTCAATTTCAAAAGCTTTTCCATATGATGATTTTGAGTGAGTGTGGATAGCACTCTGAAAAAGGGAAGGAGTAAGGGAGTGTATAGTTAAATTAATGGAAAAACAGACCCTGGATGCATGAATCAGGTTTTGTATTTGCTGTATGGTTAGTGGAACAGTGTGTTAATGTCGGTATATGTCTCTAAGTATTATAAGTCAGGGTTAATTGAGGAATTGGCAGGAGGAGCAATAGACTAGGAAACTGACTATGCCTAGCAGAATGGCACAAGTTTCTTATACATTAGAGAGTATAAGATGAGTATGTCTATATTAAAAAAGCGCATTGGGTGTTAGATCCTCATAATTCACATGTGAGGGTTGAAGAATGACGTCATTTTTGTTGATTTGTATGAGTTTTTCTGTGTGTCAAGAAGGTTACATGCCTGAGTGATATGTATCTGGTTTGTCCCAAATAGGTCTATTGGGACATCTTCATGGAGATTGATGGAGGGAGATGTTATCAGCCCCTCTGATGAATCCAAGCCTTTCTTTTCCAGTATTAGTATGAGATTTGGTTGTGTCATTCCAGCTATTCAGAAGGGTTTTACATCAAAGAGTAAACATTAGGTCTAGCAAGTATTTGTCCGCGTCACATATGAGATTTGTAATCAGTGATGAGGGTTGCAAACTTTTCAGTAAGATGAATGTGGATGGTTTCTTTAATGAATTTGAATATACGTGGCCAAAAAGGTTTTTAGCAGTTGTAAGTAAAAGAGTACATGGTCGCAGGTCTCCAATATCCGAGTTGCAATTCCAGCAATTTGGATGGTCTAGTAATGTTCAATATAATAGCATACATTTGGTTTGAGCTAAAGCCGGTGTGATTTTATGCTTAAATGGGGAACTCCATACTTTTATCCAGTTGATATGCAAAATTTACCATATGCAGTCTTTTTCCCATTTCCGTTGTGTACTATGTAACAGTTTGGTGGGTTTTGGGTATAAAAGTGCATACATTTTGGAGTCTATTTGCCCATTTTTAGGTCGAGCATTCGAGACCTCTTGTATATACTTTAGTATATACTTATATGTGTATGTACTTTGTGGGCTCTGGAGATCAGCCCTAGGACTTGTCTGCTTCCGCTTAGGGACTTTTTTTTCTGTTCAACTGCCTCTATTTAACTGTCTTGATAGAAAACGACCAGTAGAGGTCAGTAAAATACCAGGATTGCTTTCTGCTTGTTCAACTGCCTCTATTTAACTGTCTTTGTCTTGATAGAAAACGACCAGTAGAGGTCAGTAAAATACCAGAATTGCTTTCTGCTGAGGGACTTTCTTTTTTTTATTTTTCTGGCAACTGCCTCTATTTAACTTTCTTGATAGAAAACGACCAGCAGAGGTCAGAAAAATACCAGAATCACTTTAGCATTTTGTAGATTCCAGTCCATAGAAATTGTCTTCCACGAGCACCCGTAGACTATAATATTTTTTTCAAATTTTGTATTTTTAGTGATATGACCACCGAAGGCCCTGATTTTATATTAAAAAGAGAGCTTTCGACTATACCATTTCCCGCTGAAAGGCAATATTTCTCTCCATGTGTTCCCATACCTGGCATGTCACGCAGTTTGGTGCTTACTTTCCCTCCATGTTAAAGAACAGTAGATGTTTCAGCACCCAGGCTAATGTGCTGCATAGCTAAATACATATAAGGTCCCAAAGGCGAGACCGATTGCATTGCAAATGCTTGTTGTTTAGGTTATGAATGAGCTGTAAAATTTACAGTTCCTTCTCCAAAGCAGGCAGTTTGTTCACACAAGATTTTAGAAAAAGACCTACTTTTCTAAAAGCTGCACTGGGCTGAACATTATTTTATTATGTCTATTGTTTGACTGTTGAGCTCTAAGCTCTTGTCCCCTACTCTGCCTTCCTGAGAAGCCTGTGAGTATTTACCCTCACAATCCCGAGAGTCAAGTGCGGAAAGGGTCATGCTTGTCGCAGTGTGCGGGCCGTAGTAGGAGGGGCGCCAGAACACCAGTGGGAAACAACCTCAACCGCCTCGGCTTGGAACTAGTAGCCCTTGCGTGCTCTGTGGGGTCTGACATGCGCATACACCCTTTAACAACATTCGGCAGGCAAAGATAATATTCAGTGTTTACTATGTATATGAAGATAGGATTTTTCATGCTATCTTGTTAAAAAAAAAATGAAATTAACTGAAAAAATCCTTTGTCATGTTTAAGTTAAGACTACCTGCTTGATTCACTAGTACTAGAACCTATTATTTTGGAAATCTTAATATTTCACAAAAGCAGTACAGAAAGCTCTTTCATGCCTTACATACATTAGGGATAAGAAATCCCGCCAGTATTTTCTCCAGCAAACCTTCGAATAAAATCCTGGGTCAGAAAGAATCTCTTCAACTTGAGGCTCAGACAAACACAAACTAAACAGACTTATAAGGATCTTTCATATTGGAGACGATAAAAAAATAGAATTCTTAGTCCAGCTGAGCTTCATAAAAAATATCATAATGTGCCTCTCCATCAGTAGATGTTTAATTTGTGTTTTGCCAGTGACAAGCAAGCAGGGGGGTAGTAAATGATCTAATAAAGCCGCACAATGAAACGGCTTCATACAAATCTACTGACATTTTATGTCAGGTACGAAATCAGTCGAGTTATTTGGTAAGCACTTTCATAATATCTTTGAGTAAAGCTTGTAAAAGAAAATACTGACATTCACCAGGTATGGCACATATGCAACCTTAACACTCCAATGCTCTTTTCATGACCTTGCGCATGACATATCAAATTATATAATAGATGACATCAAACGTAGCATTTCTGAAGACATCAATGATGGCAAAAGTGATGACATCAGTTGTGAGGTTATCAGATGTTGAAAACCAAAAATCGGGCCATGCCACAAACATAGAAGTAGGCCTGAAATTTTGCAGCAATCATGGGACTCTGAAAGACAGCGGAGGGCTCTCACCAACATAGAAAACACACAACAATGAGGCATTAAGGGACAATTAAATCAATTTATAAACTGTTTAATCTGTGTTAATTAAAATGTTTTCTGGGGAGGACTGCTAACTAATCCTGCGCTGGTACTCATAAAGTTTGCCTCCCACTGTGTTTAATGGACACTCTTGAAAACAGAAACAAGTGCTCAATTTACAGAAATTTGTGAAAATGATTGTTGAAAAATTGGGGCTGTTCCGGCAAAACCAGGACACCTGGTCACCCTATTAGTTATTATAGCATGAGGGAAAGTAACAATGTCACCACTGGCCTTTGTGCATATTTGGGGCTGCAATGTGTTATGATCACAGCTTATGTATCACTCTCCTATATTCCTTTTCATGGCTCCTCTTGCTTCTGTAAAGTGGCTCTGACGTTGTGCGCTCACATGTGGTATTTAACCCCTTAAGCAGGTGTCAGCCAATAGATGGGGGTGGTTACCCCCGCTCTGCCCCCCAGGAGGGGAGAACGCTCACTAGACACCAGGGTAATTAAAAATAAATATGGGAGAGAGGGCTGCCCACTATGGGCATTGCCATGCCCCCACCCCTAATAAAATATGGTGATAGTCTTTCTTTCCCTCTAAGAGGGCAGACGGAGGTGATTGTCCCCAATATGCCCCCCAGGGAGGCAGAAAGCCCACTACACACCAGGGAATGTCTTTTTTTTTAAAGAAGCGGAGGCGGACAGACAGTCTCTCTTCAGGTGCATTACTATTTGCATGGGTGCCAACACAACACAGCCCCGAATACTGCAGCTACCTCATTTGCTTATCTCTCAATGTAGCTCTGTAGGGACTTTTTGTGTTGTGATCTTGTGGCCCACCCACACCGTTCTTGTTGGGGGACAAGTAGGAACTCAGGGTGGTAGAAAATATGGGGCTCCCTGCAGATTCCAGAACTTTACTTTACAAATATGTGAGGAAAATGTGATTTTTAGTCAAAGTTTGAGGTTTGCAGGGGATTCTGGGTAAAAAAACTGTGAGAGCCATGCAGGTCACCCCACACCGAATTTCCCCAGGTGTCTAGTTTTCAAAAATGTGCAAGTTTGCTAGGTTTCCCTAGATGCCGGCTAAACTAGGGCCCAAAATCCACAGCAACCCACTTTGCAAAAAAAGGGTCACTATTAAGTGGAAAAATTTGATGTATCCATGTTGCATTTAGCGTTGTTTCCAGTCACCGGCACTAGGCCGACCCACACAAGAGAGGTGCCATTTTTATCGGCAGACTTGGGGAAAGGCTGGGTGGAAGGAAGTTTGTGGTTCCCCACAGATTACAGAACTTTCCATCACATAAGTATGAGAAAAAATGTTGTTTTTTTGTCAGTTTGAGGTATGCAAGGGATTCTGGGTGAAAAAACCTGGTGCGAGCCATGCAAGTCACCCACCCTGGATTCCCCCAGGTGTCCAGTTTTGAAAAATGTGCAAGTTTGCTAGGTTTCCCTAGGTGCTGGCTGAGCTAGCGCCCAAAATCCACAGCTACCCATTTTGCAAAAAAAGGTACATTTTGAGTGGAAAAATGTGATGTATCCATGTTGTGTTTTGGACCGTTTCCTGCTAAGGGCACTAGGTCTACTCACACAAGTGAGGTACCATTTTTATTGGGAGACTTGGAGGAATACTGAGTGGAAGGAATTTTGTGGCTTTCCACAGATTCCAGAACTTTCCATCACAGAAACGTGAGGAAAATGTGTTTTTAGTCAAAGTTTCAGGTTTGCCAGGAATTCTGGGTAAAAAAACAGGTCAGAGCCACACAAGTCACCCCACCCTGGATTCCCCCAGGTGTCTACTTATAAAAAATGAGCAAGTTTGCTACATTTTCCTGGGCGCCGGCTGAGCTAGGACTCCAAAATCCACAGCTAACCACTTTGCAAAAAAAAGGTTATTTTTTGGGTGGAAAAAATGTGATGTATCCATGTTGCGTTTTAGATCGTTTCCTGTCACGGGCACTAGACCTACCCAGATAAGTGGGGTACCATTTTTATTGGTAGGCTTGGGGGAATGCTGGATGGAAGGAAGTTTCTTGCTCCTCTCAGATTCCAGAACTTTCCATCATAGAAATGTGGGGAAAATTTGTTTTTCTTTGTCAAAGATTGAGGTTTGCAAGGGATTCTGGGTAAAAAAACTGATGATAGCCACGCAAGTCACCCCACCCTGGATACTCCCTGGCGTCTAGTTTGCACAAATGTGAAAGTTTGCTAGGCTTCCCTAGGTGCTGGCTGAGCTACAGCCCAAAATCCACAACCACCCACTTTGCCAAAAATGGTCAGTTTTGAGTGGAAACATTTGATGTATCCATGTTGCGTTTTGGACCAGTTCCTGTTCCTGTTGCAGGCACTTGGCCTACCCACACAAGTGAGGTACCATTTTTATAGGAAGACATGTGGGAGCATAGAATAGTAGAACATTTGTTATTACCAATTAGGTTTCACTGCATGTGTGCCTTTCAAATGTAAAGCAAGCACAAGTTGATCATGGACGGAGCGCCAAAACTTTTCAGTCACTCACCCCCAGTCACAGATCTGGGTTTAATCCATCATCGTTCTTTAGCTCACTTCGCCACCCCAGGTCTGACCCAGCCATATGCAAATCAGTTTTGATCCTGTTCTTCATCGGAAAAGTCACGCCCAGACTGTCAAGCCAGGTCTTCCCTGGACCGGAAACAAGCATTCTGGGACTGGTTTCGGGGTAACATCCCTCGTCAGCCAGGCTAGCTTGAATCCAGTGGCAGTGAGCAAGGGACTCACGTCTGGCAGTTCATACTGGACTGTTCCCATGAGGAACAGGGTCATAACTGATTTGCATATGGCTGGGTCCAAACTGGGGTGGCATAGTGAGCAAAGGAACGATGGATTAAACCCAGATCTGTGACTGGGTGTGAGTGGTTGAATAGTTTCAGCACTCCATCCATCATCTTGTTGTGTTTGCTATGTTCGCCCTAAGTGGCCAAGCATATGCCCAGACGTGGGTCCCTTGCTCACTGTGCCACTTGATTCAAGCTAGCCTGGCTGATGCGGGGTAATACCCCGAAACCGGTACCAGGATGCTTGTTTCAGGTCCAGGGAGGACATGGCCTGGCAGTTCGGGCTGGACTGTTCCCATGAGGAACAGGGTCAAGCCTGATTTGCATATGGCTTCGTCCAAACTCGGGTGGCATAGTGAGCATAAGAACGATTGATTAAACCCAGATCTATGACTGGGGGTGAGTGGTTGAAAAGTTTCAGCACTCCGTCCATCATCTTGTTGTGTTTGCTACCTTTCAAATGTAAGGCAGTGTGTAAGAAAGAAGACATTTTGAAAAATACCCTGTAAATCGTATGCAAGTACAGGTTCCCACAAATTCAGAGATGTACAAATAACCAGTGCCCATTTCAGAAATACATAGGTTCTCTTGATACCCATTTTTCACTCTACATATTTGACCAAATGAATTGGTTAATACTTGGTACATATTGAAAAAACATTGTACTGTGGATCTCAGTTGTTGACTGTGAGTTCCTTGAGTTCTCAGAGAACCTAAAAACCTTATATATCCCCTCTATCAGAAGGGTCTAGCGGACGTAATGGTATGTTACTTTTGTAGTTTGGACATTGCGACAAAAAGTTACAATGTCACAAACGTCTGTTTTGTCCTACTCATTTTCAATATTTTTTATTTCAACAGTTATTTTCTTTGAGAAAACTTTGAGGGATCTACACATGACCCCTTGCTGAATTCGGAATTTTGTCCACTTTTCAGAAATCTATAGATTTCCTGGATCACCCATGGGTTTCACACTGGTTCCATTACAAACTGGAAGTAGGTTGAGAGCACAAAACATAGGAAAAATGGGCTTCCTCTTTGACAAATGCCAAAGCTGGGGTAAAAAAAAATCGTTTTTTTAATCAGCTCTGCATGTTCCTGCAAGCTGGGAAGATTATGACTTTAGCACAGCAAACCGTTCTTTGATGCCATTTTTAGGAGAAAAAAAACCAGACACTTTTGTCCAGATCACTTTTTTCCTATTGTTCCCAAAAAACTCAACATTTTGCTATGTTATGCCTATTTTCTCGGTCCTCTCCAAGAGACTCCACAAACCCTGAGCACCTTTATAATCCCCAGGATGTTGGAAAAAAGGATGCTAATTTAGCATGGATACCTGATGTTGAAAACAAATTATGGATCCCTAAGTGCAAACTACCCAAAATGGCCAAAAAGGGCTCTGCATTGAGGGGCAGAAAACCCAGCAGTTAACGGGTTAAATACCCTCTAGATCTAGGGGCATATATATCAAAATGTCATGCAACGAAACACACAAGACACCTTGCTGCACTGCACTGTATGGAAGGGAGAGGGCAGGTAGGTGCCATATTTATCAAGATATGGCACATTCCTGCACTTTCCCTGTGCAGGCGCACAAACTGCTACCTAGCGCCAACACAGGTAGCCTTGCACCATGGTGCAAAGGTGCCTGCATTAGAGGCAGAATTGGTTTTGTGCAGGAAGGGACAAAAACAATCTACTGAGGCTTTTTCCTCTTTCTATGTGTGTTACAGATTGCAGAACACGCAGAAAGAGATAAAAACGAGGAGAAATAAAAATATTTCTCCACGTTATGCCGACCCTGGGGAAGCCTAGTATTCGGACGCATTGGTAAATCTGTGAATGCTTCAGAATCCATGTGTGGATGCATGGGAACACCCATGCCCCAACCATGGAACGCCTCCGTGGGGCTGAGTAACGCAAGGAAGTGACCATGGTGTAAGGTTGCTTATGTAATGTCTGGCATAGATGTTGTACTGCAAGGGTACCCTTCCTGTTCAAAATAATATGCTAAGACATAGTGTAAAACTTTTCCAAATTTGTATGTATGCTTACACTACAGCATACATGCAAAGCTGGAAAAGCTTGGGGAAAAGAAAACTTTTCTCCAACGTTTTGCCTACCTTGAGGTGTACATTTTTGCTTCAAACCCTGTCTACCTTTTTTAGTAGATAAGGTTTAAATCGAAAACCATGTGTGGTTGCATGGGAACACTCTTCTACCACCCATGGACGCACCTTTGGCACAAAGTAGAGTAAGGTAGGGGGCGCTAGAGAACCCACAGCAAGGTGGCCGCCCTTTAGTGAAGCTCTGCCAGTCGGGGTCTCCAATCCGTTCAATATCCTGCATGCAGTCTGCCATCCGATGCTGCATCCGGGAATAGGAAGCTCCTAACTACCCTGTGACCAGATTGAGACACAAAGAAGAGCTTGTAATGGTAGAATAGCGCAGAAATAACCCAGGAGTAGTGACCCCATGAATCCTAGGTGAGCTGAAAAATGGCGACCAGGGCCGATCGGCAGAAAAGCGAGACGCGCTGTGAGTGACAGTGTTTGTGATGTTGGACACCATATGGGACGGGCCAAGCATGAGCTAAATCGCCTATTATACCTGGCAGCTGGGTTATGGAGGTTGTTTAACTCCACAATAAGTGGTTAGCTGGAGAGTTGATGGTGACTTGCGAACGGCATATGGAGTGGCGACGGGGCCTGGGACAAACTCATAGAACGGGGCCGGCAGAAGTGTGTGCAACCCAGTAAAACTGCAGCACGAACCCGCATACCCATAGCGGGTCTTCACGGGAGCACAACGTGTGGCCCCCGACACCCCACAAGGACCAGTAAAGTGGAGCACCGTGGAATCTGCTAGTGCCGGGCACTGACTCCATGGACAGTGACCGTGTGCAGGCAGGTGGCAGGCCCAGCCGCATGTGGATGAGTGCCTGGCTGGAGAGGAAATGGCAGCCGGGCCCCTGCGGTGGGCCTCTGAGACATAATGTGTATGATGGTGCCTGGGGTGTAGGGCGCTAGAGATGCCAGGCATGCGCCAAATTGAATATAACAACCAGCGGCTGGGGACTGGAGGCAGTGTGCCTGCCCAATACAATGATGATAACTCATGGGCAGGGCAGGTTGTAGCTGGTGGGGCCTGGAGGGAACTGCTAGAACGGCACCGGCAGGAACAAGAGCGGCCCAGTAACACTGCAGCGCGAGACCACATATCTGTAGCGGGAGTCAGCGAGAGCAGTTTTTGTGGCTCACTGGGGCTCCCGTGGGCCAGGAGAAAAGACCGCCGTGATTTTCACTAGTGCAGGGCGCTGGCTCCACGGACAAGGGCCCTGAGTGTGTACTGGCATGCGGCATGCCCAGCTGCAAATTGATAAATGCTATAGGTCCGTGAGCGAAAGTGAGAGCGCTGAGCCACATCAGATGAGGAATAAAGGCCAAACAGCATGTTTTCCCCGAGGCACAGTGCCCAGGGGGCAGGGGAGCCATCATAAACTGTGAGAAGCATTGGGATACTAAGAGTCCAGAAGTGAATGGTGACCAAATCCAGTTTTGAGAACTCACAACAGGGCATAGGATTTGATGAAGGAATCTGATAGCAGGCGAGACCCCCAAGTCTGGGCTGTGAGGGCACTGAAATTGTGCAGGCGACGGCGGGCCTACTTATACCAACAGGGCGTCGGAGGCTAAAGAACTCCACAGCAACACCCCATAAATCTGTCCTGAAAGGGTCAAACTAAGGGCGGAGGTGACTGGTCATATCGGAGCCCACATAACCACAAGTATTACTGGTCTGCCCTTTGCTGGGAATAGCCACTGCATTTGCCATTACCTTCCTGGGCATGCCGCCTGGGCTAGGTGGGGCCTGGAATCTCTGGGTCGCCAAAAGACCAGTACTATACACTAGCAGGCCTAAGTGTGGGTGAAGAAAAGTTCAGCTCTCACAGCAAGGCTGTGCATAAGGAGGAAAGCAAACAAGCATCAATCACGGCTCACATTCGAGTCCAGATGCTCTACAAAGACCCAGCAACATACGCTATCGGACTTAAAACAAAAATTACCATTGCAACATGCTACGACATTGGAGACCACCTTACTAGCCATGCAACAGAGTTTGCAATCCATAGATGGCAAGATTGATTCACTAAACCTACGCATGGACCACATGGTGGCCAAACTGGACAATCAGGGGGCATGGCTAGATGAGGCAGAGCAGTGCATTTCGATTGCGGAAGATGGACTGCAGTCTGTCATTACTAAGTGCTTAAATATGTAGAAGGTCTTAGCGGTGAGTCAAGCTAAAAACGAGGACTAAGAGGCGTGCTCCCACCGCAATAATCTCTGTACTATAGGCATACCAGAGTCCACTAACACTGGCAGACTAGAGCATTATGTGGAAACCCTTCTCAAGGAGATATTTGGTGCTGAGCACTAATCCGCAGTCCTGATTGGCGAGAGAGCACACAGGTCTCTAATGCCCCCGAGAATACCTCCACATCCAATTATTGGCAAGTTGCTAAATCACTATGGCGGGGACACGGTGCTCCGCTTCGCACGTGAAAAGCAGACCATAAACTATCAAGGGATTGAGACAGTGTTTTACCCTGACTTCACGGCAGCAGTTCAAGCAGTGCATAGAGAATTTCTCCCAGTATACATAGTTGTACCATGACCGCTTGAGGATCAGCCACAGAGGCACACAGAGGATCTTCACTACGTCGGTGGTGGGGATGGACTTTGTTAAAACTCTTGCTAATATCAGCCAACCAGCCAGAGTGAACGGGAATCAGAGTCTGGCGATACCCCGAAATGAGCCACATGGAAGTGGGGCTTGTGTCTACGTGTGTGAGGGAAAATACAGGCACTAGGAACTGATATGGCCCTAGCGAACTGCTACAGCACTGCCTGTCAATGTCTTTAGAAGGAAGTTTGACTCTCATATGACCGACAGGATCCAGGTTTGCTGTGCATGCTACTTTAAAATGCATAGCATGCTTGTTCATTACTGCATATGCTCTATATTAATTGCTTGCACAGAGGAAATGTATGTGGAACCTAATGGCTGGCATAGATGATGAATCCCCTATTTGAACTGATGGAATTTAAGAGTCTATTGATTAGACTCCTGGGCACCTCCAACCACCAGGACGGGAACTCGGCCTTTAGCGGCCCTCAGAGAGTTCACCCCTCTTGTCCTTACATTGTGTTCTTACAGCTACAGTGATGTGCTATGTTGTAATGCGCATGTATTTGTTTGGGTTTTCCTAATCTGTCCAGGGATGGCTTTAGCATGGTTGGGATGCTGAAGTGGGTGGGGGAGGGTCTTTTTTCCCTAAATGTTATGCCAACAATGTATTTCCCTGTATTGGTTGTCATGTAACCAGTTCACCAGACTATTGCATAGATCACTTGTATGGCTGAGAAGCCATGTAATACCCTATTGACAGAGGGCGCAGGTCACATATCCTTCCTTACATGGAGCGTTCGAAGACTCAAAAACCCCAAAAAACACGCCAGGTTCTCGCTTATTTAGACTGGCATAAGCTGCAAACATATCTCACACAGACCACAGAACGTGCCGTAAGAGCTAGGTAGATCAGTGCCAGAGTGGCTTCGTCATACTCATTGTATGTGCCTTTTGTGATGGCCCACTCTGAGACTGATGAGCAGGGCTGCTTCATGATAGTACAAGTGTGCTCTGCGGCATGATGGTAACTATTGTTAACATCTACGGTCTCAATATAGATGACTCCTTGAGTTTTCTGTACAAATTTGGCATTGCCTTCATGTGCCGACACCCTCCACTGTTATTTGGAGAGGCGATCTAACTACACACTTAGATCCTGATTTAGACCGCTTTGCCACTGCAGAGTGGCGGGGTAAGCAGGCTGCAAAAGTGATATGAGATGGTATGCAAGACTATGGCCATATCGATTTATGGAGGCTGAGGAATCCGGAGAGCAGAGAGGGCACTTTTAACTCGTTGGTACATGGATCATGGTCTAGACTGTACTACTGGCTAATGACGCAGGAGGTGAATGCTTGGACGGGGACACTTAGACATATACCAAGAACATTGTCAGACCACGGACCATGCACCAGTGCTATTAGTTGTTGAAATACCCACCTATATGCCACCGCAATATCAATGGAGATTGCAGGCCACAGTATTACTAGACTTGGTATCCAGAGAGAGTGAGGGCGGCAATATTTGAGTAGTTCGAGAAAAATGTGGCCATGTAGAGGGTGCAGACAATATTTGGAAAGCGTTTAAAGTGACTGTTCAGGGTGCGTGCATAGGGCTTCAGGCAGGGGTATTGAGGTCCATAGGCGATTAGTTTCGATCCATAGAAGACATCCTGGAACAGCTGGAACGTGAGTACGAAGCTCACCCAAGCCTGGCCAAGTTGGCAGAAATACGGTAGCAGGTCACCAACTATAATGACACAACGGAGAAGGAGGCCTGACACCTGTCCCAGAGGTGAGTCACAAGGACGTATGGTGAGGGGGAAGACTGGGCCATAATCTGGCTGCCAAACTAAAAGAACCCTGCGTGCAGACACACGTGGTAGAGGTGCTGGCTGAGGATGGTACGGCATGTCATGACATGCTGGCCAACCTTGCAGCTTTTGTGGATTTCTACATGGGACTCTAGGCGGATCGCGACTCTGCAGAGGAGGCTGAAATATTGGAGAATTTAGATGACATGGCATGGCTCTCCTTAGGACAAAATAATTTCTAGTACAGTCTATCACTGTTGAAGAAATAAAGGAGGCTATACGTACATTCCCTAGGGGTAAAGCTTCAGGCACTGATTGCTTACCAAGTGAATTCTGCAAAGAATTTGCGGACCATGTAACATCACACCTACATGCTATGTATTAGGAGGCATACCAAAATCAGGTGTTGTCACCAACACTCAGAGAAGTCCTCATTATAGCGGTAATGAAGCCAGACAAGCCACCGGAAAGATATGAATCCTATTGTCCGCTGTCCCTCATTAATACGGATGCCAAAATATTAGCTAAAATCCTGGCTGCCAGGCTACAGCCACTGCTCACGAACCTGGTCCTACTGGACCAGTCAGGTTTCGTACCCACTCATTCCACTTTGCAAACTCTGCACACAATCTTTGCGGTACTCCATCAGTTGGACCGCTCTGTCCCGGTGGCGAAGGTCCTGATGGGTGGCCGCCAAGGCATTTGATTCTATCCAATGGGCATAAATGTTTGCCATACTTCATCATATGGGAGTTCCGCAGGCCTTCCTGCATTGGGTACGGTTGCTGTATACTGCTCCAGCGATGAGGGAGAGAATTAATGGTCACATGTCTGATGCACTCCTAAGATATAGGGGCACGCACCAAGGGTGCCTGGTGTCGCTGATCCTATTTGCTCTGGCATTGGAGCCCCTGACATGTGTGATCAGACAGCAACATGCGTACGCTAAGCTGTGATTCCGCCAGCATCCCTTAGCTATTTCAATATATGCGGACGACATGGTGCTATATGTCCGAGACCCGTCTATACATCTGGCGCTGGTTATACATGAATATATACACTCTGATGGTTTTCGGGGCTTGGCATCAACTGGTCAAAATTGAAAATTTTCCCCCTCACGCAAGCTACTGAGCTACACCCGTTGGAATATCCCTTGGAGTGGTGTGTGGACCATATTAAATATTTGGGTGTATGGATGGACAGAGACCCGGAGCTAGTTGTCAGATATAATTATGGTAGAGCAACCTCGAAACTTGGGGACTAAGTGGCCCGCTTGTCCAGATGGCCCCTATCTCTAGCAGGCAGAGTGGCGATTATGAAATTGGTAATACTACCAAGGTTTCTTTACTTGTTCGTAAATATACCTATAATACTGATACAGGCGTTTTTTAGAACCTTACACTCATATATGATCACGTTAGCCTGGGCAGACAAGCAGCCCAGGATTAATTAGGATATTCTCTCACTTCCTGTTGGAACTGGCCCTTTTTGTAGGGTTATCCCCAAACTTTTTGCCTTTCTCCTGTATTTTTTCTGACCTGTTTCTGTTGGTTTTATGACTCTGGGCACTTTACCACTGCTGATCAGTGCTAAAGGGCATGTGCTCTCTCCTGTAAACTTGGTAAGTTTGGTCTACAGTGGTATCCTATATACCCAGGGCCTGTAAATTAAATTCGACTACTGGGCCTGCAGCGCTGCTTGCGCCACCCACAGGAGTAACATTTCAAACCTGTCTTAGGCCTCTGCCGCTGCAGGGCCTGCGTGTGCAGTTTACTGCTACAGTGGCGTGGCATTTAAAGTGTTTGCCAAGTATGAAACTCCCCTTTTACTACATATAGGTCACCCCTGCTTGCCTTGTTGGACTGGTCTGCTACCTACTGATCATTGGGCTGCAGAAGGGACATATGGCATGAGAAATTGGGAAAAGCAGAGCACAGTGCCTGTACCACAAAAGCACGTGGTGAGTGGTGTAAATTCTGTTGGCCGAGTTCAGGGCTGAGGCCCCATCCCTGTGGCATGAGAAATTAGGAAAAGCAAAGTGCGGCCACTCGGCAGCGAGTCGAGCGCCGCAGGAGTGCTAGGCCTTGCCTAGCAACCAGCAGAAACTGCCGACGTAGGAGCAGCGGCCCGGAAGAAGGACCATGGCTCCCCACAGCCCCACCCTAACCAAGACGCCACGCTGAGTGCTCCAGTGCCGCATCCACGAAGGACATCTTACAAGCTGAAGCCAGGACACTCTCGAGTGAGGAGAGAGCTACAGCCGCACTGGAGTGGCATATGGCCGCCTGACAGAGGGGGAAACCCTCTGCCTCTCGTGCAGTGCCACCGGAGAGGCTGCACTGCCAGTGACCCGACTGAGGACTGCAGGAGTCCAGCCATACCCCCTAAATGTGGTGAGATCGGTGGGCGCATTTTGTTCTATTACCTTTGCCCAGCAGTTGGTGTTCTCCCCTTCACCCGCTGAGAAGAGCCAGGGGAAGGAGCCCCTAGGCGTTGTTCAGGCACCGGTGGATTGTGGCATTTCAGGACGGGGTTAACCCTCGACAGAGATCCCATTCCTGCGGCTCTACCGCTGTGGCCGCGCAGCCTCTGCTAGGTGCGCAGGCATCCTTGTCCCATATGGGCGGATAGGCAATTACCGTGCAGCCCCTACCACAGCGCTGAAGCACTGTGGCTGCACAGTAAAGTACTAAGTTGTGATTTGGGGGCACCATGATTATCTGGTGATTCCCCCTGCGTAACCTAACAGCATTCTCAGGCCCTAATGTTAGGATGTAGGCCTTATACTGGCCAGAGCAACCAGCTACATTTTCAGGAAGTGCATAGTATGCGCAGTAATGTTGCTTTTATGATGTTTGATAACGTGTGCAACCGATAAGTATTTACTTTAGGCACTAACTGATGTTATGACAATTGCCTGGTTGGCAAAGTGATTTATGATCTATTTGATGTCATGGCAATTGCTTAGTTGGCAAAAGGGTTTATGTGATTGTGGTTGATTGTGATTTATGTATAATGCAAAGGATATTTTTATATAACCATGTGTGGAGTCTCTGTTTGTGGTGTGCCTAGTGTGTCACTGGTGTGTGTGTGTGTTGCGCAAACACTTTACAAATTGCCTCTTGGATAAGCCTGGCTGCTCTGCCAAGCTACCAGAGGGGGGAGGAGAGGTTATCTTGTGTGTGTAACTCACTTACCCTAACTAGAGTGGTGGGTTCTGCCTGGCTTAGGTACTTACCCTAGCCAAACAGCAACCCCATTTCTAACACTTCCGTACAGCCAGAGTAGATTTGTTTCCCAAGACCTGCATCTTTATTACCTGTGCGCAAAAAGCCAGTATGCCCACTATTGGCATTTCCCGCCAGAATATACACTGCACATGGCGATAGAGAGTGACAATGTCTACCCAATACCACTTAAAGCCGTCATACCATAGACACGTACAGATGTAATGCACAATGAAATTAACACGTTTCATTGCACCACTTGAGCGTGGAGGAAACTCAGTAGGCATGTGGCAGCAGAACCTATTTTGGCACCTGCTTTGCCACTACTTCACCACCCGGATATCTCTATTATGCAAGAACCTAGGGCACTTGCTATACTGGAGGAAGCGGGTTTGAAAACTCTGGGAGATGTTTACCCTGAGGGGACATTCTTCCCCCTTGCTGAAGTACAACAGAATAGACACCAGACCCGCTGTTGATTTTTACATATAACAGACTCCAAGTGGCCCTTCGGTCCTTATACCCACAGTTCCCGACCGTGCCACAGACACTAGGGGCAGTCCAAATATTGCTCACAAAGACCACATGAAAGAATCTGATCACCAAACTGTACACTGCATCACAAAGTGATAGACGGCCAGTGCGACTGGGATGCTAGACAAATGGAATACCTTACTTGAGACACCGCTGATCCAGGAAGACTGGGGCTTTTGCTGTATGTTAACAGGTATGCTCACATCTAACAGCAATCTCAGAACTATCCACTTTAAGTATTTACAACAAATGTATTATACTCCTGTTCAATTGTGCACATTTGGACTCCGTGCAGATGCAAACTGTGTGAGGTGTGGGGCTCCAGAGGCTGACTTTCTACATTTGGCATGGTGGTGCACCCCTATCCACCACTATTGGGAACAAGCGGCGCACACGCTCTCGGCTGTGGTGATGGAGAGGGTGGAAGAGATTCCTCAGATGTACGTACTGGGACTTGTTAAGCCTATGCAGCTGGCAAATCGTAAATTGGTGGCGTTGGCTCTAATGTTGGCGAAGGGAAGGGTATAGATGCATTGGGGCAGGAGGGGGGGGTCACAAAATTAAACACTGGCCTAAAGAAATGGCATATTGTAGAGATCAAGTATAACATTATGCCGAGAAACTCCCACGAGCATCGCGGCCAAAGGACAGCTGGAGTCCTGTCGCAGCATACGTATTGTCACTTTCAGATGAGCTCTAACGGACTGCACCCGCTCATGCTTGGATCAGGATATGCAATTGTGTCTTATAAAGCTCATTATATGTGATACTGTATGGCAAAGATTATATGCAGCATTGTATTTGGCATAGAATGGCATTGCATGTTACATTGGTATGTAAAATGGGAAATTCAATAAAAATATTTTAAAGAAAAAGTAGAATAAGGTAACACATAGCACTATTATACATTATTAAAGATCTGGAAAGTAAATTCCAATTCAACCCTCTGCACCGGTTTGCATCAACACTGTAACGTAAACTCGACACAAAGCGTTAGTGAATCTGGGCCAATGTGTGTAGGAAAGTCATTGTAATTTGGCTCCTTTCATTTCTTCAATATTTTTCCAACATTTTCCAACTCTCTCATAGAGCCTGATCTTGTGTCCACTTCCTGTTAACACTCTGATAGTGTGTCTTTTGGGAAAAACTCTGACCAGAGACAAATGTTATGACTAGTGGAATACAGAATCCTCAAAAGGAAACTGAAAAGTACAATTAAATGTGGAATTGTGTGAGGTCATCGGTTATGTCATTACTGACACCATTGAAGAAGTCATCACTCCAGTCTTCAGTGCCACCAGTGATGGTGACAACAATGTCATTTGTGATATCACCTGTGAAGTATATATGTACATAGGTACGTGGTATTTCTATAGAGTGAACATAGTCAAAAGGCAGAGGAGCGTTGTACATGTTCAAAGGCAAGTTTAAAGTCAACGCGTTGGAGGAGAGAAAGCAAGGTTGTGGATGATTAATGTATTGTGACGAAGTGTTCTTTGAATAGATGGGTCCTCAACTCTTTCCTAAATTGGACCAGAATTGCCGAGGTCCTGATGTTGTTCCAGATCCTGGATGCATAGATGGAAAAGGCCTGCTGACTTGTTTTTTATTTTTTTACACTTCTTAGTCAGCAGTCTGATGGTGTTCTGTCTGCGGGTGTGCCAAGAACCACCAAAAATGGTTAGCCTGTCTGCAAGATAAGCGGGGGTAAGGGTCATGATGGCTTTGTGAAGGATACAGTGGGTTTTGGCGTTGTTTCGAGCTGGCAAAGGAAGCTGCTGGAGTTCCATCAAGATGAGGATGATCTGATCCTATTTCTTCAGGCTCTGGAAGAGACATGCTGCGGGATAAAGGTTGCTTTTAAGTGGTGCCAGTGTGGAGTCTGGGAGGCCATGAAGAAGGGCATTACTGCCATTCAGATGCGAGAGTAGAAGGGCTTGAACATTTTGACCTTCTTTAGAAGAGGGAGCCGGCACCAGACCGCATTTGGTTTTTGGTGATGCTTTCCTTAAAATTGGTGTCTGGGGTGAACCCAATTGACTTGCCATTTGGTGAGAGTTGAGGTTTGAAGCCATCATAGCTCATGTCATTGAGCCAGGTTTCTACTGTATCTTGTTTGTTGTTCTTGGCAAATAACAAGAATTCTGTCTCGGTTGGGTTCAACTTCAGGTAGGCACTGGACATCTCAGGTCTGGATTATGTGCAAGCAGTGTTTGAGATGTGGGATGTTTGAGGCAGAAAATACTTTCAAGTAAAGTTGTGTACAATTGGCAAATTGGTGAATCTTGGTGCTGATGACAGTGAGTAGAGTACCAAGTGGCTCCATGTAAAGGCTGAAGATGACACAAGACAGGAGGCATTCCACATGTGATAGGGATCTTTTGTGACCTGAGGTACCCTGTTAACGAACTGGCGTTGGTTGGTAAGGTAGAAGGAGAATACCTGAAAGACATTGCTGGTGAATTCCATTTGCAACGTGAGGGTGTGTATGAGGGTAGGATGGTAGACTATGAAGAAGGCAGCTGAAAGGTCCAGAAATATTAGGAGGCATGGGTCATCTTCATCTGTTCTCTAGAGGGCATTGTCTACAATGTGCAAGACAGCAGTCTCCAAGCTGCAGTGTGATTTGAAGCAAGACTGATATTTGTGCAGGAGATGGTTAGTACGTACTGATGTGAACTTGGAGCTGAACATAGACTGCTTTTTCAATTATCTTGCTGACAAATGGTAGGTGAGGAATGGGCCATTAGTTAGTGAGTTCATCAGGGTCTAGGCATGAAGTCAGGCCAGGATCATATGCACTGTATTGCTGATGGGAGTAAGAAGGCATGTGTACATTAAAGTTTCTTCAGTAACTGTGTGTATTTCAAAAGTTATTCAACCTATTAAACTCAACTATGGAAGACAGTGTGGAGAACAATTCCCTCTATTTAAGACAAGAAATGATGAGAAAGGCAGAGGTCCGCCTAGCAGAATTCATTGGCTTAGAAAGAAACTGAGGATAATCAGAGAACAGTCTGCACTGTCACTACGGAATTACTCTAGATTAGAGGAAGGAGAGGGAAAAATATATTTAGTGTCCTGATTAATTGAGCAGAAAAGTTTTCCCTCAGAGACCTGACTGCTGTCCATTAAAAATACATGCCTGAGTTACTTGTAGTTGTGCCTTGTGGAAAAATGGCTCATCTGAGACCATCGCAGCTGTTCTGGGAGCCCGGTGGTCAGGGTCTGAAGCATCTGCAGCACATTGATAACTACAGAAAAGGGAACTGACAGCACGCAGCAGCGCCATCTTATGACACTGTATTTCGTTCCTCATTCGTCCTGAGCTGTACTAATTTTCAGAGGCTTCTATGTTGTTACTGTCTAGTTCTGTTTTCTGGCATATTAGAGTAACCCTGGCATGCCAACCTGGTTGGCAGTTTCAAAACGGCTACAGCTATGAAAGGAATACGAAGACAAACTCAGCACAGAACCGGTACACGTGTACCATTTGAGATGACGCGAGTCACTCTAAACGAGAACCTGCCTGTTCCATGGACAATAGAGGTGTTAAAAGGCAGTGGGGGATATTCACAAGAACGTGCGATAAACATCGCCAAAATAGGTTAACGCAAGTTTTCATATCGCCGTCTATCGCGGTAAAATAACTCTGTGTTAACGTCGCATTTTCAACACGGCGGTAACATGGGATAGTCTCCCGATAACGCGTCAAATGTCCACGATAACATTACCGGGACGACGATGAAAATCCAAACCCAAACGCGGAAAAAGTTGCGATGGGCCCAACCGCGACAAGACAATCAGCGAAAAGCAGCGCCAAGCCTGCAAATCACACACGTCAGGCGGGAAAAATCACTACAAAAGCAGAAAAAAAAACCCACAAACAAAAAACGAACTACAGCGAAGCACAATGGAGGCAGCCGGAGCAGGTACAGAGGACGGCCAGAACCCCACAAGCCCCCCGGAGGAGCAGCCTGGGACCTCAGGGACAGGGAAGGGCAAGGACAAGAAGAAGAGGAAGACGCGGTTCAGTCCGCAGGAAAACAGGATCCTGATCACGGAGGTGATAGAACACCATCAACAACTGTTCGTCACCTCCACTGTGTCATTGGCAACAAAAAATGCAACATGGCAGTCCATCCTGGACAAGGTGAATGCAGTCGGAGTGCTGAGGAGGACAATGGAAGAGCTCAAGAGGCGCTGGAATGATGTGAAGCGCAAGACCAAGCAGAAACTCGGCAACAACCAGAAGGCAGCAATGCAGACTGGAGGTGGGAGTCCAGCGCCACAGGAGGAGCTGGATGAGATGGAGGAAATGGTGTCCACAGTCATCAGTGTGGAGACAGTGGCAGGAGTTGGGGCACCGGACACTGCTCAACATGACCTGACACAACAGCAACAGGGTGAGTAACGACCAGGGACTGGGGGACGGGGGAGATGGGCACAATGTCACACATGCACAATTAAGTATAGCACAGTGCACACCCACAATGACTCTGGATCATGTCCCTGATCCCCTTGGCACACTGCAGCACACCTAGAAACAGCAAGTAGGCCCCCGTCGACTATGTGCCCAGAGGGGACCCTTCCCACACATCACCAATCCCACAACCAACCCATGCACATGTGCCAAACCCAGCAAAGCAGCGTGTCTGTGAGCCACCCTGACAATGCAAGTGACACTGCATGACGAATAGCATGGCTGCAGTCAATATATCATGACATGTTGTACGCCACGACACTGAGGTGGCTGAGTGTGGACCACATCCGTAAAGGAGCAGGTCACACTCTGACACATCCACCTGCACAAACAACCCCTGATGTCAACAACACATCTGCGGACAAACCATGCCCCAGAGTCCCAACTCCCACCAAGAGCCCAATTTACCTAAGAATGCAACATCTTAGCACTGTATAAGCACAGAAGTCAAAGGCACACCGCCTGAAAGGGATAAGGGCCAGCCAAATCAGAGCTACAGGGGCGACTCTCCCAAAATGCAGCACACACACATAACATTCAGAGCACATCAACATTGACAACAATGTGGTATAAACTGCAACACGTGCACAACAGAACAGAGGACACAACTGGTGCCGCTTGTGTGTAGAAACTGGTCAATCACATTTGGCATAGCAGGGAAATGTGAGATGATAATGTACAAGTACAAACACACATCCGTGATGTTGTCGAAATGTCCACTGTCCCGCATCAAATAGGCAGCTCCTCCCAAACAGTCACAATGTACATTGCCATGCAGTTTGTATTTAAACTTGTACAATGCGTCAACATACATGTGAACACAATGTGAAACTGCATCTCTCCTTCACATTGCAGAGGGAGAACCAACACCTCCTGCAGAGCAGACCCAACATCTTTTCACTGATGACGAAGAGGACTTCCACACCTTCAACACCGACGCCCTCCAAGAGTTCATGGACAGCTACGGCACCTCACCTCCAGGAGCAGGGCAGCCCAGCTGCATCGAGGAGACCACACCCCCTGCACAGACCACACAGCAGGAAGCACCCACCACCACGGCTGACTCCCAGGACCCCCACGAACAACACATGGCCTTCCAACGCCGTGTGTTAGAGGTCCAGGAGAAGATGGCTGATCAGGTGCGGGTGGGGTTCGACCTCATGGCAGCCAAACTTGATGCCATACATGGGTGTCTGAGTACCATCAGGGACCACTTACAGTCCCTAACGGACACCCACAGTCCGCTCCATGCTCTCCAACGATCCATGGCTGACATCGCTGGAGTCATGATACTGAGACAAGAACAACTGTCCAGTCAGAGTGGCTCCAGCGATGTCAGCCGGGAGTTGGGACAGATGCAGGGGCTCATGGAGAACATGGAGCGGATGACGGCGCGAAAGAATGGCTGCCACGGCTGCACACCAGCGAGATGTGGCTGGGACCTCCATGCCCTGCAGCACATCGTCATGGCATTGCTGCCTCAAGGCCTTGCGCAGATGAATGCTGCTGCTGCTTCTACATCCACATCTCCGCCCCCTGATGTGTCAGTGCCTCACAGTACGGCAGGCAATCCACCACCACCCACGTGTGAGGCACATGTGACATCAGAGGACGAAGATGCGGGTGAATCAACCTTACTGGTAAGGAGGAGGCAGTAGCATTCATCTCCGCCATATGTCCTGTTTCTGCTTGGTTCTGCCCTTTGCATCATCACCTTCCACTGTCCCCCGATACACTCTACGACACTCACCTTGGACCTCGACATGGACTGCCATTTCCTGTTTGGTTACCAATGACACAGCGATCAAACTGCGGACTGAACTCTTCCTCTTCCGATGTACTTGTCATTCCCTGAAGGACTCGGGCTGGCCCTCCACGGGCCAATAATGTGAAGTGGGGTTTGCATGGCCCTGTACTGCTCCAGCTGCAACACTCCACTGGATGTGAATTAAACATTCAGAATCGCACAGATGTGTCATGTCTTTGATCAGTCAAGTATGAAAGTATGGATGGATGTAGGGTCAGTGATTCCCCCTTACGTCCATGTTGCTCATGTCGTGGGACTTGAGTCACAGGGTGCAACATTGCCGATTGCGGTCCGGGTGGCGTAGACACTACAACAGGGACACAAGCATCAGTTACTTCCTTGTCCAGCCCAGAACTGAAGCACGCCCAGAGCCCCGGGCTCATCGTTCACACCCCTACGCTGGACTGGCATACGCTAGGCCAGCCCACTCCGCTTACGCCTTCAGGGGGGGACGACAACGCTACATGTCCCAGGTCTTCCCCGTAGTGATCTGCTGATCACAGGTCTAGTTGTCAGCATGCCACAGCCACTCCCTGAGGGCTGGTTCACACCCACACCACACCCATCCAGCACAGGCGTCATAGGACATGTGAACCTGCCAATAAAAGGGGCCTAGTCACATTCCCCACTGCCGGAGATGACATGATGGCGTCCGCACCACGCGACCCAATGATGAAGGGTCCATGACTTGTGGCGCACTGAGTTGGTGACACCCGCTGCACTGCGGCAGGCACGGGCCTACCGCCACGTGATGATGACTTGCGTTGCACAGGGTTAGTGGCACCTGAAGAGCTGAGCGGGTGTGCAGCCTGCGATGATGCGTAGGCCTCAATGAGCCGTCCTGCTAACCGTGGTTCGATTTGAATTGTGAGTCCTGCTGGACCATAGTGCATGCCGAAGGCAGCAGTCAGCACACACATGACTCCGTGGTGCGGTGCCGCAGGGTGCGCTGGGGGCCTGTGGTGCGGAATCCAGCAATCGGCTGAGGCGGATGCACTGGCACGTGGTGGGCCCTCTTGGAGACATGCCGGTGGCGGCAGGTGAGCATTGAGGCCTGGATGCGCAGGGGCGGCCAGTCATCGCTGGGCGGAGGACCGGTCTGGGGACCAGGGCTGGGGTGCATCAGGCGCACAGGATCGCGCAGGCACCACCGGTCACGGCGGCAGACTCGTGGCTGGGTGGGGAGCATCGCCCTTGCTGACACAACCCTGCATGCGATGACGTGATGTGCGCCGGTTAGTTTGGGACGTAGCCACCTCGTCTCCAGTGTGAATGTGCACGTTGAAGGTGGTCGGCCATGTGTGTGTAGGCCTATGGGCAGGTTGTGGCGGAGACTGAGACACACGCAGTAGTCACTTTGGTGGTGGATTGGTGACGTGTGCATTCCCACAGTTGTGATTTGGGGGACTGTGGAGTTGAGGTGTGTGGTGTGATCAGTTGGTACTTGCCAATGGGCAGTGCATTTCCATGGGGGCCATCCTCAAAGCGCTGGTTGGTGGCGGACTTGCGGACATGTGGGGATCATGCACACTGCCTGGGGAGTTTGCGACGACATTGGTGGACAGGCCACGGTGGTCCACTTTTGTAAGCACAGTGATGGCATGCGTGTGGTTGCTGTTGCGGTGATTGTGTGCAGTGTCGACAGGGGGCACAAGTCATACACGTGTGCTGTGAATTTCCCCCAACACGTGTGTGACGCCAGCTGTGGCGTAGTTCCCTTGCGTGGTCTCAAGATGTTCCTGCGAAGTGTGGGGGGAGTGAGGGGCAGGGGTATCGAGCTGACTCACACCGTGATGCTTTCGGGTATGATGAGTCATGCATGATGTGACCGTAACACAGTTCGTGTGGTCGTTACCTTCCTCTTCATTCCTACGACAGTTACGGCCACACGTAGTTACGGTCTTCTCATGCATGGTTTATCAGGCCAGTGAGCATTCCGGTTTGTCCAAGTGCAGTACACTGTACCAGATTAGGCATGTGACTATACGGAAGTTTGACCATTGTCACCATTTCTCCCACAGGTTTCTGAAGACACGTTGCCCTGTTGAAGTTCCCCATTGGGAATGGAACGCGTTGGCTAAGCTTTTCGTTTTGTTGATTTATGTGTTTGTAAAAAAGTTCTGTTTTTACACTACTGTTGACTACTGGACTTCATGACCTGGCGCACCCACATTTCGGTTACTACGATCTTGGGTCTGGGGAACGGAGGCGTATAGCACGGCTGGCGTTGGGGTTGGTTGCGCAGGTACACTACAAATTGGAACTATCGTGTGGTGCGGATACAGGGGCCCGCCGTTGCTTTTGTGGACATGCATCCATGACATTTGTGAGGGACTTTGATGGGGCTGGCTGTGTGACTCCTCCGTCTCGGGCAGTTGTTGGTTGGAAGGTACCAGGGGCCAACAGGTGCAGCACAGCCAGCAGCTTTGTCTGCGGGGGGATGTAGGTTGTCCGCTGTGTTGGTACCGTCAGCCTGTGGCGAATGTGGGTCAGGATGCGGAGGATGGTTGTCCTTTTGAGCCTGTGTTGGCCAATGGCTTCCTCTGGCGTTGAGTCTCTGGGGATGGTGCGTTTTAGGGTTGTCCGCTGTCCTGCACTGCCTAGGTGGTAATCCGGGGGGGGTGCCTGGGGGTGGTGGCGGTGGGTGTTGTGGCCCTCTTGGGTCTCCGAGCTGCATGATCAGTGTCTCCATGGCATCTGTTGGTCTTCAGATGTGGCTCTGGGCTGGGCTCCCTTTCTACTGCAGTTGGTCATCCTGCTTAACACCAGTAAAAGGCAGGTGTTAAATACCTGCTGCTAACGCGCCTTATTGCCTGTTCTTGGTTCGCATCGCATATCTGACTAGTCATTGAGAATCTCGCGAAGTGGTGTTTCCGTGTGTTTTTGCACGGGAACGCCTACTCTGCATATCATTAGCGTTAGTTGTCGCACTCATCCGTGGCGATGTTTTTTGCGGCAGCTATCGCTGGTAAACTGGCGATATCGGCAGTTTGCACCAGCTTGAGAATAGGGCAATAAATCTATAGCCACTTTTGCGGCGCTAAAGTGCCGATAAATTGGCGATGAGTCCTTGAGAATATGCCCCAGTGTTTTTAAATTATTACTTTTGCTCCTAGGCACTACACAATTTTAAGCGAGCTTTGGAAAAGCCAATACGCCTGGCTCGTGCACAGTTCATACCCGGAAAGACACCAACGCATCTGTACACACATCCACACACACACTCAGAGATATCCATGCTCATGTGCGCATGCACATCAAACCATTTGAAGGTATATGTATCCACAAGCACAGACAAATCAGCATACATTAAAACACACAGGTGGACAAACCAGCAGACACTTGTGACCACACAAAAGAGGCCTTCACGTACTCATGCGCGCACATAACGTAAAACATAATTTAAGAATTCCATGCATGCATCACACATGCTCATAGACCCGATTCAGGTGGGAGACTCATGATTTTTTAAGCCAAAAATGTCTTTATTTTAACTGGCTTTAACCTAAAATTGCCTCTGCCGCAATAGAAATTAATGGGGAAAATTCAGTCTCCCAATATTTTTTTCAAAATCTCTCACTTTCCTATCCTAAAATGTTTGCATGTATGCATTCATATATATGCTAAATATCCTAACAAAGAAAGAGACACCCATGTAAAGAAAACAGGAAGGCACCCACAGCATCATCCCCAGCCAAGCACCGGCAAAGCCAATAGGTGATGCCTTTTGGGACCTACTGGCTTTGCGAATGCTATTTGTCGATATTGAACAAATTCAGTGCTGTTCAGCATTGACAACAAAAAGGTACACTGAGGCGCCTGCTGTTGACAGTCAGGTCACTCTGTAGACGAGCATATGCATTATCATGCATAGGTGCACCAACAGATTGATGCAGGTGCCTTTTCCTTTCATTTTTTATTGACCAATTTAAGTTAGCAGGCACCATTTAGATCATTCAATATAAAAAAAAAGAAATGGTAAGAGCGTGAAAGCACATTTATGGAGGCCGGGAAGCAATTTGCTGAATAGCCCTCCAAAAACATATATTTAAAAAAAATGTATTTTAAAAAAAAAAAGAACAGTGGGTG
The DNA here is from genome assembly GCA_963921515.1 of Calotriton arnoldi. NCBI lineage: Eukaryota > Metazoa > Chordata > Amphibia > Caudata > Salamandridae > Calotriton > Calotriton arnoldi. The sequence continues at coordinate 397,510 of CAWUFW010008061.1, forward strand.
TGTGAGGGGCAAAGGAAGAGCGGGTGGGTGGAAGGGGCAGGAGGGTGAGAGGAACACAGTGGTGGGAAGAGAAGCATACAAGGGAGAAATCAACATGGAGAGTGTGGAGACATGGGGAGAAGTACACATGAGGGAGAGCAATCAACATGAGAGAGACAGAACAAACACAAAGCATGGGGGCAGGTATTTTGGGGGAGAGAAACACAAGATGATGAGAGCTGGAAAACATTCCTCACTCTGATGGACTGCTTAATCAAAAAGAAAAAACATGGGGCCTCATTTATGAGGTTTTACTGTAGGGCAGCACCGCAGGCTTTCCTGCTGTGCTGCCCTACGGCAAAAGAAAAGGGCAGAAATGCGCTTGAGCTATGAGATACGATGCTTTCCTGTCCTGTTCTCCTGCGCCGGCACATAATAGGCTGCCGTGCGCCAACGTAGGTACCTTTGCACCATGGTGCAAGGGTACCTGCGTTGAGGGGATGATTGTTTTTGTGCAGCAAGGGAAACCTTCCTGCACAAAAATAATCACGAGGCTTTTTCCTTTTTCTATGTGTGCTGCAGCAGCACACATAGAAAAAGGAAAAACTAGGGGTAATAAAGATATTTCTCCTCGTTGTGCCTCCCTTACTCCTCCCCTGGGGAGGCGTAAGTTTTTGGCGCGGCCTCAGATTTACGATTTCTTGTAAATCTGGGGCAGTGTCAAAATGCCATGGATGTTGCTGCCTACACCCCCAGCAACACCTATTGCACGCCCCTTTAACCCAGAAAACAGCGTTAAAGGGGACAATATTTACGAGGCAGCATTAAGCCAAACAAAGTGGCTTTGTGCTGCCTCATAAATATGGAGTAGGCTTTTGCTCCATGGAACGTCACAAAAAAGTGACGTTCCGACGGCGCAAGGGGCCACATAAATGAGGCCCTAGTTACTTAAAAGTGAGTAATGGAAGGACACAAGTCAGCCACTCAAAAGGATGGTGAAGGGGCTAGGCTGTAGGTGAGTAAGAAACACAAGATGGGCAAGGAAAGCCCTCAAAAAAGAAGCTGCCGTAGGTTCGAGGCCCCTCTGCCTCGGTTGCTGTGCTGTTGTCTTCATTGCATTTGTAGCCTGTTTGTTTTCCCTAACTTTTACTTCCGTGTCTTTTCTTAATTGTTGTCACCCCTGACTGTGTGCCCCCTTTTTCTTTCTGTGACCCCCCCGCCCGACCCCACTCGCGCCCTTCTGTGCCCATTTTCGCCAGTTTTCCCACCGCTGCGTCCCTGCGGCCCCGCCCCCCTGCTCGCCCATTCGCCGCCCTGCTCCCGCCTCCCAGCTGCTCCTTCCTCCCTACTCCTCTCATTATGCCAGACGCTGCGCGGCCGCGCCCAGCGGGCGCGACGCTGGCTAGCGCCGAAGGCGCGCCTAAGGCAAGCCCATCTGTGCCCGTCCGCGCCTGGACCGTGCCCAGCGCCAGGACCCCTGGTCCCCGCGACCGCCACGACGACCGCCGCCACTACGACGCCAGCACCCTCCACGCACTCAACACCAGACGATCACACGCCTGCTTCCTGGCCGCCCCGAAGCGCACCCAAGGACCCTTCTCCTGCTGGAGCTGCAGCTTCACCAGCCTCCGAGCCGCCAACCCGCCCACCGAGACAGGACGCAACCACCTCAGATGCATACTACTCAACACCCGCTCCGCACACAAACACGCCGTCGAACTCTGGGACCTGCTCGACTCATCCTCCCCGGACGTCGCCTTCCTGACAGAGACCTGGATGAACGCCTCCTCGGCACCCGACATCACCATAGCCATCCCGGACGGCTACAAGATCACCCGCAGGGACCGCACCAACAGAGTAGGAGGTGGAATCGCCATCGTCCACAAGAACACCCTCAAGGTCTCGACCAGCACCGACGACACCCTCAGCACCGCCAAACACCTGCACTTCCAGATCCACACTGACCCCAACACCACCCTCAGAGGAACTCTCGTCTACAGACGCCCCGGACCACGACCTCAGTTCAGCAACTCCATCGCCGACTTTGTCAGCACGCACGCCCTCGCCTCCACGGACTACATCCTCCTCGGAGACCTGAACTTCCACCTCGAGAACAACAACGACAGCAACTCCACCACCCTGATCGACAACTTCGCCAACCTCGGACTCAGACAGCTCGTCACGACACCCACCCACTCCGCTGGACACACGCTTGACCCCATCTTCTCCGCAAGCTCCCACGTCACCTTCAGCCACACCACCGAACTCCACTGGACCGACCATCGCTGCATCCACTTCACCTTCCAGAGACCCACCACGCACCACCGCACTCAACAGATCCCCCGCCGCAGCTGGAGCAAAGTCAGCAAAGACCAGCTTAACACCACCCTCGCCCAAAGCCCACCCGCCGACCCCACCGACGCCGACACCGCCGCCCGCAACGTCAGGCGATGGATCAACGACTGCGCCAACACTCTCGCCCCAATCAAGAAGCCCTCCCACAGACGCACTGACAAGAAAGCCAGCTGGTTCACCGCGGACCTCCAGGCCTCCAAGCAAAATTGCCGAAAGCTAGAGAAGAAATGGCACCACAAACAGACACCGGACAGCCATGCAGCCCACAAGAACGCCATTCGCAGACACCATCACCTCATTCGATCCGCCAAAAGGGCCTCCTTCAAAGACCGCCTCGACAACAACGCACACAACAGCAAAGAGCTCTTCAACATCGTGAAAGAACTCTCCAACCCCAGGTCCAACACCAACGACATCCCACCATCGCAAGACCTGAGCAACTCCCTAGCCACCTTCTTCCACCGCAAGATCACAGACATCCACGACACCTTCAACAACGAGACCGTCCCGACAGTCACCGACACCTCAGACCCTCCGGCCAACATCCACATCGACCCCCTGCTCACCTGGACCAACGTGAACGACGACGACACCATCAAAATCATGAGCACCATCCACTTCAGCTCCCCGTCAGACCCTTGCCCGCACCACATCTTCAACAAAGCCAGCGCCACCATCGCCCCCCATCTCCGCAAAGTATCAACATCTCCTTCGAGACCGCAACCTTCCCGGAGAGCTGGAAGCCCGCCGAGATCAACGCCTTACTCAAGAAACCTAAGGCGGATCCGAGAGACCTCAAGAACTTCCGGCCCATCTCCCTGCTCCCGTTCCCGGCGAAAGTAATCGAGAAGATCGTCAACGGACAACTGACCCGCCACCTCGAAGAGAACAACATCCTGGACCCATCCCAGTCCGGGTTCCGCAGCAACCACAGTACCGAGACCGCCCTCATCGCCGCCACTGACGACATCAGGGCCCTGCTGGACAACGGTGAAACTGCGGCCCTCATCCTTCTGGACCTCTCGGCCGCCTTCGACACAGTCTGCCACCACACCCTACGCACCCGCCTCCACAACGCAGGGATCCGAAACAAGGCTCTGGAATGGACCACCTCCTTCCTCTCCGGCAGAACCCAGAGTGTCCGCCTCCCGCCCTTCCGATCCGAAGCCTCCGAGATCATCTGCAGCGTACCCCAAGGATCATCCCTCAGCCCGACACTGCTCAACGTCTACATGGCACCTCTCGCCCACGTAGCCCGACTGCACAACCTCAACATCATCTCCTACACCGACGACACCCAGCTGATCCTCTCCCTCACCAAGGACACCGCCACCACCAAAACCAACCTCCACGAAGGAATGAAGGCCGTCGCCGAGTGGATGAAGAACAGCCGACTGAAGCTGAACTCAGACTAGACAGAGGTCCTCATCCTCGGCTCTACCCCCTCAGCCTGGGACGACTCCTGGTGGCTCACCTCACTGGGAGCTGCACCGACACCCACCGACCACGCACGCAACCTGGGCTTCATCCTCGACTCAACACTCTCCATGACCAAGCAAGTCAACGCCATCTCATCTTCCTGTTTCAACACCCTCCGCATGCTCCGCAAGATCTACAGATGGATCCCCATCGAAACAAGAAGAACGGTGACCCAGGCCCTCGTCAGCAGCAGACTGAACTACGGAAACGCCCTCTACGCAGGAGCCTCAGCTAAACTCCTGAAACGACTACAACGCATACAGAACGCCTCTGCACGCCTGATCCTCGACATCCCTCGCCACAGCCACATCACACCCCACCTGAGAAACCTGCACTGGCTCCCCGTCAACAAGAGGATCACCTTCAAGCTCCTCACCCACCCACACAAGGCACTCCACAACACCGGACCAACATACCTCAACAGGCGACTCACCTTCTACACCCCGAACCGCCATCTCCGCTCCGCCGACCTCGCACTCGCAACCATCCCCCGCATCCGAAGAACAACCACCGGTGGCAGATCGTTCTCCCACCTCGCCGCAAAGACCTGGAACACCTTGCCCACCCACCTGCGGCAGACCCAGGACCTACTTACCTTCAGGAGGCTACTCAAGACCTGGCTGTTCGAGCAGTAGCAGCACCCCACCCCCTCCCCCCCCAGCACCTTGAGACCCTTACGGGTAAGTAGTGTGCTTTATAAATGCCCTGATTGATTGATTGATTGATTGATTGATTGATTGATTGATTGATTGATTGGGTGGGGTGGGCTGTAAGTAAGTTCTTGGAAAGGCCGCAAAATGTTTTTCACAACCAAAACGTTTGTGCTGTTTGGTAATCACAACTTAAAAACCACTACGAAAAGGGGAAAGCAAGAGACACTCAGGGAAAGCCACCAGTAAAGACAGTGTAAAGTGAGAGACAGAGGACAACAGCTGAATAGAAACACCATGAAAGGGAGACAGTCAAGGAGACGCTGAGGTGAAATTGTAAGGCAAGACAGACAAAGAGGAGATAATCTCAGGCACACTGAAAAAGAGAAATAGCAACCGAGAGAGGCAACTGAGGAAAGCTGCAGAGAAAGGCAAACGGACAGCAAGCCAGCCACAAATAAACACTATGGAGGCACAGATGGAAAAACCAAGGGAGAGGCCCCCATAATGAAGTGTTGCCCGAGACTAAATTCTGCCATGATGGAGGAGCTATCAAAGGTCAATCAGGGTTCCTCTTCAAATATTTTTCAATTGGGCTTCTTAAAGCCAGATGAAACTCAGATACAAAAATTCCTTAGTCACTTCAACACAGCATCAATGGAAAATGAATTCTTTCAGTAAAAAATAAAAGTCAAGATTGAACATCTAACCTTAATAAAGGTTAGATGTTGGCAGCCATGCATACAAGTGAACAGAAGCTAACTATAAATGTGCACCAAGGAGGACACCCCTTTCTATTTACAAGTGCTGAGACTGCACCTCATCTTATCAGACTGTAAGTCCATAACAGTGGTGGCTCCTCCACTAAGGCAGAGGAGCGTCGCCCCACTGCTTTACCTGCAAGCTGAATACAAAAAGCCAAATGATAATAACATTATCATTTTGTTTTTTGTATTCAGCTTGCAGCTGAAGCCAGGCAGGCGGGGCTAGGCTCCCAGCGCCACAGTGAGAGGAGTGGTGGCAGCACCTAAAGTGCACATAATGGTTTGACCGGCCGTCGTGGGCCAGCCAAACCGTCATGCGCACGCTGCATGTTCTCCACCCAGGCTTCATTACAGCCTTGGTGGAGAACATGCACAGCCTGCCAGCCCCTGTCTGAGCGTGGAACCATGGCGCTTAGACCAATCACAACGCTGCTGTAAGGCAGCGTTGTAATTGGTCAGGGGATTCTGGGAGGCTGTGTGCTTCCTGTAGAGTGCAGACAGGAGGACGTAGGAAGAAGAGACGGCGGTCGCCATTATAAAGGTAAGTGCTATTTTTTTGTTATTATTTCCCACCCCATCCCTCCGCCCCCCCACCTCACCACCCCTGTTCGGTAGCAGACGCTGCTGGTCCATAAAACAGATAAATAAAACCTCCATCGAACAGTAATGCATTGTTGTTCCATCAAAAAAAAGAACCCACAACGTAAAGGAACTGGCTCATGAATAGTTAGTGTTAACACTGATCAGCAGTTATCTAGCAGAAGCTATTACAGATGTACTATGAGAACAAATCAGTGTGGCTCCATTAAACTTTGTAAATACAGGCACTGGATCTTGAATCAGGAAGATTTTTATCACTGTAAGCTCAACTCTCATAGTTGTCTATGAAAGAGGTTGGGGAGCAGTCATATCCACCTTGACTTCAGCTGCTGCTGTAATAATCTCTGGCTCTACCATATCCACTACCACCATAGCCTCCAATGTGAGAGTGAAACAGGATGCTGCCATAGCTGTCACCACCACACCCTCTGCCTCCATGGCATTGTGAGACAAATAAGTCTGCTCTGTAGCCCCCATGTCCACCTCACTCTGCATTTCCTTCCTGGTTGACTAAAATTTGTTTCCTATTCACAGCCTTGCCATTCACGGCCTGCAGAGCATTCTTGGCATTCTCCTTGTTTTTGAAGGTGCGGAAGCCAAAGTCACAGAATCTCTGTGTCTTGCTGTCCTTGACAACCACAACTTTGATAATCTGCCCATACTTGGCGAAGTCCTGATCCGGGTTCTGCTTGTCGATTTCAAAGCTCAAGCCACAAATAATAGATTTCCATCATCAAAAGAGATGATTCCAGCTCAAGTTGCAGGCTTCAATTCTGTTTGATGCTGAGGCTCTTCAGTGTGTTATGTGTTATCCGTTGAAGGTCAATCGGCTTTCATCCTCACTATACACTGCTGCAACCGCTCTGGCCCCCTCCCCTGCTTGTTGATCCTTGATGCCAATATCACATTGCACCACCAGACTGCCTCTTTGATTGAAGAATCTTTAGAACACACTCTGTATGAGGTATTGCTTGTCCCTCAACTTCACAGTCAAATGATGGTAAAGAAGCTATGCTACCTGGGAGGGACAAACACAAACAGAGGAAGGAAAGCAATCAAATAATAAGCAAGCAGCTTAAATTGACAAGATAGCAAACCAGTGGTAAGCAATGCCCTGTCCCAAAGCCCACCGTAAAGACTGGTGTGGTTATCTTCAACAGACAGCTAAAAGCTGCCTGGAGATGAAACCTAAAAATAAAGAACATAAATACAATAGAGAAAGTTAACATTATATTATTTGTATTTTTTCCTTCCTTTGCAGTATATGTTATAATCAGCAGCTAAAAGGTTTGCCATTCTAAGAGGTGAAATACAGCAATTGCATTCCTGATGCCAAGGGTAAATCAACCTCAGTTAGCACAACTTACTGTCTGTGGCAAGCCGCATTAAACTAGATGTCCCTGGAGTGATCATCCTCCCTGGCATGAGTGAATGTCCTCTCTTCCTGAGATTGAGCATGGTGTTCTATTTGTAGCTCATTTGCACAAGGACTATCAGAAGGTGTTGTGATGTTTAACAGGGCCCGTGCACAAAAATCTTCCATTTTACATGTTCACGTTTAAACTTGACATCTTTTTAGACAAGTGACTTTTTGCGTGCTTTGCAAGCACATGATAATGTACTCAGAAAGTGTTCGGCTTGCAAGCACATTTCTTCATAAGCATTTTATCACAACACTGTACATTATGTTCAAAGATAAAGTACACTGAGCATGCTGCCCTTGAGCCTAGTTGTCCATACGGACACAGCTCTGAGTCGGAAATACAAATGATGAATAGCTGAAGACTTCTGGCACAGTGCGAATGTGGTCAGTTTTTATTATATAAACTTCTTCTGACATTTAGCTAGTCTGAGGAGCACAATCATGGATTATCCTGGATGTTTGCCTGTGATTGATTTCCAGCCCTGCTGATTCTGTCACCATCCTGCAAAGGACGGAAACCTGTACCACACCAGGCTGGCTTTCTCATCCACCAATCATACAGGTAAATGGGGAGTTAAGCTACTCCAAGAGATCTGGCAGAATGCACACTATATTATGCTCTCTAGCATAGTTAGGGTTAGGTAGGGTTATTAGTATGATACATATTCATATAATCACTGCAAAATCATAATGGTTCATCTTTTTCAGCATTCTTGTAATGCTGGTAGCAATGCTTTGTTTCCTTCTGCTAATAATTATACGTTTATGAATTATTTATTTATGTCCATTTTTTCTCTTTTTCCCTTTAACATTAATTAGTTTGAAATAGGAATAGTAAACCTGACCCTTCCAATGTCCAACACTTTCCCTAATACTGCTTGGTTTGTAGTGGGAATAGTAAATCTGACCGCCCCTGCATACAACGCTTTCCTAAATGTTGCTTAGTTGGGAGTAAGAATAGTGAATCTCATGCTTCCAAAGTCCAATGCTGTCCCCAATTTTGTTTCATTTGGAGTGGGAATAGTATATCTTTCCCCAGATTGTAAAGGGAATAGAATATCTGCCACTCCTCCCAAGAATCCAACACTTTCCCCAGTGTTTCTTAATTTACAGTGGGAATAATAGATTTGACCTCCCTCAGAATCCAACTTTTTCCCTACTGTTCCTTAATTTGGAGTGTGAATAGTGAATCTAACCCTGCCACAATCATATGTCAATTAAAATTATTTTATATGTTTGTAGAGTTATATGCAATTATTATACTTGTTTATCATTTAAACAAATACAATTACTTGCGAAGAGATGTTATTTTAAATGTATTTTCAGTTAAAAATGTTTCAAAAAAATTATTTACTTTTTTATTTGATTTGCTTTGAAAATTTAATATTGTTTATTCTAGAATTTATAATATTTTTCATTCATTGAAATTTAAAGTACATATTATTTAAAGATTAATTGCAAGATAAATTATTTTGAATTATATAAAATCTATTTTTAAAAAGTATTGCAATTTTTAGCATTTAAAAATTAATTGTTATTAAATACATTTCACATTTTAAAAATATATGTTTTATATTTTTAGTATGTACTTTAGTTTTTGATATTTTGGGTATTTTTAATGTTAAATATGCATGTCAATATTATTGTAATCTATATTTTGATTTAGATATTTTTTAACCTAAGATATTTTTATAGGACGATATTTTGTTATTCAATATCTTTGTTATTTTCACTATACGTACAGGATTGACAATATTATGGTTGTTCATATTTTGCCTCCGATATTGTTGTAGGTTGATAATTTTGTTGTTAATTTTCAGTAGTACAATCATCTTGAAAAGAATATCATGACAATTCCTACAGCCATATATATATATATATATATGCCGCGAGCGACGCACCACCAGAAAAAGAGCGCCAGCAACTGCCCGAAAACGGACCCTGTTTGATGGTTTTGCAGAAGCAATAAGGACAGTGGCAGCCGCCAGGGACTGGACCTTGGTTTTGGTCCCCAGCAACTCTAAAGTTAGTATGCATGTGGATTAGGTGTTGAACCAACAAGTAAGAACTTCAAAGCATCGCCCACTGGAGGGAAATAATTGCGGGACTGAAGGCAAACTACAAACACCAGCATGCTTTACCCATTTAGCCTATCGTGGCGTCCTCCAGGGGGCAAACATTTAAAAATGAGCAATTGGGACAGTTTGCTTTTCAGCCTCTTGATGCTTCTGGCTTCCTTTGAAAAAGGTCAATGTGATCGAAATGCATCAGGAACAAGAATGCCAGCGCCAGCGCTTTGGAATCGAAATAAAATCTGCTCATCTCACCTAATGTGTGCGGCTCACTCCTTTCTCTGTGAGAGAGGTTTGTTGTAATGTTTTCACAGCGTGGTCCTGCCGCGAGCGACGCACCACCAGGAAAAAGAGCGCCAACAACTGCCCGAAAATGGACCCTATTTGATGGTTTTGCGGAAGCAATAAGGGCAGTGGCAGCCGCCAGGGACTGGACCTTGGTTTTGGTCCCCAGCAACTCTAAAGTTAGTATGCACGGGGATTAGGTGTTGAACCAACAAGTAAGAACTTCAAAGCATCGCCCACTGGAGGGAGATAATTGCGGGACTGAAGGCAAACTACAAGCACCAGCATGCTTTACCCATTTAGCCTATCGTGGCGCCCACCAGGGGGCAAACATTTAAAAATGAGCAATTGGGACAGTTTGCTTTTCAGCCTCTTGATGCTTCTGGCTTCCTTTGAAAAAGGTCAATCTGACCGAAATGCATCAGGAACAAGAATGCCAGCGCCAGCGCTTTGGAATCGAAATAAAATCTGCTCATCTCACCTAATGTGTGCGGCTCACTCCTTTCTCTGTGAGAAGTTTGTTGTAATGTTTTCACGGCATGGTCCTGCCGCGAGCGACGCACCACCAGGAAAAAGAGCGCCAACAACTGCCCGAAAACGGACCCTGTTTGATGGTTTTGCGGAAGCAATAAGGGCAGTAGCAGCCGCCAGGGACTGGACCTTGGTTTTGGTCCCGAGCAACTCTAAAGTTAGTATGCAAAGGGATTAGGTGTTGAACCAACAAGTAAGAACTTCAAAGCATCGCCCACTGGGGGGAAATAATTGCGGGACTGAAGGCAAACTACAAACACCAGCATGCTTTACCCATTTAGCCTATCGTGGCGCCCACCAGGGGGCAAACATTTAAAAATGAGCAATTGGGACAGTTTGCTTTTCAGCCTCTTGATGCTTCTGGCTTCCTTTGAAAAAGGTCAATGTGACCGAAATGCATCAGGAACAAGAATGCCAGCGCTTTGGAATCGAAATAAAATCTGCTCATCTCATCTAATGTGTGCGGCTCACTCCTTTCTCTGTGAGAGAGGTTTGTTATAATGTTTTCACGGCGTGGTCCTGCCGCGAGCGACGCACCTCAGGAAAAAGAGCGCCAACAACTGCCCTGAAAACGGACCCTGTTTGATGGTTTTGCGGAAGCAATAAGGGCAGTGGCAGCCGCCAGGGACTGGACCTTGGTTTTGGTCCCCAGCAACTCTAAAGTTAGTATGCACGGGGATTAGGTGTTGAACCAACAAGTAAGAACTTCAAAGCATCGCCCACTGGAGGGAGATAATTGCGGGACTGAAGGCAAACTACAAACACCAGCATGCTTTACCCATTTAGCCTATCGTGGCGCCCACCAGGGGGCAAACATTTAAAAATGAGCAATTGGGACAGTTTGCTTTTCAGCCTCTTGATGCTTCTGGCTTCCTTTGAAAAAGGTCAATCTGACCGAAATGCATCAGGAACAAGAATGCCAGCGCCAGCGCTTTGGAATCGAAATAAAATCTGCTCATCTCACCTAATGTGTGCGGCTCACTCCTTTCTCTGTGAGAAGTTTGTTGTAATGTTTTCACGGCATGGTCCTGCCGCGAGCGACGCACCACCAGGAAAAAGAGCGCCAACAACTGCCCGAAAACGGACCATGTTTGATGGTTTTGCGGAAGCAATAAGGGCAGTAGCAGCCGCCAGGGACTGGACCTTGGTTTTGGTCCCGAGCAACTCTAAAGTTAGTATGCAAAGGGATTAGGTGTTGAACCAACAAGTAAGAACTTCAAAGCATCGCCCACTGGGGGGAAATAATTGCGGGACTGAAGGCAAACTACAAACACCAGCATGCTTTACCCATTTAGCCTATCGTGGCGCCCACCAGGGGGCAAACATTTAAAAATGAGCAATTGGGACAGTTTGCTTTTCAGCCTCTTGATGCTTCTGGCTTCCCTTGAAAAAGGTCAATGTGACCGAAATGCATCAGGAACAAGAATGCCAGCGCTTTGGAATCGAAATAAAATCTGCTCATCTCATCTAATGTGTGCGGCTCACTCCTTTCTCTGTGAGAGAGGTTTGTTATAATGTTTTCACGGCGTGGTCCTGCCGCGAGCGACGCACCTCAGGAAAAAGAGCGCCAACAACTGCCCTGAAAACGGACCCTGTTTGATGGTTTTGCGGAAGCAATAAGGGCAGTGGCAGCCGCCAGGGACTGGACCTTGGTTTTGGTCCCCAGCAACTCTAAAGTTAGTATGCACGGGGATTAGGTGTTGAACCAACAAGTAAGAACTTCAAAGCATCGCCCACTGGAGGGAAATAATTGTGGGACTGAAGGCAAACTACAAACACCAGCATGCTTTACCCATTTAGCCTATCGTGGCGCCCACCAGGGGGCAAACATTTAAAAATGAGCAATTGGGACAGTTTGCTTTTCAGCCTCTTGATGCTTCTGGCTTCCTTTGAATAAGGTCAATGTGACCGAAATGCATCAGGAACAAGAATGCCAGCGCTTTGGAATCGAAATAAAATCTGCTCATCTCACCTAATGTGTGCGGCTCACTCCTTTCTCTGTGAGAGAGGTTTGTTATAATGTTTTCACGGCGTGGTCCTGCCGCGAGCTACGCACCACAGGAAAAAGACCGCCAACAACTGCCCGAAAACGGACCCTGTTTGATGGTTTTGCGGAAGCAATAAGGGCAGTGGCAGCCGCCAGGGACTGGACCTTGGTTTTGGTCCCCAGCAACTCTAAAGTTAGTATGCATGGGGATTAGGTGTTGAACCAACAAGTAAGAACTTCAAAGCATCGCCCACTGGAGGGAAATAATTGTGGGACTGAAGGCAAACTACAAACACCAGCATGCTTTACCCATTTAGCCTATCGTGGCGCCCACCAGGGGGCAAACATTTAAAAATGAGCAATTGGGACAGTTTGCTTTTCAGCCTCTTGATGCTTCTGGCTTCCTTTGAAAAAGGTCAATGTGACCGAAATGCATCAGGAACAAGAATGTTAGCGCCACGCTTTGGAATCGAAATAAAATCTGCTCATCTCACCTAATGTGTGCGGCTCACTCCTTTCTCTGTGAGAGAGGTTTGTTGTAATGTTTTCACGGCGTGGTCCTGCCGCGAGCGACGCACCACCAGGAAAAAGAGCGCCAACAACTGCCCGAAAACGGACCCTGTTTGATGGTTTTGCGGAAGCAATAAGGGCAGTGGCAGCCGCCAGTGACTGGACCTTGGTTTTGGTCCCCAGCAACTCTAAAGTTAGTATGCACGGGGATTAGGTGTTGAACCAACAAGTAAGAACTTCAAAGCATCGCCCACTGGAGGGAAATAATTGCGGGACTGAAGGCAAACTACAAACACCAGCATGCTTTACCCATTTAGCCTATCGTGGCGCCCACCAGGGGGCAAACATTTAAAAATGAGCAATTGGGACAGTTTGCTTTTCAGCCTCTTGATGCTTTTGGCTTCCTTTGAAAAAGGTCAATGTGACCGAAATGCATCAGGATCAAGAATGCCAGCGCCAGCGCTTTGGAGTCGAAATAATATCTGCTCATCTCACCTAATGTGTGCGGCTCACTCCTTTCTCTGTGAGAGAGGTTTGTTGTAATGTTTTCACAGCGTGGTCCTGCCGCGAGCGACCACCAGGAAAAAGAGCGCCAACAACTCTGTGAGAGAGGTTTGTTGTAATATATATATATATATATATATATATATATATATATATATATATATATAACCTACTGGCGGTCGCCAGTAGGTAGTTATAGTAAGGATCTAGTTTCCATAGGAAAAGCGTTTTTTGATTTGCCAATATCTTTGGTGCCGTTTGACGAATCTTCGCGAAATTTTCAAAACTAATGGGGTGCTCCGGTCAGCTCCTGTGCCCCCTGCTCTACGAGAATGACAAAGGTAAGTGCGCTGCGAGGGATGCGGAGGGGTCTCGATCAGACGCACGGTAAACCTCGTGTATTATTATTTAGATGCGGAGTCGGCTGTACTTTAAGCTGTGAATTTTTCAGTGTATTGAAGCACTGAATGGGCTGCGAGTGAAGTGCATTCTGGATATTGTGGTTGTGAACCTTCTTTCATCATGACAGAAGACGAGATAGAACACAGGTTAAAGTTAGCTGAAGGGTTATTCAGCGAATTGAACATGAATAAAGGAGAGGCATCAGCATCAACTTCCAAGACCAATACTGATTTGACATCGTTTCAATCTATCACTACCAAATTGGAAAGACTCACCAAAACTGAAATTTCAAAATGGCGAGAGGTACAATCATTGAAAAAATATCTCGAAGTGGGCAGCGTACCAAGGGGACTCAGAATCATGATTACCCCTACTTACGAGAATCCACATCCGGACCTCATAAAAGAATGGGCAGAACTGAACGCAGAAAGTTCGCATAGGATGATTACTTTGCTGGTGAAGTATGCGGCAATTGACAGAGAGAACATTATGAAAAATATCAAAGAGCTGACGGAACAACTACATGGATTGGAGGACCAAGACAAAGTGTCCAAATTTGAAAAGGAGATGAAAGCAAGAATGAATAACTATGAAAAAATCATTACGGAAAGGAAAGCACACAAATTTCAATGAAATCGTAAAGATTATGAACAAGGCAAAATTTACACTTTTTCGAGAAAATTCGACACCATTAGACGAGAGAGACTGGAAGCTAGCAATCGAATACGACAGGACAACACCCTAAGTGATCTGAGTTCCGACACGGGGTCGGAATCCGATCGAGACTCCCTTTCAGATAAAAGCGGGCCCACAACATCAGTTTACGACTAATTTCGTTTTTTATTCTTGGGCAGACTAACAAACTACAAACCGCAAAATCAGAGAGAAAGAAAAAGAGGAAGAGGAGGCAGAGGCGTGGAGGTCAAGGAAAAAGAGAATGGAAATACACCGGCAGTACTAACAAGGAGCCACACCAAGAAATAGTGGATTCTAATATGGTAATCAACCTCTCGAATGAGACTTTGACCACTGAGGACAAACAGATATTAGAACTGGGTTTATCATATTGTTTGCATACACCATTTGATTATGTGCAAAGTCGTATTGACCTATATATGTTTACAAGGAAACTAAAATTAAGGAAATTCTTTAAGGGTAAACATAAATTAGGTACAGGAACTACATTATCTTCTGGTCAGAACGTACTAACGGTCGCAGATGCAGATCTTTTGAGTGATATGATTGACCTAGAACAAGAGGGAAGAGAGGAACAGGCAAGTCTTAGCGAAACCATCCCAACATTTGACTGCTACAGCAGTGAAAGAAGTGTTACCACCTTCAGATCCAAATCTCGTTTTTATCCTTCTACGCCACATGACAACCTAGACGTCTTCAATGAGAGTGTAACTAGCGATCTAAAAAAACTCAGACAACAAAAGAATCGAGACATAAGACCAAATACTGATTTCAGCCTAAAACTCGATAATGTATTGGATAAATGGTCCAAGAATGATAAATGTGTGTTACGTGCCTCGGACAAAGGAGGCAACATAGTTATTTGGTCCAGGGAGATGTATCTACAAGAAGCTTATAGCCAATTAAATGATAAGCAATGTTACTGCAAGATTACGAAAAGAGAGAGTATGAGGAGTTGAGAGGTTTTATAAAGATCTGAAAGGGTGGCGAGAGAGTAATCTTATAAGTAAAGAGGAATTTGATTTCTAACATATTAAACATCCACGATTGCCAATTTTGTATCTTCTACCGAAGGTGCATAAAAATAGTGCATGCCCTCCTGGCAGACCAATTATATCAGCAATTGTGAGTTTTCTTGAAAATGTATCTAAATACGTAGATTATTTCCTACAATCCTATGTACGTGCCCTACCCTCATACATTCAAGACAGCACAGACTTTTTGAGACACATCTTTGATATACAGTGGGAACCAGACTTTCAGATGGTGTGTCTAGATGTAAACTCACTGTATACCAGTATACGACACAAAGATGGAATCAATGCCATACGTCATTTTCTGAAAACAAGACCCATTCAACATTTAAAACACAATGAGATGCTTGTATGTATGATTGAGTGGTGTTTGAATAGTAATGTGTTTCTGTTCAATAATGAGACTTTCCGACAGTTGCAGGGGACTGTGATGGGCACCTGCTTCGCCCCCAGCTATGCAAACTTACACATGGGTTGGTGGGGGGAACAGGTGCTCCGCAACACAGAGGTAAATGATTGGTCATCGAATATTGTCATCTGGCTGAGGTACATTGATGACCTCTTCATACTATGGAAGGGTGACAAAACATCAGTTGAGGAATTTGTCAACCAAATTAATGTGAATGAATTAAACCTCTCTTATACCTGTCGAGTAAGCGACAAATGCATTGACTTTCTCGATATTCGGCTAGAAGTCATTGGGGATAGAATTACGACCAGAGTATATAGGAAAGCAACCTCAGGCAATTCAACCTTACATGCTACCAGCTCACATCCGGGTGCTCTCAAAAGGAGCATACCATACGGAGAACTATTGAGAGCTAAAAGAATCTGCAGTACTCAAGAGGCATTCCTAGTAACTGAGAATGACATGACCAAGAGACTGAGAGCAAGGGGATATGATGAGGTGATCCTTAGACAAGCCAGAGAAAAGGTCAGCACTAAATCAAGGATAGATTTGTTATTTAATTCACAGTCTACTCCAAAAACACATAGAGAAGGGAGGTCAACAGCAGAGGAAGTTAGTAAATCGACTGAGCAATGCAGGTCCATCACTACATACAGTACGGCACATAATCAGATAAGGAAAATTCTGCACAGACACTGGCACTTAATCAAACAAGATCCTATAATAGGGATGGAAATGGAAGATAGACCTGCCATTACCTATAGGAGAACCAGGTCTGTTAAAGACAGTATAGTTAAAAATCAGATTCCGGAAAGAGTAACTTGGCTTAAACCTGTCAAAGGATTAAAAAAATGCAGCAAGTGCAAAGCGTGCACACAGGGTATGAATGCCACAACACTTTACACAGATCTAGGAGAAAAAATAACTATAAACAAATCCCTTAATTGTAAATCTGAATTTGTGGTATACGTACTAATCTGCCCTTGTGGCAAAAAATATGTAGGCAGCACTATATTGCAAGTGCATAAGAGAGTCCTACAGCACCTTCGGGCGATTAAGAACGTAGATGAGTCCTATCCAGTGGCAAGGCATTTTTAACAACATCATGATTGTAATTCGAACCATTTGCAGTATATAGTGATCGATCAAATAGAAAAATCACCAAGAGGGGGTGATAGAGAGAGAGCACTCAGGAAGTTGGAGTGCAGATATATTCTTAGATTGAATACGAGAGAACCTGTTGGCCTAAATGTCGATGAAGAGATGTATACCTACCTGTAACAACAGTAATAACTCAACCTGTCTCTACAACTATTTTAATGCTTTTTAACTTTTGCAGTTACAAGTGGAGAGTGGAAATATGTACATAGGGAAGTATGAGCTAACATTATGTTTGGACTTATACATATCTTTCTGTATTTCTTATTTTTCAGGCCCTGGTCAGAAGTGAATGTCTCATTGGAGTGTGGATTTCCAGTTCAATGAGTGTGTCATAAAAGAGCTGAGATATGTTTTCTTTTCCTTTATATTTTTTTATAAATTTTTATGTGATCAGTTTTTCTTCCCCAGATATAGTCAAGGCATTAAGTTGAGTATAATGTGTACAGTTGAATTTTAGGCTATAGCACATCTTGCAGAACATGTTCAATTTGACGGAGAGGCAGAATTTAACTGCAACTGTACATTATTAGACCCAATGGGGTAGGATGGTCATTACTTTTGAGCATCTGCAAGATGTCAAGTATCCACGCAAAATATTAAATATAGCCAAAGACTTAAATGGGTTTGCTAAGACTGCCCAATAGGGCATGAGATGTGATAGAAGGCATTAGCATTCATAAAAATTGCCTCTTTCTGTTTCAGCACTCATTAATATCAAATTTAAGGTTATTAATTGTAATTAAATGTGACGCAACAAATTGTTATTATTTCATATTTAGATGCATTTTTTCACACTCAGAGTGACAATTTTTACGCTCTTTCTGACCTAAAAAACATGTTATAACATGGCCGCCATTGTGTGCACAGCAATTAATGAGATGCGCGCATATCCCTCTTCTATGTCTAGTTATGTCTGCTTGATTAAATAATGCCCGGTAACTGCGAGTCAGCGTTGTGACAAAGGCTTCGCGCCGAAACGCGTAGACGCTCTTTTACCGATTTGTTACCTTGATGGAATAAACCACATTTTAATTCAAGCAAGCCCTGTGGAGTGCCGTTCCTTCCTGTTGTGTACTCTGGGTCGGAAGCTTCTTGCAATATATATATATAGATATATAAAGTGGAGCTTTTGTTTTGGAGATATATATATATATATATTACCTACTGGCGATCGCCAGTAGGTAGTTATAGTAACGACCTAGTTTCCATAGGAAAAGCGTTTTTTGATTTGCCAATATCTTTGGCACCGTTTGCCGAATCTTCGCAAAATTTTCAAAACTAATGGGGCGCTCCGGTCAGCTCCTGTCTTGAAAGTTTCGGGGTGATTTGTAAAGTGGGGGCTGAGAAAAAAGGGGGGTCCCAAAACGCGTTTTCTCCATGTTAATTTCCATAGGAACTTTTGTCGCGGCTACAGCCCGAACTGCTGAACGGAATTACACCAAATTTGGCAGAGAGATAGCTCTTGGTCCAGAGTACACTCTTTGCTTTAAATGGTATAAATCCGTTCAGTAGTTCTTGAGGAATTTAAAAATAAAAAATATCGATATCTGGTGACCGCGGTGGATCCGTGAACCCTCCCGAGCACGAATTTGACTCTGATTGGCTGCCAACACTCCAAACCAAGAAGTGTTGGCAGCCATCTTGTGACTCGCTAAAACCGGGTCACAAGAAAAAAGTAAAAAAAAAGATAAAAAACAAGAAAAGGGGGCAGGGTAGAAACCCCCTGACCCCCTAGGCCTGCTCAGGGGGTCCCACGGGGACCTACAGGCCCATAAAAAACATTTTTTTTAAAATAATTCGGCCGTAATCACGCTGGGTGCGCGAATTCGGTGGAAATTCTTTTTAAAAACGAAGCGCGGTCTCCCGCACTTTGTTTTCCTTAAGCCCCCAGGTGGGCCAGGTCCTGGGGGCAATCAAAATTTATGTAGCGGGTGCCTGCGGGGCCCCCTTAGCCCCACGGACCACCACTTCCCTGGAGCTTTGCTGATGATGTGCGGGGGGCACGTGCCCCCGTAGCCCCGGGGACTGCCACCTCTCTGGGGCTTTTTTAAAAAAACTGCATGGGGGGGCAGGCATGCTGCCCCGGGGACACCACCTCCCTGGGGCTTAAATTTAAATAAGTAAGTGTGGGGGGCTCCTGCCCCCCCACACTGCCCTGGGGACCACCACCTCCCCGGGGCACTAATTATGTTAATGCGGGGGTCCGTTGCGGACCTCTGGCCCCGGGGACCACTACCTCCCCGGGGCTATCTTCATGTTGGGAGGGGGCCACGCCGCCCCCCTCCTGGAGCCCTCTATGGCCCTGGGGACCGCCACCCCCCAGGGCCAGCTCCAGCAATGTCCTGGGGTGCCCACCCCCAGGACATTGCAGTTTGCAATGGCAGGGCAGGAGCACGGCTCCCGCCCTGCCATTGCAAACTATGCTTCGCTTCATGGAAGCGAGAGCAGGAAACCTTCTCTCGCTTCCATGAAGCGAAGCAGATTGCTTTTGGACAAGGGGAGATGCATGTTTGCAGCATCCCTTGTCCAAAAGCAATGCTGGCTCCTGCAGGAGGTGGAGAGCCGGCAGGGACATCGGGGGCATTGGGGCTCCCCCCACAGTCCCCAATGTGAGGACCGGCCCCAGGGGATGGGATCCCTGGGGCCAAAATTGGCCTCAGGAGGGGGGCACGCGGCCCCCTCCAAATTTTTTCAGGATAAAAGGCAGGGCAGGCCCCTGGGGATGGGTCCCCGGGGCCAAAAAAGGCCCAGGGAAGGGGGGCCAGGCAGCCCCCCTTCCGTAAGATAAATAAAAAATAAAATAAAAAAAGAGGCAATGACCCGGGGGATGGGGTTCCCGGGGCCGAAATCAGCCTCGGAGGGGGGCCGCGCAGCCCCCTTCCCATTTTTTTTATAATTTTTTTTTAAAAATGGGTTAGGCCCTGGGGGATGAGGTCCCCACGGCCCCAAAAATATTAAGAGAAGGGGGGCCACACAAAGAAAAGCCGGCATCTCGCCAGAGGCCCCGCCACCTCCCTGCACCACTCTGCAAACGCACCTCCTGGCGCGTTCTAAGTTGGGGGATTAAGTTTAAGTCCCCTTGAATCCTGAGGGTCCCTGGGGGCCAGCTAGCCCCCAGGTACCTCCAGTAAGCCCCACACAGTGGGATTGCTGCGAGGTGGTCCGAGGCCATGCCCCTTTTTACACTACTCTTGGCGCACTGCTGGTGGGGCGATGAGGTCCTTTTGTGTCCTGAGGACCTCAGGACTAAATTGGACTTCATCCCCGAGTAGAGTGGTGGAGAAAGGGGGCATGGCCTGTGTCCACCTGTCAGCAATCCCACTATCTGCGGCATACTGGAGGTATCAGGTAGGCTAGTTGGCCCCTAAGGACAGTGAAGGGGACTTTAATCCCCATCCAAGAGCGCGCCGGGGAGCGTGTTTGCAGACTGGTGGTCAAAGGGGGTCGTGGCCTGCTATGAGTACTTACCAATGCTGCGGTGTGGGACTTACTGGAGGTAATAGGAGGGGTAATTGGCCCTCAAGGTTACCCCTCCTGTTACCTCCAGTAAGTCCCACACAGTGGGATTGCTAAGAGGTCTTCGGAGGCCACGCCCCCCCTTTCTCCACCACTCTGCAAACATGCCTCCTAGCACACTACGGATTGGGGGATGAAGTCCACTTTACTCCTGAGGGAATTTGGGGGCAAAGAAGTCCTCCTGGTACCTCCTGTAAGTCCTACGCAGCGGAATTCCTGAGCACTGGTTGGAGGCCCAGCCCCCTTTCTCCACCACTCTGCAAACGCGACTACCAGTTAAAGAAGCATTTCTAATGTAATAGGTCTCGCATTTGCAAGAGTTAGAGCTATTGGCATTGTAAATGTAAAAGTGTTTTACTAATGTTTTTTGGAGTGAAGTGGATGTATGTTGTGTGTAGTGGAATTATGTGGTATGTTGTGCAGTTAAATTATGTGGATAGAAAGTATGTGGTATTTAGTGTATAGGAATTATGTAGAGTGGGATTATGTGTTATAGAGAGTAATTATGTGGTATGGTAGTCTGTGTTGTGGAGTGGTAACCTCTGGGTTTAGTCTTCCTCGTTTCCATAGAAGCTAAACTATGAACTCAATGAGACAAAAAAAGAAGGAATCATTGAGGACCACTTCTGGACCTAGTTAGAGGTATGAGCAGGGCCACTGGAATTATGCGACTGTTTGGCTGCACCGACTTTCGCACAATTATACATTTTCCGCATTAGCCACATAATCCATCATCTGCTGCCTAATCTGCAGATTTGTACAAAAAAAGCCTTGTTTCTAGTTTAAACGGCTCAAACGTTACCAAAAATGCAGCGACAAGTGTTTCAGCGTGGTGGAAGGTCCTTTGTGAACCTAGAATGATCACCTCTTACTTATTGCTAAATGTGGGTGTTAAATTGGTAATAATGGTGCGCAAGCCACTCTTGCTTCTTTCTGCACCTCTCTTGCCTCTTTCTTAATTTCTGTTGCTTCTATCTGCACCTTTCTTTCTTTTTCTGCACTTCTCTTGCCTCTTTCTGCACCTCTGTTGCCTCTTTCTGCACCTCACTTGCTTCTTTGTGCACCCCTCTTGCCTCTTTCTACACCTCTCTTGCCTCTTTCTGTATCCCACTTCCCTCTTTCTGCACCCGTCCTGCCTCTTTCTGCACCTCTGTTCCTTCTTTCTGCACTTTTTTTGTCTCTTTCTGCACCTCTCTTGCTTCTTTCTGCACCACTCTTGCCTCTTTCTCCACCCCTCTTCCCTCTGTCTGCATCTCTGTTGCTTCTTTCTGCACTTCTCTTGTCTCTTTCTCCACCCATCTTCCCTCTTTCTGCACCTCTGTTGCTTCTTTCTGCACCTCTCTTGCTTCTTTCTGCACCCCTCGTGCCTCTTTCACACCCCTCTTCCCACACCCCTCTTGCCTCTTTCTGCACCCCTGTTCCTTCTTTCTGCACTTCTTTTGTTTCTTTCTGCACCTCTCACTTCTTTCTGCACCCCTTTTGCCTCTTTCTGCACCCCTATTCCCCCTTTCTGCACCCCTCTTGCCTCTTTCTGCACCTCTGTTCCTTCTTTCTGCACTTCTTCTGTTTCTTTCTGCAGCTGTCTTGCTCCTTTCTGCACCCCCTTGCCTCTTTCTCCACCCATCCACCCTCTTTCTGCACCTCTGTTCTTGCTGCACTTCTTTTGTTTCTTTCCACACTTCTCTTGCTTCTTTCTGTACTCCTTGTGCCTCTTTCACACCCCTCTTCCCTCTTTGCGCACCCCTCTTGCCTCTTTCTGCACCTCTGTTCCTTCTTTCTGCACTTCTTTTGCTTCCTTCTGCACCCCTCTTGCCTCTTTCTCCACCCCTCTTCCCCCTGTCTGCATCTCTGTTGCTTCTTTCTGCACTTCTCTTGTCTCTTTCTCCACCCCTCTTCCCTCTTTCTGCACCTCTGTTGCTTCTTTCTGCACCTCTCTTGCTTCTTTCTGTTCCCCTTGTGCCTCTTTCACACTCCTCTTCCCACACCCCTCTTGCCTCTTTCTGCACCTCTGTTCCTTCTTTCTGCACTTCTTTTGTTTCTTTCTGCACCTCTCACTTCTTTCTGCACCCCTTTTGCCTCTTTCTGCACCCCTATTCCCTCTTTCTGACCCCCTCTTGCCTCTTTCTGCACCTCTGTTCCTCTTTCTGCAATTCTTCTGTTTCTTTCTGCAGCTGTCTTGCTTTTTTCTGCACCCCCTTGCCTCTTTCTCCACCCACCCACCCTCTTTCTGCACCCCTGTTGCCTCTTTCTGCACCTCTGATCTTTCTGCACTTCTTTTGTTTCTTTCTGCACATCTCTTGCTTCTTTCTGCACTCATCGTGCCTCTTTCACACCCCTCTTCCCTCTTTGTGCACCCCTCTTGCCTCTTTCTGCACCTCTGTTCCTTCTTTCTGCACTTCTTTTGTTTCTTTCTCCACCTCTTGCTTCTTTCTGCACCCCTTTTACCTCTTTCTGCACCCCTGTTGCCTCTTTCTGCACCTCTGTTCTTTCTGCACTTCTTTTGTTTCTTTCCACACATCTCTTGCTTCTTTCTGTACTCCTCGTGCCTCTTTCACACCCCTCTTCCCTCTTTGTGCACCCCTCTTGCCTCTTTCTGCACCTCTGTTCCTTCTTTCTGCACTTCTTTTGCTCCTTTCTGCACCCCTCTTGCCTCTTTCTCCACCCCTCTTCCCCCTTTCTGCATCCCTGTTGCTTTTTTCTGCACTTCTCTTGTCTCTTTCTCCACCCCACTTCCCTCTTTCTGCACCTCGTTGCTTCTTTCTGCACCTCTCTTGCTTCTTTCTGTACCCCTCGTGCCTCTTTCACACCCCTCTTGCCTCTTTCTGTACCTCTGTTCCTTCTTTCTGCACTTCTTTTGTTTCTTTCTACCTCTCACTTCTTTCTCCACCCCTTTTGCCTCTTTCTGCACCCCTATTCCCTCTTTCTGCACCCCTCTTGCCTCTTTCTGCACCTCTGTTCCTTCTTTCTGCACTTCTTCTGTTTCTTTCTGCAGATGTATTGCTTCTTTCTGTACCCCCTTGCCTCTTTCTCCACCTATCCACCCTCTTTCTGCACCCCTGTTGCCTCTTTCTGCACCTCTGTTCTTTCTGCACTTCTTTTGTTTCTTTCTGCACATCTCTTGCTTCTTTCTGTAGTCCTCGTGCCTCTTTCACACCCCTCTTCCCTCTTTGTGCACCCCTCTTGCCTCTTTCTGCACCTCTGTTCCTTCTTTCTGCACTTCTTTTGTTTCTTTCTCTACCTCTTGCTTCTTTCTGCACCTCTTTTGCCTCTTTCTGCACCCCTCTTGCCTCTTTCTGCACCTCTGTTCCTTCTGTGTGCACTTCTTTTGTTTCTTTCTGCAGCTCTCTTGCTTCTTTCTGCACCCCTTGTGCCTCTTTCTGCACCCCTCTTGCCTCTTTCTGCACCACTCGTGCTTCTTTCTGTACCCCTCTTCCCTCTTTCTGTACCCCTCTTTCTGCACCACTGTTCCTTCTTCCTGCTCTTCTTTTGTTTCTTTCTGCACCTCTCTTGCATCTTTCTGCACCCCTCTTGCTACTTTCTCCACCCCTGTTCCCCCTTTTTACATCTCTGTTGCTTCTTTCTGCACTTCTCTTGCCTCTTTCTCCACCCCTCATCCCTCTTTCTGCAACTCTGTTGCTTCTTTCTGCACTTCTCTTGCTTCTTTCTGCACCTCTGTCCCTTCTTTCTGCAACCCTTGTGCCTCTTTCTGCACCCCTTTTCCCTCTTTCTGCACCCCTCTTGCCTCTTCCTGCACCTCTGTTCCTTCTTTCTGCACTTCTTTTGTTTCTTTCTGCACATCTCGCTTCTTTCTGCACCACCTTGCCTCTTTCTTCACCCTTCTTCCCTCTTTCTTCACCCCTGTTGCCTATTTCTGCACCTTGTTCCTTCTTTATGCACTTCTTTTGTTTCTTGCTGCACATCTCTTGCTTTTTTCTGCACCCCTCTCGCCACTTTGTATGTTTATTTTTATGTAACATGTCACTCGGTAAAAGCAGAGACACGCATGCATACCTTCACAAACTTGGTCAGACTTACAACAGTGATATGATTAGGATTGTTATTTTATATTTGGTAGGTAGGCCTAACATTCTGAGCAGTCGATTAATAGTGAACCTTCAAGAGAAAAGTGAGGGTTAAGACATCTTGGGAGAAGGATTAGTGATTAAGCTACGTTGTATGAGTCTGTTGTAAGGTACAGTCAAAGTAGGCCTCTTTCTGCACCTCTGTTGGTTCTTTCTGCACTTCTCTTGCTTCTTTCTGCACCTTTCTTCCTCTTTCTGGACTTCTGTTGCCTCTTTCTGCACTTCTCTTGCTTCTTTCTGCAGCTTTCTTCATCTTTCTGTATATGTCCTACCTATGTAAGCATATTTAGAAATTAGCATTTAAAAAACCTTAGAAATTCACTGAAAAAACCAGAGGTTTCAGGGACGTTATAGTTAGAAAGTAGCATTTAAAAAACCTTTGAAATTCACTGAAAAAACCATAGGTTTCAGGGACGTTATAGTTCGAAATTAGTATTTAAAAAACCTTAGAAATTCACTGAAAAAATCAAAGATTTCAGGGACGTTAGAGTTAGTTGGACATTTCACTCATACAAAACCAGAGAAATTCGGCCGTTATTGTTAGTTGAGCTAACTATAACTCACGCCCCCGCAATGCACTGCTGATGACGTCACATATTGCATCACTCATGACATGGTCAGTGACATCACTCATGACATCTCAAATGACATCACTGATGACATCACTGATGACATCATCCACTTAATATCTGATGCACCTCCTCACACCCTAATATAGCCTTTCATACACCCACTCTAAAATACAGACTACCATTCTCGAAACCATAGACACACCAATATCACATAGTTCATACCCACTCACTGATTCATAGGACTCCCTCACCCATACAGTCACTCATACATGCAGTCACTCATCAATACAGCCTCTGATATATGCACTCATACACCCATACAGACACTCACATAGTGCCACTCAACCACAGAGATACTCACACACCTAGTCAGTCACCCAAAGACTCAATCACACTGCCATTTACTCACCAATACAGTTATACACACACCACCTCACTTATTCATACAGATACTAACACATACTTACTCTCTTATACAATCACTAAAACAAGCACACACTCATCCATACAGCCACTCTCACAATCACTCACTCTCACATATAGTCACTTATATACTCCAACATTCACATATACTGCCTTTCACATATGTAGTTACTCACAGATATACCACTGAGACATCCATTCACTCACCAACACAGCCATACGCACACTCACTTGCCCATACAGCCCCTCGTAGACTCATGAACCCATACACCCACTGAATCACCCACTCACATATCCATGGAGGGAGTCACACCCCCCTCCACCCACCCACACAGACACTCAGGCACCCATAGAGGTACTCAGACAACCAATCATTAACCCATATAGACACTCATGTATCTACTCACTAACCCATGCAGCCACTTACACACCAACTGACAGACTGATACAGACATTCACACAGATTAGTCACTCACCCATGCATTCACTAAGACACGTTTAATCTCTCACTTAAACAGTCAGTCACGCACCCACTAAATCATCCATTCAGACACTCATACACCTACTCATTCTTCAATAAACCTTTGCGTATCTATAATTAACATTCTTAAACTTTTAAAAATCACCCAGTCTCTGGATGATGTCATCAGTGATGTCATCAGTGATGTCATTTGAGATGTAATCAGTGATGTCATCAGTGATGTCACTGACCATGTCATGAGTGATGTAATATGTGACGTCATCAGCAGTATATATATATATATTCACTGAAAAACCAGAGGTTTCAGGGAGGTTATAGTTAGTTGGACATTTCACTCATACAAAACCAGTGAAATTTGGCTGTTATAGTTAGTTCAGCTAACTATAACTCGCGCCCCGCAATGCACTGCTGATGACATCACATATTACACCATTCATGACATGGTCAGTGATATCACTGATGACATCTCAAATTACATCACTGATGACATCACTGATGACATCATCCAGTGACTGTGTGTTTCTATAAAGTTTAAATATGTTTTATATATATGCCAAGGTGTATTGAAGAATGAGTGGGTGTATAAGTGTCTGGATGGAGGATTTAGTAGGTGCGTGACTGTATAATTAATTCCCCTTGAAAACTGAGGGTCCCTGGGGGCCAACTAGCCCACCAGGTACCTCCAATATGCACCACAGAGCTGGATTGCAGAGAGGTGGTCCGAGGCCATGCCCCCTTTTTACACCACTCTGCAAACGCGCCTCTTGGCGCACTGCTGCTCGGGGTATGAAGTCCACCTCTCTGCAACGTAGCTCTGTGATGCATATTGGACCACCCGGGGGCTTAAATACAACAAAGCGCGGGAGCCCGCGCTTCTTTTTTTTTTTATTTTCTCGGCCGGATTTGCGACCCCAGCGCGAAAAATGCTTTTTTGGGCCCTGGGGGTCAGGGTGTTTGTACCCTGCCCCCTTTTCATGTTTTTTATCTTTGTTTCACCCTTTTTCTTGTGACTCAGTTACCGAGTCACAAGATGGCTGCCAACACTTCCTGGTTTGGAGTGTTGGCAGCCAATCAGAGTGAAGCTCGTGCCCGGGAGGGTTCGCGAACCCTCCTCGGTGCTCAGATATCAATATTTATCTTTTTTTATTTTTTTATTTTTTTTTATTTTATTTATGATTTTCTCAGTGCATCACAAAAGTACATACCGATGATAATGCAATATAAGAACAATGTGGACAAATAAGGGAAATAATACCATCAAACATAAGAACAACAATAAAGAAGAAAAATAAAAAGGCCGTAATAAACATGCATAGCTAGGTGGATTCCGCTTGCTTCAGCAGAGCCACAACAATAGGACATCATACTCAATGATAATAGCAGTGGCTATACAGGTTCCATATCAGATACATCGTGTGAAACAATGGAACGTAAGTAAATCAATAGGGGTTCCCAAATATCATTGGGCCGAGAGGTCATATGCAGTTCTTCCGCATACAACACCAAATTCTCTCTACAGTATGTCAAGTCCTTAAGCCATTGCGCCTCTGTGGGGCTCCGTTTACTTTCCCATACCATTGCCACTTGCCTCTTTGCAATGAGCAATGCCACTCTGGCTAGCTTGCCCGTAGCACCTTTCAAAAAGGGGAGCAGACCCAGTAAGCACACCTGAGGCGAACAAGACAAAGTAACACCAAGGATGTTCGATAGTGTAGTGGTCACTGCGGCCCAGTAATTCCTCACCTTATTACAGGAGCAGGCCAGGTGCCAAAAATCCACTCTAGGAGTGCCGCATCGGGTGCACACATCGGATTCTCTGAGACCATATCTAAAAAGCCGGTGAGGTGTGTAGTAGATTTGGTGAAGGAATTTGAAATGTAGAATGCGGAGGTTCCCATTGGATGTGAGGGCCCCAGTTAATGCACAGCAATGTTCCCAATCTTTATTAGCGAGTGGCGGGTCTAAGTTCTCATTCCATTTAGCCAGACTCCTATCCTCGGGGAGTGTTCTGTCCACCCTGGCGGCCCGATATAATTTAGTGACTAGCTTGTGCCTAGTGGGGCTGGTTAATAAGGTGTGTAAACCCATGGACGATGGAGGTTCCGCAGGAAATGTAGGAAAATGAACCTGCGATGCCCCTCTCAATCTATGCAATGAGAAAGTAAACAGTAGGGTTTGATGTTGGATATATTCCGTATCCGCAGCAGTCAGAAACGAGCCATTCGGGAATAGATCCTGCATCTTATCAATGCCTGCCCGAGCTAAGACATGCATAAGTCCCTCCTCATGCGTCACCGAGATGTCCGCGTGATACGCAATGGGGAGTAACGGCGAATACAATGGTAATTTCCCAGCTAGGTGGCCCAATGCCTGCCAGGCCGCAATCGTCGAGTTGACAGTGTTGATTTCGCCACGGGGGTGAGGCGGCGGCTATGTGTAAGGATAGAGCGCAGCGGAATGGGATGTGCATCCCAGTGCTCCACCGCCACATGAGGAATGAAGTCGCGTTGTGTAAACCAAAAGTGTGCGTAGTGCGCCTGAGCACATAAATAGTACAGATAGAGATCAGGTGCGTTAAAACCCCCATGCTTGTAATCAAGAAGAAGAGTCTGCCAGCTTACTCGTGCCTGCCTACCACCCCAGATCAAACGAAGCAATAGCGACCGTAGTGTTTTAAAAAAAAATTGAGAGAGGGGAATAGGCACGTTATTGAAAAGATGTAAGAATTTTGACAATACCACCATTTTTATAAGTGCTATACGATCCGCAAGAGAGAGTGGAAGGCGAATCCATCGGGCTATCTGGCACTCCAGCCATGTTATAGCCGTACCATAATTCTCGCGAAAGACTATATCAGGATCACGGTGCACCCAAATTCCTAAGTACTTGACCGATTCCGACGCCCATACAAGGGGGAAGTCCAACTCATGCGGCTCCGTGCACTCTGTCAGTGGTATGACCATCGATTTGGCCCAGCTTATAGACAGCCCGGAGCGTGCAAATCGAATATATTCGCGCAGTACTGGTGCTAGATGTGTGTGGGGTTCACGGATGAACAGCAGCATGTCATCTGCATATAGCAAAATGATACGGGGGCGATGATGCAGATTTATAGCCGCTTGTTTGTGATATTGCCGGATAAGACAGGCCAGGGGTTCCAGTGTCAGGGCAAACAGCAGCGGTGACAGCGGGCACCCCTGCCGAGTTCCCCTAGTGATGGTAATCGGGCTTGAGGTGTGACCCCCCACCCTAACCCGCGCCATGGGATGTGTATACAAGAGTTTAACCCAATTGATAAAAAGGGGGAGAAGCCCATACGCTGCATTACAAAGAATAGATATCCCCATTCAACTGAATCAAACGCCTTGGCGGCGTCTAGCATGACAGCTATGGCTGGTAGTGCAGGAGAGAGAGTGTGGAACAGTGCAAATAAAGTACGGAGGTTGTAAGATGTAGAACGCCCGGGTATGAACCCTGATTGATCTGGGAGGACCAAATTCTGCATCAGCGGCTGAAGGCGTGTGGCCAGAATTTTTGCTAAGATTTTTACGTCAGTGTTAATTAGTGATAGCGGCCTATAAGAGTCGCAGTGTTCAGGAGTTTTGTCCTTCTTTAGCAGGGTAATAATTAAGGCTTCGCGAAGGGACGGGGGAAGGATACCCGAGTCATAGGCTTCCGCATACATCTCCAGCAAAAAAGGGGCGAGCTCCTCCACGTAAGCTTTGTAAAATTCAGAGGTGAAGCCGTCCGGGCCCGGGGCTTTTGTATTAGGGAGAGAGGCAATGGCCGCACGGATATCCTCCACTGCGATAGGAAGAGCCAAATAATCCCTCTGCCCTTCTGACAGCCAGGCAATGGCCACCTGTGACAAATATGCATCTAATTCCACCCGTTCAGTCTCACCCTGAGAGGTGTACAGTGTCTCATAGGTCTGTCGAAACTGCTCCGCTATGTCAGGA
The DNA here is from genome assembly GCA_963921515.1 of Calotriton arnoldi. Lineage (NCBI taxonomy): Eukaryota > Metazoa > Chordata > Amphibia > Caudata > Salamandridae > Calotriton > Calotriton arnoldi. The sequence continues at coordinate 427,384 of CAWUFW010008061.1, forward strand.
ATGCTATAATGATCCCGCCCGACGCGTCTGTTATCTTAGTAATGATGTCGTGGCTCAGGCGGTGTTTAATTTTTTGGGCTAAGTGATGTCCAGGCCGTCCTCCCTCACCATAGGAGCGAGCCACATAGCGCTTGGAGATATATCGCATTTCTGCTTCTGCCAATTTCGCATGCTCAAGTATGGCTACTTTAAGAGACTCCAGAATCGATTCAGTGGGTGCAGTTTCGTAATCGCGTTCAAGGCGGGTGAGCGTAGCTTCCACCTTGGCAATCTGACCCCGAATATCCTTTAATATTCCAGCTGTAGTACTGATGCACACGCCCCGAATAGTAGCCTTAAAACCCTCCCATAGTACTCCGGCACTATCTACAGTCCCCGCATTTTCAGCAAAATAGTGTGTAATAGCTTCACGAATGGTCTCTAAGTATAGAGGATCTAACAGTGATTCAGAGCGGAAGCGCCAAGTGAAGGGCCGTGCGGTTATCGCAGGAATGCATAGAGTGAGTTGGACAGGGCAGTGATCAGAAAGCGTGCGTGGCAGGTGTTCTACCTCCGTTACCCAGCCCGCCACCCTGTCCTCTACCAGCCAGTAGTCGAGGCGGGACCAGCTGCCATGTATAGAAGAAATATGTGTGCCGGCAAGTGTGTCTATATGTCTGTGCCTCCAGATATCTAAAAAACCGAACTCTTCCAGTCCGGAGTTTAGCACCTGTGCTGCTCGTGGTGAATGCCCATCCCTACCGCTAGACTTGTCTTTTCTGGGGTCCAGATGCATGTTGAGGTCCCCCCCCCATAAGATCGCTGCATCAGGCCAGTGACGCAGAGTCGCCAAAAGGTGCTCGTAGAGCTCCGGGTCATCTATATTCGGACCATAACAGTTAACGATGGTGACCAGTTTTCCTGCCAGTGTAGCATGTACAATAGCATAACGCCCCTCAGAGTCAGTATGCGTATGATGAGCTGTAAAAGAGAGACCTCTCCGTATTAGTGTAAGAACCCCCCGACTATGGGGTCGATTCCGATCTCGGCCGGAAGCGCACCTAACAGTATTCGTCCGGAAAAAATCCAAGCCGAACGCGTGTTTCCCGACCGATTCGAACAGTCGTCCGAACGAACAAGTACGATGCGCATAACAGCCCAGATTCCGAGCGAGCCGTACTTACCCATTCCAGCTCCTGGTCCCCGCCCGAGCCGGATCCGTAAACGCCGATTCGAGTCGCACGGAAGCAAACACACAGCACCTTCCGGCCGGACGAGTATGATGCGCCTTCCGTACGCGCCGAACCCGTCGCTACGTCCGGCACATCAGAGCATCCGGGAGAGCTGCACATAAGCTCCGATTCGCGCCACAAGACGATCCACGGCGACGAGACGGACAAGCCAGCGACGAGTACGAGTCCAAGCCATGAGAAACCCGAACGAGATGAACAAACCATGAATCCCATCGCGCAGGTCCTACCAATACTCTACATCTATTACCGGGACCGGTACGGACGCGTACGACGCAGACGGTAAGTCAAACACCCACTACACAACATATGTCACACACACATAGGGATGCAGAAATGACGCACACTAGCAACAGCAGAACAACAGGGGCGGGATGGCTATCACCAATGCCATACACACCCATAGGGGGATGGATGCCTACCACTAATACCATCCCCACCCATAGGGGGATGGATGCCTGTCACTACTACCCTCACCACTCATAGGGGGATGGATGCCTGCCACTAATACCATCCCCACTCATAGGGGGATGGATGCCTGCCACTAATACCATCCCCACTCATAGGGGGATGGATGCCTGCCACTAATACCATCCCCACTCATAGGGGGATGGATGGCTGCCACCACTACCATCCCCACTCATAGGGGGATGGATGCCTGCCACCACTACCTTCCCCACTCATAGGGGGATGGATGCCTGCCACTAATACCATCCCCACTCATAGGGGGATAGATGCCTGTCACTACTACCCTCACCACTCATAGGGGGATGGATGCCTGCCACTAATACCATCCCCACTCATAGGGGGATGGATGCCTGTCACTACTACCCTCACCACTCATAGGGGGATGGATGCCTGCCACTAATACCATCCCCACTCATAGGGGGATGGATGCCTGTCACTACTACCCTCACCACTCATAGGGGGATGGATGCCTGACACTAATACCATCCCCACACATAGGGGGATGGATGCCTGTCACTACTACCCTCACCACTCATAGGGGGATGGATGCCTGCCACTAATACCATCCCCACACATAGGGGGATGGATGCCTGTCACTACTACCCTCACCACTCATAGGGGGATGGATGCCTGCCACTAATACCATCCCCACACATAGGGGGATGGATGCCTGTCACTACTACCCTCACCACTCATAGAGGGATGGATGCCTGCCACTAATACCATCCCCACACATAGGGGGATGGATGCCTGTCACTAATACCATCCCCACACATAGGGGGATGGATGCCTGACACTACTACCATCCCCACTCATAGGGGGATGGATGCATGCCACTAATACCATCCCCACTCATAGGGGGATGGATGCCTGTCACTACTACACTCACAACTCATAGGGGGATGGATGCCTGCCACTAATACCATCCCCACTCATAGGGGGATGGATGCCTGCCACCACTACCATTCCCACTCATAGGGGGATGGATGCCTGCCACTAATACCATCCCCACACATAGGGGGATGGATGCCTGTCACTACTACCCTCACCACTCATAGGGGGATGGATGCCTGCCACTAATACCATCCCCACACATAGGGGGATGGATGCCTGTCACTAATACCATTCCCACACATAGGGGGATGGATGCCTGTCACTACTACCATCCCCACTCATAGGGGGATGGATGCCTGCCACTAATACCATCCCCACTCATAGGGGGATTAATGCCTGTCACTACTACCCTCCCCACTCATAGGGGGATGGATGCCTGCCACTAATACCATCCCCACTCATAGGGGGATGGATGCCTGCCACCACTACCCTCCCCACTCATAGGGGGATGGATGCCTGCCACTAATACCATCCCCACTCATAGGGGGATGGATGCCTGTCACCACTACCATCCCCACTCATAGGGGGATGGATGCCTGTCACTACTACCCTCACCACTCATAGGGGGATGGATGCCTGCCACTAATACCATCCCCACACATAGGGGGATGGATGCCTGTCACTACTACCCTCACCACTCATAGGGGGATGGATGCCTGCCACTACTACCCTCACCACTCATAGGGGGATGGATGCCTACCACTACCACCACCCCTACTCATGGTGGCCTGGATGCCTACCACCCACACAACCCCTACTCATACGACGGGTAATGCATGACACAACCAGCATACTCCAACATAAGGAATGTCTGAAAAATACATCCCCCCCAACACCATGACATGCGTGTGTAGTCTGTGTCAAATGCCTACAACACTGAACATGACATTTAACATACAATGTGACCCCCTATCACATGTGTCACACATAAATGTGTGTGGCCTCCACAATGCAAGCAGACCATGACCACTGTGGCAATGGGGTCTAAAGCCCCATCACCACAGTGACCAAAAGGTAAGTGTGGGGTCCATAGCTGAAGCACATTTTGAACATTGTGGCAATGGGGTCTAAAGCACCATCACCACAGTGACCAAAAGGTAAGTGTTGTCATGGGAAAAGCTGCAAATGCCAAACTGCATGGATAATTCCTGGTCATACAACAACAAACACATCAGTGGCATAGTAGTGCATGTGTCCCATAGCAACATAGATTGGGTGAGGCAAACAGTGCAGTGCCAATGAAACATCGCTTTGGCCATGTGCAGACAAACATCACCCATGTGGGCTCACATTGTCAACATTCACGAATAACACAATGACAGAAGTGACCATCATAATGCAGACCCACATATCTGCACCAATGGACACACAAATGTAGATATCCTGGGGAGACTGTAGATGTCAGGTGACCAAATACCATTCCATGGCAGCAATGGGACATAGAAACCATGATCATTGTGCTGACTGATGACCTAGGAGTCCCAGGGACAGCAGGGGAAAGCCACCAAACAACATACAGCCAATGCCACACTAAAGAAATGCCAATGCAGTGGTGCAAATGCACAAACACAAACAGGCAGACTCACACTGCATATCAAACACAACAGGTGATGGGGGGTGTGTGCCAGTGTCTCCAGGCAACCACACAACACATGAGGAGGCCTGAATCCCTATTACACAGATGTCAATACAGTGCCACACAAAAGAAACTCATGGATCGGAATCCCCTATGTGGGAAATCAGGCATTGTTAGATGAGAGGGAGCCCAAATTACAAATGTCACACAAGCCTGCAGGAACAGCAACTAACACAGCAAGAGACAGACCCACCACAGCACTACCCCCAGGGACCCCACATTGTGGTGACACTGGCCTGCATGATAATCCCACTGTGATGACAAAGCTAGATGTCGTACACACTGTGAACCACAGTCATGTGTCCTGAGCAACTAACTACCATCACACCTACACAAGCACAAATCAATCAGCACGGCCTGTCAGCCAAGGCCAACATGGAGGTAGGGGTCTAGCTGTGCAACAACTCTCATTTGCACACACTCAACACCACACACCTTGATCTCCACCAATGTGCAGCAGTGAAGCTCACATGAACTGGTGACATTGCACATGCACCCATGACAATCCCAGGGGTGGTGGGGGGAACTAAGGTGGAGATACCCATCACACATGGCCAGTCAACAAGACTTGAGAATGTCTGACACACTGCACAGTACGCTGTACATGGGCATGACGTCCAATCCACACCAACCAATGGGATCCCGGCCACAGTCACACACCAATGAAGAAGCCAAGGTCACCCACAAAGAACACACATAGACAACTACCAACATTGCAGCCCTGACCCTGAGGAGTGGCAGCAGTCACACACACAACGTGTCACAATCACTGAAAGCTAACACAAACTGTAAATTACATGACTTGTGTAACCAACAAGTGCCAAGGGGAATCCTGACTGTGTCTCATCTGCGTTTGCCCACAAACTCAGCCCTGACAGCAAACACACCTATTGATGACACCCTGATGGCCAGTAATGTGCCATGCACCCACATCCCAGAGAACACAGGGCGAAGATTTGGGGGGAACATAGGTCAACTCAGCAAGCATCACAAACAGGAACATCACTAGGGACCCCAGCCTGTGTAGCAAAATGGAAGTGAACACACACAGACATGCTCACACAACACACACCTTGGGCTCAGGCAATGTCACGGAATTACACACTGACATGAGGGGACTCCACTCCTGTGTAAGGAAAGCTGTGCCATACGTTGACTCTGCAGGGCTCTATCATGTCAGCAGAACACTTGGTCACTCAGTCAGCAATTAACACAAAATGAAGGCTCTCGTCACATCAGCCTGGTCATGGCAGTGTCACCGAAATCATCTGCACAGTTCAAATACACATGTATAGCAAGCTGCACTGATACCACAGATGAGTCCTTCCCCATTGATGCCCAAACTTGCATGTCCAGTGGAGATGGTCACACGGTCAGGGAAATAGACAAATTGAACAATGGCAAGCACATCTGATGTGCAGGGGTGTAAGCCACAGATGTGATATTGCAAAAACATGTAGGGACTCCCATTGGCAAATATGAAAAACATGACACCCTCATATTGCTGCAAATGATGACATGGCTACACACCAGGATAGGACACATTCACCCTGGACCACATGGAGTCCTGCACAGTAACACTTCTTTTACCTGATATCAAAAATCACCATCACTGCAGCAAGGGCATGGTTAGCATCCTCAACATCATGTACAACTGAAGCAAAACCACTAGAGAACTGAAAGGAGCTTTATTCAGCATATGTGAATAGAAAAAGGAAGTCCAGACAAAACCCAAAGGCCAATGGCCAGTCCATTACTAAAGTCCAAACAGGGTGACAGTGGCAGATGTCACCCTCTCCTTGCCTGCACTGCTACGAACCAGGGACACTCCCCTCGGAGGGGCATACGGGGGGCAGGCCAGGCACCGCAGGGACAGGATCAGGGCTCACCAGAAGGAGGCAGGAGAGGGGTGGCTGGTGCTGGAGAGTCACTGACAACTGCAGTGGAGGTGTCTGACATGATGTGTGCCGGCACAACTGGGGGGCATGAGTCAGATGGTGTGGGTGCCGGCACAACTCCAGTGGGCTGGCCAGATGGAGTAGACAGGTTCCCCACTGCAGTGCCCAAGTCAGACGGGGTGGTAGTGGACTCCACTGCAGTGCCCATCTCCAGGGGAGTAGAATGGGGTTCAGGTAAGGTGGGCAGGACAGAGGGGGAGGACACGGTCTCCACACCAGTGGCACAAACATGTGCAGCGGGGGGGCTGGAAGAGCAAGTGGTAGGTGGAGAAGGCTGCATCATTTTGGGGATGGTGTATCTGTGGGTGGGGGAACCTGGGGCAGGGTGTGGTGGGGAACCTGTGTTGTGGGGGCCTGAGGGATGGAGAAAGGAGACTGTTGGTTAACCTGCAGGGCGGTGGTGGGGTCTTGCTCTTCTGGGTCCGGGGGGACTTGCGGGTGGGGGCCTCAGTCTGTCTGCGCCTGGGGGAGGGTGTCCGGGGGTGAGGGGCACTCCCCTCTGTGTGGGTGGACTTCCTCTTCCCCCTGTATGCTGGATCAGCGGGATCGGAGGGGAAGAGGCCGAGGTCACAGAGGAAGAGCTGCTTTGTAGGTGGGGTTGCAGGTGAGGCAAGGGAAGGGGTCTTGGAGGGAGAGGATATTGAGGACTGCGGAGTGACTGTGGATGCCTGTGTGTGTGTCTGTTCCCCATCCCCTGTGTGTGTGGTATCAGTCCCCTGAGGATGCTTGTGTGCACGTTTTGGCCTTGTTTTGTGTGTTTCTGTACTGCTCGTGTCTGTGTGTTTGGGTGATTGTGCAGGTGTGCATGTGCTTGGGACAGGTAGGGTGCCAGGAAGTGTGGATGGGGCAGAGGTAGGAGGGCTGATGGACTGTTGGAGGAGGGACACTGCTGCCGTCAGTGAGGAGTCCATGGACCTATTGCTCCTCTGTAGGGCAGACATGCCCGTCGAGATGCCCTCCATGAACGACACCAGCTGTGTCAACAGAGTGGTGTGTGCATGGAGGACACTCAGCATTGCTGTCTGCCCTACATGGAGCTGGCGACTGGTACACAGACTACTCACTCAGGGCAGCAGGGGACACAGGGGCAGGGGGTGCGGTACCTTGCACGAAGGAGACACGCTCCCGAACACAGGAGTCTCCACGGACCTCTGGAATGGGAGCCAATGGGAGCGGTGGTGGTGGTGGTGGTGGTGGTGGCGGGGCCAGCCATACTAGCTGGGGTGTGGTGGCTGCTGACACCCGCCTCCACAAGGGAGTCATCCTCCGAGCTGCTGTGGTCCTCAGCTGAGGTGGATGGTGCTGAGGACTCCTCGGTGTGGCTCCCCTCGCCCTCCGTGCCACTGGGTCCCTCCGACCACTCATCGGCTCCTGACCCAGTCTGGCTCTGCTGCTCCTCCTGGTCCGTGGAGCTGTCCCCTCCTGTGGCCGTGGATGTATCTGCAAACAATTAGGGAAACAGACAAACATCAGTCACCTGCACTGACCGCACACACCACAGTAAGTACAGCACATTACAGAGCAAGCCCTGGCATCCTCAGTTGAACACTGCCAAAAGTGCTCACACCGATTAGGAGAAGCCAATTGTCAGTCTGATGGTCAACCATGGCACTCACACCCCTCCTGCCCTTGCACCCATCTGTCTGGTGCCTGTTGGATGGTAAGACCCCAGGGTGGACACATGCGCCACGTACACAGTTGTTGGACATTGCATAGAACACGGTGAAGTATGTGAACATGCACACATCACATCTCTTGCCACTGAGTCAGTACAGGTGTCCGGATAAAGGGATGGCCAGAGTCTAATTAGAGATGCATGTGATGCATACCAGCACCAGACACCATGATGCACCCATGTCCGGATAGTCAATGCCACAATGGGGTGCATGTTGCACATGTCACTCCCCTGCAGGATCACTCTTAGGAAGTTAAATGCCATGGCACAGGCATGCCTGCAAAGTCATACATCACTGTCTCCAGTCACTTGGGCATGGCAGCCAGCCAACAACAGTCTGCACTGTGTCACAATCCCAGGTAATGGGGAATGCAAGTTCTGTAGCTGACAAGTGCACATGTCCATCCCCCACAAACCACATCATCTGAACTCTTATTTGTCCACGTCATGCCAATTGGACATATGGGAGACATGAAACACAACTCTATGAACCTGAGCACCTCACAGTCTGCTGTGAATGAGAAACAGCTGCCTGGAATTCACAGTTGCATATACCTGTGTGCACAGTCAAGTGGTCAAACACCTATAAGTCACACAAGTATCATCTCTCATGGTCACATCTCAGATGGCATGCTGAGCCCTAAACGATAAGCATCCCAGTAGTCCTGACAACGAAGCCACAGCACAACGACACAGAGGCAGACACCTGAGGGAACATTTCACTGATCACAACATGTCAGCTGATACACGGGAGTGGGAGTACAGAGTGTATTGTATGCCCTGGAGTAGGCATGACTGTCCTGCTCCACCTGAAAGAGGGATGAGCCCTGGACAGTAGGCAGGTGGCTAAGCATGTGTGACACACTTGATATACATACTCCTGAGGCCCAAACATTGTTCCCACCCGCAGCATGGGGGTGTGCCAAATACCCCAGGGACATGTGGTGATTCAGATCAGCAAGTGGACCACATATCAAAGTTACACCCAGATTACATGTCAGAACTTAGGCATTGTGTAGGCAATTGACCCACCCATGAATCCCACCACAAAGTCACGGGAACAAATGCTCTCCCCCACCTTGAGCGAAGCAAAATGCAAGGACACAGTACGCAAGTGACACAATTTTCTGACTGTAAGGGCCACACCTGCGTATCAGGTGAGGAGTGGGAATGTCACAATTGAGGGGCATGGGTCCTGGACCACAAGACTGATGTACTGTGGAAGTTTAACCAGGCCAGAGGAGGGCACATAGCATGTCAGACAAAGTTCACAGTGCAGTCATGGACTCACCCCCTCCTTGCTGCTGTCTGGCCTTCAGCTGCCCATCCAGGTCAGGGAAGACCACTGCCAGGATCCGGTGCATGTGGGGGGTCAGGGTCCGGTGTCCGCCCCTCCTGCGAGGAGGCGACAGCTTCAGCTGGACCCTTGCGATCCTCCGGGTCCAGCCCCGAAGGTCCTGCCACCTCTTCTGGCAGTTGCGGATCCGGTGCTTGTAGACCCCCACGGATCTTACTTCCCGGGCGATGGTCAGCCAAATTTCCTGCTTCTGGTGGGCATCAACCTGTGAGGATGACAAAGTGAAAATGCCATTACTACACATGCAACATATACGTGCATCGCACAGTTGGATATACATGTCTCAATCACAGGGGCATATGATGTACACAGGCAGTGCAACTATGGCTATGGACAGTTTGCCAGCAGTCACTACATGGTATCATTGTCTGGGAAGTAAAAGCTTGTTGGAATGCACTGTTACTGCACTGTACCTGTTCAGTGCATGTGACTACACACTTTGGGGGTGAGAACTACTCAGTGAGCATGCTAGCCAGTGGTGTGCACACTGTAAGTCTTGCTAGTCAGACAACATGCACAATTAGTAAGGCAGTGGACAGCACACTCACCTGCTCCCCTGGTTTCCCATACAGCTTGCTATACTGTGGAAGGAGGCTGTCCAGCAGGGCCTGGTTCTCCTCAAGGCTGAAGGCTGGGGCTCTCTCCACAGTACGTGCCATTGCAGTAGCCAGAGGATGCAGAGATAGCAGCAGTGTTGGTGGCAGATGTTGTCCTGGAGCATGTAGTGCAGGCAAGTGAGCTCTCAGGGGAACAGCCAGCATTATATGTGTGCTGCAGAGGCAGATACTGTCCCATGTGTCCAAAGTGATAGGTCCAAGTCGTTTGCATCTTCTGAATCTGGCCAATCCATGGAATTGCACCACTTATACACGCCCACAGCATCCTTCAAAAGTTAAACTTCATGACACCCATGAATTTGCAACATTGTTGTGGCTGGCCAACTGAATTCACTGCATCAGCCTCGTTGAAGCTTCGAAAACGCGTCCGTTGCCATGCCAGGCCCTAGCCAATGCATGCGCAACGATCTGACCATTGCTGTACAACGCGTACCCGCTCACAACAGATTCAATGGCCAGTGCGTGCACACCGATCGGTCCATTGCTGTACAACGCGTACCCGCACACAACAGATTCAATGGCCTGTGCGTGCACACCGATCGGTCCATTGCTGTACATCGCGTACCCGCTCACAACAGATTCAATGGCCAGTGCGTGCACACCGATCGGTCCATTGCTGTACAACGCGTACCCGCACACAACAGATTCAATGGCCAGTGCGTGCACACCGATCGGTCCATTGCTGTACAACGCGTACCCGCACACAACAGATTCAATGGCCAGTGCGTGCACACCGATCGGTCCATTGCTGTACAACGCGTATTCTGGGAAACAACGCGTACCCGCTCACAACAGCTTCAATGGCCAGTGCGTGCACACCGATCGGTCCATTGCTGTACAACGCGTACCCGCACACAACAGATTCAATGGCCAGTGCGTGCACACCGATCGGTCCATTGCTATACAACGCGTACCCGCTCACAACAGATTCAATGGCCAGTGCGTGCACACGGATCGGTCCATTGCTGTACAACGCGTACCCGCACACAACAGATTCAATGGCCAGTGCATGCACACCGATCGGTCCATTGCTGTACACTGCGTATTCCGGGAAACAACGCGTACCCGCTCACAACAGATTCAATGGCCAGTGCGTGCACACCGATCGGTCCATTGCTGTACAACGCGTACCCGCACACAACAGATTCAATGGCCAGTGCGTGCACACCGATCGGTCCATTGCTGTACAACGCGTATTCCGGGAAACAATGCGTACCCGCTCACAACAGATTCAATGGCCAGTGCGTGCACACCGATCGGTCCATTGCTGTACGACACTTCCCTGTACAGGTCACTCGCATATGTCACCATGCTTGTCACTGGTGAACATATGCCAGTAACATATACTTGCCAGGGACTCAGGGGCACACCTACAACACCACAGCCTGTCCACACTGTATCCTAAGGCATGTAAGGCTGCATTACCTTTTCTGTGTATGGGGGTCAACATGTGGTTTTTGGGGTGGCACTTGGGGGCAGCCACTCCCAGGCTGTGCACGTGTTCATGGGGACAGGATCCTTTGTGTGTTGTGCACATGACCACTGTGATGTGCAACTGTTCATTTCAGAGCATGTGGCATGGTCACATTTCCAGGTTGTGTATGTGTATGTCATGTCACATACCCCCAGAGTCCCATGTGGGAAGGTATGTACGTCACAGGGTGACCCATTGCCACAATAGTGATGGCCCTCCACAGTCTGTGTGCATGTTGTGTTTCCGATGTGTCTGATTCCATGTGCACAATGGGAGACAGTCTCCACATCCACGTTGTTTGTGCATGGACTTTGATGTTGTGCGTGTGTGTGTCCCAGACATCCATGTCTGTCCTGCGGTGGCAACAGGGGCCACTACCTGTGGGAGTCATGTTTGTTTTTCTGACGTGTACATGATACGCCATGTCATGCCAGTGTCCATGTGGCAAGACAGGGTCCCTGGGAATCTACCTGTCAATGAGTTGTGATGCCTGTGGCGCATCTGTCCAGACATGTCACTGTGGTGTGTGTTTGGAATGTGACAGCAGTAAATGGGTACTGTGACACAGCCTAATGGTTTCCCATAGCACAACCTGGAACATGTTGTCAACACATGTTGAACTGAGATGTTAGATGATGGCCATGTAGGTGCCACATATGTCCATACTGAACGGCACACACATCAAGTACTTGTGTCTCGTAATGATGTATCATGTGATATTGAGTATGGTCAATGCCACATATGTGGGGTGACTGACAATCTTTCTTTCTTCACCTATGCACTGCAGGGCACCAGCTGTCCATAGACCATTCCCTGACCTTGCAACGATGGTGGAATGTGGCAGCATCCGACGGTACCGCTTCACCAGGCAGCTGATTGAGGATTTGGCAGTGCGCTTGGCACCACATTTGCAACCTGGCCGGCCGTACCCTACAGCGCTGACCCCCAAGGTGAAGGTGATGGCAGCCCTACACTTCTTTGCCACCGGTACCTTTCAACACACTGTGGCGTCTGCTGGTGGGATGTCACAGACTATGTTCAGCCGTGTGCTACGCGATGTTTTGGAGGCAATGTTGAGATGCCTGAACCAGTACATCTATTTCCCTACACGTCAACAACTCACTGACGTCATGAGTGACTTCTATGCCCTGGGGAGGATGCCACATGTCATTGGCTCCATTGATGGGACACATGTGGCTTTGGTACCACCACAGGCACATGAGCAGGCATACAGGAACAGGAAACATTATCATTCGATCAATGCTCTGGTGGTATGTCTTGCAGATATGTGCATCTCACGTGTGTGCCTGTTTCCCTGGTTCGGCACACGATGCCTAGTGATGAGGAGTAGTCGGATCCCGAGGATGATGTCACAGATGCAGAACCAGCGTGCCTGGCTTGTCGGTGTGTACTGACTTTGTACCATTGTGTGTGTTCTGCTATGTTGTATTCCGCCCTCTTTTCCAACTCAGCTAATGTGCAATTGTCTGTCTGTAGGTGACTCCGGATACCCCAACATGCCATGGTTGCTGACACCCCTCAGGAACCCTGTGACACCAGCACAGATGCGCTACAATGAGGCACATGGTCGGACCAGGAGAGTGATCGAGCGGACATTTGGTCTCCTGAAGAGCCGCTTCCGCTGCCTGGACAAGACAGGAGGGGCCCTCCCATATGCCCCAGCAAAGGTGTGCAAGATTGTCATCATCTGCTGCATGCTACACAACCTGGCAGTGTGGAAGGAGTTGCCTCTCATCCTGGATGACGATGACCAACATCCGCCACCTGTGGAGGATCCTGGCCTGGGCCACGATGCCAGTGATGATGATGATGATGATGGTGATGTCCGCACACAGCTCATCACCAACTTCTTCAGCTGAAGTTGTCATGCCAATGATGTGAGTTTGCGTGATGTGTTGGTGGTGCTCTGGTGCTGTTTGAGTGTGGCCATGTGCTACTTGACTGGATGCGTGCAGCGATGTGTCCTTACAGGTAGTCTGTACTCCCCAACAGTGTTGACATGCTAACTTGGTTTTCTGTGAGTATCTTGTGACATGTATTGGCCATGTGTATTGCAGTTCTGTCCTGTTCTTCGGAGCTTTTGACTGTGTGTCATGTCTGTCCTTCACAGGGTACTTTCAGAGTTGTTTGGTGAACTGTGATCCCCCGACACCATGATTCAACTTCCAGGGTGGAAGCAGTCGTTTCCCCTACAGGTGATGTGCCACACACACCTGGACTTTCTTTCTTCTACACTTGTTGACTGTGTGTCCCCTGCCACGTAGGATTACCTTGCATCTGTAGTGGAAACAACATGTTGCAAATGTGTAATAAACTTGTGCTTCACTTTGGGATGTGCGTTGTCTGTGGTCACACATCTGACTGACATGTGCTTACTGCACCTGTAGGCTAGTTAACACAGACTGTGAATAGGTGTGGTGTCTGTGCATTGCACTGTATTTCCTGGCAACATCAGTGTAGGCGATGAGTCTGATGGCCCTGGTGTGTATGTGTTGTGTAGCCCTAGTGGTGTGTCTCCCTCATATGTGTCACGTCTCCATGACTCACATGACGGTGTTGAACTTGCTGTAGCAGTTAGCATGCACAGTGTCATTTAGCAGATCACCATCTCCATGTCAGAAACCACGTTGGAATCACAACAGAGGCAAGAATGGTGTATTGGTGAGTTTAATTCCATACATGTGTGAGGATAGTGCACAGGATGGTGGGTGCTGTACATTGGGATTGTAATCCAAAGTTCCCAGATGAGTTGGAAGTCTTGGTAGCAGAAATGTCCTGAGTAAAGTCCACGGTCATCTGATACATTGGGCCAACTTAAGCTCCCCATGTCATGTGGGAGAGTTGGGTTGCATTCGACAGGGTGAACAGTTTGCACACAAAGGAGATTTTCCAGAACAGGTTTTGGGTTCCTGGGGGATGTACATGGCAATCAACCTATCAGTTTTCCTTCCTCGGACGACCCCTCTTCTTTCGGGGGGGACCCTCACGTGCAGGCTGCTGCGGTGCAGAGGACTCTCCGCCAGAGTCATACTCCCTCCCTGTGGCAGTTGCAGTTGTTGCAGCACCAGATGTTGTGGGCACACAGGGAGGTGTGGCCATGTTGGTGCTAATCTGGCGGAGGCATGTCAATATGTCCCTATGCACCGGTCAGTTCTTCCAATGTGTCCCACTTGGACTCCATGCCAGACATGTGTGTCTCCACACGGGACATGTGTGTCTCCACACAGGACATGTGTGAGTCCAAGCGGGCATGATGGGCAGCCTGCTGCTGTTGAATGTCCTTGAGGATCCCCACTACCTGGCTGACCTCTCCGGTGCTATTCTGGTACGCATCAGCAATACGTGCCAGTTGTGGGTCATCATGCAGTCCAGACCCCTCTGCAAACAGCGACCTATGTCTACCACCCCTCCCACCACCCCTGGCGACACGTGCCGGACCTGCGTTGGCACGCACAGGTTACCGTAGGCCCACATGGGGGTTGTTACTGGGGTCGTTGTCCGTTGCTCCACGTTGGGCCGGGAACCGTGTGCTGTTGTCATTGGTGGTCCTTGGTCTTTCCGTGTTGGCGGGGGTGGTCTGTGTGTTGGCAGTTGTTGGAGGGGTGGGTGCAGGTGGTGCAGATGGTGGTCCTGCTGGTGCTGCCTGATGACTCACACCGGAGGTGCCAGTTAGGTCTTCGCCATCCGAGGAGGGCAGAGGCTGTTCCAGACCAGTGAGCTCAGTATCCCCCGGAGCCTGGGACAGGGACTCCTCATAGTCTGCTGCTGTGTCCCCATCATCACCTGTTTTTGGGAGACACACACAATGTATGTTATGTTTCTGCAGGCATCAATGGTTCACACACCTGACAGTTGTGACTGTACCTCTGGATGCGGGCCTGTACATTGCATTGTCCTAAGTTGTCACAGTCAGAGGTTGATATTGGTGTAGCACATTGTCCTGCAAACTTGAAGCATTTCAATGTGAATGTTGAGGTGTGTACATGGACAGCATTGGTTGTATTTGGTGGACATCCGGCCCTCCTTTTCCCCCCAGCCCAGTTATCCCACCATGAAGCATGCCACCCTTGCAGTGGGTTCAGGTTGACTCTCAGGATGACAGTCAGTGGTGTCCTGTTGTTTGTTGGTGCCCAGTTCCCAGCAGGGCCTTGTGCTCCCCACAGCAGTACCCAGTGTCAGCCATCTTGTCAGTTCTTTTCCACTCCCTGTGAGGTGTGCATGCTTCAGTGTGAGCTTGCTGGGCCATGTGGGTGGGGGATGTTGAGCTGTGACTATCACTCCCATCATGCTATTGCCTACGTCCCCCTTCCCAGCATGCCCATACTTCCTTCCTTTTGAGTGGACTTCACTGTGTGTGAATGTGACAGCAATGGCAAGATGGCTGATAGTGTGGTCCTGTTGTTTGTTGGTGCCCAGTTCCCAGCAGGGCCTTGTGCTCCCCACAGCAGTACCCAGTGTCAGCCATCTTGTCAGTTCTTTTCCACTCCCTGTGAGGAGTGCATGCTTCAGTGTGAGCTTGCTGGGCCATGTGGGTGGGGGATGTTGAGCTGTGACTACCACTCCCATCATGCTATTGCCTACACCCCCCTTCCCAGCATGTCCATACTTTCTTCCTTTTGACTCTGCTTCCCTGTGGGGTAGTGTGCCTGTGCTGAAAGGATGGCTGACACTGTTGTCCTGGCGTTTGTTTGGCTACAAGTCCCAAGAGTGTCCCTGTGCTTCACACAGCATAACCCAGGGTGGTGGTTCTTTGTGGGATATTTAATTGGAGTGTGAGGCATTGCATTGTCCCAGGTGAGTTGTGTGGAGTTTGTGTTAAGGGGGTGTGTAAGGAAAGCTGCTTGTAACTATGGTCAGAGCTGTCAGTCCTCCTTCCCACCCAGCCAGATATCCCACCATGGAACGTGCTTCCATTGCAGGGAGTGCAAGTTGTCTTTCAGGATATCAGGCAGTGGTGTCCTGCTGTTGGTTGGTGCCCAGTTCCCAGCAGGGGCTTGTGCTCCCCACAGCAGTACCCAGTGTCGGACATCTTGTCAGTTGTTTTCCACTCCCTGTGATGTGAGCATGGTTCAGAGTGGTGTTGATGGGCCAATTGTGAGGGTGACCAATATCTGTGACTACAACTCCCATCATGCTATTGCCTACACCCCCCTTCCCAGCATGCCCATACTTCCTTCCTTTTGACTCTGCTTCCCTGTGGGGTAGTGTGCCTGTGCTGACAGGATGGCTGACAGTGTTGTCCTGGTGTTTGTTTGGCTACAAGTCCCAAGAGTGTCCCTGTGCTTCACACAGCATAACCCAGGGTGGTGGTTCTTTGTGGGATATTTAATTGGAGTGTGAGGCATTGCATTGTCCCAGGTGAGTTGTGTGGAGTTTGTGTTAAGGGGGTGTGTAAGGAAAGCTGCTTGTAACTATGGTCAGAGCTGTCAGTCCTCCTTCCCACCCAGCCAGATATCCCACCATGGAACGTGCTTCCATTGCAGGGAGTGCAAGTTGTCTTTCAGGATGTCAGGCAGTGGTGTCCTGCTGTTGGTTGGTGCCCAGTTCCCAGCAGGGGCTTGTGCTCCCCACAGCAGTACCCAGTGTCAGCCATCTTGTCAGTTGTTTTCCACTCCCTGTGATGTGAGCATGGTTCAGAGTGGTGTTGATGGGCCAATTGTGAGGGTGAGCAATATCTGTGACTACAACTCCCATCATGCTATTGGCTACACTGACTTCACCTGCATACACATAATTCCTTCCTTTCAGTGAGCTTCCCTGTGAGGTGGTGTTCTAGTGGTGGCAAAATGTCTAACTGTGTTTGTTGGTTATATTTGTGCCACTGCCTTGCTGTATTTGTAGTTAGGTTTGTACATATCATGACACAGTTACATATCACTATGAGATGGCATGTATTGTGTTTATCTGACTGACAGACAAATCTTGGGGTGATTATCTTTTGGTTGCTGTGGATTTGCTAAGGGTGCATGGTTTGACTATCCCCTTGACAGTGATGTGTGTGTATTGTCACACAATATTGGGTATATTAGTTGTGTACTCACCAGGCTCTGGGATGTTTGATAGTCCATATACGCTCACTGGTGGTAGGATGGGCCGCACCTTCTCCTCCCAGGGCCTGAGGTATAGTGGTTTGGCAGGAGTGCCACTGCCAGTGCGCTGACTCAAGATGTAATCCTTCTTTAGTAGGTCCCTGACCCTCCTGTGCACATCATACCACCTGTTCTGGATGTCTTCCTTTGTGCACAAACATGGTGATTGTGCGTTGACCCTGTCGACGATCCTCTCCCACATCTTGGTTTTCTGTGACATGGGGGTCTGTTGGACCAATGTACCGAACAACTGGGGCTCTACCCTGAGGATCTCATCTACCATGACTTCCAAATCACTGTCTAGGAACTTTGGATTCTTCTTTGGGGGCATGGTGATGGGTGGTGGTGGTGATTGATGTGTGTGTGGGTGTGCAAGTGAGGGTGTGTGGGTGTAGGTTTTGCTGGGTGTATGTGAGGGTGCTATTTGTTGAGGTGCTAATGGTGTGTGGCTTGTGTGATGGATGAGCTCTCAGTGTGTCTGTGGTTGCTGTTTGATGGTGTTCTGTGCTGGCAGGTCAGTTGAATTTGCAAAGGATCATGGTAGGGATTTGTTAGCATTTATATGGGTGGAGTTGGGGGTGTGTCCTTGTTCTTTTTTTTTTTTCCCTGTATTTATTGACTTTGTAATTGCTTGTTTGGCCCTTTTTTTTATTTTTCCCTTTGTATTTTTAGTGCATGTAGTTGTTCTTCTGACCGAGTGGGACGCTGCAGTTGTCTCGTGCGAGCTTCTCCGAGTCATTCACGCTGTGTTTCTGCTAGGTTTATTGTGCGGCGTACGCGTCGTTCTCCGAGGATTGGCTTCCTTCTGCTGGCTTTTGTATGCGTGTCGGTCGTACGGCTTGAGCTCCGTGCGACTCGGTCTGGTTTTGCACGCATTACATCGTACTGCGCGGGTCGGAGTTCGCGGGTACGTTTCGTTCGGGTCCATTCCTGGTGCGTGTCGATCTGGTCGATTCGCGTGGTTTTCCGGCCGGATAGCTTGTTTCCGTACGGTTCAGTCGTTCGGCTTGTGTTCCGTACGAGTCGGTCGTGATTCACATGCATTTCATCGTACTACCCAGGTCGGGCGACGCCGGTACGTGTCGGTCGGATTAAATTCCCGTACCGAGTCGGTCGGTACGTTTTCCGGCCCGAATCGGAATCGGCCCCTATATGAGGAATAGGAGGAGGCAAGGCGAAAGCCAGCCCAACGGGCCCCTACTAGCTAGTCCGTGTGCCGCGTCAAGTGAGTTTCTTGCAAAAGGGCAATGTTGATATTATGTCGATCTAAGTGAGCCAGCACCTGGTGGATCTTCTTCGGTGAGTTTAGCCCCCTCACATTCCATGTTACACAGCGGACAGTCACACCATTATCGTGCATATTAAAAATGAAACATATTGATTACAGAATCCACCACTTATCCTGAGTGCATAGAGAAAAACATAAGCAATATCGGATGGAACAAATATGCATCCAGCCACAGGAACAACCCATAAGCCCTTCCCTCCCACCACAGTACCCCCACCCACTTCAGCAACCCCAACATGCTAAAGCCATCCCGAACACCCACAAACACGTCCTCAGCAGAACACCAAGGAAGTAACCAGTGACGGGGAACACCCATAGAGGGGGGGCGCCGAGCGCAAACTCCCTCCTAGTTGAAGTATGAGGTGGCCGAGCTGTCGTGATCTACCGGCCTCGAACACCGTAGTTATCTAACAACCTAATACATGTAGAATAGCCATCTCAACATAATATGAACATAAAAGCCCCTAGCCATCAGAACAGCTATTATCACCATCTCCGGCCCCCCCGCAGCCCCCCCAGATGTCCCAGTAATCAGTACATAGATCAACACCAAAAAGGAGAGGCCAGAAACAATGCACACTTGCAGACTAGTTGCGTCAGCGTCCTTCTGGTTCAGCAGCCGCATCCGCAGGATCCCCAGCATCTGTTCCTCCCATGGATCTGGGGGATCGATTACGTCGGGAGATAGTCTTTGCAAAGTCTAGAGCCGATTTTGGGCAAGTGAAGAACTTGTATTTCCCGTTTTCCTCCACACGTAACCGGGTAGGATAAAGCATAGCGTAGGGGATGTGCGCTGCTAGGAGTAGTTTCTTTGCAGGTTGGTACTCCCGACGAGCCTCCTGTTCTGCCAATGTAAAATCGGGATAGAATGCAAGGGTGTTGCCTTCATGCGTAATGGTGCCCCTCTTCAGGGCAAGGCGAAGAATCACATCTCGATCCCTGTAATTTAATAAGCGAGCAATAATGGGACGGGGTGGGGTACCCGGCGGGGGTCTTGCAGCCAAGGAGCGATGGGCACGCTCCATGATGAAGACTTGCGAGAACTGTTCCGAACCAAAGATATCACGTATGAGCTTCTCCATGTAGGTCTCTAGGCGCCCCGTGTTCGTGGACTCTGGCAGGCCCGTAATGCGCACGTTATTGCCGCGCGATCTGGCTTCCAAATCCTTATTACGGGCCTGGATGACAGCAAGGACCTTCTCCATTGAAGACGTCTTCTGGGTAACCTGTTGCAGCCCATCCTCTGCATCCAAGATGCGCGTCTCAGCCTCCCCCAGACGTTGTGCATTCTTGTCCAGCTTGGAGGACATGTGATCCATACGGAGGTTAAGGTGATCAATCTTGCCATCAATAGATTGTAAGCTGGCCTGAACCGCAAGGAGCGTCTTATCTATATTTGTCAACTGGTCATTGGGATTGTCCGCCTCCGAGTCCGAGGCCGCATGCTGAGCCGCTCTGCCGGTCTTCCGGGGCTCGAAGGTGAGGCGCGGCTGGCTCTTCCCCATAGTGCACACCCAGAGTAGCGCACCCCGAAGTTGAATTGGTTAAATAACACTGGCCGTCACAGTGTCCGAGGCGTACTGGTATCCCAGTGAGTGGCAGTGATATAGCAATCACAGCACCAAAGCATGGGAAGAGGGCCAGGGAGGCCGTATATGTAGCAGAGGGAAGAAGCGTCGTAGCCGCAAAAGTCCAAATTACAATAGTCCCCAATCGAGCACAAGCTACCAGCTAGAAGAGCGACCACACCATGGCAGCGTGCAAGCGATAACAACAGGGACCGATGAGGATGGCCACACAAGAGCAAACGGCCAGCACATCAGGCCAGCACCATGCCGGAGGAAGGGAAGAAAAACCAGGCAGCAAAAACAACAGCACCGGTCTGCATCTAGAGCTGACGCCAATATCAGGAGAGCCGGGGTGAGAAGCAGGCCCAGGTGTGGGAGGAAGGGCTTAGGCAGGTGCAGTGCCGTCCAGACAGCGCCGATGGGGCAAACACACGGCAGCACAGGATCACGCAGCTCGACGGCAGTCCCCCAGGGCGCACCGCAATTGGAACTGACTCAGTGCGGCCGCCCGCTCCAGAAGGGACGATATCCCCCGCAGGTCCGAAATGCTCGGGGTCAATGGCAGCAAGGGGGCCCACCAGCAGACGAGGTGGCAGTGCGCAAGCTAGACCCAAGCACTAAGCGGCGGCAGCCCGGGGCATAAACCGGCACACCTAGCAGCCCACAGCAGGTCCGTGACCCCGCGTCGGCGGGCCCGAGGTCCAGAAACGCGGCACAGATCACCGCTAGTCCCGTCACCGGCAGGCCGCGCAGTCAGGGCCCCAGAGGCAGCACAGCGCACCAGCGCACAAAAATGCAGGCGACTGAGTGTCACCGGCACCCCCAAACGGCACACCGTGAGCCAGGCCAGGAATCCGCGCGTGGCTCCGGCACCCCCAGCCCCCTTCAGCGCCAGCCGCGGCCTACCTTAAGCGCCCGGTACGGGCACGCCCGGAGCCGCCATGCTGTCCGTGCGGGGTCCGATGCTTTACACGGCGATTTCTCTGCAAAGGCGCCGTGGTCTCTCCCAAAAATCAGCCACAGCGAGCCACTGCTGTCAAGGAGGCTGATACCGTAGGTTGAGGCAGATATCAGGCCAGGATTCCGAGGATTATTGCTGGATGATGAGCTCGGCCGGCGGAGCAGCTCTACAGAGCGGCCATTTCGCAGTGCGCCCTCTAGCGCCCCCCCCCCCCTTCTTTTTTAAATTTCTCAGGAACTACTGAACGGATTTACACCATTTAAAACAAAGGCGCACTCTAAACCAAGACCTACTTTTTTGCCAAATTTGGTGTAATTCCGTTCAGCAGGTCGGGCTGTAGCCTGTAATAAAGTTTCCTAGGGAGAAAACGCGCTTTGGGACCCCCTTTTTTCTTGGCCCCCGCTTGACGAATCACTCCGACACTTTCAACACACAAATTGAGCAGTCCAACCCTAGTTTTTGGAAAATTTCACGAAGATTCGTCAAACGGCGCCAAAGATATTGGCAAATCAAAAAACACTTTTCCTATGGATAATAGGTCCTAACTATAACTACCTACTGGCGACCGCCAGTAGGTAATAAATATATATATATATATATATATGTACCACAATAGGATCCTCGTATGCAGCGCGCTTGACAACCGTGATTAAGGCCTAGGAGGGCTGAAACGCGTTGATGAAATCGCTACACAATAAATTCTGAGAGTATCGGATATCTAAGTGTGCAGCGTATTCTTGTTTGTAAAAAAAAAATATATATATAAATAACATTCTTAAACTTTTTAGAAACACTCGCTATCACTGGATGATGTCATCAGTGATATCATGAGGGATGTCATTTGAGATGTCATCAGTGCTGGAGGAAAGTGAAATTAACAGCATTTAGTGCGGCGTATACTACCCCGTCACTTAACAACTGTGCGGACAGTGACATAGCACTGGAAAGAGTGGAGGCCTCTGTAATTGAGGCCCTTGATACCATCGCCCCGCTCAGGGTAGTTACTATCCGGGAAAGGGCCGCCCCTGCTCCTTGGTATTCAGAGAGCCTCAAGAAGGAAAAAGCTACTTGTAGAATCAGTGAAAGGAAATGGAGAAAAACAAAGTTGGAGAGGGATAAACTGGCATACAAAACATTACATAGAGCTTATCTAAATAGTTGTAACATAGCCAGGAGATCGTATCTAGGCACACGAATCTCCGAAGCAAAGAGCTCTTCTAAAGAGCTCTTTAAGATTCTCAAGGAGTTCTCCAATCCTAGGGCTAACAACTCGTCCCTCCCGGAGACGCAAAGGCTATGTGACGACCTAGCCCATTATTTTAAACAAAAGATAGATAAAATGTATAATTCCTTCGGCTCGGAAGAGGCTCCTAGGGTGGTAGCACTGCCCCTGGAAGACCCCCTCTTGCCCAGCCTAAAATCTTTCGCGGCTATTACCTCTGAGCAAGTACTGTCCTTGTTTGTACACATTAAATCAGGCTCCCCTTTAGACTTGGCCCCTCCTTTCATTATTTCAGATCTTTCACCGGCCTTGTCTTACTCTGTTATGGAAGTCTGTAATATTTCTTTAGCTACGGCTACGTTTCCTTCTAAATGGAAGAAGGTGCAAATTAAGCCATTATTGAAGAAACCATCAGCCGATCCCTCAGATTTACAAAACTACAGACCTATCTCCCTTCTCCCGTGCTGCTCAAAAATTATGGAGACTCTGATTAATAAACAACTTTCGGATTACTTGGAACAAAATAACCTACTTGATCCTTCCCAGTCAGGTTTTCGTGCTTGCTATAGCACCGAGTCCGCACTGACCGAGTAACAGACTCAATAAGGATGTCACTGGACATGGGAATTCCCACGATCTTAGTTCTCCTTGACCTATCGGCAGCTTTTGACACCATCTCTCATAGAATCCTTCTGGATAAGCTACGAGAGATTGGTGTCAGAGGATTGGCCTTGAAATGGCTGCAAAGTTTCCTGACCGAAAGAACACAATTTGTCCAATTGGACACTTTTGTGTCGCAGACCACAGTAGTGGACAAGGGGGTACCTCAGGGTTCCATCTTGAGCCCCACCTTGTTCAATATCTATGTGTCCTCCTTGGCCACCATTATCAAATCGTGTGGGTTTGAGACGATCTCATATGCGGACGACACTCAGGTGATAGTCCCCATAGAGACGGATACGGCTCTGACTAGAGAAAAATTTAAGAGCTGTATGCTAAAAATAGCCACTTGGATGAGGAAGAATTTTCTACAACTGAACTCCAATAAAACGGAGATTCTGCTGTTTGGCAAAGCAGAGGAGTTATGGACCTCTGATTGGTGGCCTGTAGAACTAGGGGTAGCCCCTACACCAAAAAAGTGGGCGAAAAATCTGGGCATCGTAATTGATGACAGACTTTCCATGGAGGAGCATGTAAAAACTATCTCAGGCACTTGCTTCGCATGATGCGAATGCTGAGAAAAATGTTACCGTGGATTCCCCTCTTTGCCAGAAAGACCCTCATACAGGCGCTTCTAGTCAGTAGACTAGATTATGGAAACTCGCTACTGGTAGGAATTAGGGAAGATTTATTATCAAAGTTGCAAGTTGTCCAAAATACAGCAGCGTGCCTAGCCCTCAACAAATCTGCTCGAACACCTTCACTACCTCTTCTGCGTCAACTGCATTGGCCTCCTATTAGGATAAGAGCAGTCTTTAAGCTCTTGTGCCTAGTGTTCAAATCACTTCAAGGGAAGGGCCCCGCCTACCTAAGAAAGAAATTAGATCCCTATATTCCCGCGCGCCAACTGAGATCGAGCAGTCGTAACCTGCTCTGCACGCCAAGAATCAGGAAAGTCAAAATGGGCGGTCGTGCCTTTTCTCATCTAGCCCCCGTCCACTGGAACAGACTGCAAGACGAGATTCGAGCCTGCCCTAATTTGGCGCAGTTCCAGAAACTGCTTAAAACCTGGCTATTTTAATGAGCACTTTAATAGGTTGCCTGCTACCCAGGCGCCGAGAGATCCCCTTGGGGATGATTCGTTGCGCCTTACAAATAAAAATAATAATAATAATAATGTCATCAGTGATGTCCCTGACCATGTCATGAGTGATGTAATATGTGACGTCATCAGCAGTGCATTGCGGGGGCGCGAGTTATAGTTAGCTCACGGCTGAATTTCTCTGGTTTTGTACGAGTGAAATGTCAGCCTAACTATAACGTCCCTGAAACCTATGGTTTTTTCAGTTTTTTTCAGTGAATATATATATATTCAGGCTTAGGGTGCTGCATAAATTATGCCAAAACAAAGCAGAGAACTCTGGGTAGTTTCCAAGTTTAGGTGAAGAGCAACTCCTATATAGAGCACCCTACAACACTAGCAACACTCTAAAATCTGCACACCTCAAATGTCTGTTTTACTAGCAAAGATTTTAAGCATAGGATTAGCACAATGCCATCCATGCCAAGCTAGAATGGGGCAAAGGACCTTATTATGAGTACGACGGTCCTATTCCCGTCGTACTCACTGTGGTGGTCTGACCACCGCTATCACTGTGGGTCCGCCCACAGTATTACGAGTGTAGTGGTTGGACAGCCACATGACCGCCGCATCCGCCGGGATCCAGGATTATGCAGTGGTGGCGCAGCGGTAAGGGGCAGGAATATGCTGGCAGTGCTGCTGCAGCACCGCCGAGCATATTCCAAGTTGCTTTTCCATGAGCCCGCCATGAAAAGGGTGGCGGAGATGCAACTATGGGGGCTCTAACAGGCCCCTTGCCGTTTATGGGCCTGGGGGTTCATGCATGCAGGGGGCACGTGTTGTACCCCCCTGGAATTGCACCCCTGTTCTTGCACGGTGTGGCATGCACGATATGGTGCATGCCACACCATGCAGGAACATGCAGCAGGTGCTGTCACGGCTGCGGTCTGCTGTTAAGGCTCTTTTGTGAGCCTAAAACAGCTGCTGCCATGAGATCGCTATAGAACCGGGCTCACTTTGGGCTTGGTGGTCCACCTGTAAGCGCAGCGGTGGCAGTGCTGCAGGAGGACCAGCAAGCTCGAAATCAGTCCCAAAGTCTTTGCCAATTTATACAGCAAAGTGTTTAAATATAGGATTAGCTAGTGCCATCCATGTCGAGATGACAAAAGCTTTTTACCACTCCAGGTACAGTATTACAACTTTGGATGGTAAAATACCATCCAACTTATGGATCACTGACAGAATATCGACTACCACAATATCGAGGTCCCAAAATATCGACACCTAAATATCAAAGTCAATAATATCGACATCCTATCTACATCATGGTAAGTACAAAAATATCGATAAAAAAATATCGTTGTAAAAAATATCGTTGTTAAAAATATCGGTTTTTTTAAATGTGTAAAAATAATATAAAATAAAGTAAATAATACATATAATTTTTAAAAAGTTAGTTATAATTATTATAAAATGTTTAAATTAGGAATAATAAATATGTTAACAAAATTAAACATACATATATATAAAATTTAATATATGTTTACTTAATAATATTAATAAAAAAATTATTATAATACATTATAAAATGTTAGAAACATAATAAACATTATACATACATATATATATCACACTATACTCCTCCTGTGCGCAAAGAAAGAGCGCAGACCACCAGAATTTGTCACACTGCAATGTTTATTAAAACTCCCAAACGATTGCAGCAGCCATGACACGTTTCGTCCCTCACCGGGGACTTGATCACATGACGCGCTCTTAGCTCAGACAGTTTTTTATATACAATTGGCTTTTTTCTTTTTACTCCCACGTGACTTTTACTTAAAGTGACCAGTGCATTTGAACAGTCAGGAAACATATAAAGAGGTATTGCCAATCTCCCAAGGCTCACCCTAGCAAACTGTATACAACGTATATTAATCCGTGTTAATGCAGCTTTTTTGTTGTTGTAAATTCGATGTTACCAGTGCCTAATATTCATGAATAAATAAATAAATTTATAAATAGCAAGTCATGTAAAATATATAAATATATAAATAAATAAATATATAAATATACACATCAATTACAATGAATACATGAATAGAAACTTTATGCTTGCAGGTTATGTCTAGTCCCGGTTTAAATACATATATATATATATATATACATATACCAGTAAAATAATAATAATAAAAATATATAGATATAATAAATTAAAATATTAAAATATTTTTATTCTTTTACAATTACATTTTACACTACATAACAGCAATAGTAGGGAAAATATTAGATAGCGGAGGGGATAAAATTACTATTCCCACTCAAGGGAGTGCAACAGTAGGGAAAGTGTTGGATAGTGGAGAGGTAAAAATTACTATTCCCACTCCAGCGAGTGCAACAGTAGGGAAAGTTTTGGATAGCGGAGGGGCATAATTTACTATTCCCACTCCAGCAAGTACAACAGTAGGGAAAGTGTTGGATAGCGGAGGGGAATAATTTACTATTCCCACTCCAGCAAATACAACAGTAGGGAAAGTGTTGGATAGTGGAGGGGTAACAATTAGTATTCCCACTCCACAAAGTACAAAAGTAGGGAAAGTGTTGGATAGCGGAGGGGAATAATTTACTATTGCCACTCCAGTGAGTGCAACAGTAGGGAAAGTGTTGGATAGCGTAGGGGTAAAAATTACTATTCCCACTTCAGCGAGTGCAACAGTAGGGAAAGTGTTGGATAGCGGAGGGGTAACAATTATTATTCCCACTCCAGGGAGTGCAACAGTAGGGAAAGTGTTGGATAGCGTAGGGGAATAATTTACTATTCCCACTCCAGGGAGTGCAACAGTAGGGAAAGTGTTGGATAGCGTAGGGGTAAAAATTACTATTCCCACTTCAGCGAGTGCAACAGTAGGGAAAGTGTTGGATAGCGGAGGGGTAACAATTATTATTCCCACTCCAGGGAGTGCAACAGTAGGGAAAGTGTTGGATAGCGTAGGGGAATAATTTACTATTGCCACTCCACTGAGTGCAACAGTAGGGAAAGTGTTGGATAGCGGAGGGGTAACAATCACTATTACAACGCCAGCAAGTGCAACAGTAGAGAAAGTGTTGGATAGCGAAGGGGTAACAATCACTATTCCAACTCCAGCAAGTGCAACAGTAGGGAAAGTGTTGGATAGCGGAGAGGAATAATTTACTATTCCCACTCCAGCAAATACAACAGTAGGGAAAGTGTTGGATAGCGGAGGGGTAACAATTACTATTCCCACTCCACAAAGTACAAAAGTAGGGAAAGGGTTGGATAGCGGAGGGGAATAATTTACTATTCCCAATCCAGCGAGTGCAACAGTAGGGAAACGGTTGGATAGCGAAGGGGTAACAATCACTATTCCCACTCCAGCAAGTGCAACAGTAGGGAAAGTGTTGGATAGCCGAGAGGAATAATTTACTATTCCCATTCCAGCAAATACAACAGTATGGAAAGTGTTGGATAGTGGAGGGGTAACAATTACTATTCCCACTCCACAAAGTACAAAAGTAGGGAGAGTGTTGGATAGCGGAGGGGAATAATTTACTATTCCCAATACAGCGAGTGCAACAGTAGGGAAACGGTTGGATAGCGGAGGGGTAACAATCACTATTCCCACTCCAGCAAGTGCAACAGTAGGGAAAGTGTTGGATAGCGGAGAGGAATAATTTACTATTCCCACTCCAGCAAATACAACAGTAGGGAAAGTGCTGGATAGCGGAGGGGTAACAAATACTATTCCCACTCCACAAAGTACAAAAGTAGGGAAAGTGTTGGATAGCGGAGGGGAATAATTTACTATTTCTACTCCAGTGAGTGCAACAGTAGAGAAAGTGTTGGATAGCGGAGGGTTAACAATTACTATTCCCACTCCAGCGAGTGCAACAGTAGGGAAAGTGTTGGATAGCGGAGGGGAATAATTTACTATTCCCACTCCAACGAGTGCAACACTAGGGAAAGGGTTGGATAGCCGAGGGGTAACAATTACTATTCCCACTCCAGCAAGTGCAACAGTAGGGGAAGTGTTGGATAGCAGAGAGGAATAATTTACTATTCCTACTCCAGGGAGTACAACAGTAGAGAAAATGTTGGATAGTGGAGGGGTAACAATTACTATTCCCACTCCAGCAAGTGCAACCATAAGGAAAGTGTTGGATAGCGGAGGGGTAACAATTACTATTCCCACTCCAGCAAGTGCAACAGTAGCGAAAGTATTGGATAGCAGAGGGGAATAATTTCCTATTCCCACTGCAGTGAGTGCAACAGTAGAGAAAATGTTGGATTACATAGGGGAATAATGTTCTATTCCCACTCAAGCAAAATAATTAAATTTAATAAACAAACAATTAATAAAATAAATTTTTTTTGCCTCCCACCATATTCCCCTATAAATGACACCACCAATGTTCTAAAACATAACACTATTAACATAATTAATTAATAATTATCTAATTAATTAATTAAAATTAACAAGTAATTTTAAAAAATAATAATTTAATTCACACAATTAACAATATAAAACAACTTAAAATTTAAAAATTATATTAAAATTAAATTACTTCCCAGCCTATTCCCCTATCAACACACAGCACACTCCTAACAAAATAACACAATTTACACATTTACCAATTAATTATTAATGATTAACAAACAATTAATAACTAATTATGAATTAATTATTTACCACATTTAGCAATATAAAAACATAAATACCTTATTATTAATTAATAAAAAATGTTTAATTAATTAATTATAATTAACAATATAAAATATTAAATATATAAATATTGATTAATAAATAATATTAATTAATTAAATATAATTAAATTACTTCCCACCCTATTCCCCTATAAACCCACAACCCGCTCCTAAAAAAATAACATAATTAAGTTATTTAACAAATAATTAATAATAATTAACAACCAATTAATAACTAATTGATAAAAAAATTAATCACCACAATTAACAATATTAAATATTAAATTTATAAATATTAATTAATAAATAATATTAATAAATTAATTATAATTAAATTACTTCCCACCCTAGTCCCCTATAAACCCACAACCCACTACGGAATAAAAACGCAAAATTTAATTAAAAATAATTAATAACTTCTAAAAATTATTATTACATTTATTATAATTAAATTACTTCCCACCCTATTCCCCTATAAACCCACAACCCGCTACGGAACTAAAACGCAAAATTTACTTTAAAAAAATTCATAACTTCTAAAAATGTAATACATATATTTAAAAATACATACAATACTTAAACAAAAATATAGAACACATACATTCAACATACATACTAAAATACATAACACTAATATAAACATCGATATTATTAACAACAATATTTTTACAAATGATATTACTGTCTTCGATATAAAAAAAACAATATTTCTTAACTTACTGTCGATATTCTGGTCCACGATATTCTTGCTATCGATATTCTTGTACCTCGAGATTTACAACTCGATATTCTTGTACTTGAAATAAAAACTCAATATTTTGTCTGTGCACCATTTAAATATATATTTATGCACAGTACACCAAAAGCAGTCAAGGTCAAGGCCATAGGTCATACATCCTAGACCATTGGTCACATTATAGTCTGTACATACAACAGCCTATCAGGTGAACTGAGGGCGGAAGTTCTGCAGTGCAAGCTCCTATGCTGGAAAGTGATATTATGCTGCAGCTGTGGGATGGGTGAAGTGAGAGGAAGGTGGCAGCTCCAGGTGGGTTGGTGCAACAAACACAATTGAATGTCTGACCTGGCAAGTGTGGTGGAAACGGCACAGCCTAGAAATGATAGAAGAGAGTCAGTCACCTGTGCGCTGTGTGTCAAATGATCAGCAAGGTGAGGAGTGTGAGGAGCATAGAAACTGCTGGATACTCAAGATGGCATGGCTATTCTGGATGCCTCGGGAAGAGGTGTGGCGCCGCGGCCAGGGCGACTGACGCTGGAATCTGGGGCTCACGGTTCGATCCCCAGCACCGGCGGCAGGTCAGCCCAGCACCATGTGACTCTGGGCAATAGCTTGCTTAATCTTCCCGACGGCCCCCAGCGCCGGGATGCCTTCGGGTAGCTGTTCGCGCTTTACAAATACTGGATTTACAAATACTGGATTTACATTTACTCTGGTGATGTATACAGTGAATGGCACAGGAAATTAAAAACACGATTCCATTTTTCTTTAAAATGGATGCAACAGTCTCTTTGCATTTAAAGAGAAATCTCCTCATCTAAGATTGCTGCATCATCACATTCACGTGGGAGCCATCTTAAATGAGGGCATTCCCCTCCTAATGCAACGATATCACTGCATACCTGTCCAGTGATGAGCAGTATATTGGGAAATGTACATAACCGGGAAGAAGAACTTGCCTGTGACTTCTATATCAATAAAGCTTGAAGTCTACTCTGTATAAACCATGCTGTTGCCTTCACCACCTCCCAATAACATGCAGTTATTCGGAGCTCATTATGTGCAACACATAGAACCAGTTTTGTTTACTTTAAGTGAGATGATACATGTTTAGCTCATCTACTGCCATTGTATGCTTATATTCACTGAGTGATGAGTTTTTTTTTTAAACGAATCACTAAAATGTTTTATCAAAAACGTAGTCCTTACACAGTTAATCAATATGTGAACCCTACTTTACATACCTGTGAACAGTGAGGGAAGGAATGGAAAAATTTAAACATCTGAATAACAACATTAGCTGGTCCAAAATGTGATAGACATACCTTCAAGTCAATAGTTGAAGGGAGATCATCCAAAAATGCCAATGGCTGAATAAAGCCCCTCTCTGTATGTTGCATGTGATTTGTTGTATCTTATTGACAGGCGCTCTGACTCTAACCACGTTTAATTATGCATATAGTTTAGTTCCCATGCAAATCATCCCTTCTTTCTGCAAGATATAACAATAAAATTTGACTGGTTCTAATATGTGGGAACTTGACCATTGCTAAATTTTAAGTCTAACACTAGTTAGCCCCTTCCTCTCATCCACACCATTTCTTGTCCTCTCTACTACCGTACGGTGCCCTTTTCACAACATCAACCAAGCAAATACCCCTCAACCTTGTTCTCCCTCCACTACCCTCCAATGCCTCCCATTTGCATTTGTCATCCCACCTCATCTTCATCTATTGTAAATTCATCTCATGTCAGTGGTCATTTTTTGCTTCATAGCTAGGTTCATACTTTATAAATCACATACACCCAAACACAGATCTCTGGCTAACTGTTGTATTGTAAGAACTTTAGGGAATCTGCTCTGAAATGAAACATTCCACTGCGCTGATATCTTAAAACACCACACTACCACTCACATAAATGCACTACTGCCACTGCACTACTATCCCATACCACTGCACAACCAGCCCCACACTATACTATTACCGTTAAACACCAATAACACCATCACTGCACTACCACCTTCACTATCACAACAGTTGACGTCTACCCACCACGGTGTCACTCAGTACCACTAAATTACAATGCACACCATTAATCTTCCACCCACCATCACCGTGCTACCACCTGCCAGAAGCACACTATTACTATAGCACTATACTGCCACTCCAGAACTGCACTACTACCCCAAGAACTATAATGTCCCCACAGAATTGCACTACCACAGCTCACTGCCACACAAACTCATACTAGTTTTTTTACCGCCTGCAACCTACAGCATCATCACTTCCCAAGACCACATTACTTACATTACCAGCTCCATGTTGCTCTCTCCCCATAGCTCCTATTTATCACCCTTTATGAGCACACTACTGTCCCACAACATTGCACTATATCTACATTCTCCATCACGTACTACCTTCAAGAGCTGTACTACAACCTGTGTATTGCATTTCTACTCCAACACAAACCCCCCACCGACAACACTGAACACCCTGGCTAATGTACGGACAGCCAGAACCACTACATCATTACATCCACTACAATACTAAGTTATGAACCCACCAAAGCTTGCTAAAATCTACCACCACTGTACTACAGAACATTACCACAGCATGGCACTCACAATTACTACATTCTCATTTGGCATGGTTACATTCCCACCCCAACCACAGCATTACCACCTACACATTTACTTTAACATCTCCAAGCACAGGACTGCCAGCTCTCACCACCACTACCACCACCTATGAGTACTGCACTACCATCCATCAGCACCGCATTACCTGCATTACTGTCTCATTGCTCTCTCTCCCCATAGCACCTTATTGTCACCTTTTATAAGCACACTACTGTCCAACACCATTTCACTATATTATCACATTGCCACCAAACACTATAACATTGCTTTCACTATGCCATTGCACAAACAAATTACAATAACACTCCTGCAAACTATTCCAACACCTGCACAGTGCATTTTTACCCCTAAGAACTGCATCACAATGCACAGCACTTCACTTTCTCCCGTGAGCTTTGATGTTCCCAAAGTACTGCACTGCTAGCCAAAGCATTACTGTTACCTGTGCTGCATTGCAATACTGGTCATTAGCACTGCACTTCTCTCCCATCGCATTGCACAGCCATTTCACCAGTGCAATACCAGCCCCCACCACAACACTACTATCACCCAACACGGTAGCGCCATGCCAATTACTGCACCACCACCTCACAGCATCATACTATCACCGATCATAACCACACTGTTAATCTTGCATTAATACACTACCATTTCACCACTAGACCACATCCTCACTATAGTGGACTATCATCTCCACAATTGCACTACCACCTCTGTACTACTAACACATATCTCCACCTTAGCTTCTACACAACCATACTACCACCCCAATACTGAACTTCTACCCCAGTTCCACAATGCACCTACCCAGTACTTTTCTCCTATTGGATAACATCATATTATTGCTTACAGATTCAGCACTTCTACTTACACCCTCTACCCTTTCCCATGACTGCAATGTCATCTGTTATGTTATGTTATTTTCTGTATAATTATAGCACACTAATCACCCATGAGAGTATCCAGGCGCTCTGTAGCAATTGTGTGAGGGCAGCCCTGGGAGCTTACTCAAAAAGCCAAGTCTTCAGCTTCTTGCAAAAGTCAAGAAGAGAGGAAGGAGGAGGCTCTGTTGTGTTGTGAGAGGTTCTTCCAGGGGTTCGGTCCCAGGCATGAGAAGGCGTTGCCCCGGCTCTGATTTTGTGTATGCTTGGGGTGTGTGCTAGTTAGAGACCAGCAGAGAAGACCACATAACAGCACTAGCATCGCCCATGACTGATGTACTGCTCATCACCACTGTACTATCTAATAGAACCAGACTCCCTCCACCTGATGGCTATACACCTCACTCTAACACTCTGATACTACCCGCTTGCGCCACCAACCAACAGCACTGTTCTACCACCCATCTACACCACCCTCAGCTTTGCAATACCACCCCCATGCATTGCACTGCCATCCCAAACAAACACCACCTTTAAGTTTGCAATGCCTGGCACGAAAAAACATGGCCAACAGAATCCACGGTACACATACGCAAAATATGAATATATTATGTGGCGTCTGAGACATAATTTTGCTGGGGCATTGTGGAGAAGACATGGGCAGCTTCCAAACGTTTACGTCTAAGGTAAGACACGAAAACCTTGTTTGCTGCTTTTCGTCTTTCAGCAAAATCTCCGTATTATTATACAAACAGCCATCTCGTCTAATAAACCAATGGGAAATGACGAGGTCAGAATGTTTGGGTTAGCGGTTCATGCGTTGGGAGGTTGGTGAATTGAAGGCCAATTAAATGTCGAGTTTGAACAGCTGTCTGAGCAATGTTCTGTGTCCTCATTCCAACCCCGTGCAATAGTTGTATGTGTTTGTTTTGAAAATGAATATTTTTTTCTTTTGGAAGAATATATGCGTGCAAAATTAGAAAGTAACACTGTCATCCCAAAATGCACTTTGTTCCGAATTCAGTAGAGCCAGATAATAAAGCGAACTGCTTTGAATAAAATGTGGTATTAAAGTGTCTCACAGTCCACACACCGGAGCTTGGGAGCTCCTTTCTCTGAGACAGCAACAACTCTGTGACATCACCTTTTCGATCCAAGGCTTCTTTGGTAAGATCATGAAAGAGATCCTTGCCAGCGTTCACTGTGTCCTTAATCTTAGTATTTTGGATAATTAACTGGACGTGCTTTAGTGCATATAGTGTCATGCTGTGGTATAATAAATTTATCATCTGACAAAATAGCCCAGCACGGAAAACAATCCATCTTAGTCCCACCATATCATGTCATACAGATTTGTAGAGCGCTCTATCATCAAAGGGTGGTATCCTGGCGCTGAGCAGGTGTGGTTCTAGGAGTCTAGGAATACCTAGGGCCTAGTGGGTCTGCTCGAAAAGCCATGTCTTCAGCTTCTTGGAGAATTCAATGAGTGAGGAGGATGCTCTTATTTGTAGTGGCAAGTTGTTCTATGCTGTAGCAACGATGTAGGAGAAGGCTCAACCACCAGATCTGGTTTTCCGTATGCCATGAGATGTGTGCAACTAGGAGTTCAGGTGACAGGAAGTGTCTGGAAGCACGGCTGGATTAACCATTAAGCATAATAAGCATGTGCTTGGGGCATCAAGGGAAGGGGGCACCACAGAAATTTTCCATTGCCCAATTTACCATGGACCCTATGGTGCAAACCTGCAAATGGTGCAGCTGAACCTATAAATCAAGTGGAAGTATACAAAATAAACATTACTTTTCATTTTACTGTAAGTTTTGTTTCATTTCGAAAAATTACCTTTTATTTTACGGTATATTATGTTTTATATTTTGAAGGAGATATATATAGGGGCACCAACATCTTTTAAGTGCTTAGGGCCTCTAAAGGCCTTAATCAGGGCCTGCCTGGAAGGTTTGTGAAGCAGATGCAATTGTTGAGGCATGCTGGGCCAGTGTTATGTAGTCCCTTGAAAGCGTGGGTGACAGTTTGAATTGTGCTCATTTGTGAAAGGAGAGCCAGTGGAGCTCCTTCAGGTGTGGTG
This sequence comes from Calotriton arnoldi, assembly GCA_963921515.1. NCBI lineage: Eukaryota > Metazoa > Chordata > Amphibia > Caudata > Salamandridae > Calotriton > Calotriton arnoldi. The sequence goes on from CAWUFW010008061.1 coordinate 462,650, forward strand.
CGATGTGACCATGCCACCTCAGTTTGGACCCAGCCGTATGCAAATCAGTCTTGCCCCTGCCCCATTGGGAACAGTCCAGCTCGAACTGCCAGGCTAGGTCCTCCTTGAACCAAAACACAAGCAACCCAGGACCGGTTTCACCCTAGTTACGGCTCATCAGCTAGGTATGGCTATATCATGTGACCACTTCATCTCAAGAGCCTTTTGAGCAGAGCCTTCATCCATACTCCACATACTCTGGGCAAATGGCATAGCATATAGTCATTATCTGCATCCACTCCCCCCTGCCACTAGAGCATGCAAGCAAAGCATCAGACATATTTAGCTTGTTTTTAGCTGCCTAGTAAGCTGTTAATGCAGGGCATGGTCTTTGTCAACACCTTGTGAAGAAACCCACTCCCAGTGTTCAATCCTCCCACCATATCCAAGGAGCTCTGCGAACAGGGCACATCAATCTTTCTTAGCTTTTTTGTAGATGTCAATGAATGCAGGAAAGGAACCCAAAACATTGTACTGAACCCCAGTACTAAAGAAATGATTGATTGTTCCTTGTCTTTTCCTCTATTCTGTTCTTTCTCACAGAGCACACCCACAGCACAAATTGCACAGTAAATCTGGCTACTTCAAATGCCACATTTTTATCTGTCGATCAACAGGTCAGAATGAAAACCAGTTCTAGACTTATTTGAAAACACACAGGCCTTGAGCTTCACTCAGACGATGCTGGCCTGATCCATGGAGCTGGCCAAATATTGGCCCTTAATTTTCAAATAGGAAAAATAATTGGAGGACATCTCAAAACAATTGTGGGGTGGTCAGATCTGCCTTAAACTTCTTTATCAACCTACTCCACCCTGTAACAACCAGACTTCACAACTTATCACACCCACGCACATCTAAAACATAAATGTAGAAGAGTTCAAAACAATTTATAATTCAAGTAATTCAACCTCCGAAAGTTTTCTGATCCTGATATCTTTCTGAATAACCTTTGCCACCTCATCCACTTTGGTCACATTTGCAAGTGAAACAAAGACAGGCATCAAACTTTCTAGCAAATAACTTAACAAAGAATTAAGTGAGATTAATGGCATCAGATCAGCCATATTCAAATGCTTGAAATGGTTGAAATGAAGGACATATGGCGATGAGAAAAACGAACATTAGAAAGATTACTATCGTGCCAAACAAATCACAAATTTGATTATCAAAATTGAAAGATTTTTTACATCTACCAAGAGATGACCAACCAAATAACCTTTATCAACAGTATTTTTTCAACATCCCAGCACTATGAAAACATTCTTCTTTTCTTTGAATCCAAAATTTTCAAAATCTGTGAACCTCTAGCAACATTTACCCGTCACATTATTCCCCCGGTAATCCCGCCTCTGGCACAATCTTCATTCTTGCTGAAGAGGTTGAGCCGCTTCCTGGCTGTGTTGGAGTCTTGGAATGGGACATTGCAGAGCAGCCACTAAAGCAAAATCATAGCACCAGATAGGGGTGGGAAGAGGTGCACAGCAGGTCAGTTGATGACTGCAGAGGGCACATGAACTCCTCAAGTGCTGCTTTGGAGGCCCTTGTTGAAACTGAGGTGACTACGAGTGCTCCTGCATGTCAAAGAGGTTGCGGGACTCTGCTCCCCTTGCATGACATCTGGCTACTTGGGATACGAAGGTGAGTGCCTAATAAGACTTTATGATGCAACCTAAAAAGAAATGCCTGACAGCAGTGACAGGCCCTATAGTGTTTGTTGATTTCGCCATTTCAACTACTGCCCTGCTGGAATCAAAAGTTGAATCCTTAGAGAATAGATAAAAGCTGATAGAATTCAAATCCTGTGATGGCCTTCAAGGGAAGCTTGACTTCTGAATTCAGAGGTTATGGCAGGTGAGCAGAGGCTGGAATGACTGTGGCTAAAACCCCCTGCCTGCTACTACAGGATCTTTCTGAAAATGAAGCTAAGGCTGGCACAGTCAGAATTGAACTGAAAGAAGCTGCCCAAAGAGAATGTGTTACAAGAAAGGCTGTGAGGTGAAGGGGTACAATGAGAGGAGATCAGAAAATATACATATTTGTGGACCTGAGTCGTGTGACCCTGGAGCGCAGAGTGGACCTTCATATGATTAAAAAGGCTCTTCTGTTTGTAGGCACAAGACTTCTCACTGGTTTCACACCCAATTGCAAATTTGGGTCGGGGGTAAAACATTTATGTTTCTCAACCTCAATGCAGTGTGAGAGTTTCTTTGGACAAGGAGAAACAAGCAGATACTACAGAAGGTGTCACCTGACTGCCACTAGTTCTAAAACCTGGATTAAAACTATGGCTGACAAGAATGCCGTGCCCTTCTGAAGTCTGAGACAATCTGTGTTGTGATTGATTGTTGTTATTAAACACCTCAGATAAAAATTCAACATGATATTTGATGTTGTGGATACGTTGTATAGTATTGTTCTATACTTGTTCCCAGCTGAATCCCTATTGAAGATTGAAACTTCAAATTCTTTCCGGTGGGTGCAATAAGAAAAGTTGTGTTGGTTTGTTAAATATTGTGTACACTGCAGCAGGACTGTCTAAGCGTTTTGCAGCATTTAATGTGAGTGGTAGTTTTCTGTTGTTCAATCTATTTCTCAATAAAAAAAGATAGAATCCATAAAAATGTCAATCAGTGTAGACATTTATTGTGCAACATTTTTATCAAAGACACCTACTTTCAAAAATAATGATTGAAGTGTTTCTGTACTCTTCTTGATGCTGATGTGGAGTCAGCACAAGGTAGTTGACGTCATAGTGGCACTGTTGTAGCGTTTACTGGGCCCTCAGATGAATTTACATACAATTATGCTATACATGCATTCAGTGTGGTCCTCTGATGGATCTTGCTCTGTGCTGAAAGGGGTTGGATATTCAGGGAATGGACAGTTACCCAATGAGGACCAGTAATAGGATAACTGTAGGATAACTGTAACTACAACTGAAATTCAATATCACATAGCTTCATCCCTCACATTTATCTCTAAACATGGACAACCCATAATTAATGCTCACTCCTAAGGAATGATGAGTTACAACAGCAGAGTCAGATACATTATTAAAGTTTAGTTATTCAATTTAAAAGGTAAAGAACATTTAATTAAAAAAATGTAACACGCAGCTATACTGGCGGCCATAACGCAGTCCAGAGACATGCTTGAGGCCAAGATTGGAGCAGTTGGCTCGGATGTCATGTTACTCAGGCAAGATCTCCGCAATGCAGTGCAACGCATAACTGAAGCAGAAACCAGAGTATCTACGGTTGAAGATGTGGTGACTACCCTTTCAAAGAAGGTGTCCGCACTGGAGACGATCACAAAGGGTCTGGTAACACATGCGGAAGACGCGGAGGGACGCGCACGCAGAAATCCCCTCCGCTTTGTGGGGTTTCCAGAAGGCTGCAAAAGCAACGATATGGAGGGCTTCCTTGTTAAATGGCTGACTGACTGGCTCCCCAATGGTGTACTGTCCCCCTGCTTTGTAATCAAACGTGTGCATCGGGCCCTGCTGCAGAAGCCGCCAACCGGTGCCCGCCCTAGGCCCATCATTGCCAGGGTTTTAAATCATAAGGACAGGGATGCCATCCTGCAGCAAGTCAGCCTCAACGAGACCCTCAACTACACCTCATATCCTATAAGGATATTTCCGGATTACACAAGGCTAGTTCAACAGCGCCGATGATCCTTTACTCACGCCAAAGCTCGACTGCGGAGCTTAAAAATCCAGTACTCTCTGCTGTTTCCGGCCAGACTGCGGGTGACCTACAAATCGCAGACACACTTTTTTGAATCACCTGAAGAGGTTTTCACCTGGACAGATGAAGCCGTCAAGCTCAGGGCGCGCACCCCACCTAAAATAGACTCGGATTCGTCATCAGGGGGCCCAAGCCACAAGATCTCCCAGGCCAACGACAAACAGCGTTGCAGATCGCGATCCAAGAGATGCTCCAAGACTCGCAACAAGTCCCGCCTCCGAGCAACAGAGGACATAACATGAAAGACAGTATACTAATTCCTGCTTTTTTCCAACATATTGTCCAAAATGCCAACGGCATCTACACCATGGGCTACTCTTATTAACGCTTTCCCTTGACACTTGTATGTACAAGGGAGTTTCTTTTGGGATCCATTGGCGGAAGGTAGTTCCCGACCCCCGTTGGTGTTGGGACACCCGTCACGCCGCGACAGATGCTTCAATGTTCATGAGGTATTAGGGTGGGAGGGAGGTGGGCTGGGATCTGGGTAAGTTACTGTTTATGTTTTTAGTGTCATTTCTTCGCAATCTATATGCAATGTCTCAATTCAGTATGCCATCCATGCACTATCTTCCATTCACCCACATCACTGCCAACTACACCACTAGATATGTCCAAGCCATGCGATAGACGGCTTCGCGTCGTCAGCTGGAACGTCCGGGGTGTGTTAGATAAGGTCAAAAGGGGGGGAGTATTGCGCCAGACAAAGCAATATGAGGCTGATGTCTTGCTTCTGCAAGAGATACATTTACTAGGTAATAAGACACCGTGCTTGGCGCGATTTGGGTACGTTCAGACCTTCCACTCCGGATTCACCAGAGGCTCACGGGGCGTTGCTGTAATGATCTACCGCAGGGTCCCCTTCCTACACGCTAAAACATGGTCTGATCCCCAGGGTAGATACATCATTGTCACGGGCACTCTATACGCTGAGCCGCTTGCTCTGGGCAGTGTATATGCCCCTCCACCATTAACATGGAACTTAACAGAGCGCCTGTTGACGCTGTGGGCAGAAATCCCCTCGGGCCTGACAATAGTTGGGGGTGACTGGAATGATATTATTTGCCCCCATGCAGATAGATGGCGTAGTGTAGGGAACCCAGGAGAAGCACGCCATTAGAAGCTACAGTTCTTGGTGCAGGGGATGGAATGGGTTGATACCTGGCAGAGGCTACACCCAACTGACCAAGGTTACACATACTTCTCTAGCACGCACGGATCTTTCTCTCGTATTGACTATGGGGCATATTCTCAAGGAGCTATCGCCGAGTTATCGGCACTTTATCGCAGCCAAAGTCGCGCTAAATTTATCGCCCCATTCACAAGCTGGTGCTAACAGCCCCTAACACCAGTTTTCCTGCAAAAGCAGTCGCAAAAAACATCGCCACAGATGACCTCGCCAACTAACGCTAATGAGATGCAGAGTAGGCGTTCCCGAGCAAAAACTCGCGACAACACCACACCGCAACATTCTCAACGACCAGCCACATCGGCGATAAGACCACAAAACAGGCGATAAGACGCGTTAGCAGCAGGAAACTAACACCTGACCTGGTGTAAAGTCGGACGACAAGCTGCACCATCAAAGGGAGCCCAGCCCAGAGCCACACATGAAGAACAACAGATGCCATGGAGCCACTCACCATGCACCCCGGAGCCCCGAGGGGGCAACAACACCCACCGCCACCACTCCCAGGACCGCCACCCCCCCCCAACGGACCCACCCCCCCCCCCCCCGGACCACCACAGAGGCAGCGCTGACAAAGACAGCAGACATTCAGGAAATGCACCAGCCCTGCGGACCTAACACCAGACAATGCCAATGCCCACTACAGGCCCAAAAGGACAACCATCCTCCGCATCCTGAACATCATTGCCCACAGGCTGACGGTACCAACACGGCGGACAACCAACATCCCTCCGCAGACAAAGCTGCTGGCTGTGGTGCACCTGTTGGCCTCTGGTATCCTCCCACGCAACAACCGCCAGAGTCGGAGGAGTCTCACAGCCAGCCCCATCCAAGTGCCTCACACCTGTCCTGGATGCCCTCACCAGCTAGGGACCCCAGCACCCATACGTCCCCCACAATGCGCAGGAACAGCTGGAGACCAAGCAAGGACTATACGCCATAGCTGGATCCCCGCACGTGTTGGGGGCAATCGACTGCACACTTGTCCCACTTGTGCCCCCTGCCAACACCGCACACAATTACCGCAACAGAAAGCACACGCATTCCATCAATGTGCAGGCAATAGTGGACCACAGGGGACTCCTCACCAATGTCATAGCCAACTACCCAGGCAGTGTGCATGATCCCTTCATCTCCCGACAGTCCAACATCAACCAGCGCTTCCAGGATGGCACCCATGGGAATGCACTGCTTGTTGGCAAGTACAAAATGAACACACCACACACCTCAACCGCACAATCATGCAACTCACAACTCTGGCACTGCACACGTCACAAAATCACATACAACATGCCCCCCCACCAGACACGACAGCACAACTTACTGTGGCAACCTTGGTTAGCCATGTACATGAGCCATCAACGGCATGGCACCTCAGCCACACAATACCGGAATGTGGGGAGAGGTGGGAACCAGGCATGTGCGAAGGAGGCAAGTGACCCATGAATGAGAATGTACACAATGCCAAGTGTGGCGGAGATGTGCTGAACAGACTGCAGTATGCAGACCACAGACATAGCCATGTCTACATGCACTGCTGGTGTTTGGAGTGTAGTGGACAGTGGAAGCAACCATGTCACCCCAGCCAGTGGGGAAGATCGCAGAAATGTAGCTTGTGACGTCCCCATCTGTAAGCGTGTGCGGAGTGGGCTGGCCCGGAGGACGCCAGGCCAGCGTAGGGGTGTGAATCAAAAGCACGTAGCACTGGGCGTGGTTCTCTTCTGGAATGCCCAATGCGTCTGCCAGGGCGGCGCCTCACACCCCGCCACGAGGCCGACGCCATCGCCGTGAGCGGGGTGGCCGGCGATCCTGTGCGCCTGCTGCACCCTGGGCCGCTGGTCCCTGAACCCGTCATGCCCGCCCCTAAGCAGCCAGGCCTCACTGCTCACCTGCCGACACCGGCGTGTGTCAAAGAGGGCCTACCACGTGCCGGCGCAAGCTCCAAGCCCGAAGCCCGCGACCTTGGCAGCCTCCTCAGACCATCACGGCCTCCGCGACACAGGCCCGCTTTACTCCTTTTTCGTTTACGTACTCCACCGCTGCCTCCGGCCTACACTACGGTGAAGTAGGTCACACATTTGGAACTGAGTCTTGATTACACGATGGCAGAGTACATATTTATGGCATCGTTTATATCCCTATACTCCCTTCGATGTGGTGCCACCAACTCTGTCAACCAGGAATCTTCTCCACATGCAATTTCAACGCGGTGTGTTAGAGATCCAGGAGGAGATGGCTGCACAGCGGGTGCCCCGCGCTGACCGCTGCCTCCGGCACACACTGCGGTCGAGTAGGACACACAATTGGAACTGAGGGGCCTATTACGATGGCGGGCGGACTATGTCCGCCCGCCACCGTAACGGAAAACGGGACCGACCACCAGAGGTGCGGCGGTCCCGCGAGGCACACTAGGATGTGCCCGCCACACTGGCGGGCACATTCTGAACTCTAACATTGCGGCGGGCGGTGCTGTAAGCAGCACCCGCCGCAATGTTAAAGTGGCATGTTGTGCATTGCCATGCACAACGTGACAGGCATCGCGTGGTGCCTGCCACCTTGTGCGTGGCAATGAAGGGGGGTACCATAGGTACCCCCCAAGTGCAGCCACCCACCCCCCTACCCCCCACGGGGCCCGCTACGGGCCCCCAATGTGATTTACTGTATGCCTTTCCATGGCGGAGTCTCCACCATGGAAAGGCATACCCACCGCACACATAATATGGATGGCGGTGCCTGCGAGGCACCGCCACCATATTATGGGCCTTTTCCACCCGCGGAAAAGCGGCGGACGGTCTTTCCGTCCGCTGCGGTACCCCCGCCATAGTAATATGGCGGGGGTGAATTGTGGTATGATGGCGGGCGGATTGCCACCGCCGGCCGGGCGGTGGTGATCCACCCGCCATCATAATAGGCCCCTGAGTCTTGATTTGTTAATTTCAGAGTTTATATCATTGTACAGGCCTCATCGCTGACTGCATCCCCTTCTGGCTCTGGTGCCACTGACTCTGTGCCACGGGAGTCATGGACACTCTCTGGTTGAACGTTGGTCGCGTCTGAGTCTATGTCCTGGGGGTTGTCTTCATCATCATGTAGCTGGTACTGACATTGTGGGACAGAGGAGACTGTAGCATTCAACTCCTCCATATTGCATGTCTCTGCTTGCTCCTGCCCTCTGCGTCACGCCCTGGATGGACACCTTCCACTGTCCCCCGTAACACTCCGCGACATTCTCCTTGGACATCAACGAGTACCCGCTCAGATCCCGTGGCCCTACCTCAGTGCATCGCCAGGCACCGTCCCGTGGCGGTGTGCCTGTGCCGGCCGCTGAGCATCCGGGGCCACCGACTCTGTGCAGCTCAAGTCATGGACCCTTGCTGTTTGTACTTTGAACTCCTGATTGTCTGATCACTGTTGTAGTTGTTGCCATCACCATCCAACCCCTGAGGGGTGGCTTACACTACCCAACACCCATCCAGCACAGGCGTCACTGGACGTGTGACCCTGGCAATAACAGGTGCCGGGCGCACGTGCCCGTAGCCAGTTCCACTGATTATCTCAGTGTGCCTGTGTGGTCATTCTGTATGCATGTGGGCCCCGGGCCATACCACATTACATTGTGCTGTGTACAGCGTGCGCAACCTTGTCACCTCAGGCAGTGGGGTGGACCTGGGACATGTATCTGTGTCGGACCCCCCTGTGGGCGTGAGGGAGTGGACCGGCGTACGGCAGTACAGCGTAGGGGTGTGGTCATTCAACACGTGGCCCTGGGCGTGGTTAAGTGTAGGCCTTGCCAAGGCGGTTACTGATGCGTGTGTCTCAGGTGTAGTGTCGGCGCCACCCGTCACGCAATATACAATGTTGCTATGTAGCATGCCCCCGGAGTACGGGCTCGGCCGAGGGGTAGATGAGGGTGCGCAAGCCCGCTCGGGGTCAGGGATCAGACATGCCAAATGTTGTGTGTGTTGGTATTTCCGCAGCATAGGCCAAAGGTCTACCCTCAACCGCATGGCAAGTTCAGCCAGGCATGACCTCTACATCGGTGTCCGCCCTGTCCTTACCAGAGGCCTACACACACGTGTCTGTCCACCTTCAGTGCACGACATCACTGTGTCATTGTCAGGCTTGTGGACATGTGCAGACAGGCATGGCAATAGTGTGCCGTAGGGGTTCATGTGATGCAACCACGCTGCGCACACTAGTAATTAGGCTCGGGGGAGGGAGGAGCAGCAGTGAGGCTACGTGATACACATTGATGCTGCTCACTTGCAAAATGCAGTACATGTCATGCAGGAATCACGAGGTCACACATATCACACACCAATGAGCCACTGAGCCAGCCATCACATCTTGCAGGGCCGACTATTGGCTCATGTCTCTCTGCACAGTCACAGGTGACCAAGGATATGCACTCTGCGCTTGGATGATGACACCCCTCCGCGCCCCGGACACACAGGCCCAGAGGCTGTACAATGCGGCCCACAAATGCACCAGGGGCATCGTGGAACGCACATTTGGCGTGTTGAAGTCACGTTTCAGGTGCCTGGACGTCACAGGTGGGAGGCTCCTGCACAGCCCAGGCATCGTGTGCAAGATGATCGTTGCATGTTGTGTGTTGCACAACATATGTGTACGCAGCAAGGCCCCATGGATACAAGTGCCAGATGCACCGGACGATGATGATGAGGATGGGGCAGGTGGCCCACACCCCACTGCGGCCGCAGCAGGAGTTGCCCGTGGGAACACCATCATTGACAATTTCTTCACATGAGCACGTCACATTGTGACAGTCCTTGGCAATCATGGGACAGTACAATATGGCCACAGGCACAGCATGTGCTACTGAATGCTTTCAGAATACACATTCCCTGAGTGCATGTCACTCATCTGTACAGGCACATCACTCAGACAAGTGTGAGTGCGACATGTATTGCTGTCAATTTTGTGATTTGTTCAGGGATGGTGGGTGTGTCACCTCTGTGCAAACGGACTGTTTAGGGTGTCACGTATTCAGAATGCCAGTTCTGTGTGTCGCAGTTAGTGTGGAATCCCACTCTTCGGCGTTTCACTTGTGTCCAAATTCATTCCATTTTGGCTGCCATTTGTGTCCTAAAGGTGACAACAGGGATCCTTTTGGGGTCAGATATGTGCCACCATGATGCAGGGATGCCCCCTGTGGCTCGAGTCCCACAACATGGGCAACATGTACGTAAGCGGGAGTCACTGCCCCTACATTCGTCCACGCTTCCATGGTGGATTGCTCATGGTCATGACACGTCTGTGTGCAGGAGGGGTTGCTTGTCCCTCTGCAATGTGAAGGGGAGATGCGGTTTCAATGTGTGTTCCATGCATGTTTCTGCATTGGCGCAGTTTACATGCAGACTGCATGTCAATGTACATTGTGACTGTGAGGAGATGCCTATTTGGTGCGGGACAATAATCATCTGTTCTACGTCAGGGATGTGTGGTTGTGCTCGTACATTGTCATCTCACCGTTTTTTTGATCTGCTTTTATGCTGCATTTTCCCGCATGACGCGTGGGGATTGCAGGCCTATGGCTGGTTATCGCTGAGTTTGGTATCGGGTTTGGCATCATCGCTACTATTTTCGCGTTCGTGTTTCGTGTTTTTTCTGCGTCGCGTTGGTTTTAACACGTTCTTTTGACGCGTTATCGTGGGACTATCGCATGGGGCCGCCGTGTTGTGAAGACCACGTTGACACAGAGTTGTTTTTCAGCGAAGGACTGCGATGTGGAGAGTTGCGTTAGACTGATTTTGTGGTAGTTATCACACGTTCTTGAGAATATGCCCCCATGTCTTTGTATCTGCAACACACATATATAGACGCGCTGCGGCTGAGATCCTACCCAGGGGCCTCTCTGATCACTCCCCTATGCAGCTGGATTTATGACTGGGCTCCAAACTCCCCCCCTTCCGATGGCGATTATCTCCATGGCATCTACAGGATGAACAGTACAGAACACACATGCATACTGCAAACACAGAGTATTTCTCCCATAGCACGGGAACAGTAGAGTCACCTGAGACCCTGTGGGAGGCAATGAAGCCAACACTTCGGGGGTGGAAATTGCATATTGTACGGTGCAGCGTAGACAGCGCAGTGAGAAATTGACACGGACGGAGGCCCAGCTCATAGACCTGGAACTCAGGAGCAGGGGAAGGGATGGAGGGGATGCGCGCAGACAATTGCTCCATACGCAGCAGGTATATGCCAGCGAATTGATGGATGAGGCAAGAATGACTTGGTTGGCTACCCGTAGCAGAATATACCAGTGGGAGGGCAAGTCCAGTGCACTACTACACCGCCTCTGTCAACAGGCGCTCTGCCCCCTAACTCTTCCAACTATTAGTGGTCCTACCGGGAATATACTCACTGACCCACTACAAATTGCAGCAAGCTTCGCAGGTTATTATGAGGATTTATATGCCCCCAGAGAGGCCATTCCATCCCATCTTGTTCACAAATTCATAGATAATATGCCTCCACGTGCCCTGGCAGATTCGGCGAGAGAGGAATTGGATGCCCCAATAACGGTCGAGGAACTTCAGGGGGCACTCTCCGAGATGCGCCCTGGTAAAGCACCAGGTCCGAATGGCTTCCTGTGCGAGTTCCACAAGAAGTACCAATCCCTATTGATGACTCCATATCTAGCGGCACTTAATGCCGCTCTAGACAAGCAGCGCCTTCCAAGAGATTGTCATTACGCAAAAATAGTGGTGTTCTTGAAGCCGGGCAGTCCCCCAGAGCATCACGCTTCATATCGCCCAATATCACTCCTTAATGTGGAAGCCAAGCTTCTTGGTAAAGTTATAGCCAATCGTATTGTACCATACATTACAGATCTAGTCCATCCTGATCAAGCAGGCTTCATGCCAGGCCATGCCACACAACGTAATATCCGTCGTGCGCACAATGCTATTGCAACAGTAGACCGCCTTGCGGAGCCAGCTGACCTCCTATTGGCCGACACTGACAGGGCGTTCGATTCTCTTAGTTGGACCTACCTCTTTGCACTCCTGAGTCGATTACATTTTGGCTCCCACCTCCTCAAATACATCCAACTTCTATGTACTGATATTACCGCATCTGTTCGTATTGCCGACTCCACATCTCAGGCCTTCCCCATTGGACAGGGTACTCGTCAGGGTTGTCCCCTTTCTCCCTATCTCTTCGCTTTGGCCATGGAGACGCTCGCCGCCTTGGTGCGCATAGATGCGCAAATTCAGGGCTTTGAATGGTCAAGGGAAGTCTCCAGGACCATATAGCTCTGTATGCGGATGATGTTCTGTTTTTCCTCACGCGACCAGACCGGTCGGGGCCAAGACTGCTTAGAATAATGCAGATCTTTGGTGAGACATCAGGATTATATATGAATGCCCAGAAATCTTATCTGTGCCCTTGCGCGGCGGCTGTCGCATGGGCAAGTGGACATGCGAGGTGACGGTGGTTCGGGACGGGTTTAAATATCTCGGGGTACATTTGTCGTCCTCCCAGACGGGTCCAGGGAAAGGAATCTGGCCCCGCTATGGGTGCAAATTAAGTCGCAGACCCGCTATTGGTCACATTTAACGCTCTCCCTGTTTGGCAGATCCGCCATTTTCAAGATGGTCCCCCTGCCCCGCCTACTATACCAATTGCAAAATCACCCATACCCAATATCACCCACCTGGTTCAAGCAACTAAATGCAATCCTTAGAAACTTTCTCTGGGGTGGAGGTTCAGCCCGGGTGGCATTGAAAACATGCTTCCAGTCGACGTATTGCGGAGGCATAGCAACGCCAGACGTCCAGGCATACTACGCGGCCTCACACCTTCTTATTCTTAATGACTGGTGGTATGGGGACAAATGCGATCCCGCATATGCAGTTGAATGCTGGCTGATGGGCAATATGTCACTGCACATGATCCTCTATGTACGCTCGACTTTGAAAGTGCTGCCGCCGGCGACTGCCACGATATTCATGATCTGGAGATGGTCACTGCATCAAATGAGGTGGTGGGGTAGGCTAACAAAGGAAACGCCCCTTTGGCACAATGGTCTTCTGCCACAGCTGATGGGGCTATCTGGTTTTTCTGTCTGGGAGGCTATTGGTATATCTACAGTGGAAAATGTTCTTCATGGTTGGACTTTAAAGTCCTTCCAGGAACTGCAACAAGAATATGAAATGCCCCGATCACAATTTTATAAATACCTCCAATTCCGCCATGCGTTTTCCCCATATCTCGCACACCAGGAAGCTATACCCGATTTTAATCCTATAGAAGCTAAAGTGTTTATTGGGCAACTCGGAGAGCATAAGATCACCAAGATATATCGTACACTAGTGACAAATAGCCCCACTATGCTTAGCAAAATGCGCGAGGCCTGGCAGGAAGATCTGGGCCCCTTGGATGACGAAGACTGGGCGGAGGCACTGGAGCCCTCAAGTGGCGCTGCCATTGCAGCAAGACTACGATTCATACAGTTCAAATACCCTCACAGGGTTTACTACACTAGATATAGGCTCTGGCGTGCTGGGCTAATCAAATCCCCTCTCTGCCTGCGCTGCCAAGCCACAGATGGCACCCTTATACATACCGTGTGGCAGTGCACTACACTCTCTAGATTCTGGTGGGGTGTAATCACACGTCTGTCAGAAGTTTTCAGTTGGGACATCCCCTACTCACCACGGCTGCTCTTGCTCCACATTTCTGATGGTATCGGGGGCAACATATGTAAAAGGCACTTATTGCTCCTGGGCCTTAATTTGGCAAAATGGGACATAGCAAAAGCATGGAAAGATGTCTCCCCACCACGGGTTGGGGTATGGAAAAAGGGCCTTGATTTTTGAATGGGGTTGGAATTACCAATATATAAAGCGAGAGGATGCCCCCAGAAACATCCCAAGATCTGGAAGAGGTGGGCAGAATATCGTGGACTGTACATGGAGCCTATTCCAACTGTATCACTGGATTAGCAATGGACAAAAAGGTAGTGCATTGGGATAAACATGGCTGTAAATGTATAGATTTGCAATCTGGGTGGCTGAAAGAGACACGTATTGTATTGTATCTTACATATATATATCACTGTTGTTCACTGTTGGAGAAATGTGTTTGATTATATTTAATTTTCAACTGTTATATTGCAATCACAAAGTCGACATCAATATTGCTACTATGTACATTGTGCTACTGGTCATGCCAGGCTTGCTACGGCTGTTGACAATAACATTTTGTTGTGAAAAAAAGAAAATGTAGCATACAGCTCTAGAATTCAATTAGTAAAGGATTTAATGAAATATACCAAAGCTTCTGGATTCAGAGAGTATAAGGTGAGTGAGTGGGGCAATCTTCCTCAGCCGAGGCAGATTCTGACCATGTTCAGCGTATGTGTCAAAATGGATAGGTAGCCAGGTGAGCCTTCAGCGAAGACTCTCAGGAAAATTCAGCAAAGTTCCAAGTAGCGAATCCAGCTCATCAAGACAGTAACCTGTCTCAGTCTGCCGCTGTAACAGCAAGAGTCCCAGCAACGTGACAGGGACCCTTTATCCCTTCGTTAGCCCAATCATCAAGCCATTACGCCAACAACACCCTACATCAAGTTCTCTTAATGTGCAATTACACTTGATCAGTTTCCGGGGTAACACCCCTTGGCATTACCTCAATTTGCCAGACCACTCAGTCCATTGGTTAATCCACATAGGATAAGCGCGATGTGGCAGTAAAGAAGACACGAATCCGGAAAAATAGGTGGATCAATTATGCAGTTCCTTAAGTCATTTAAGCATGTGACACATTGAACAATAGGACATTGAAGAAGGAGGCATAAGAGTTAAAATGGCATTTTCCCAGGCAACTGTTCTAGAGTGTAACAAAAATTATTGTAAGTGCACTGTTCAGTACAGCAGATGTCAAAGGAAACAATTATTATATCAATACAACTGGCAATACAGCAAAAAGTTCTCATACACTTTGGAAATATCAGTCCATGACTTCAGTGATAGAAAATGAGGCCTGCATAAAACCCTTCCCAATCGATTCCCAAGTACCATCAGCTTTCATTCCACTCAAATCTTTTTCTAAGTGAGTAATGTTAGTAATATACCCTTCTAAATCTTTACTTTTGTCAGGGATATACGTGCAACATTGTTGAACCTTCGTTTGCAAGAAGGACGTCTAATGCAAGTTGATTACGAAGCACCATAGATCTGATAGCAACCATTTCAGTATCTATGGAAGGGAATCCTCCAGATGTGTCGGTCGATAATCTATCAACCACAGTTGAAAGTTTTGGAATTTTGTGAGAATTTAGTATCACCCCAACTGACTGAATTATTGCACCAAATATATCCATTAATATTTCAGCAGCATTAGCAGCACCTCTTTTTTAAGTGTGTGTGTTTAAATTCATTGGTTTCATCTGATTGTCCCACATGATGATTTTTGGGAAATACCATCCCATATAGCAGCATCCATACCAGTGTTTTGGTAACCTATAATAGGCATTTTTCCCACAGATATAGTAAATATAGGACCCAGACCACCAAGATACAAACTCCATCCTCCCACAATTTGGAAAGTGTGGTCACATTCACTAGAACCAACAAATGTATTGTTAAATTCAGTTTTGCGTCGCAATATACAAAGCTTCCCTTTATGTTACTAACCTAGTGCCATTGCAGCTTGTGTGTCTGCCCTTTTAAGCTCATTTTCCTTGTGTGTCCAAGGTGGAATCTTTTAATTACTTTCAGCCGTTTTATTTATTTTTCTGTGCCTATCTTCAACTGAATTGATAAATTATTTTTCTATGTTATGCAAGAGGCAAGTTAAATTATGTCGATGTGCATAAGCAATATCTAAACTTTGAGTGGGTTGAAAAAGACACCGATCGTTTCAGCTGTTTGTGTGTCAGGTACAAGATTCATGTTTTTCCTAACAGGCACTTCAGTAAAGACTAAAATACTAGTTAGAATAATGATACTGAAATTGTCCTTTGCAATAAAAGAAGCTGGTTATTACACTACAAGAAATTCTATAGGTAACAGGTAAATGTTGATAGGTCACACCCTCTGAAACAGAAGTGGGTAACTGCATGCATACATGACAATTTCGAGCATCCATTGTTTCCACATATTCATAGAGCAATTTAGCAAAGACATTTAAAGAATAATCACTAATAGATTGATCTACATGAAGAGTTTTGTCCACAAGCATATTCAACTCACCTTCCAGTGACAGACGTAGGCTTAGAATTCTCTACATAGATATGATGAGGAATATTTAATAAGAAATAAGAAATACAACAATGACAATAGATAATGTGGCAAATAAGCATGCACATATTCATTTGCGTTTTACTGATACTGGGTTTGAATTCATGACTTATCCGGAACTAGACTTCATGACTATGGTTAAAACTTTTATAGAAGATGTTAATTAGCGTCTTGCAGCAAGAATTAGGTTATAACCTATAAGTGCTTTCATTTCTCTTGTCACAGTTCACAGGTATTCACAACTTTGCGCATTCAGTCAGTTTATGGCATAGATCAGTGCAATTTCGTATCTTTTGATTTTGTAGATCTTCTCGTATGATTTTTGCTTTGATATCTTCAGTCTGTTATAACAGCTCCTCAAGGTGGTTTATGTGAGCTTGGGTTATTGAAGCAAAAAGCGTGAAATGGTTTCTCCCAGTCATTGGTTGCTGCCAAATAAGTCCATTCAGGTGCAGCGTATTTCCGATTTGGTACCTTGGTTCTTTTTGACCTTCTTACTGATGGTCCACCATCATCAGTGTCACTCTGTTCAGATTGTCTTGAGACTTCAATAACAGTTGAGGGTACTCTGCCTTTAGTCAGAATTTGCCTCAAGGTACCAGTTCTTTTGGGCCAACGATCTCCATTTATCACTCACGTTTCAGCTGCACTGTTCTCTTCAATTGGGTCAGTTACTCGCCTAGTCAGCTCTTCCTCTTTCTGACCCTCGGTACCTAAAAGAGCTGACTCTCTCAGACTCTTGCTAGAATCAGTGCTTTGAGACCTAGTAGCTGGAGCCCCCTCTACTATTTGACTGACCTGGTGTCGAGTGTCTCACTGTTACCACCGGCATATCCGCTACAGGTGTTGCATCTTCAAGGGGACTTGGGACTCGGTGAGTTTGGGAAGCATGTACCCAATATGGAAGACCACCACATTTAACAGCAGTTGTGGTTACCAGTATCACTTGGAATGGCCCACGCCAGCTAGGTTCCAAGCACAACTTGCGCACATGCTTCCGGTTCGTAAATCGTGTCTTGGCATGGTGCCGAGTTCCACAAGGGTACACCGAAAGTCCTTCCATCTTCAATCAGATCTTGAAAAAGAATCTGGAATCATTAGTGATGCCAAATCACTCTGTGTTGGCACAGTACATTGATGACTTACTAGTAGCATCAGGTACTCAAGAGGCTTGCATATGCAATACCATTGCATTACTAAATCGTTTGACAGGAAATGGACATAAGGTGTCGCCAGCAAATTTACAATTTTGTAGGAGAGAAGTCCTTTACTTAGGACATCAGATTGAGAAAGGAGCTAGGAAAGTGTCACAGGACAGGATCACTGCAATTTTGCTGATGAATCCACCAAGCACACAAAAGGAGGTTTGCATGTTCTTGGGAATGGTTGGCTATTGTCGACAATGGAATCCAAACTTCTCATTGACAGCTAAGCCACTTCAAGGGCTTACTCATAAGGATGTGTCAGATCCAGTCCCATGGAATGATGAATGTATGCGCTCTTTTAATTAACTGCGAGAGAGTCTTTGTCATGCACCAGCATTGGGAATGCCTGACTTTAACAAAAGCTTTACTCTATTCTGCAGTGAGTGCAAAGACTTCGCATTGTCAGTATTAATGCAAATGCATGGTACTGCACGTAGACCTGTTGCATATTTTTCAGCTACCCTAGATCTAGTAGCCGCTTCTTTACCTGGATGTCTTAAAGCTGTTGTTGCAACATGTGTGAGTTTGGAACAGTGTGAAAGCATTATGATGGTTCATCCGTTGAAAGTGCATGTGCCTCACTCCATTGAGATATTGCTTACTCGTACACAAATGCAACATCTCACTAGTAGTCGACTGACCAAGTATGAGCAGGTGATTCTGGGTGCTGAAAATGTGACTTTGGTGCGATGTACAAATTTGAATTCTGCTACTCTTATGCCGTTGCCTGGAAATTAAATTGTAATTGATGAAGCAGATCATGATTGTTTGGATGTGACCGAACTA
This sequence comes from Calotriton arnoldi, assembly GCA_963921515.1. Lineage (NCBI taxonomy): Eukaryota > Metazoa > Chordata > Amphibia > Caudata > Salamandridae > Calotriton > Calotriton arnoldi. Next base: position 480,894 of record CAWUFW010008061.1, read on the forward strand.
TGTACAAAGCCATGACTGCATATCCTGGATGTCCCTTTGCCCGAATCAGATCATGTGTTGTTTGTAGATGGATCATGCTTGCGAGATGCTGGAGGAAACTTGAGAGCTGCATATGCCATTTGTACAGTTGTGGATGTGGTGGAAGCTTCTTGGTTGCAAGTAGTGCATTCTGCTCAGGTGGCAGAATCAGTGTGAAAACCGGAATGCAAATAAAAATTGACTGTCCGGGTGCAAGGGAATGGAAAAGAAGGCTTGACACAAATTAATGAAAGAAAAACATTCAGCTTCGCATAGAATCTGATAAAGTTTCATGGCTGGATTTGGCACAATTGGGCAACATGGTATTACAATCTGATAAATCTGGCGCAAATCTGGCACAATCCGATACTTTCCATTTGGTTTCTGAATTCCCATAATAGGATAATTTCATGGGCTTCCCACGATTTCTTTCAAGATTCCTTGTTCAATCAGTGACTAAATTACCTGCAATGGTTTCTGGGCTCACGTTATATGGAGGGATTGAAGGAAATTTTGCATTTGGTTTTAATGTGATGCACATTGGAGCAACTCCTTTGATTAATCCAATATCTCTTTCAGTAAAATCCCAAACCTCAAGTGATAGTGTCTCTTAACTTCAAGGGCAATTCATCACTTGACAATAATGGGAATAAACCTTCAGCTTTAGAATTGTTTTAGCCAATTTAACTACAACATCCTCATAATCAGTGTGAAATTCAATTCCTTTTGGTGTACAATAAATGGAGCAATTGAGTTTGCACAACAAGTCTCGTCGTAGTAGATTTACTGGACTAGAATCACACACTACAAACTTGTGAAAATCTTCAAATGACCCAATCTGTACAGGGACAGGTTTGGTCATGAGATTTGACATCGGCCGATTTGAAACTCCTAGAACTTGGTTTCTTTCTCCCGAGAGGGGTAGGTTGGGAACTTCTGCTGTTCTTACAGTAGAATGGGTAGCACCAGTGTCAACAAGGAACGAAACAGGAGTTCAATTTACCTTGCCATCCACATAGGGACCACTCTGGTCTACCTCTAAGGATGCGCCAAGCACGCATTCCTACTCCCCCCTCAGGCACTGTCAATGTGACAAGTCAGAATCTGTATCATCAACTTAAATTAAATATTGCTGGGTAACAATTGGGTTTGAATCAATTTGAGCATTTGTGTGGAATCTTTTATTTAGATTATGTTTTTGAACCTGACCATTCATGTGAGGCATCGGAGCTTGAGGCATATTTAGGTTTAGATTTCTCCGTCTTTGAATCTGCTGATTCTGCATCATATCATTCACTGGTAACTGTGCATTCCCACCTTGTGATACCTGTCCATTCATTTGATTTAATGGATTAAATCGTCACTCGCACATCCAATGCCCAAACTTGCCGCAAATGTGGCATGGATTAGTCCTATTCAACATCTTGATAGAAACACCTCTACCTCTGCCTTGCGTCGACACACCCTGCTGTTGTCCACCTCCTACTCCTTGCATTCCTGAATTCGCTTGACCATTTCCTTGTGCTACATTTGGGCAATCTCCACCAGTACGATGTAACCTCTCTTTGCTGCCTTCATTTGAGCTAACATCAACTTGTCTTTCAATGTCTTATGCTTGGATTCCAATTCATCTCCTCAATATTTAGCATATCGGAGAATTTCTTCTATCGGTTTGCTCTGCCAACAAATCAAATGTTGCTGTATCATAGTACTTATTTCAGGTCTTAGTCCATACACAAACCAATATACAAAATGTCCCATATCCTTTCCAGGTCACGTTTTCCATTCCACTCTACTGTTTGAATGCTTGCAGAAGTAGTTCATAATACGCATGTGCTGTCTCCTTTAATTCCTGTGTTGTCCTGTCAATCTTCACCCAATCTATTTCCTTTGGAGAAATGTTCTCCTTCAAATAAGTAATGGTTTGATTGTATTTCTTCATTACCTCAGGTGAGGGTGCACCAGTTCGTAGTTGCCTAGCAAGTTCAGTCTCACGCCAATCAATAGCAATTTTACATTCGGTCCATAAATCACCCGGGACTACGATATCAAATAATGTATGCAAATCCTTCAATAAAACATTCGAAATTTCAACAAACCTTTCAACTTGCTTGCACCATTCAACTGGTTTCTCTCTTAACTCCAGGAAATCATTCGTAAAAGACAATATGTCTGGCCTGGTCCATGGAACATGTACACATCCTCCTCCAGGCACCTCCATCATAGGAAGCATTTTTATCCCTGTTCTTTCTTCCTCTTCCTCAAACACTGGATACATCAACATCGTCATTTTCTTTGTTTCCTTCTTTTTAGCCCATCTACCTTCCCATTTTTCCAGCTCACCCCATTTTCTGAGAGTGATTAACAATGCCTTAATCTGCAATCTTTTCCCTGAAGGTTTCAAATTTTGAGGTCTTTATCACTAAAATCTAATCGCTAATTTTTCTCTAGTGACTTTGATTTTTGTATTTCCACCCCATATTTCTGTGCCAATTCAGTTAATTTATCATGGGTAATTCTAGCTCGTCGAGTAATGTCCTTATATACAAATAACAATTCATTATCTTGGTAGTGAATAATTCTAGCAGGACTAATAGTATCCAGAATCGTTTCTTCCAATTCCACTGTAAGTTTGGCTACATCAAGTGATTTTTCAATTTGATTTCTCGGAACAGTAGTTCCTTGAGCATCTGTATTTTTGTCAAGTTTAGATTGAGCTATTTCTCTAATCCGATCATCAAATTCTTGTGGTGTAGGGCCTATCTGTCTTTCTGTAATATCTCTTTACGATCCTCCATTTGCTCCCTCTGAACAAGGTGTAGTAGGTAATTCAGAATCTCGTGTACCTAACTGTAAAGTTCTTCCTGTCATAACTTGAGTTCCTCTGCTAAGGGTTTCCATATTTCTTTCAGCTAAATCTGGAAATGGAGTCGGTCTCATTTGGTTATTTGATCTATTCGGATGGACTAAATCTCCACTTGATCCTAATCCAATTCCTCTAAGGGAATTATCAGAATTTGAAATCATCGGTGTTGGATTGAATTGTTTCACACTCGGTCTCCTAGGTACAGCATTTGTTCCTCCCATCCCAGTGGGGATAGTCAAGGAATGTACTTGCGGTCCTCTATTCCCAGATTGTTAAGGTGGAACTACAGATCCTATTGTAACTGGAACTGAAAGGGCATCAGGAGCATTCAGTGTCATGGGATTGTTAGATTCTGCTCCTCTGGGTGTCACTACTCCTGATAAGAAAGGATTGTGTGGATTGGGATTTATGGGCATCGTAGGTGCATCTGGTACAATTCCAGTAAAGAAATCCGGCATGCTTTGGAGGTTGATCCTCATTGTATGGTGGGGACGATTTAACAATAACTCATTTAAGAATTCATCATCTATTTCAGTCTCACTCTCATCACTTAGTGCCAATGTTTGAGAGTCCTCAGGATGTTTTTTCTTCTCCTTACATTTCTCTCCTTCACCCTTCTCTACTAATACAGGATACATTTGTGTTCCCTCTGCAATATCTGTTCTCCAAGCTTTCTTTTGTGCATCCCATCTGGCCTCAAGATACCGATTTAAGGTGTTCTTGTACCTTCCTAGATATTTTTGTTTTTCCTTTTGATGGGCAACATGTTCCTATTCTCTGAGAGCTTCAAATTGCATAGGTCCTGGAGGTGGTTTAATATTGTATAGCTGTCTCCTCAAATTTTCAAGAATTTGAATGTTAAAAGTTCCATATTGTGGGAAAGCCAAAGGTCCATCTTTTTCTGTATACTTCATCCAATTCACTAACCATGTACATGTATGATAACCTCTCACTCAAGACCTGGCTCTTCGATCAGTAGCAGCACCACCCCCCTCTTCCCCCAGCGCCTTGAGACCCTCGCGGGTATGTAGTGCGCTTTATAAGTGACATGATTGATTGATTGATTGGGTCATATACAAAGCTGGTGTACCCTAAGCTGGTATCTGTATCCCTTCTCCAGTGGGCATGGGCACATCTCCCTGTATTAATGTTTTTACATTTTTTTTAATTTTAATTTTTCCTCAATTAATATTCTAGTGTCTTTTACAAATGTTTCTCTCAGTAATTCCAAGAAATACTTCCTTGTTTTCGTTCCAGCAACAAATCCCAGAGCGACTCTCTATGACATTGTCAAGCTATCCCAGCGCAGCTTCACACCAACTAATCCCAGCGCGACACTCTATGATGTCATTCAACTCCTTGCAGCAGCTGCCCCTCCTTTATAATTCTGCTCATACTTATCCCGACAAAGCGTTATCAAAGCAAAATGTTACCACAAAATGTTACAAAGCAGCGGTATAAGAAAAAGCTCTCAAATAAACTCTTGTCTGCTCCACTAAAAGAAATGTATAGACTTTCACTCACTCAAAAAGTATCATCATTTATCGCACATTGCAAACAAACTCTTGAACAGCGCGATCTGACTTAAATCCTTATGATTATTCTCTGTGCAGCGAGAAAAACCTTAGCGATTATAATTCCTGACCCTCACAAAATTCCTTTCTCTGGTGGCACTGCAGATGACGTCTCATGTACAGCACCTTCAAACCACAGCAGACAATCTTACTCAGCGTATGCCACACTGAGACCACCCTTAGAAGTATATCCCAGAAACTTAGGTCACTTCGAACCCAATAACAACTTCAACTTAGCAATAGGAAAGATTTTTGCTCAAGCATAAGTACTAAAACATCACATAATCAATTTCTGCAATCTATGCTTCAAGCAACAGCAACGCGCACACCCTATTAATACCCACACCACTGTTTTGTCGTCCCGTCGTATTTCTTCAAGACTTGATCACCTTTACTGAACTTGGCCTTTGGGTGAATTCTATAGCAACCTCAATATATCCCCCTTATATCCTAACTTTGTCAGACAGTAAACCATCCGACATGCTACCAGAATAACTGCTGTAGCATGTACTGGGCTCTCAGGTGAATTTATATACTATTACGCTATACATGCATTCAGTGTAGTCCTCCAATGGATCTTGGATTGTACTGAAAGAGGTTGGATATTCGGGGAATGGACAGTTACCCAATGAGACCAGGAATAGGATAACTGTAACTGCAACACAAATTCAATATCATATAGATTAATCACTCACATTTATCTCTAAACATGGAAAACCCATAATTAATGCTCCCTCATAAGGAATGATGAGTACAGAGGAGTTAGATCAAATATTATAGTTTAGTTACTCAATTTAATAGGTAAAGACCATTTACATTCAATAAATGTTGCATACAGCTCTAGAATTCAATTCATAAAGGATTTAATTAAATTTACCAAAGCTTCTGGATTCAGGGAGTATAAGGTGAGTGAGTGGGGCAATCTTCCTCAGCCGAAGCAGATTCTGAACACATACAGCTTATGCGTCAATATGGATAGGGAGCCAGGTACGCCTTCTGTGAAGACTCTCAGTACAGTTCAGCAAAGTTCCAAGTAGCCAGTCCAATTCATCAAGACAGTAATCTGTCTCAGCCTGCCGCTGTAACAGCAAGAGTCACATCACAGCAACGTGGCAGGGAACCTTTGACCAAAAGTGAATTTGAGTCCCTCCATCAGCAGAATCATTAAGTCATTCTGCCAACAACCCCCACATCAAGTTCTCTTAAGGAGCAATTACACTTGATTAGTTTCTGGGGTGACACCCCTTGGCATTACCTCAATTTGTCAGACCACTTTCATTGGCTAATCCACATAGGATGAGCAGGATGTGGCAGAAAAAAGCCACAAATCCGGAAAAATAGGTGGATCAATTACACAGTTCCTTAAGTCATTTAATCGTGTGACACATTGAACAATAGGACATTGAAGAAGAAGGCATAAGAGTTCTAAAGGGCATTTTCCCAGGCAGCTGTTCTAGAGTGTAACAAAAATTGTTGCAAGTGCACTGTTCAGTACAGGAGAAGTCAAAGGAAACAATTATTATTTCAATACAACTGGCAATACAGCAAAAAGTCGTCGTATGCTTTGGAAGTATCAGTCCATGACTTCACTGAAAGAAAAGGAGGCCTGCATGAAATTAGGCTAATATACAGCAAGGTCATGTTAATTTGTGAATCATACATTAATAGAGAATCTAGCATATTAATTCAAAATACGACAAAATACATTAATAAACATTTCAATCTGGTCATAACTAATATATGTAAGTATAAGGTAATCATAACATTTTTGTAAGTATAAACATGTATACATTACAAATAATGTAAAAACTTTGTTTTTTATGTGTTATTCTACTAGTACATATGTTAAATACATGCTAAAGAAGTTTCATGAAAGCACATTTGGGAAACAGCGTTTACAACGCTGCCATTACATCGCCTTCCTTCTACAACGCGGTCGTTACAACGACCGTGTTGTTAGAACGCGATGCCTTTACATCGCAAGTCATTAGATCGACTTGCTGTAGGGGGCGCTCTAACCTAAGGAATAGTATAATTTACTATTCCAACACCTTCCCTACTGTTGCACACGCTGAAGTTGGAATAGTAAATTATACTATTCCTAAGTCCAGCGCGCCCCCTACAGCAAGTAGATCTAATGACAAGCGGTGTAAAGGTATCGCGTTCTAACGACGCGGTCGTTGTCACGACCGCGTTGTAATAGAACGCGATGTAATAGCATGCGATGTAACATGCTATATTCGCACATTTAAGTATATTCACGTAACACTTACTTTTCTTATGTCATTTTCTGTGCACACATTATTACAAACAAAAAAACTAACATTATAGTTAATTTTCATATGAAAACCAAACAAATTCACATTATTTTAATTTCAGTCTTATTAATCATATCACTCATAAATTAATATCAAAGTGATTAGCAATTTTATCCATAATATGAGTTTTTCCCTTCTACTTTTTCTAACACAGGTGAATGATTCCATTATTAACCAGCATTGGCATAGCCAATAGGTCTTGCCTTTAGGATTTTATAAGTGTTTAGCCATGCAGCATATTATCTCGTGTGCTGTGCACCAGGGATTGAAGAGCTATAAAATTGCTGCATACTGTGTACCCTTTATAAGCAGTAGCCATATGCAAATAGTCCGTTTTAGCAAGGATATTATTTGAATGTGGAGTTGAACACTCTGTGTCAGTGCCGGCTTTAGGGAGGTGTGACCGGTGCAGCTACATCTAGTGCTTCCCTGTGTTTAGAAGTAACACAGGTTTAAAAAGCACATGTTGCAGAGTTCCTTGTCTGTCCAGCAGTTTACAGGCAACAATAAAAATGTCAAGATAACTCTAATGATTAATGTTATTGCCGGGAGAGATCGAAGTTAAGTCTATTGGTAGTTTCCACTTATGACAAAGTAGCTCAGAGGGTTAATATGTCTGCGGCAATGAACGTGTACCATAAAAATTACCGAACTGTATTATATATGTATCACTCAGGTTACTGTTTTTGTAACAGAGATCCTTTTGTTACTTCCATTTTGTGTTAGAACCTGAATACAACACAATAAGCTATGAACTGTTATCAAAGAGCTGTGTGCAAACTGCATGCCATAGTTAGACTCTTGCCCCAGAGGGCTATATAAGAAACAAAAGCAAACCGTAAATAAATAAACTTAAGTCACAGAAAACTATATGGGACAGTACAGCACCTGCTTTTTCGGTGACACTATTGGAGCAGGCACTCAAAGACAATACAATAATCTACAGAGGGATGGAAAAAACCAGATGCTACCATCTGATTTACACCTCTTGTATTCTATTCACTCTATTCTAAAGTGCACCTAGAAGTTGACGCAACATGTCAGAGCGCCCCTCCCAACCTCATGAATGACAACAAACCGCTTGCCACAGATTATTATTTAAAGCCACAGTCTACCAACAATGCATAACAAATTAGTTGCCTCCCACTTGATTACCCGGAAAACAAAGAGGTATGAGCACTGTGACTATGCTGCTATACAATGCAGTGTATTAAAGGCGGCTCAAAATATTACGTCTTAATTTAAGCAGTGAATTGCTTGATCACCAATTGGAAACTCCCTTTTTCCAGACAATTTGTATGCACTGGAGAACACCAGTGTATCTACTACAAATAGTGCTCAAAACAGGTATAAACTGTACCAAAGGATATCAGATTCAGAGGTTACAACTAGTAGTTTGGTTGCAGCATTAGCAAATGATGGGTGTAGACATAGACCAGACAAAAAGTACACCAAATACACTATGCATTTTTAATTATCCAAGAGGGTGGAGGCAGTGTGGAAAAACAGGGACGGCAGCAATGTTAGAGAGGACCTCCTGGACTTCAAGTTGGACAAGGCACGCTTTCAGCAAGATACTGAGCATGGCTTGCAAGGTGGAAGTTAGAAGGTTAGGAAGCAGTCAGTTTTAGTGGAGGCACCAAATCTGGACGTGGCACATAGCTGCATATGTACGGCAAGGATGTTTTGATTGGCCAAGAGAAGGTTTTGATTGGCCAAGAGAAGGTTTTGATTGGCCAAGAGTATGTTGTGGGTTTGAATTAATTGGGGAAGGGTTTTGGATAGCTATGTGGCACAGCACTACGGAATAACCTTAAGAACTAGTAGAGATGTTTGAACAGAACCTTATTTTGGCCAATAACCAGGCAAATGTATGTGCATGTATTGCTAGGTTAAATGAGGGCGGCAAAATGTATAACTTTATTTGGTGGAGAAAGGGACTAGAGGTAGGCTGCTTAGGAGACTCATTGTAATTGATGTTGCTAATTACCGATTAAGGCGTTGGCTGTGTGGAGGAGGGTGATTTCTACTGACAGCTAGTAGCTGTTGCGCTGGTGGATATAAACAAGTTTTCTAGAAACTGGCCTGCAGGGGAAATAATTGGGAGATTTTCCAAAGACAAAACTACACTGACAAATTTATAAAACGGGGTCAATGTTCCTCAATTCCAGGGGTTTTCAGAAAGGAGTATGAACCCTCTCCAGGGTCCAATGACTTGCTCCATATGTTCAAACCAAGGTCAGCAAAATAACCGAAGATTCCTGAGGCACGAAACAAGACTTCCAAAATTAAAAGCATTTGGCCCAGATGCTGGGCTAAATATAATTTTTTAAACAGAAAACTGATGATTGTAATATGCAAAATGTTAAGCCGATAAATGTTACAAAATGAAGCTAACAAAGAACATCACTTTTTGTAATATTGTCTTGGGCGATATGGACCCTATTCAATCCATAATTCTACATATTTTTGGTTACCTTGCTTACCACATATTAACTTCAAACACTGATATGATTTAAGCGCACAAGCAGCACAAACCAGATTTTAGGACTTTGTAACTGCACCTCTTTTAAATCTCACTCGAAATGTTGGACATGCATGACATGTTTATTACTGTGTATTAGGGTAATACATTGAAAGGCAATACTGAGTATCACCCCACTGTATGGAATGCATGCAATAGTTTTAAACCTAGTACGTACTACAGCAGTACATTCAATACCATAAAGTATTGTTGCAGTTTGTTGCAGTTTAGGTAAATCATTTGACACCATATACAAAATTACACATGTAATATAAATATGTTATGTATGACACCCACCAACCTAAAATATAACAAGACAGCTGATAAACAGATAGCAGCAATCAAAATTAATTGCATGTTTATGTGAAACATTCATTACCTGGGTTGACGAAGGTAAAAGAGGGCTACTATGGGTGACATGATGAATAGAGAGGTCGACTGGTTGACATGAGAAGGATAGAGAGGGCTACTGGGAGGACATGATGAGCATCAGAGAGGGCTACTGAGGTTGGCATGAGACATAGAGAGGGCTACTGGGTGGGATAGAGAGGGCTAAGGGAGACATGATGAGGACCATTTCAGAAAGGAAGGAACAGTTTGCAAACAGAGGCTTATCATAGAATCTTTAAAACAAGGAGAAATACGTGAACACTGTTATGGTCCGTCTTGTGAAGCCAAGGGAGTGAAGGTGAGAGCCTGGTTGCTAAAAAGCAGAGTCATCGGGTTTCTGTCGAATATCCCACTGAAGCCACCCTCACAGGGCTTCAAGGAGCAGATTTTTTAAAACCAGTCAATGGGTAGCAAGTTGACCAGATTGTCACTAGGCATGACAGCCACATTATCACCCCCGAAGTTATCAGCACCGATCTCACCAGGGGTATACTCGAGCACCATGGACTATGTGCGGCTGAGGCACCCACGACGGCAATTGGTCGCTAGACGCTGCTGGGAGAAGAAAGACGGGGCAGGGCCGGGAGAGAGGCCGGCCCTGCTTCCGAGGTATGCTCACCAGCAGAGCCCTCTCCGAGGGGGCGTGGAGGGCAGATGATACCTCTGTTGGTGAAGGGAGACGGAGCAGGACAGTCTTAACACAGCAAAAGCAGCAGCAATGGCACCGGAGAAGGCCCAGTGCCCGGCCTACACCATGTCCCAACAACAGGACACCGTGCTGAAATATAAAGCACGCCGCCTGTGTACATAAAACTTATGCACATGGCATGGTAAATTTAAAAAAAGCAAAACCTTCTCTGTTTTTAAATACACAACACCTCTGCCATGTGTTCCTACACAATGCTCTTCGCGGCAGCCTGAGAGTTGCAGGCATGTTGTAGGAGCACGAACAGAAGAAAAAAAACACAGCAAGCGCTTGGCAGCCTGTGAAGCGGGCATAAAAGTGGGCACGGTGCTAAACATAAAGCCCGGCGCCCTAATACATACAAGTTATGTGCGCGGCTTTAAAAATAAATACAAGTCGTGTGGGGCTTAAAAAATAAAAAGCAGGTGCCGTGCTAAATTTAAAGCGGGGGGCTCGAAGATATACCAGTTATGTGTGTGGAAGCGGTAAAGTAGCCCAGTGGTGAAAAAACTAAACAGCTCAAGGAACACTGCTATGAAATTAAGTAAACAAGTAGTCCCCAAACAACATTTACCACTTACCAGTGTAAGGAGAATGTAGTTGGCCGGTGCTCCTCGCCTAAAACCAGAAGTGATGTAACGGAGCACTAACCAATAAGGAGCGTGGAAATTAAATCGATGGAGGAGTGAACCAATTGCAAGCAGCAGGTGGGATTACACTCCGTTGAGTGATTACAGGAAGTCTTGCAGACAGCGCATGCGCGTTGATGCTCGACCTAAAAATCACATCTATATTAATTAAACGAATAATGTGTCTCAAATCTATATTTTCTCCTGCATGCTTTTGCGATGCAGTAACAGAAAATATACAAAACCTAGGGTAACTCACCAAGGTTCATCTAGAACACAGTCAAACTTGCATAGACATATGAGGGCAACAACGTAATTATGAAAGCTGATACAAAAGTTTATTCAGTTCGTTAATAAAATCTAAACAATACAAAATGTGTTACATACTCATTGACATCCACACTCCAATCATATCTGCATTCATACTCAGTTCAGCCACGTCATAAAAGCAAGGTACACAACCAAAGTACACAGACAAAAGCATAAACAAATATATACAAGGAAGGACTACAGGTTATGCTTATAGCTTGTGATAAAATAATGTTCCATAAGGACTAATGATACATAACAAAACTTTAATTCAAAGAAACAGTCGGTGGCTTGGCAATAGTTTTTCTTTCATCACCGATGCAGTAACTACATGTCATTTTTCAGAGCATGAAACTTTGCACATGTTTGCTATGGTTTACGCAGAAGTTGTCATGATCATTTCTTTTATCAATAAAATCCTTTGATGTAATCTCTGTTCTATCAACATCACAGAGTAAATAAAGTAGAACAAGAAATGCACAGGGCAAAAAACAGGGACTATAGCACACAACATTATTACTGTAGGGGTGCTTGAACTCGGGCTGAGGCAAGTGCCACAGAACCCCCACCACTGTGGGCAGATCAGAAAGATAATGGAAAACAATTCGACCTTTCAATCATTATTCTTTTCACACAGGATTACCTGGTTGTTCAATAGGAGTGAAAGGTCAATGGTAATTAGGGAGAACAATCAGAGCAGTTTTTAAAAAAAACAACTGCACATTTGTTTACCCGGTAAATCCAAGATTACCATATGTGGCTTCAAAGACATGGCATTTGCTAACAGACTGTTGTCACTCTTCTGATCGGTCCTACAGAGTTTGAAAGAAGGAGGCACTTAGAAGGCAACAATGTAAAAAACACCTACTTTATAAAGGTTATAAATATTAAAATGAGGCCATTTTAACCCTTGAATCATGGAATGTGGCGGCAGCCAAGTTTTGAAGTGGGGTGAGAAAACTAACCAACACACCTTTACATTATACTGTGTGAACGCATGGCTAAAGCTGCTCTCATTTATTGATGGTGTGTAGTATAGAGCAGCAGTGGAATGTATGTGCATGGAACGATGGGTGTAAGTGGAATGTAGACTGTACGATGCGTAGGTATAATGCAGAATGTATGGGTGTTTGAATAGGAGCAGTTGGAGGGGCTTTGGAAGAAGGTCGACGTCTACTTACCTTTGCTTTGTTACTCATGCTTGTAAATAAATTAACTGTATTGGAAGCATCGAACCTCACACTCCTGTCTTTTTCTACATCGTCTCTTTTTTTAGTTAAAAATTGATCCAATGTACCCATATATTTAACCACATTTCCTAAAAAAAAACTGTGGTCAGCAACATCCTCAGTCATAAAATTGTTACATCGCCACTGTTATTACTTGTCACTGCAGAGCTGCAAAGAAGTCTCTAGTAACATCTAGAGACACTACAGAATGTTTCGGTCTCTACAGGGACCTTAAGCAATCACCTGTGCTACAGCAAACAATAGCAAAAGATTACAGTATCACTGGATGTTGCTAGAAGTTGCTATTGAATCAACATCAATGCTAAAGTACCTGTGTCTCTCCCAGGAAGTTCATTTTCAGCTCCACAATAGCAGCTAGTAATACTGTGTGCCATTGCACCTCTGTTTTGTTCTGTACAATGTTTTCGTATTTATTTTTGCTGTATGGAGGGCTGGCCCCCTCTCCCACCATACTGATTTTCTTTTTATTATTTGTATTTCACTACGGAGCATTGTTTTTTGTTTATTGGTGTTGCGTTTTGTATCATGCTGTTTTGGGAGTCCAGACCTCACATATAATGTTTCCCCCTGAAAGAGCAGACTGTCCCCTTTAAATCATGAGCATGGATTACCCCAGATAGTCCAAGCATCAATGGCACCTGGCAGTAAGGAACGTCAATAACCATCAACAGTAGCAGATATCTATGACCCCAGACTGTAAAGGATATCAATGGCTCCAGACAGTGATGAACATGAAAGGCCCCTGGCTAGATTAAACACCAATGGTCCCTAACAGTATTGAACATCAATAGCACCTTTCAGTATCGAACATCAATAGCCCCTACCAGATCAATCATCAATAGCCCTCACTGCAGAATTGGATATCATTGATCCCAGGCACTAATGAGCATCAGCGGGCCCAGGCAGTATGAAGGATCAAGGGCCCTGCAAGTACTGAACATTATGGCCCTAGGAAGTACTGAATATTGATGAGCCAAAGCAGTAATGACCATAAATGGCCCCAAGCAGTAATGAACACACTTAGAACGTGACGGATATCCTGTCCACCACATTTTAAGTTCCATAGGTCATAATGGAATTGTAATCTGGCGGACGGGATATGCATCACATTTGTGATGGAGTAACCCTGTCCGCCAAGATCGTAATCAGGCACTTAGTATGATCTTTTGCTAAATTGCTTCAAGTAAGGGTGCTAAGCAAAGGCTTTTGATTAACTCTTACTAACAGCACTGTCCTGAGGCACCATTCTTAAGTACAATAACTTTATTTAATTTGAAAATATTTTAAACAGAAGTTGACAGGTATTTTGTGAACTCAAAATTCGCTTCTACAGGGTGTAGTTGGATTCATCCCTAATTCATAATATGTAGATAGGATAGCCTGTCCGTTAGCTCAAGTACTTAATAGCGATGTATATTCTCAATTAGTACATGATAAAAAGAGCCTAGCAACACCTCTATCTTCTTATGCCATAACAAGCCTCTGTTATTAAGCTACAGTCATGCGGCTGTGGAAAACGTTTCATATACTTTTAATTTTCAGACGTGTAAGGATGCCACGTGTCCATGTTTCGCTTCCTTGTTCAACCATTGACAGTGGTGTGATTTGAGCATGACTTACAGTTCCTCTTGGCTATTAGCCAGTGTGTGTCTATATTGTTTTAAATGTCCTACCAGATGTGTCCCTGGTTTTAACATAAATAACCATGTGGTATCAAGTACACCGCAGATTTTCTCATTTCTCTGCTTCTCTTATGTTTGCTTGCCTTGGACTTTTGTTTTTATGACAATTTTGTCTAGACCTCCTTAAACTATTTCCAGTGCCATAGTAAACTCTGGTTAGGTTTCTGTTTGAATTGAGATATATGACATTGAAACAACATTCAAAGGAAAACATGACAGGCTTTGTGACACCATAGATGTTAATTAATGTGTCACTCAGATTGTTGTTGCCCTGATTGACCACACAGTTTCCCAATGCTAAAGGGAGGGTCTGCATACCCTCACCCAGGTTTGACTGATTTGATTTTGTTTACAACAACCCTCGTTGATTAAATACTGTGGCTCATCATTTGAGGTGTTTGTTTGTTTTGCAAACATTCATGTTTTGGAGTACATTGTGTACAAAATTCCGATGCACTATAGTTCCAAAAATATAAGCACACCAAGATTAATTTTCCAGGCAGATGTTTATGATTTGAAAATATATGTGTGTGCATTTTTTTGGCCAGGTATTGGTTTTTACTAGTAAAAGCTGGGCGGTCGCCCACGGCGCTGTATTTTTAATATTCCTCAGTAAAACATTTATTAAATATACTAATGAAACTCAAATTTGAAACACACGAGTTACACAAAAATGTTTTGAGCAGTAGCTTGAGTGTAAAGCACTAATTGCCTGATCATGTCTATGTCTATGTAGGGATATTTATAAAGCGCAACTGCTACTCCAAGGAGTGTCCTGGTGCTGTTGCCGAAGGGGGTCAATGGAGGCAAGAAGGAACTATGAGCTGGAAAAAGCCAGGTTTTCAGCTTTTTCCAAAACACAGGCATTGCCTTGATACTTCTAAGGATCAACGGCAGCTTGTTCCAAAGGGAGGGGCAAAGGAAAGAGAGGGCCTTTCCCCCTGACCTAGCCTTCTTGATTCGCGGGGTTCTGGCAAGGCAGAGATTCGCAGAGCGAAGATTTCTCTGTGGGGCATGGAACATAATCCTGGTTTTTAAATAGCCTGGGCCAGTTCCGCTTAGAGCTTTCTGGGTCACAAGCAATGTCTTAAAAATAATCCTCTTCCTTACCGGCAGCCAATGAAGTCTCTTAAGAAGGCTTGACATGTGAGTGTCACGGCGGAGCCCGAAAATAGTTCGGGACGCAGCTTTCTGGACCAGCTGCAGCCTATCAATCAGGTATTTTGGCATGCCTGAATAGAGACCGTTCCCATAGTCAAGACGTGAGATGATCAGGGCTTGAAACACTTGTTGTCTGGCCGCCAAAGACAGTAAGAATAGAAACTTCCGAAGAAGTCGAAGGAGGGCGAAACAGGGGCCCACTATCGAGTTTACTTGGGTATGGAATAGCAATTGACTAACAAATTTAAAACCCAGGTTTTTCACCACCTGATTTTTTATGGGGGGGGGGTGGAGTCAGATGGCCAGAAGAACTGCCAGGGTGTCTCAGCATCTGAACCAAAAAAAAGCAGCTCTGTCTTTCCCACATTACATTTAAGTTGGCTCATGGACAACCACCCAAACACCGCCGAAAGGCAATTGCGAATTTTGTTGCCTGGGCAGGGCTCGTTGTTCTTCCATGAGAATAGCAGCTGGGTGTCATCTGCATATGACACAATTTTTGCCCCTAAAGATTCTGCCAAAGTAGCCAAAGGCGTGAGGTAAATATTAAACAGAGTTTGGGCTCAGGGAATAGCCCTGAGGAACACCAACACTAAGATTGCGGGATTTGGCCAAGTAGGGGTGGCACCATAGCTCTTGTTCCCTCCCTTCTAGGAAAGATGCCAGCCACTTCCAAGCCTGCCCCCCAATACCTATCGAGTGGAGACGGGCCAAGAGAATATGGTGAGAGATCGTATTGAAAGCCGCCGATAGATCTAAAAGGACCAGCAGTGCCCTGTCACCCACCTCCAGACCAAGTCGGATGGAATCAACAACCTCCTGCAGCACTGTTTCGGTACTGTAATTAGGGCGAAAGCCTGATTGGCTGGCATGCAGTAGGCTATTCCTTTCAAGATATGATGATATCTGATGGTTTACATGTTTCTCTAGTACTTTAGAGAAGGCAGGGAGGAGGGAAATCGGCCCATAGTTGGTCAGGTCAGAGGGGTCTGCCTAGTTTTTTTTAAGCAACGGGGTAACCTTCGCTTGTTTCCATTTGGTGGGTACAGTGGCTGACGAGAGAGAGATATTCAGTAACTGATTCACCAGCAGGTTAATAGCCTCTGCCCCCGAGCCAGAATAAAAGAGGAGGCCGGGTCCAATGGGGAACCTGATTTGAGGCATTTTAAGGCTCGCAGGGAATCATCCAAAGGGATAGGAGAGAAAGAGTTCAGAGAGCAAGCTTCATCTTTGATGATTGAAATAGAAAGGGAAGGATCATGGCCAGGCTCTGCCCAATTTCCTATCACATTTTGGGTGACTGCTTCAGTGCCAGAGCTTAATATACCATCTCCAGCTCTGGGAGGTGGGAGGCTGACCTGAATAGTATCTATTTTTTCTTGGAAGAACAAGGCGAGTGCCTCACACCATTCCAGGGGCAGAAGTTTCTGATTAGAGCCTACTTCGGGAGAGGAAAAAGATTTAACAATTTTAAAAATTTCTCTGGAATGGTTTTCAGCCTTTAAAATTTTGGACTTACAGTAGGCTTTTTTAGCTAATTTGATTTCTTTATAGTACTTCCCTAGTTCTGCTTTATAATCTGCTTTTGCTTTTTGGCAGTAGCTTACCCTCCATATCCTCTCTTTGCGTTTACAGACTAGCTTTGTTCTTTTGAGGGAAGAGGCGTACCAAGGGCTGGGTACTTTCGTGCGACGTTGTTGGGTACTACTTTCTGGTGCCAAGGCTAGGCTGGCGGACTCAATCCAACTATCAATCCGACATACATCTTCATTGTTATTGCCGGTGAGAGAGGTCTTACCCGCATCAGGTTTATTGCTTAACAATTCCGGTTTAATTTTGTGAATAGCTCTTACCGTACGGGGTACGTTGCCTTTCTTAGGAGGGACATTACTAAGCTTTGCCCATCTAAACCTGAGCACATAGTGGTCAGTCCAAACCAGATGAATGGGAGAATCAACTTCGAGGGGTATAGAAGTGAAGATTTGGTCTAGCGTATTGCCGGCCAGGTGAGTGGGGTCAAGAATTGTTTGAGTAAGGCCCATAGCCGCTAAGTTCTCCAGGAGTTTTAAGCTTTCTTTAGCATATTTGCAATCCATGTGTAAGGTAAAATCCCTCAACAGGATACAATGTGCGTATCTGAGGGTCAGAGGAGAGAAGACTTCACATAGAGAGGGTAAAACCCTCCAGAGGGACCAGGAGGGCTGTATATAAGTGCCCCAGATATAGATTGCTTAGATTAGAGGGAGAGAGTAAACCCTAATATCTCAGCCCCCTCTAATTCCATATGGGGCAGCTGGGTCAAGGTAAAGCATTCCTTATAGATAACAGCAAGTCCTCCCCCTCTGCCCTTATCTCTGTCTTTCCTTACAATTTTGGAACTGCTGACCAGATATCCGGACCACAGGAATCTGTAAGCCAAATCTCCGTTACAAACAAAGCGTCAAAGTATTCATCGCATAATAGGTTATGAATGTTATTAGCATGTTTTGGGAGGGAGCGGGAGTTGATCAAAGCTGCCTTAAAAGAGGGGTTCGGCTCAGATTGATGCATAGAGAATTGCTCTCTATACTTAATGTTGAAGTTACAGGATGTACACTTATTTTCTGAGAGACCTAGAATATAGGGGTTAAAAGGTATACATCTAGGGGTAGGGGCCAGATCATGGAGTTGAGAAGGACTATAGGAGAGACGGTGCGTACCGTTTGTGGTAGCATAGTGGCTGGCGCTGGACGCTTCCGGGACGCTGACGGGCGCAGATGGGCTTGCCTTTGGCACGCCTTTGGCGTGCCATCGGCGCATCCGCTCATCGCCCGTGCTTAAATGCATGTTGGAGGCCCGGGAACCTAGAGCGCGCACTCTTGAGATGGCTGCTCTAGCTGTCGCTGAAGAGGAAAAATGGCAGCCGTACACAAGCACCTCGTGTAGGCTGACTGAAAAAAAAACCAGCTGCTCCCTTCACTTAAGCAGAAAGTGGTGCATGTCCCACAACAACCCAGGTCAGTGTCTAATTTAGATCAAATATAGTACAGTTTTTTAGTAAAAGTTCAGGAACATATTCATATTCAAATTCATATGGCAAATGATTATGAACAATTGTTAATATGCCAGATGTGAAATTATGCCCAAGATTTAGGGCCTGATTTTGATCTTGGCGGACGAGATATCCGTCACTGTTGTGACGGAACTACCCATCCGCCAAGATCTAGATCAGGCCCTTGCATCACTTTGTTGACAAAAGCCCAATGAAAAATACATTTTGGAATTTACAAAGCAAGGCAAATTTCGATTTGCGTTGCTTTGTAAAAAAGAACTAGCACGAAGCAGCGCATTGCATTTCATTGCATCACTTTGCATTGGGGAAGTGTTCCATGGGTGGAGCATGAACATTCCCATGCATCCATCCATGGATTTTGATCCAAACCCACATTTACAAATTCTGGGCAAATCACTTAATCTCCCGCTGCCCACCAAAAATTAATGTGTCCTTGTGTAATACGACGTCCACGAGTAAAGTAGGTAAATAAATTAATAAAACTATTTACCTTGCGCGCGCTGCATCGCCAACTTGGCAATGCAGCGCACGCAAGGTAAATAGTTTTATTTATTTACCTACTTTACTCGTGGACATCGTATGTCCGACTCCACTGAATCTCCCCCCCCCCGCCCCTCCCCACCACCCCGCAGCACTCCCACTGCGAGCAGCCACTGGTGACAGAGCCATGAGGGTTGACTCTGCCCGGCCTCTTTCGGTCTCTGACAGGTGCAGACTGATCCGCTCTAATACCGGGCATGGGCTGGGCACAGCCCTCATGCATCCAGTGCAGTGGGCTAAGGTTGACGCATTGTAGCACTGGGCTGATTGCATTGCATGCCTCCTCCACCATGTGAAGGCAGTTCTGGGACACGTAGTCCCCCCTCCAATGTTGCGGAGTTTCAGAGTGCAAACATGACTGTTTGATGAACTTGCTGCAGCTGGTGTGTTTTTTTTATTTTGTTTTAGAGTTTTATATAGCACGAACTAGACCCGAGACATCGGGTATCAGAGCGCTTTACATGAGCACCAGTTTCGGTACAGATGGACACACTCATTTTGTTAGGCACGGGGAGATTAAGTGATTTGCCCGGAATCACAGGATGTTGAGCGTCATTGCCGAGAATCACCCGGTTCCCCAGCTTCGAGGACGACAGCTCTAGCCGTAAGGCTACATCCTCTCCCCTTGTCTTTGCTGTGTGATTTGATGGGCGTGTGAAATGTTGTTGCTCGTCTTGAGGCGTTCACAGAAGAAATGAACAAGCATAAACAGAAATACGATTATGTAACGAATTCAATGTGTTTTAAGGAAACATACAAGTGATATTTCATCATGAAAATTCAGTGATATGGCAAATGAAAATACAGCTAATGTTCTTATGCAAGGTATCATGGTGTGTACCCTTTCTAGTCTGCCTTAGATCTGGACCATTAGTGCATCACTGCACAACTCAAGCCTAACAAACTACATAGATTATCAAAAGTATGGAGGTTATGGCATGGAAATCAATTAAAGGTAATGAGAGTCTGATACTCCTGGCCTGCTCTTTGATTCCACTGGCATTGCTCTGGCCGCTCCTGGTTTCAAGGGGTATGAAGTAACCCTGGGCGTAGTTCGCGTAGTCGCGCTACGCGAAGCTACGCGAAGATGTCGGAGCGCTACGCGAGCTTCGCGTAGCTTCGCGAGCATGCGTAGCTGCTTGGCGCGCCCATTCGCGATGCGTTTTTCTTGCTCGGGAACGCGTTGTTCGTGTTCGGGACGCTGTTTGCGTGCTCGGGGGCGCGAACTTACCCATGCGGTCGCCTATGGGCGCGGCCATTTTGGTTTTCACTTGTCCCGCCCGTTCGCGATCCCTTATTTCCTGTTCCGGGTCGCGTATAGCGTGCTCGCGATGCGCATTCCATGTTCGGGAACGCGTTGTACGTGTTCGCGACGTTTTGCATGCTCGGGGAGAAATATCGCGCGAACTTACCCATGCGGTCGCGATGGGCGCGGCCATCTTGTTTTACCACTCTATGCTATGGTTCTGGGCCTGCTTTTCTATCCTCCCTCAATCTTTGCAATCCTTAGTTTTTTACACTGTTTTTCAATTTTTCTTTATTTCTTACCTATCTCTCTCTCTGCCTAAGTCTATATTTTGCATTTTTTTCTACTTTTTACTGTGTTTTTTTACTTTTCAACTGTTTTATATAACTTTCTTCTTTAAGCTCCTACTTCTTCCCCTAACTTTATTTTCCCTTCTAACTTTTCTTTTTCACCTCCTCCCACCCCAGAAGCATGGCGAAGGGTAGCAGCAGCGGGTCAAAGGGCAAGGCGCGTGCGCCCATCGCCGCCTGCCTTGCGGCAGACTGCGCCCCGCAGGGGTGCAAGCCCGTCAGCTGTTTACGGAGGAGGAGGTGGCCGCCCTTGTTTTTTTATTCAGCGCCACCTCCCCTTGACCTTGGCAGCAGGCGGCAGGCCAGGCTCCGGTTACCCGACCCAGGAGCGTCACCGCCGGTGGGCGAAGGTGCGTCGGGCAGTGTTTCGCTGCTCCGCGGTCCGAGCGCACCCATAACCAGCTGGCCCACCGGTGGTCAGACATTCTTGACCGGGAGCAGGACCTGTTGGACCTGCTAGGTGTCGAGGTCGTGGGGCTTGGTGAGTAGCCAATATATATAGTAGTATAAGTATTGTGATTTGTGTATACCTTTTTACAAATAACAAGAATAATGCTGCTTACATTGCAGGTAAATTACGTTTCAAAATCTTCTGTGATTGTAGGACACAGGTGCTGGGCGGTACTCTTACTTTTTGCAACTTTGCGCTCGCCTGTCATTATTATGTAAGAGTTTACTTTAGAGAACTTCAGTTAGGTAATGCTATTGCTAGAGAGACTGTAGTCCTTCCTTTGTCCTCCTGTCAAATAGTGGTGGATGGATTTGATACTAGGTTTAGTTACTATTAGTTGATAATTTTTGAGCGGTCTGCGTGACGCATCCTCTGTCACTGAGTGCTGCTTACCCCAGTCCTTAGTAGAACCTTTTGTAGTTTGTTTAGTGAGTGGTACTGGTAAGCTTAGCTTAGCAGTGTCAGTCAGCTGGAGAACATCAGACGCAACCAACCAACAATTTGGTGTATGCATTATGCACTGACTTTATGCATGTGTCCTCCTTCTCATCTATGCATTTTTGATGGAAAAAAAATGGAAATGCAGGCTAATGAACAATTGGCCCGCCTGGAATAGGTGGGCTAGGTCAGGTGGTACTTAGGCTTAGTTAGTGTTCTGGATTTTATTTGAATCAATCAGAATGGAACACTGAATTAGTGTTCCCAAATAAGTAGACTGTCCGTGAATCCCGCAAGCCAGTAGTCGATCGGATTAGATAGGTCAATTTTATTGCAATTTTTGTTTCCTAAAACGTTTTTTGAGCGTTTTTAGATAATTTATTTGTTTCACAGCAATCATTAATGTTTGTTTCTTTCTTTTTCTTTATTATATCTTACATGATCACTGATCTGCAGCACCCAGGGGCAAGAAGACGGGGTCCGAGTCGGCGGGACAACCACCAGAGGACCGCTCCTCTACCGAGGGCCCTGCTGCTGGTCCCAGTAAGTCCTCCAGTGGTTATATTAACAATTATATTGCCCTAACTTTTACTGGACCTTATTTTTTCAGAACTATTAATTCTGGCTCCACTCCCTAATTATATTTTTACAAAAGATTCTTTGATCTTGACTTGACTATCTGTTTCTAAATTCTGGTTATCCCTGCCTCTAAGTTGTAACTGCCTCTGCTATGAATGTCTGTACTCTGTACTACTACTATTAGTCTGTCGCTAAGCTTGCCCAGTTTGCATTGCCACTCTTTATTGTACGGTTTTGAATAAAACTCAGATTGACCAATACTAATAGCTCTAGCCACTGAGTCCAGTCCTTTCGGTTGTCCTCTTCTAGGCTTCTTAATCTTGAGGCTTTGACAATTACCACAAACAAAATGCACAACCAGATATTTGACTATTTTTGATAGGATATAGTACATACTACTTGGATTCTGCACAGCCCCATGCAGAACTATGCACAATGAAATAGGATGTTGGTGATGCGAGTTTGGAACTTGGACGTTCCTCACACCTCAGTCAGAAGTGAACCCACAATCCCTGAACGACTAGCTAGTGTTTCATTAGGTCCCCGAACCCCCACCCGAAGATACCCAATGATTATGATTCCACAACCCAGAACATAACACACTTTCGCTCACTCACTCGTGTAAGTCCACCACCACCACCACACCAAATACCACAGAGTCTATGTGTAAGTTCAAAGGTTTATTTTCAAATAACAACCTCTGTATGTTGTTGTTCTATAAAATTCAGTGTACTCCAGCCAGCTCCAACAGCAAAATGCATAAGATTAAAACAATAAAAATTGTTGCAACAAGTGCATGATGATATAAGACAAAAGATGTGTGTGAATTCTGGGCGACTCCTCACCGTAGAACGTAGAATTACTGGTTACATGCATCATTCATAAGCTCTGAAAATCTCTGGTTCGTAGAAGGGAATCCTCTGCCTGAGAAAAATGGTGCGTGTTAATGCAAGCATTTGTCAGTCCTGCCAAAAAACTGTAACATGTTACCTATGGCTAAGTAATACGGACTAATGGAACTCCATAACAAAGTGGCTTGTTTTTCGACCTCTTGTACGCAACGCTCAGACAGTAGCTGTATGTGCTCATGTGGGCTCAAAAAGGCGTCTTACTGTTACTGCACAACAAGCTGCGAGGTAACATGCGCAAAAGACATGAAGCGAAAAAGGTTTGCATGGCTTAGGCTAACTTTGCAAAGAGTAGAGTATAGTATAATAATGACCCTAGGGACCATAATAACACTACTAGTGTCTGTCTACTGACTGTACTCTAGTACCCGATTTGGACTATTGAATGTGATTTATAATAATAATATGTATGTATTAACTTTTTCTTCAATCTTGCTAGTGAAAAAGAATAAATAGGGGGAGGTGTACAGGCATCTAAAAATGTGTCATGTTTTTTCTAGGCGTACTACCGACCACCAGTGCCGGTGGGGCCAGCGGCCATTCCGGAGGGGGCAGGAGATGCAGCACCTGCAGGAGATACAGGGGGTGAGCCAGCAGCAGTGGCGGGCGGTGGTAAGTTATATTCATGACTTATTGACATTGCACTAGCTGGAAGGGTGTGTGGAGTGGACTTCACTCACTGTACTGTTGTTGAGACTTATTAGGTATGAAGTTGTAGTGAACATTATACAACGGTTAATAAAGAAGACACCCTTTACTTAGCATGAGCAATGCAGTAGCAATAGCATTACCAGCGTGACTTCATTAACCAATGGCCTCTTATATCTGACTCCAACTCAGCTGTGAAAGTTTTATGGAGGAGACTAAAAGTCAGATCAGATGACCTTGATGGATGTGTTGAACAAAAAGGGAAAGAAGGGTGGAAGGAGGAAGGGCGGGCGAGATTTAATATGACGACTGGCAGAGAAGGATACGTTGGAAGCATGGATAGGTGGCTGATAGGAATCAGATGCATGTGTTGTTGAAGGATGGGTGGGAGGTGAAAGAAGAATGGATGCCTGCCTGGGTGGAAGACACAGTATGGGTGGATACTGTGGATAGCAAGAATCATCAGCGGTGTTTGGGTGAAACTCAAAGCCAAGGCAAGCAACGGAGTGAGTGGACGCATGCGTTGTTGTTGGTGAAACAAAGTAACGTTTGTGGAGAGATTAAGAAGAATGATTGACATTTACTTAGAATGGATGGATGCCTGTATGTATTCATCATAGACAGCATAGGTGGAGACTGTCACGGGATGCACAGTTTTAGGGAATGTTAAAGAAACCGCGCCAGCGTACCAAAGCCGATGTGGGGAGGGGCAGGGTGGGGGTAGTAGTAAACAATGTATTACGCGGGCAAATACAGGTAACTTTACTGTAACATACAAATAAATAAAGTGAATTTCATTGTGCGCACTGCACCGCCAAATGCGATGCAGTGTGCGCAACAAAATTAGTTTCATTTATTTATATGTTTACTTACCTGTAATTGGCCGTAATCCATAGTTTACTACCCCCATCCTGCCCCTACCCACGTCACCGCCCGGCCAAACTCCCCGAGTCCCACCACCGACCGCTACTGACCTTATGTCGTTGTCCCATATAAAAGCAACGATCATTGGATCAGATATATAATCTGCCTTTTTGTAGTAGCCAAGGCACTGTGAAATTGAGCAATTGCCCTCCATGTAACAGAGAGAGTATGGCCAGTGCCACCCGTAATAGAAAAATACGAGCTTCCCCACCTGCAAACAGTAGTAAATCAAACTAATGTGACTCTGCGTCATGACTCGTATGTTTGTCTTGGGTTCAAGCATAGATGACCTAGCTGGCAATGCCGGCTACAACCAGGTTATGTCATTTCGCTAAACTAGAGATAAGAAGAACACTGGTGTACTGTGTACTGGTTGGAGTCCATAGTGCTAGTATAATGCCTGAAACTCCCACAAATGTTAGAGGCAGAGGAAGTGGGAGGATAGATAGATTATTACCACAAATGTTATGTACTGTGCTTCTTGCTAGTGCTACTGTGCCATTATGTGTTGAATTAATTTTGTGTTACTGTTTAGGTAAGAGTACTGGTTACAACAATATTTTTTTCTTTCTTTTTCCAAGACAAACCATCGAGGAAGGAGTTGGCAGTCAGGGCCCGGCGCCGGAAACTGGAGGCCATATGCCGGGAGTACCGGCGGCTGGTGGCTCAGGCGGAGGAGGAGGAGGAGGCGGCAGCAGCTGCAGCCTCGTCCGATGCCCCGGGCCCCAGCCAGGCCCCAACTCCAGCGGTACGGCGCCGCGGTCTGATAGCCACCCGCCGCAATTCATTAGCAGCCAGCACTGCTGTCCCCCATTGTGGATGCCACTGCAGGGCATTCCGCAGGAAGATTCTCCTCCCGGATGGCACGGCAAGAGGAGCAAATGGAGGAGCGGGTGAAAATCCTGGTGGACAAACACCTCAAAGCCCGCCGATTATAACATCGAGGACCCTGTTGCTTTGCCCCTTTTTATTCCTTGTTTTGGTGGGTGGGAATTGGGCGTTGGGGTTTCGGGACATTCTTTGGACTTTTTTCATTTTGGACATTGGTTGGGGTTAGGGAGAGGGGTGGGTCAGGTGTGGGATAGTTTATTTTTGTTAGGGTAATAAATTATATTTATACTTAAACATACAATGTTAATGTTTTGTGGGGGGTTACTGTTTTACGAATTAACGTCACATTGGTTTCCTTGCTGCTGCAGGGCCGCAGCCAGTGTTTGATTTAAATAATCTGCCGATGATATATAACAAACAGATAGATGCGGTACCCCTCACTGAGTTATTTGTCCTACTAGTATTCTACCTCCCACCAAACTTATCTTACCTGTGATTGATGATGACTACGTTCGGCACAGCGATGGCTGCATGGTTTCCATAGAGAATGTAGAAGATGCCATGGTTGTGGTGGTAGTAGTAGAGTAGACACTGGCAGTAGCATTTGCTAAAAAAATAAAAAAGAGACAGTCACTTGCCTGAGAAAAACTGTGGGAGGAGTAGTCGAGCGAAGTAAAATACAGTACAGAAGACGACTGCCAAACAAACAATATTGCAGTTGCAACTGCTAAAGTCAAATTAAACATAATGGTGGCGGGGACAGCCTAGTACAAGAAGTTATAAACTGCAGTTGTGCTGTCGAGTGAGTCACTTAACTTAACACAATCGTAATTCGTAACCTTTACTGCTGTGTGGTAGGAGTTTGATGATTAATCCAATCAATGACGGCAATTAATTATGATGTACTACTATTAGCCGGTGACGGCTTGCACAATGCACATAGACTGAGCATGGGTGGGCAAGCAGAAGAAGCTCCTCGCCCTGCCTTGCAATTGAATTAGTGTTGCTTTCACCACATCTGCCCCAGCAAGCGTGTGATCAATTGGTGTACATTTTATGTAGTCACATCACACCTCAATATAAATCACAGCCCGGGGAAGAGGGTTAGGGTTTGATGAATGGATGGGAAGGGGGTTTGGGGAAAGGTTTGAAAATGAAAAACAGTACGCATGGACAACAAAAGCAAAGCGCAATCTTGGCAGACGACCATGATCTTATCCAAAAAATCAATAAAGGGAGAAAAGGGAAATGCATGCGTTAATGATGATGAAGATTAGATAACTTGATGGTTAATGAGTAGTACTTAATAACTCCTACTAGACAATTAGACAGTACAGGGCACCAGTATATTCTATGCAATTTGCCTTGCCTGTAATATGCCCTCAGAGACCCAAATTCCATGTTGTACTGGGCTTACTTGTAAAGATAGCAAAGACAATTAAAAAACATTTGTAGGGATCAATTAGCAAACAAACACACAACACACAGTCCTAATGATTGCAGAGAAAAAAGGATTCAAATTAATTAAAAGATGAATGATGAATGATACTAAAGTTACTGTATTATCATGCTAAAATTGTGGAGTTGAATCTCGTCCTTCCTCTTGGTCCTATCTTCCATGGACGCTCCGCACATCAATCTTGGTGGCCTTCCTGATGCCGATTGGTAAGGTAAATGTGAGTTGTGTCTCCCAGTATAGCAAGCACAGGGTAAAGGCCGGCCTGTAACGTCTAGATGGAAAAACAAAAGGGGTATTGAGAAATCAATGAATAAAAAAAAAACATCATTTACGGTGGAGTCCAAGAAGAGAAGAGAGAACACTTTCAGAGTGAGGCGGCTTGGATATATCGTGTAGATTCTGTTTACAGCATTAAGGGGCCCATTACGATGGCGGGCGGAAGCACAACCGCCGTGCTGGCGGATGCAAAAACCACCAGTTACCGCCGGCACGCAGCAGTCCACACGCCCGCCCAATTACGATGCGAAAAGCAGGCCAAATACCGCCGGCAAGCCAGCAACACCGTCCGCCATCAAAGTGCGCCCGCACACGTAGCGGCGCAGCTCAACTGACACACACCGTCCGACGAAACACGTCCCGCCCGGCGCATAAATTACGATGCCGCAAACAAACGGCTCCCACGGCCAAGAGACACCGCACGTGAAAGAGAGGCGGAAACACGGACGCAGAGCACGGACAATGAAGAAGCGGCACCCCGGGCATGAATCCAGCACTGCAGGCCCTTCCCATGCTTCTGCTGATGCACCACCAAGGACGCAACGTACCGCGGAGACGCAGGTAGGCACACACACAACAAGTGCACGCAAACAGCGCACACAGTGCAAGGGCGGAAAAAGCGGACAACCCCCACCAGCGCGTGCACACTACACATCCACCATTGCATCCACATATGACACACAGGCCAAATCCTAACATCGCAGAACACATGTGTACACACCACCTGGGACTAGGAACCAACCACCCCGTCACGGCCCCAAAGCGCCGATGACGCCGCCACACATGCGCACAACGCAGAGGCCAACCGCAGCGCCATGCATGCGTCGCACACAGACACAGGGACACAACCAAGCAGCACACACACCAGCCCCACCCCGAACGCACATGACACGTGACAGGCCGGCCACAGACATGTCCCCAACGCCCAATTCACGGACAACACCCAACGCCACACAACCGACGCACACATGTCAGTGAAGTCACGCAACAGCAGGACACACCCCAGTGTAACAAACATGGCGAAGCACACAGCGGCGGCAACACCAACTAGGAGAAGCAGGGCCCCTTCGGGAAGAGGAACGCCAGTACCACACTGAAAAACCCATACCACCCTGCACATATGAACAAGACACATGAAACGGAACACCAAAGAGCCCGGTGACCGACAACAGGTGGCCCAAGAATTACATCCACACACAAGGCCCAACGCAGAGCGGAAAGGCAGCCTGCCGCCCACAGAAGGGAGAGCAGACAGCACTGAATGACCTTCCATTCCAACACCGAAACCACAGCCCTACGACAGAAGCCGGTGAATACAGCCATTGTCCAAGAATAGACCAACACAGGCATGCCGAGGAGACCGACCACAGGGCAGATAGCGCATATCACAGAAGCACACAACGGACGGGGAAGAAAGAAGAAAACACTCCCCCATGTCGGCCACATGCAAGTTAATTGGAAGGAGTCACACAGCACCGACCTTGAACTGTCTGAGAAGCATGTGGGAAGAGGGCCTGTGTCCTCCAAACAAGCCAACAGAACACAAGTCCTGTCTCCCCACGACTACACAGAGCTCACAGCAACCCCGGAGCGTGCACATTGCAGACTGCACACACAGCCGGAGCACGCCACCTCTACGAACCGCTGCGAAATGGCAACCGCAACACACCTACCCAACTACGCCGAAGAGCTCAAGCTGTACCAAACCAACACGATACATACATTGGGATGCGATCTCCTGTCCCTGCTGAACGTAAGTTACCGACTGACTTACCGCATCACATTGTTCAGCTGCGTCATGCCCGTCTTCTACTGTCGGAGGTGTCCCTACCAGCATCCCGTCGAGATATGCCTCTCCAACCCGGCATGTCTGAAGGCGGACCTGCTACCACTACTCCTCCCTCTGGACGCACACGACAGGGCCTGCTCTGCCTATGGGGGCATGGCGTATGTGGCCAACATCGCACGCGCACTGAAATGGAACCACTGTGCCTCCACACGACGGATCATCGAGAACAGCTACATCGAATGTCACCCAGCATGCCCCATCATGGTCCTCCAAGGGACAACCTACGAACAACACCTTGACAGCCACCATCCGCTTCATTGGCTGGCAAACATGTACACCACCAATGACATGGAAGCCCTGCTGGACGGCATCGCATACCTGACAACCTGTAAATACGTCGGACCACAACGCAGGTTCCCCGAGTGACCTATGAAGTCCAACCCCGCACCCATGCTCAGCTTCCGCACGGACTGGCCAGTCACCACCACAACAGCCATACCAAACGACCGGCAACTGTAACCACACCATCAACGACATCGCCATGACATCGGATATGACCGGGACATGCACACTGTTCCCCATCACATCCAGGAACACCGCATGCATCGTGGGAGGCAGTGGCATGGGCTCTGTGCATCGCACCCACATGGACGGAACTGCACGAACAACCAGGACACGACATGGATCCAGCGCACATGGACACACACACCGCTCAGTGGACATGAATAGGTCGCCTGGAGTCTGTGGGTGCTGCACCCCTCCCACCCCCACCCCGGGAATCCCATACCAGGACCTTTGCATGGACGACAAGTGCATACAACAACAACACGACCCCAGTGACTGTGACATGTCCAGTAACCACCACAGTGCAACAACAAGTGGCACGCCGCTGCATGCACGCAAGCACATGCCCTGATGTCATCTCACATGCACGCGTGCATGAGGAACAACCGCAGCAAACCTGTCACATGGAACTGAGATGGACTGTGCCCATGATGCCGAGCGGTCTGGTAGGCTACATGTATACCGTCTGTGTCAAAGTCCGCAGCTCCGCAGCTATACGTAAATGTACATTAGCACAGCCTTGGCCAAGCAGATGTAACCCCACACCCTATCCCATTTGTAATCATGCTCAGTATATCCTCAACATGTATTCCGCTGCCAGTAGTGTCCACTATACTGCATCACAGAGGACAGAAGACTCAATATAATGTCTGAAACCAAAACTGTCTCCGCTGACTCATTTCACAAGTACGAATGAGAGAGGATGAGAGTATGTGAAGTACACGGCAGTCGTGACATGACCATGTAGTCCACTGGTATTGGATGTCAACGCAAATGAGTAGCACTACTGTGGAAGACACACATGTGTCGTGTGAAGTCGTATGGACGCAGTGCTCAGGTGGGTGGGTGCGACGGGTAGATGCGCACATGCCAAGTTGGAGCACGCCGTGTTGGGAGGGGTCATGAACAGTACACCACCGCTTCCCTGGGCATTGTGAGAGGACACCTGTCGGGGGAGTGAACACGTGTGTGCACAGCAGCCGGGCACACGTACAAGGCGGTACCAGGCGCACCTCAGCCCACCCTCTGTGGACAAGCTGGATCCTGTTGTGCGCCCGCCATGCCCCTTGACAAGGCACACACAGCCCCAGTCGACCAGGTGTAACCCCAACATAGTCAATCCGCACAGGCGATACAGGGCACGGGATGGCAGTGGAGCATGGTGTGTGAGAGGTCTCCTCGCGCTCCTCCTGGTCATATCACGCAGGCAATAGAACCTCAACGTCTAGCATGGCACAAGTCAAATGGAAGTGTAGGGGGACGCACCACAGCACGAGCAGCACTGACGTCACGGGAGGTGGCTCGCACCATCCCATCCATTGCCCATCATACCAACCACGCCACATGCCATTGCGACTAAGTGCAAGCGCGTGCGCCACCACCCCCGAGCCCTCCCCAGAGAGGCCAAAGAGTGAATGTGTGGGCCATCAGCCACAGACGGACGCGGCCTGGCCGCAAGGGCAGCCACAGCCACTGGGTGTCGCAGGTGGCGGATCCGGAAGGCGAAGACTGTGATGCATAGTCCATGCAGGCCGGGTCTCCATTTGGGGCACCACGCAGGTGGACGGCGTCCCGCCACACATCATACCCTGAGACAGCCCACTCGTGCAACTGGACCCACACATACACTCCTTGCCCTCTCTGGTGCGAGCTTGGGGCTGCCTGTGCAAGCGCTAGCCTCGCAGGTGAGCATGCATATTGGGGGGCGAGGGGAGGACATGAGGGCTGGGGCGAAGATGACTGTATCACTGTCAGTTAGTACAAGGGATGACCCAGATGTGGAAAGGAAGAGACGTGTCCCGTGTGTACTGCAACTAGTCGCCAATCCAACTACCCCCATGTCCGGAATGTAAGCCCGCACCTAGGCCCGCCCATCCGCCACATCGAACATACCACCAGCACGACAACCTTCCCATTCGAAACACTGACTGGGGGTGGCGACCAGTGAACAATCATGTGTAGCCTACCCACGCGTACATGTGGGCCCTCCATGATCCATGTCACCTGCGGCAAAGACATGACATGCGCAATGAGGGAAGTGAGGAGAGCTGTCCGCCCCACGCGCAGAAGGTGCATCAGCTCCACAGACCCAGCAGCGAGTCCAGCAGGGGTCACATGTGCAGGGGCAGCTGTGCCTGGTGTGAAGGCACATGCATATAGACAGCACATCGACCAATGTGTAGTCTGCCCACATCCACAGTCCATCATCATGCGGACATAGGAATTGAACACAGGGCAACACATCTTAGTTGGTGCACCCACCGTGACCAACAATGCGCAATCATCGACGTACCCGCCCTGTGCATGGCCCCCCACCCAACGGAGGCACATCCAGTGCCACCATCCCACACACACAAGCCTTCCACGGAACATGCTGTGTCCAATGGTCAGTACAGAGTCAGCGCCCATCTGGTGGATCCTGAACAGGAGACACATGCACACACATGCCAGCTCCCACTATGTACGTCTGCCACCTGGCACGTGCAATGTAACCTCTCACCTGTGACGTGTGACTGCAAGCACACAGCCGTCTTGGCATGGGGCTGTCAATGTGGACACCAGTCAATGTTTCGGGAGCTGTGATCCGTACAGTGCTGTACATAGGGTGCAGTGCTGACACCTACTACTGTCTCATATCCCCTCGTGCCACAGGTCCCACTTGTATTGGCCGCTCAGCCCGTGCCCACATCGTCGTCGTCGTGTGCCATACTCATCCAGCCTCGGAAGCAGTTCCATGCTCAGCAGACACTCATGTTGCCGTGGCGTTGCCGCTTGACGAATATGCAGTCAGTCCCCATCAGCACGCCCCGCAAGTCATTGGGGCCTAGATCCCCATGTGCATGCACATGGCAGTGGTATGTCTCACTTGCCATTGCCATTGTTGGGAGACCTGTGTAAGTGTATTGTGGCCGTGCCGTCCCAGCTTGACAGCTGGGCTGTGGCTCATGTGCTTGCTCAGTCATGTCAGTGATGTGTATGCGAAATTGCTATGTGCCGTGTTGCTTTGACATGTGTCCTCTGCCATTTAACCCAGGCGGAGACCGAACATTGACCGCCCATACCAATTGCTGGCGGACATGGACGATACAGAGGTAATCAGGAAGTTTCGGCTGGACAGGCCAACTCTGCATCGACTGTGTGCCATGTTAGAGCCCCATCTCCGTCCCCGCAGGGTGTATCCGACTGCTGTCACCCCCACGGCTAAGGTGATGGCCGCCATGCATTTCTTCGCCACTGGGTCATTCCAGCACACAGTGGGCAGTGGAGGAGGGATGTCCCAGCCCATGTTCAGCAAGGTGCTGAGGGATGTACTGGCAGCCATGATGCTGTACCGGAACAGGTACATCAGATTCCCCAGGGCTCGTGAATTGGCGGCAGTGAAGGGTGCATTCTATGCCCTTGGCAGAATCCCACACGTCGTGGGAGCCATTGACTGCACTCATGTTGGCCTTGTTCCACCACAGGCCACTGAGCACCTGTACCGCAACAGGAAGCACACGCACTCCCTGAATGTGCAAGTGGTGTGCCTTGCGGACATGGTGATCACCCACGTGTGTGCCAAGTTTCCAGGCTCGGCACATGACGCACACATAATGCGCAACAGCATCTTGCCACGACTGATGGCCAATCTGCAACAGGATCGTGGCTGTATTGTCGGTGAGTATGTGGAGTGGTGTAGCGTGCTGGTTGTGCGATGCTGTCCCCTGTCCAGTTGGAATAGCAACGGTTCTCTGTGTCCCTCACACCCAGGTGACTCTGCGTATCCGAATGGGGCATGGCTGCTCAGTCCATTGAGGAATCCTCGCACCCCAGCAGACGATCGATACAATGAGGCACATGGGAGGACCAGACGTGTGGTCGAGCGTACCTTTGGCCTCCTCAAGTCCAGGTTCAGGTGCCTGGACCGCACCGGGGGTGCACTGGCGTACTCCCCACAGAAGGTGTGCCAGATAGTGGTGGCGTGCTGCATGCTGCACAATCTGGCCATTCGGAAGCAGATCCCCCTCATTGTGGATGACGGAGATCAACCAGGGCCCCAGCCCGCAGACCAGGACAGCTCGAGTGAGGTGGACAGCGGAGAGGAGGAAGCTGGGAATGTGCGCCAGCAGCTCATCGCCCGCTACTTCACTTGACGGTGAGTGTCCATGTACGACGGATGATGTGTCTGTATCTATGCAGGTGTGTGTGTGCTGTGTCAGGGTGGCCGTATGTTCACTGCGTGCAGTGTGTCAACGCTCCATGGCCAGGGTAGTATGCCACTGTTGGTGACTGTGGCATTGTGCCCTATTGCTCTGTGCGATGTGTGTACATTGCTTGTAGTTGTTGACATGTACTGTGTGATGGGTGTGTGACACACTCATTGAATGTGCTCCTGTTCTGTCTCCCACCCCTAGGTCCCTACAGGCCCTCCGGATTCCATTGCCATGCCACGCATCAGGTGCCCTTCCGCCCAAGGTGGCCGTTGTATTCCGTACAAATAAAACACAGGGCACAAACAGCAGTTAGTGAAAAAGGTGCATTTATTACAAACTGTGACATGTGATTGTGTGTAAGGTGATGACAAAAGTGGTGCGTGCAGTGACAATGAGCTGTCGGTCATGGCTGCGTGATGATCAGGGTGTACCCACTGGTTCTATGTCCATAGTCCAACACACACATGCCATCCAGCTGGCTGTGTGGAGTGGGATCGTAGAGCAAGTCAATGCAGTGGCTGGTCAAGGAAGGCTGGCGGAAGGCTGGCTGGCTGCCTCACTTGCGACTGGAGCGTGCAAAGTCCTCCCGGGAGATCTGTTTCCTCTTCGGACGGCCCCTTCCACGTTTGGGAGGGGGGTGTGTGGTGGCGACCTGCTGGTGGTGGGTGAGGTGTGCTCACTGGCTGTGGACGCAGGGGAAGTGGACACTGCTGGCCGACCCTGCGCCCCTAGCAGGTGGTGGCGGAGGTGGTGTTGCTGGCCTTGCCTGTGACCCCACCGCCACCACCAGCTGGCCCATGAGGTCCACGAGTTGGTCCATACGGGACACGAATTGGCCCATATGGGCGTCCATGGACCTCAGCACCCCCAGCACCTCCCGCGTGTCAGTAGCAGACCTGGCCCATTGTCCTTGGGCCTCTTCATAGGCCCCAAGGACTCTGGCCATTTGAGGCAGGGCATGGCTCCCAGGGGAGGCTGGCGTTTCCCTGACCCTGCTCCTCCTACCAGTCCTGCTGCCACCGGCCTGCCCACTAGCCACATTGCTCACCACGGTCCTCGCTGTGGCTCCCAGGGTGGATCCAGTCGGCCGGGCCACCACCTGCGCTGGGGCTGGTGCCAGCGAAGACGTGGTGGTGGTGGAGGCGGTGGTGGTCGGTGCGGCGATGGTGGCGGTTGCGGCAGTGGTAGTGGCCGCAATGACCGTGGGTGTGGTCACAACGACAGTGGCAGCAGGGGACTGGGACTGTTCAGCATCCCTGGATGATGGGTTGGTGGGTAGGAGGGGTCCTGGGGAGCGGCTGGGCCCTGCCACGCCAGATGGGCCAGCTTGGTGGTCCGTGTCCGAAGAGGTGGACAGATCCTCCAGATCCGTGTGTCCTCGTTGGGGGCTTGTAGGCTGGCTGTGCTGGCTGCTGTCTCCATCCCCAGCGTCCAGCAGTTCGTCACCTGTGGAGAGAATGAGATTTGTTATTGTGTTGCACCTGGCGAAGTATGTATTAGTCGTCTGACATTGGCAGTTCGTGCAATCTCGTACATGGGTTTCCCGGAGGCGAGTGTGTGGCTGTGGCATCTGTAGTTGTGTGTGCTAGGCAATGGGACTGTGTGCTGTGCACATGTGGCATGGGACGGATTGGCCATGCCGATGGGTGTGTTGCTTTGCCCCTACTCATTGTGACTCTGGTGTATGCGGGCTCCTGGCCCATCCTGGGTCTGGTTTGTACTTTGCTTTTGGAGTTCAAATGGAACGCTTAGGAACGCATATGGCAACATGGGGGCCATGCCCCAGATTCGCATTTGGGAGGGGATATGCTTTTGGGGTTCAAATGGAACGCTTAGGAACGCATATGGCAACATGGGGGCCATGCCCCAGATTCGCATTTGGGATGGAATATGCTTTTGGGGTTCAAATGGAACGCTTAGGAACGCATATGGCAACATGGGGGCCATGCCCCAGATTCGCATTTGGGATGGAATATGCTTTTGGGGTTCAAATGGAACGCTTAGGAACGCATATGGCAACATGGGGGCCATGCCCCAGATTCGCATTTGGGAGGGATATGCTTTTGGGGTTCAAATGGAACGCTTAGGAACGCATATGGCAACATGGGGGCCATGCCCCAGATTCGCATTTGGGAGGGGATATGCTTTTGGGGTTCAAATGGAACGCTTAGGAACGCATATGGCAACATGGGGGCCATGCCCCAGATTCGCATTTGGGAGGGGATATGCTTTTGGGGTACATGCTGTGAGCCATGGGTGCCGAACGTGACATGTGTTGTGGCAGCATGACAGTGCATGGTCTGAGGTGTGTGCATGCCTGACATGCCCTGCATATTTGCTGTCTGTTGTGGTTACTGGACATGGCATTGGACGCATCGTTATGAGTGAGTGATAGTTGTGTGCCAGCCAACGTATTGCAGTTGTCCCATCTCCTTGGTGTGCGTGCTGCCCTGTGCCATGTGCATCACTGCAGTGCTCGGGGGGTGTGGCCCATGTTGTGTGTTGTTGCTCACAGTGTGTCGTGCGCTTAATTGACTTCTGGCACATGGTTGGTCATGGGCATGTGTCTTAGCGTGACTGCTGTATGTGTGGCAGCTGTGCGGATGACATGCCTTTCATGTGACTGGGGCTGACGGATGGGATGGATGGTATGTTGTATGTGCATGGTGTGTCTGTGAGTTTGATGGGTTCAGTGGTGTTCGTGTGCATTTCTGTTGTTCCGCTCTGTTGCGTCTAGTGTTGTTTGTCTTACATAGGCGTAGTTGTGGGGTGTGGGGTTGACAGGCAGTGGGGGCTACATGGACAGGACTTCAATGGTGTTTCGGTTGTGTGTGATGAGTTGCACAGTGGCTGCCGTGTGGGACTATATTCAGTGTGGCTTGTGCATGCAGACGTGGCTCCTTGGGTGTTGCTATGTCTGTGATGGGTCATGTGGGGTGTGAGTCTGCTGTTCATGTCCGTGTGCACATTGTTCACTTGTTCGTGACGGTGGGCGGTGCTGCGTGTCCGTGTGCTACGTGACATGTCCCATGTGTTGGTGGTGTTATGGTCCTCATGCCTCCAGTAATCCAGCCCTGTCCAGTTTCCCACCTGCAAGTTGTTCGTGCGTGCACTGTACTGGATGCCACATGGCTCTAAGCGGGGGTGCTCCATGTTGCAGGTCTGTGGGGGTGGGGGGTGTAGTGGGTCGTGGGGGTGGCTGTACACCCACTGACACCGATTGCTGTGGACCGTGATGTCTGCCTTTCGGCTGTCGTTGTGCACTGCGGTGGCTGACACGTGGCTGTGGGGTGTGGGGGATGCTCCTCCTTGCTGTGCTGTGGGACTGGGGCCTGGTGTGTGTTGTACTTGGGCTGTCCACCGTCCCACCCACTGCACTTTGTGTTCCTGCCACTTACCTGTTACTTGTCGGTTAGTGCAGCTGTGGCGGACACATGGGTGTGGTGGGTGCTCGTTGTGGCGCTTCTGGCATATTTGGGGACCTGTTGGTGGTTACGTGGCTGGCTTAGTGTACACATGTCCCCACGCATCTTACAGTTGTTCGGTTTGGGCTGTGTGTGGTAGTGTCTGTTGCATGTGTGTGTGATGTGTTGTGTATTGTGTGCTGGACATGGGGGTGTTTGTCCCTGGGAGCTGTGGCATGGTAGTTGCGCATGTGAGTACATAGCGGTGTGCTGGTATACATTAGTTTGTACTTACCAGCCTCCACTCCCCCTGCTAATCCGGCGAGGATCTCCGGATGGATTACGACTCGCACCTTCTCCTCCCACGCTTTGAAGGTCTTAAAGAGCGCGGGATTCCCTCCGCCAGTGACGGCAGCCAGCTCTCTGTTTTTACCCTCCTTCTTCTTGACCAGGCTCTTTACGTCATTCCAACGTTTGTTTATCTCGGTTCTGTTCCTGGGCAGGGTCCCGACTGCATTGACCTGGTCTACGATCCGGGTCCACATTCTGTTTCTGGTGGCTAGTGGTGTGTGCTGGACCATGTTCCCATAGATTTGTGGGTACACCTTGATGATCTCGTCGACCATGACCGTCAGCTCCATGGGCGTGAACTTGGGCATCCTTTGTGGTGCCATGGTGTTTGTGGTGCTGGTGCGGTGTGTGTTGTGTAATGTGCAGGGGGTTTGTGGTGCCGGTGTTTGGTGGTGGTGGTGGTGGTGGTGGTGGTGGTAGTGATGTGTGCGTTTCTGTGGTGTGCTGCTGTCCTTGCTGTGTCACTGTGTCCTCTCCTCTCCTCTCTGGTTTGCAATGTAGCAAGGGGTTGTGGTCTGTGGGAGTGCTGCTTTTGTACTCACCTATGTGGGTGTGTCCTCATGGTCTGTTGTTTTCAGGTGTGTTGTGTCTGGGGTTCTGGCCTTTGTATTTTTTGTTTGTCCGGGGGGTGTTTTCGGGATGTGTACTGTGCTTGTGTATTTGTGTGTGCCTTGCTGTGTGGACTTGTTGGCCATGTTGTGTGCTATTGGTTTTGTGTGCGGATGGTTTCTGTGCAGGTACGTGGGCGCCATGGCTTCTGCTGTGTCGATTCTCATCGGCGTTGTTTGCGCTGGCGGGCGGTATATTTGTTGTTTTTCCGCGCTCATGGCGGTGCGATCGTAATTTCACGTGCGGTGTGTCGGCCGTGTGGGCGGGCGGTTTTGTGTTGTCGTGCGTGTTTCCGTCCGTGGCGGGCGGTTTGACTCCGACTCGGACGATGGCGGGCGGTATTTTGTGTGATTTTTCCGCCGATGGCGGTTTTCGGTTTGTGTACTCATAATGGCGTGGTCGGTGTTCAGGCGGTGTGTGCGGGCGGATTTTTGCCGCTTCCATGCC
The DNA here is from genome assembly GCA_963921515.1 of Calotriton arnoldi. Taxonomy (NCBI): domain Eukaryota; kingdom Metazoa; phylum Chordata; class Amphibia; order Caudata; family Salamandridae; genus Calotriton; species Calotriton arnoldi. The sequence goes on from CAWUFW010008061.1 coordinate 519,359, forward strand.
TGGCGGATTTTTTTACGCCGGGTATCGTAATGAGCCCCTAAGCTACAACAACAACAGGACAGAACAGGCCCACCACAGCACCAGCCCGTGACCCAACCTCCATTTACCTTAATTTTTGACATAGCCAGACAAAAGGCATACACAGCAACTTAGCATTTTCCTAATTAAGTGACAAAATCAATGCGCCGCTGTCAGTCATCACTACACTTGACTAGACCACTACATGGACATGTAGGTCTGCTGTGTTTACTACTTTCTTGTTGAATTGTTGTGTTTATGTTTACCTTATGCCACTTCATGAAATGCAGTTAGTCGTTGAATCATCTCCGATCCAACTGAATGACTGCGCGCGAAAAGATAGTATGGTCATCATCATGGTGTGGTACGTGTTGTCCAACTACAACTCAGTCTGTATTGACTCCGATTAAGTCCATATTCCATATTAAAAAATTGCAACAGATATTGGCCTGCACCTGCAGTAGTAGGAGTACAATTTGGTTATTAAACAACAAGAAGGGAAACATTGACTGTCACTGACTTACTTGAGTCACTTTGTAGATTAACTAGTAGAGTAGAGTTCGACTTCATGCACAACATCAACAACAAACAACAGCAATCGCTCAGAGTCTGCAAACATCCAATGCATTCCATCATTACCTGTCTTGCTCTTCTCTTTGGCTGTCAGATCATCAGATGCCTAGTTCTGACATTTTTTTTTTTTTTTTGCGGGGCAGTGGCCTCATCATTACTCCAGTCCACATTCATTTTGAGTGTTAGGCGCTGTTTCGGTTTTCGTCTTATTCATCTGTGGCACTTCTTTGTCACAGTTTAAGTTGCTTCCCATGGTCAGCACTGTGATGATGGGCCGCGGCCTGTGTAGTGCTCATTGCTGGTCATTTGAGTTTGCACAAATGTCAGCAAGTTTCTTCGAAGAGTCTCTTGTCTTTCTCTGCCAAGTACCTTCTGTCCTGACAGTGAGGACCTTTGGATGCCTGCTGAGGCTGTAGCCTTGGGACACTGATGAGTTTCGGCTCGAAAACAAAACGGAGGATAGCTATAGTAGTCACGTTTCACTTCTAATGGAGGCGGGACTGGTAAAGGCAACATTTCTTGTACTAATGTCTGGCTTGATGGAAATGTACTTGTGCGAGACAGGAAGATGAAGCAGGACTCTGAAGAGTGGACAGTTAAATGCACAGACGTGCAACTCCAATAGGGAAATAAAAAGAAGACGGTGGTGATGGTTTTGTTGTGATTTGATTTGAACCAGAAAGACAGATACACAGACACATAAAGGAAGGAAGAAAGCAACAATTTGAAAGCCTAGTTGTCAGGGAAGAGGAGCTCGTCCTCAAACTCTGGTGGTTCGGACAGAAGTAGGTCCTGTAACGCACTATTTACGTCATCCAAGTCGCTCTCCTCTTCCTGCTGTGATTCACGTATTTTGTAATCCGGTGGTATAAAGTGCTGATTCATTTTGATCATGGTTAACCTCTCCACGCTTTGGGCCGAGAGACTGGTCCTTTTCGAAGTTACAATGGCACCAGCAGCACTGAAAACACGCTCAGAAGAGACACTTGCGACAGGGAAGCGAGATACTTTATCGCCAGCCTGCTGAGCACTGTCCATTGGCTTCTTTTCCCATACCAATACACCAATGGGTTTCCATCCATGAAGACCTCTGTTGGGTCATCCAGATAGGCCTGGACCATCCGCTCAATGTTAAGGGGTGCTCGGATGTGCTCGGCCGGTTTTGCCTTTGCATCAGCACTGGACTTACCATACCCCTGCTGTAGAAACCAATCAGTTGCACATTGTGCTGTGGATGATCCTATTCTTGATGTTATTGTTGGTGTAGGTGACTGCTGGGAGGCAAATGCACTGCCCTCAGGCTCCGAAGTAGAACTTGACTCTGGATGCCCTGTAGTACTGGTTATGGCCTGGGGTGGGGGCCTGTAATTAACAGCCGTTCGCTTTCGAAAATAGTTGCTTCCTTAGCTATCAAAGTTTTGTAGTTGGCAACATCCACTTCCGAAAAGGAATTACTGCCTTGCTGTTCAGAAATACTTTGTACCGTGGATCCAAAATTGTGGCACTAATGTAATGTGGTTGTGACAAAATTTTATTTTTAATCCTTGTATTTTCCGATAAGCGAGCGGCTAAGGTCTCCGCCAAATGATATGCGTCTTGTTTGTCATCCACACCTGCGTACGTTTCAGACACATCCTTCAGCTGTTGCTCTAGCATGTGCAACAATGGGATAGCTTGGCCCATAGTACAGTCCTCCCTGCTGACTTCACGTGTGAAGATCTCAAAAGGAAGTAGCATCTCAGTCAGGCATTTAATGAGGTCCCATTGAGCCATCTCAACGGTCATGCCTCTCACAGTAGGTTCCCCTAATCTTTGCATGACATAAGCATTGAGTGGTATGTACAGTTCAAACAGACGATCAAGCATGTAATAAGTTGAGTTCCAATGTGTTGGCACCTCCTGGATGAGCGCTTTGACTGGCTGTTTATGCTCACGTTGAATGACCCTCAGCTGCTTCCGGGCTTTAAAAGAATGGCTGAAATGTGTGCATATTCTTCTGCAGGTGACCAGTAAGTTGCTGACTTTTGATTCATTTTTCAAAAAGTCTTGAACAACAATGTTAATGCAGTGTGCCAAACACGGGACCCTGAAATAGCCACCATTGCGCATGGCCAAAACTACATTACTGCCGTTGTCCGTGGCAACAAAACCAATCGTAAGCCCTCTTCGGTGCAGCCACTCAAAGACCTTGGTGTTAAACTCTTCCAAAATGTTTGCAGCAGTATGAGATTTCTCCATGGCAAACATGGCTACAGTTGCATGTTTGCGAGTGGCATGAAAAATCTCTGCAGTATCAACACCAGCAGATAGCTGTTCTCTAACACCCACAAAGCTGATCCAGTGTGCAGTGATGCACATGTAATCTGTGGCTTGGCAACTGGTCCACATGTCTGTAGTCAGGTGGATACTGTGAACAGCACTCTGCTTCAAGGCCTTTCCTAGCAATTCCAGCACGTCGTGATGTAGTGCTGGAACTGCAACTCTGGCAAAATAGTAGCGGCTGGGAACATGCCATTTTGGGCAGATGGTTGACACAAATTCCACAAAACCCAACCCTTCAACAAAAGAAAAAGGGAGAAGGTCCAGTGCTAACATTTTAGCCAGCTTCGCATTGTACAAACGTGCTATTGGGTGGTTGCGTTCGTACTGCCCCTCACCCCCAAACATGCTGATAATGGTAGGCTGCATGGTTTTCCTTTCTCTTAGGCTCAACGCACTTTTTGGTAGTGCGGACCTGGTACTTCTTGGTGTCTCCGGCTGACTCTTACTCTTGTGCCACTGAGATGTTGCTGAAGATGTGTGCAACGTTAAGACTGCACTGCTGGGGTCAGGGACACCTTGTGTACCACTACCAGAGAGAATGTCTCCCTGTCCTTCCTCTTCCACCGTGATCGGATCTTCTTCTTCTACTCCTTTATCCCCACCAACACCAATGGTTGCAGTTTTTTTTCTGTCGCGAAGGTGGTCCTCCCAGCTGATCAAGTGGTGTTTTTTCAGATGGGTCATTTGGCCTCCGGTACCATAGTTTGTACCAAGCTTACCACGACTAACAGAGGTATTACAAATGGAGCATATAGCAATGTTCTCCTCCTTTTCGCTAACCGTAAAGAAGTCCCAAACTGGGGAGCTTAACTTTGGCCTCCTGCTGGAGGTGCCACTTCCAATGCCGGATGATCTGTAGGGTGTGTGTTGAATTTGACTCTGTGCTGCTGTACCACTACCTACTCCTACAGAGGTGGTGGTTGTGCTGGATGTAGGTCGCTGCCGGGCCTTTGCTAATGCAAATATGGAAGCTGTAGGTCGTGTTGGTGTTACCTGTGGAGGTATGCGTGCTACATCCCTCGCAGCGATTTTGGATAGAGTAAGAATGTTGGTCTCCATCTCCTCGGGGCCGGGAGTGATGTTCGTGATGACTGGCTCGTCGTCATCATCATCATCATCTTGCTGTTCTACATCGACCTCCATAAGTGTAAGGCTTTCTGGAACCTTCCTTTTCCCTAGCTTGGTCTTGGAACGTGGCTCCCTCTCAGACTCAGTTTGTGGCTTCCAAGTGGCATCTAGATCATCAGAAGGGGGCTTGGCGAAGAACTTGATGGACTACCCCTCCTTTTCCTTGCTGGGGATTTGGAAGACAATGGATCTTCTGAATGAGTGGCTTCTTCTTCTACCTCTGCATGAGGCTCAATTTCCTGAACTGCCCCTACTTCAGGAGGAACAACAACTACTATTGCGGGCGGTGGTTGCGGCTGTTGTTGTTGACCACTTATCTGCTGTGTTTCCTCCTGCGTTGATTGGGTACTACTTTGAGATAGCGATAAGTTTATCTCCGGCTCAGCATCACTGCTTTCCACCATTAGGCTGGCTACCTCTTCCCCACTCATGTGCTTGGGCCTGGGTTGGTGGGTTGGGTCCCCTGATGCGGAGGTGCTGCCCCCAGCTTGCCCCCGGACACCGCTGCTGCAGGCGCAATTTTTTTCCCAAAAAGGTATTGGCCGGCACACCAGACTTCAGTGTCACTTGCTTCTTCTGTTCCTTCTTCTTCTCAATAGCAACTTTCTTGGTACTGGAGGACCTGGTACCTGCTTTCTTTGGGCCCATCTTCTTCAGATGTCAGCAGCACTCAGTTGCAGAGATGTCTGGTCAGGTCACACGTCACGTTGTGTGTACAGCAGCAGGATGTCTGTCTGGAAGTGCAACAGGCAATGATGAGAGACACACCTCCTCCTCAGTCTTTGTGCACCTAAAAGCAAAAAAGCCAGAACATCAGTCAAACATAGCACAAATCAAACAAATAGAATATAGAACTTAGTGTGTGGTGGCCTCAATTATTAAATTTCAGAAACTCTGTCAACAACAACACACAGTGTAGCCATTTATGAGACGTTGACAACAAGGCCAGGGCTTTCCTGGCTACTGTGTAGTGCTAGTGTACACTCTGGAAGAATAAGAATAGTAAAGAACAAAAACTAAAATGTACTGGAGCATGTTTGGCCTAAATTTGTGCATCACGTGGGATGTATTATATAGCAGCATCAGGGAGCTGCAGCTGGCAATGGGGATGGATTTGGAAGCAGTAAGACAAGAGGAAAAATGGAAAGACACGCAGGCCTATGTGGCAAAAACAGCACACTAATAACTACCACAACAAAATGGCCCCCAGAAACATGGTGACTCACAGGCACAAGGCACGGCAAACAATGAACTCAAGCAGGCCTATATATGGGCAGACAAAGGATGCCTTATAAAACACACACAGCTTTAATGCAAAAACTAAAATCCACATGGCTAAAAACACTTTGGAAAGTTAGACAACCACTACAACAACACAATTATAATTACACAGTACACACGCAAAAAAGGCATTTATTTAACACACCAAATAAGTGAAATAGTCAGACCCTCCAAAAAAAAAACACATTTCGCAATTCAATTGAATCAATTCAATGCCATCCATGGCCTAAATGATGCCAAAATTCCACAGACTACACAGAAACAGTTTTATGCACCCATGGTGACTACCTCTGGGCCTACTGGCATACTGGGCCGCAAGCTTGGAGGCCTATGGCAAAAGCACAGTGGCTGGTTTAACAAAATGGCCGCCGCCCACATGGCCAGGCCACCAAAAATAACAAAAAAGTGAAGACAAAGGACAGGACCAGGCAGTTGGAGACTCTGGGCAACTTGCTACCTCTTGGAAAAAATTGTAAAACAAAAAAAAATGACTCCTTGCTCACCAAACTACATCTAAATGACAACCTGAGGAGTTTTTGTGCAAAATGAACTAAATCAACATTTTCGAGAAGGTTTAATGATGCTCGAGAGATATTGTTCGCCAGATTGTAAATTCTGCGTGTTCGGCATCGCGATCGTCACAAAATGTCGTTATCGCGCGCGCGAAACGTACATTGGGCGCGCGAAGAAGATAAAAGTGTAAGTCCGCGTTGTCGCGCAGTGCGGACTTGCCCAAAGTCCGCGAGCTGAACGCCCAGGGTTACTTACTGGCTGAAAAGGCCTATTTATTTAACAAACACCCAAAAAAATAAAATACGCCCCAAAAGCCACATTTTGCAAATCAATCCAATGCCATCCATGGCCTAAATTATGTTACAATTCAACAGACAACACAGAAACAGTTTTTATGCACCCATGAGGATGACTACCTCCGGGCCTACTGGCACACTAGGCCGCAAGCTTGGAGGCCTATGGCAAAAGCACAGTGGCTGTTCACACAAAATGGCCGCCAACACATGGCCAGGCCACCCAGAACAACAAGAAAAGGAACACAAGACAGACAATGCAGGCCTATGGCAAAAGCACAATGCCTGGCTTTACAAAATGGCCGCCACCCACATGGCCAGGCCACCCAAAATAACAAAAAAGTGAAGACAAAGGACAGGACCAGGCAGTTGGAGACTCTGAGAAACTTGCTACCTCTTGGAAAAAATTGTAAAACAAAAAAAAAATGACTCCTTGATCACCAAACTACATCTAAATGACAACCTGAGGAGTTTTTGTGCAAAATGAACTAAATCAACATTTTCGAGAAGGTTTAATGATGCTCGAGAGATATTGTTCGCCAGATTGTAAATTCTGCGTGTTCGGCATCGCGATCGTCACAAATTGTCGTTATCGCGTGCGCGAAACGTACATTGAGCGTGCGAAGAAGATAAAAGTGTAAGTCCGCGTTGTCGCGCAGTGCGGACTTGCCCAAAGTCCGCGAGCTGAACGCCCAGGGTTACCTACTGCTGAAAAGGCCTATTTATTTAACAAACACCCAAAAAAATAAAATACGCCCCAAAAACCACTTTTACCAATTCAAAACAATGCCATCCATGGATGCCCGGCCTACATGATGTTTAAACTTTAAATTCAACAGACACCACAGAAACATGCACCCATGGGTACCTCTGGCTCTAGTCCGGGCCTACTGGCTGAAATTCCAATCAAAGAAAAACAACTAGGCCCCTGCCGAAACTACAGGCCACAACAATACATTTTAAAAACTATGGAAATCCCCCAAAAAATGTAGGTACAAACAAGCCCCAATCAAACAAACAAGTACACCAATTCTCCAACTTACTTGTAAAATCTCAAATCCAAGAGTCCTCAAATCCAATCCAATGATATGATGCAGCAGACAGACACAAAAAGTGATCCTTCCAGCTCCAAATCCAAATGAAAGTGAACAGCACATGGACAAAACACTGGGAGGAGCCTGCTGGACAGGAACAGGAAGTTTGAGAATCAGGGGCACTTCCTTCCTCTTGGAAAAAAAGAAAAAGGACTCCTTGCTCACCAAACTACATCTCTAAATGACAACCTGAGGAGTTTTTTGTGCAAAATGAACTAATTCATCATTTTCGAGAAGGTTTTATGATGCTCGAGATATATTCTTCGCCAGATTGTAGTTTCTTCGTGTTCGGGATCGCGATCTTACCAACACTGCCGCCGGAAGTCAGATCGCGCGTCCGAATGACGTGTTCGCGTTCGCACACTCTCGCGGGATCGTGCGGCCGGATTCCAAATCTCATGGTGCCCGCGAACGGATAGGAAGTCGCGTCGGCGAACGCAGAATCACGGTAGGTCGTTACCGCGCGCGCGAGAACGTATATTGAGCACGCGAAGAAGAAAAACAGCTACGCTACGCCGCAAATTGCGTAGTGCACGGTAACTTCGCGTTCTACGCGAATCGCGAAGTTACCGCAACTTCGCAAGCTCCGCGAGCGTAGCGTAGTTCACCGCCCAGGCTTAGTATGAAGGCAGTGGCAGGAAAAGAAAGGAAACAGGACTCCACACACCCTGTTTTACTTTTGTCATTTCCATGCCTTGGTCTTCCCCAAAGCCCTTACAAGCAAGCAGGAAGCTGTTTAGACAAAAATCAAACCTTTGATCCCATTGAAGGCCAGAGAGTATGTGAGGTCAATTCTGTAGTGCCTGGTAAATTAGCGTTATTTTAGAATTCATAAAGGCATTTTGATAGATTGAAATCAGATAATACGCATTTGCTCTAGTTCAATCCTTTTATTCCTAAAACACAATTTCAGTTCAGGTACAGGATATCATGAAACCATAATATCTTCTTGTTAGGTGAGCCGTGTGGACACAGACCTGCTGCAGCAGGGTAACCTCATTAAATACCTGCCATTTTCCAAGCAGGTACATAGACCCAGCCCCCCTGGTCTTACTTGTGACCAGTCCTCCGACTGCTCAAGACCCTTGAGGACTTGGCTCCAGCACCTCGAGTCACCTGCCTCTATCCCTCTTGCTCTCTCACCTTGTTCTCTCTCTGAGACTTTTAATCCACTTCTCTGTTTCTACCTTTTATCTCGCTCTTTGTGCCTTTTCTTCCTCCTTTTCTGTGACCTGTGACACTTTTCTCGCGCTTTGTGCCTTTTCTCTCACTCTTTTTGTCTTTTCCCTCACTTTTTCTGTGACTTTTGTGCCATTTCTCCTGTTCTTTGTGCTTTTTCGCTCACTCTTTTTGCCTTTTCTCTCACTTTCAGTGATTTTGCACCACTTCTCTCCCTCTTTGTGTCATTTCTCTCACTCCTTTTGCCTTTCTCTTGCTCCTTTCCTAATGTTTTTGCCATCTCTCTTACTCTTTCTGTGACCTTTGTGTGGTGTCTCATCTTCTCTGCGTTCCCACTTCCTGTGCCCCTGTCTTGGCCTCTCTGTGCCCTCGATCCTTACCTGTTCTTCGTGCCTCTCTACTTCCCTGCTGACACGCTCCCCCTCAGACCCACCCATCACCCCATGCTCTTCTCCCCCTCACAGGACCTACCCGATGGCGACAGCGGCACTGACGCCATTAGGCAGGTGCATAGTCCCAGCCCCCCTGGACTTAGCTGCAAGTAGTCCTCCAAATGGTCAAGGCCCTTGCGGACCTGACTCTGGTGCCTCGAGGCACGTGTCTCTCCTTTCCCCCTCTCGCTCTCTTTCTCTCACCTTGTTCTGTCTCTCTCTCTCTGCAACTTTTGTGCTACTTCTCTCGCTCTTTGTGCCTTTCTCTCACACTTTATGCCATTTCTCTCGCTCCTTTTGTCTCTCATGCTCCTTTTTTGACCTTTTCCCCATTTCTCGCTCTTTCTGTAACCTTTGTGCTGAATCTCTAATTTTCTCTGTGGGCCCCTTACCGCGCCCCATTTCCGGTCTCTCTGTGCCCGCCACCCTGTTCCTAACTTGTTCCTCGCAGCTCTCTACTTCCCTGCCGATGTGTTCCTCCTCAACCCCACCCACCACCCCTGCACTCCACCTCCTCCCAGGACAAGGACCAACCTAATGGCAGCCGCAGCACGGATCAGCCATTACACAGGTGCATAGGCCTAGCTCCCCTTGACTTCAACTAGTCCTCCGACTGGTCAAGGCCCTTGCAAAACCAGCTCCTGCGCCTCGAGGCACGCTCCTCGCCTCTCTCCCTCTCACTCCCTCTCTCTCACCTTGTTCTCTCTCATTTTGACTTTTATGCCATTTCTATCCCTGTTTGTGCCTTTGCTCTCACACTTTTTGTGACGTCTGTGCCACTGCTCACACTCTTTGTGCCTTTTCTCTCGCTCTTTTTACCTTTTTTTTGCTCTTTGTGCCATTTTTCTTGCTCCTCTGTTCAGACCTTTTTGCCATATCTCTCGCTCTTTCTGTGACCTTTGTGCCATGTCTCTTTATCTGTTCTATGTGCCTCCTTCCCGCGCCCCTTACCTGGTCTCTTTGCAACTCCTTTCCCGCTCCTTACCTCTTCCTCCCGCATCTCTCCTTCCCTGCCTTCGCGTTCCTCTTCAGCCCCACCCTCCCTTCTGCACTCCTTCCCCCTCTCAGGACCTACTTAATGGCGGCCGCATTGCAGGAGTAGCACAGACACGCAGCAGATTCATGCAATGGATGCCCCATTGGTGCGCTGACAGTGAGCCAAAGGCAAGCCTGTCTACACCCATCTGTGCCTGGACTGTGTCCAGTACCAGAAACCCTCGCCCTCCACCGACTCACCACTACTTCGTTGATCTCCTACGTGGCCTGAACCCCGGATGTCACACCACCCTCTGCTGGCATGCCAAACCGAACAACACTGAGGGAGCCTTCACCTGCTCCCTCTGCCAATACACCTGCACCACCACTCCAGCGACTCTAACCAAGAAACATACCCACAACACCCAACCCCACACACACACTCAAACACCTTCAATCACACAAACTTGCACCCCTCACACACTAATATCATGCATGCTTCTCAACACCCTTTTGCTCAGCAAGCACGCCACGGAGATCTGGGACCTGCTGGACAATGCGTCCCCGGTCCTCCACTTCCTCACCAAAACATGGCTGACCACAGCTTTAATGCCAGACATCGCTCCTGTCATTCCCGCCGGAAACAAGATCACCAGGTAATACCCCTAAAGAGGCTTGGAGGAGGGATTGCCATTGTCTATAACATTACCTTCAACTGCACTGCCTCCTATGAAACTGGAACAAACTACGTGGAGCACCTCAATTTCAAATTACAATTCACGGCAAACTTCACTCTGGATGGAACTCTAGTCTAACGTCCTCAGGCCCCTGTGCCAACTTTGTCAGCAACATCACGGACTTCATGAGTCCCAGTCCTCGACTCCAGTGCATTCATTCTCCTAGGAGACCTCCGTTTTTATCTAGAAGACTAGACCAACCCCAACTTAGCCACCCTTCTTGACAGCCTCGGAAACATGGGACTAACCCAACACGTCACAGAGCCCACTCATGCTGCCAGACACATCCTAGACCCCATCTTCACATCCTTCAACATCACGATCAACGCACCAAGACCTGTCACCTGGACCAACCACTCCATAGTCAGTTTCACATTCAACATCCCTCAACAAAGAAGAACCCCCATAGTGGACTTGCATGCCGACACTGAAACAACCTAACAGAAGCGGGCTGGATGTCCACCCTCCTCGAGAACAAACCAGATCTCACAGGCCTCCTCGCATGCAACATCAAAAACTTCAACAAGTGGATCACCAACTGCGCTGACACTCTGGGCCCCAAGAATCCAAGCCACACAGCAAAAACTAGAACACAAGCTAGCTGGTACACAAAAGAACTCAGAATAATGAAGTGGCACTGTAAACAACTGGAACGAAAATGGAGTACCATCAAAGGGGAAGTGGAAAAAAGACACTTTCAAAGCAGTCCAGGGAAGGTACCACCAGCTAATCCAAGAAACCAAGATGAAGGCCCTAGTCAAAAAAACACATGCCAGCTCCAACAGTCGCAAATAAATCTTCATTATTGTCAAGGATTTCACCACACCCACAGCTGTCACCAGCAACATCGCCCATCACAAGATCTGTGTAATGACCTCTCAAACTTCTTTTGCAGCAATATCAGCAATACAGCAACTTTGCCCCACAACCGGACCCACTGACTCTCTCCAGAAGTCTCCCCGTGGCAAACGAAGACAACACAATCACCACATGGGACACCATCAGCACAGAGGAAACCACAGCAATCATGAAGACCATACACTACGGAGCCCCAGCGTAGCCCTGCCCCCATCACGCATTTGACAAAGGAGCGATCACTGTCAACAAGGTCCTCATCCCCATCCTCAACACCACCATCATTACAACCTCCTTTCCGGAACCATGTAAACATACAGCCTTCTAAAGAAATCCTGAGCCAACCCAGACAACTACCGACTGATATTCCTCCTTCCTACCCAGCCAAGTTCTTGGAAAAAGCCATCAACATTCACCTCCCCGACCACCTCATCAATTGCCAGCTTCTAGATGCCAAATAATCAGGATTTAGACCCAACCACAGCATGGGAACAATCCTAATTGCAGATACGATGACATCCAAATGATCCTCGACAGGGGGGGAAGCACAGCCCTCATCCTCCTAGACCTATCAGCAGCCTTTGACACCGTCTTCCATCCCATTCTAACCTGATGACTTAAAAAGCAGGCATCCAGGGACACGACCTTAAATGGATTTGCACCTTTCTCACATGGAAGAACGCAAACCATCAACATGTCCCCCTACTCCTCTGAAGCACGAGAACTCACCTGTGGAGTCCTGCATGGCTCCTCGCTCAGCTCGACGCTCTTCAACATCTACATGATTCCACAGGCCGACGTCACAACATAAACATCTTCATATATGCCAAGGCAAAACACCCAACACCAGGAACAAGATTCCCACATGGATTATTGAAGTGGCCACCTGGACGAAATCCAACTTCCTCAAACTGAACTGAGACAAAACTGAAGTGGTGATCTTCAGTAAAAGATGCCTCACCATGGGACTCCACATACCCACAGACCTCTGACCCACACCCGCTTTGCTCTCAAGCAAGAAACCTTGGAATTATTATAGACAACAAACTGGACATGGCCACCTAAGTCAACACAATAGCCTCATCCTACTTCAACACCCTAAGGATAGTGAAGAAAATCTTCTAGTGGCTACCAGACAACACCAGGAAATCAATCACCTAAGCCCTCACCACCAGCAGACTAGACTATGGGAACATCCTGAATGCAGGGATAACTAACCAGCTCACAAGACTGTAGACTGTCCAAAATGCAGTAGCCAGTCTTGTCTTCAACCTACCACGCCAAGCCCACATCACACCTTAGGCAACTTCACTCACTTCAGATACACAAGCAGGCACGCTTCAAAATCCTCACCCAAACCTACAAAGCAGTCAACAAAACAGGTCCTGCCTACCTAAATAGCCGCATTTATTTCCACCAACCTCCAGACACCTTTGCTCTGCTGGTCACTCACTAGAACACACACCCACACGCGTATACAAAAGCAGAGCAGGAGGTCACACCTTCTCATACCTGACCCACACATACAAAGCCCTCCACGACCAAGGACCGGCATACATGAACCAGTGTCTGAACTTCCACCAACCATCCAGAAATCTCTGCTCTGCTCACCCCGCCCTCGCACAGACACTGCGCATCCACCGCTGCTACACCAGAGGATGATCCTTCTCCCAAATCTCGGCCAAATCTTGGAACGCCCTTTCACTCACCTTCGTTGACTGACTTCAGGAAGGGACTCAAGACCTGGCTCTTCGACCGAGACCCACAGCACAGAGCCTGGATACCCTCAACGCTATACTAGTCGTGATTTATTGATTGATTGATTGATTGACAAGGTTCCTAAGGCCTGGAATGACCTCCCACAACACATCAGAGCCTCCTCCACTCTTACTGACTTTCGTAAGAAGGTAAAGACCTGCCTTTTCAAGTAAGCCCTCCAGGGCTGGCCTCACACATCGGCTACAGAGTGTCTGGATAACCTCACGGCTGATTAGCACGCTATAAAAACCCTGATAGCATAACATAACATAACAAACTCGGCCTGCTCTTCACAACTCTAGAAGGCATTTGATGTCCACAGCAAACATCAGCGGCATCAACCTAGTCAGCAGGCGGTATTTTAATAACAGCAATAGCATCATACTGTTGTGTCTTCAGCACAAAATGGAAAGCGAAAACTGGGTTTAAATGTCAACTTAAACTGATAGGTAGGAATGCTTTGCATCATCTACTTCTTTAAAGCTGAAAATGTTCACAGATCCCAAGGAAGAAAGTTTGCTAAACTTCAAAAGGAATAATGAAAAAATCACATTGGAAATCAGCAGACTGGAATAAATTTAGAAAATGACATATACTGCACTAAAAATGAAGTAGGGCACCAAAGTCTTCCAATAACTTGAATTTAAGGGAGCTTTAAAGAAACGCATCCTATTCAATGCCAAGTTTTTATGGAGGGCGTATGCTGCCCACATGGACTGGAGCTCCTCCAGTCTGAGCTTAAATACTGTGCTGCGGGGTCTATGAACAATACAGAACTGGAACACTTAATGCTGAAAAGAATGTTGGATTTTTCATTACTTTTTCCACAACTCATTTTTGGACCTTCCTCTGGAATCCCTTTTCCGGCGATAACTGGGGTCTGATTCCCTGGCCCGGGCTTCATTAGATCAGAGCCATCCGCGGTGGCTGCGCCGTATTTATTATCAAAAAAGATGGCGAGTTCAGAAGTTCATAGGCAGAGACTACAGACGTGCAGTATTCACTTGGGACCATATCTGGCTCAATGCGAAATATTAATAAAAGGGGGATGCAAAATTATCATAGGAGCTGAAGGAGAGCATCGAGTTACAAGGGTCTAATAAACGCGCCCATATATCAAGAGTTTGTCTATGGAGGACGTTTCGCCCCATGACCTCTGTGATAAACAGGAGGCATTGATCATGTGCTTAAACCAAAATCTACATTTGGCATTGAATATTTTTTTTTATAGTTACTGTAGCTTAGCAAACGAAGCAAATAAAATGTGAGATTATGACATGTCACTGTTTCCTCTCCAACTGCTTTCTCTTTTTCAGTACAGTACTGGGGTGAAGGTAAAATTCTGCAACAAAAGATAAAAACAGATTAAAGATGAGGGAAGCCGGTTCAAGTTTTCAAGCAGAGGCTACGGTACCTTATTGTGTTACAGCATACTAAAAGACTTTACTGGTTTAAAAGAGTGACAGTGACCTATAAGAAATTAAGGGGCATATTTATGACTTTTGGGGCGCAGGGCAGCGCAGCAAGTCACCTTGCTGGCTGCCTTGCCTCACAGAGAAAGGGCAGGAGTGCCCCGTATTTATCTAATATGTCACATTTCTGTACTTTTCCCAGCGCTGGCACCGTTTTGGCAGCCTAGCACCAACGCAGGCACCCTTTCACCATGCAAGGGTGCCTGCTTTGCAGGCAGGATTGTTTTTCTGCAGGAAGGGGCGCCTTCCTGCAGAAAGGCAATCCTGAGAGGCTTTTTCCTCATTCTACGTGTGCTGCAGAATGCAACACACATAGAAAGAGGAAATCACGAGTAGAAATAAAGGGGATTATTTACAAGGCCCTTGCGCCACTTTTGCGTCATTTTTAATATGGGAAAAGTGACGCAAAAGTGGTGCAAGGGGCTTGTAAATCTGCCCCATAGAAATTTCTCCTTGTTACACCTCTCCTGTGGAGGGGTACCTTTTTGGTGAATTTCCAGGTGTACCTGTGCTTGTAAATTTGGGAATGCACCAAAATCCATGGATGTTGTGTGGGAACACCTACGCCACACCCATGGAAATGCTTCCATAGTGCAGAGTAATGCAACGCAGAAATTTGCGCTGCATTATATTACTCGAGATTTATGAAGCCACGCAGGCCCACACAAGGTGGCTTCAATAAATCTCATTTTACATTTGTGTCGCTCTTGCACAATGTTGCGTGGTGCAAGAGCGACAAAAGGGGCTTATAAATATGCCCCTAAGACTGTGTAGAATAAATAAAATAATGCAAAGGTGGGTTTCGAGCAATACAGTGTTTGAGTTAGATGTTGACCCTACTCATTGGAAAAGGTAAATTCGTACCTCATTTTTGTGTGCCCCAGAAAGCGTTTGTAATTGCTAACACTGGCGTGGTGTTGCGTGTCACTAAAATGTGAGCAGTTCCACCAGAATGTGTATTGGCACCAAATTGTTGTGCTGGATTGCCACACAATTCTAAAGGAAACCGTGACACAACTATAGGCCATTATCAGGGTGGCGTAGGAGACAAGGGTCCATGCGCTGGCATATACTGTTGGGTAATTGATGCAGCGTTTGAGGCCCAGTACATCCCAAGGTGTGGTGTGCCCAGCAGCAGATACATTTGCTTCATATACCATACTTAGGGACCCTTTCACAATTAGCAAAAGTAACAGTAATAGGCGCTACTGCAACTATGGCACAGAAAGGGGTCCTTCTAGCATTATTATTGTTAACTCACAAAAGTTGCTAGGCATAAAAAATTCATTTTGTTATAGAGGAAAATTGATTATTTGTGAGCGGCACTAGCACACAACCCGGGTTAGATTAGGGCTAGTTTTCTCAGGGAAGGCATGAACAACATGAGTAAAGTGCAAACTTTGCTGACACCCACTATAAAAGTATATATGGAAAACATGCCTCCAGGTTTTGATGGATATCCATCTCCACTTTGTTTTTATTCATGGAGGGTCTTTCAGTTTTAGTTAACCTCACCCACAGGCCTTGGAATGGCGTCTCACAGCATGCCTCAGGTTACACTGCCAGTGTCAACAGCCCTCCCACCAGTGATATTTCTGCATAAGACCTATCTGCAGCACAGTATCACCCAGGTCTCTGCCTTGGCTGAGGGTCTACACCAACACACACTCATTAATGCTGCCCAGGGCCAATCCTTGGCCCAGTGTTACCATATCACCCCAACATGCGCCCATCAAGATGGGCAATGCGCCTTAATAGAAGCAGTTATTAGCGACATGGAGCAGATAGGAGCCTTCCTTTCTGTGTGCCTGAACCTCCCGCAGGAATCCTAACTCTTGAGCAAATTTGCAGGAGTTCAGGGTCTCATGGGAATAGTGGCCATCTTGGGCACAATTAATATTTAAGCCAAGCCTAGCCTTCTCAGCCACTCTTAGATCAAGGCTTTCATGGTGAATGGACTCGCGCTTCCGAACTCCAGAATTCTTATACACTCTTATCTGGAGATTTCTTCCCGCCTACACTCTTCAAGCTACAGATTCACAGAGAAACCAGAAACAAGAAAACATAGACAAAGGAACTATTAGAAAAATATCGAGGTAAGGCCTTGGTACCTCTTTCATTGAACTTACCTTATAGTATATTTACCCTACTACACAGTAATTCGCAATGCCTGTGGAAATCGACTTCTGAAGTCAGCTTAGCCTATTGATCCACTGTAATAAACAATACTTGCACAAGGCAATTCTGAACAACGGACATTAAGATAATACTAAGGTTAGTGTGCGAAGGAACAGGTATTGATGTGTTTTGTTTTTCTGGATACGGGACAGAGTAGGTTGCCATTTGGATTTAAGTTAAGGGCGTGTATTTTTCTTTGAATATGTTTTGGGAACTGTCTTTTAGGAATAGCCATAAATCACCTTTCTGAGACCCAAAGAGAGAGAGAAGCAGCAGGTATATGAGAATGCCAGTATGGTAATAAATATGTTTTATTTAATGTTGTGAAAGGCAGGATGTGACATGGTAGTATTGCTCTTTTTGAGTAGCACACATATGATCAAAGAAAGCAAGCAAGCGACCACCTGACAGATGAAAGTTAGAGTTCCTGTGGGAATACCAGTATCTCTATTGAGGACCAGATACAGAAGTTATGATCACACAGACGCAGACAAGAGGAATGGGGGAAGGAGAGAGAGCGAGAGAGAGAGAGATAGAAAGGCATCAAGTTCAGAGATCTCTCTCTTTCTCTCTCTTTCTCTCTCTCTCTCTCTCTCTCTCTTTCCCTCATTCCTCAATTCTCTGTCTGATCACTACTTCTGTATTCCAATGTTGGGAGCAAGCAGGAGAGACCAGTTTGAGATACATTTCGCTCCCGCAGGATTAAGCACTGAAATAATGTTAGTGCCTCAGTTCATGACATCAATATAAAGAGTCACAAAAAACAAATCTGGGGTACATCAGAATGAATATGGTTCAAGAATGTTTAATTTTCAGTAAATTACTTCTAAGACTATTTGGCACACATCACACTTCTGATAGAGTGCTGTGTTCTCGAGAAATTTATAGGGGTGCATCATAATCACCGTTAGTCCGCACCCGCATATATCCAGTTATATATCAATGAATGGCCAGTAAAATGTAGTTCTAAACCGCAGTTATTAGAGTGAATAGAAGAAGTAATTGTGCTATTATAATCATGCAAATGTAATGCTTAACTGAAACGTGTCTAAAATGATGCATAAATGAATTAGCTCATGTGTAATCGAGATGCAGTAGTTAACCGTGTACCATATTAAGTGCACGTGTAGTTCACTTTTTCGCAGATGAAATGTAATGAATCAATGCTTATAGAAGTGATTAGAATTGTGTGTTTAAATTGTGTAAAGGCCTGACTGCATATACGTCAAAGAAAGGCCTGTTCGTTCTTATGTTAGCTTATTTTGTAGGCAGAGAAGGTGTTCTCTTGGGAAGGCTCTCTGGGCACCGACGATAGTTTAATTAGCACAGTGGAAAGTTTCTGTTGAATGTATTTTCTGTTGCAGGTGCAAGGACACATGCCTCGTTAGTGAAAGACTGGCTCTTTGTTTTAGGAGTTAGGATGGTGGGAGATACTGAGATGGGAGTATACTGGAATGTAGGGATGATACTTTCAGCGGAGAAGGTGCCTGGGACCCAAGATCACTGTAACCGTCCTGGATGAAGTAAGAGTTTTGATGGAAAAGTACGAGAAGGAAGACCTGGCCGAAGAGGCGTGACAAGGGCGTGTCCTATTGTATGTGGATTTTGAATTAGGGATAGTGCCCCGAGGGAGAAGAGCAGATTGAAGGTAGAGGAGACCTGAGAGAAGGGCAAAAGAGAGAGATCTAGTTAGGAAGGAGCATCTTAGAACGATCTCGAATGCTAAGTGAGTGCACTTCTTAGGAAGTCTTCACAGCTGACACCTTTACTTTTTCTACTCTTGCCTGGGGAAACTTGTTAAGTAGGGATGTCACTTTAGTGATAGAGTAGGGACAGATTTAACGCTTTTTATTTTATTAGGTAGATGAAGAATAAAATAGAGATTGGAGCCGTCATTGCTAGTTTAATGCTTTTGGAGCTAACGATTCTTCTTATTCTGAGTCGGATGAGACTCCTGCGTAGGATGATGTTTGTATTAGTGCCCATCTATTTCTTTAACCTCGTGCTGAGGTGCTTGTATGTGCAGTTATTCTTGGCTTTGTAATAAACCCCTAAAATTTGAATTCGGAGTCAGTGATCTTTGGAGCCAAAGTCGAATCCTAAATTGTTGCATAGAAGAATTGAGTCTTCTTCCCTTCACACTATTCAGCAGGTAAAAAGATCCTGGCGACCTGACGATTCTTAGTGATGGTAAGATAAGATAAGAATCCCGCTTTATCAGTTGGTAGCAGAGTAGGATGGTTTCCTCTGATAGTAAGGGGAGATCTAGATTAGGATAAGAGATTACTTGCCCATAGAGCCCGAGTGATGGTGATCCAGTGGATGGTAAGAGGAAGACGACGGCGGTCGATGAAAACCGACGGAGAGTGATGGTGCGGCGAAGTAGCAGTTCATGGTAGCATGAGTATGAACAGGGTGATGCTTGTTAGATTGCGGTGTTGATTTGATTGTGTGATGTCTTGTGGAGTTCGAATGAGAGTCGTGTGATTGAGGATCGGACCGTGAGCGCACGCGGGGCCGAGAGATTTGATTCGATATCCCGGGATAAGAGATTGTGGTGTAGAAGACACCCAGAGTTGAGATTGTTGACCAGAGGTTGTGGGAGTCATGAGACGTTGTTGATTAACCCACTGATGATAGGGCGCGTATGTGTGAGTGTGTGAATAACCGACGCTGGTTGTAGGTTGTTGTGTGTGTGAAACATTGAGTGTTTTGGATCCTATCGATTGTGTCAGAGGCGATTGTCCGGTCGTTTCGCGGACAGACAGTTGCCAGATTTGAGGTCAACAGTTTCGAGAGACTGTCCGATCGTTTGTGGACAGACAGTCAGAGAGGTGATTGTCCGGTCATTTTGTGGACAGACAGTTACTTCAGAGTGTGATTGGGACGCGTGTGAGCATGAGAGGTGAATTGTAAAGGAGGGGAACTGCTGCAAGCGGAGGAAGAGTGACGTCAGACAGTGCCGCGCTGCGATAGGTCGGTTGGTGTGAGTCGCGCTGGTATTGGTGGACTGACATCAGGAAGTAAAAACAAAATCTTGTGCGCGAACGGAAATCTGCTTCATCATGAAATGTTTTAAAGTTTTACGAGAACTCTGTAGAGGTGATAGACATGTGGTTACTCGGGGTGGAGAGGAAGCTCCTCCCGAAGATACGCCAGCACATTACATGGCTAAGAATGTGGGATTGCATACTATAATTTGGCTTGAGAATTGGCATACAATGACACAGGGAGAGGGAGAATTGACTTTCCCACGCTATGGTACTTTCAGGTTGGAAGTGTTGTACCAGCTAAAAACCGTAATGTCTTCTTTACGACCACTGCCCAGACCGACACAATTTGAGGCACTACATGCATGGATTAGGGCAGCGTATGACAGAAAAAGAGACAGACGTCAGGAAAGGGTGAAGAAGTCGATCAGGGCATTTCAAGATGCGAGATGGGATGCGCTGGAGAAAAGGTGGAGAGTGGAAACGATTGAAGGGGATAGATTATATCCATTGTTAGAGAAAACGGGAGATACGCAGGCAAAGAGTGTAGAGGAAGATGACAGTGATACGGACGACAGCTTGTTAGAGAGACTGCTGTCAGAGAGACCACCTCCATTGAATCCAGATTATAGCGAGGGAAAATCGACTGTGGCAGGAGGGACTGGCGAGTTGCAGAATCAGACAAATGTGAGAGTAGTGGGAAAAATCTCTACAGGAACAGAGGGAGTGGGAACACAACCTTCAATGGGAAGTGTGAGGTTGCCGGATGCCCTGACGGTACCTGTTACGATTGGTCCCATAGTATCCGTGTATGACCCAGATCGAGTAAGTGAAGGAAGTCTATCGCAGACGACAGGGAAAGAGGGGATCAGCGTTGGAGGGAATGGTGTAGAGGGGGGAATGGTCCACTCTCCGAAGCCCATAGAAGTGAGCACGCCATTGCCAGCCACCGCAGACTCCTCTAGTGGACAGGTGGATGTGAGACCGATAAGACCAAGGGCTTTGGTCGAGTCCAGATCAGACTTGAGAATGTGGGTACCACCTGTGAGGAATCAGAGTGATAGGATGGCAGGAGATGTGGAGCAAGACAACTCAGGAAACAGACCAGGTTCTAGGAATACGATAGAAGAGAGTAAGCCACGAGAACAAAGCAGTGATTATGATGAACGGAATGGTGCTGCTTGTCGAGAAATCTTGAGGGGTACCATGAGGGCAAGGATGTTGGATGTGGTGAGGTTGAAGGCAGAGGTAGATGAAATGATTAGCGGGAATCTGCCTTTGGATAGAATAGAGATCTATGAACCAGATGAGCTGCTTTTTGTAGCAAAGGATGTGACTCGTAAAGCAAGGGCCGCACATGAGAAATTGACAGAATTGGCAAAGAAATATGAGGTGGATTTGACTAAAACGAAATTGTTGCAAGGATCCCATAGGTTGCAATACAGTGATCAAGAGCTGGAAGAGAAAAGGGTCAGAGGACTGAGGACACATACCAAGGACCTGATTGTAGGGATGCGTATATGGGTCATGCTTAACAAATGGGAGGAAAGGTGGTCTAAGAAGAAGATTTCCAAAAAGAACGTAGGAGAGACGCCGCCTCCGGGGGGAGGGACGACAGGAGTA
Organism: Calotriton arnoldi; assembly: GCA_963921515.1. Classification (NCBI taxonomy): domain Eukaryota; kingdom Metazoa; phylum Chordata; class Amphibia; order Caudata; family Salamandridae; genus Calotriton; species Calotriton arnoldi. The sequence goes on from CAWUFW010008061.1 coordinate 540,779, forward strand.
GGGAACTATCCTTTATGGGAAGTACAGAACGGAGGGTACGTGCATGTGCCTTGGAGTAGAGGTGATTTGGCTGCATTTACAAATGATTTTCCTCGGCTGAGGGAAAAACCAGAAGAGTGGTACAAACAGGTTGACCGGTTTGTTAAAATTTCGCAGGTATTGTGGATTGATTTGAACACCTTGTTTGATATCGTAGTACCAGGAGACTTATGGTCAGCTTGTAAAATTGCAGTTGAGTGGCCGACTTCCGAACCTGAAAGGGATGCTGTCACAAATGGTCCCTCACCTATAGTCATGAAAAAGTTCGAACAAGTGATTACATGGTTGAAGTCGAAGATCTCGCCTCAAGACATTGATTGGGTTAAAATAGATCGAACTGTTCAGGAACCAAAGGAGACAGTGCATGAGTATTATGAACGACTCTTGCAAGCTTTTAAACAGTATAGTGGATTAGATACCTTAGACCCCAAGGATATGGGACAGTTTGTCTTAAAGTTTGTCCTAGGATTGAGACCAGAGGTTAGTCTTATGATACAGCAACATTTGATCTGTTGGCAGAACAAGCCGGTGGATGAAATCTTGCGGTATGCGAGGTACTGTAGTGATGAAGTAGACTCGAAGCACCGGAAGTTGAAGGACAAACTGATGCTTGTTCAGATGCAAACTGCTCAGGTCCAGCCTAACGGAGGGATGCTGGGAAGAAGACAGGGAAACAATCAAGGGAACCAGAATGGGCAAGGTCAGGGAAAAGGGAAACCTGTAGATCCTAAGACGGGAATGGATGTGGCGACATTGAAGAAGACCACTGCGTGTCATCTTTGTCACCAAATTGGACATTGGAAGTGCGAGTGTCCCTTGAACCCAGCTAATCAGGTGCAACAGGAGGTAGAAGTGGTTCAGGCACCCGTGCCGGAGGTAGTCAATACTGTAATGAGGCCCAGATCGATGAAAGGGGGGACGTTTAACCCACAGGTGCAAGTTTCCCAGCCGACGAGAATTTCGCAGGGAACGCAGACTTACCAGCAGATGCCCCTTTTCGAAGGGTATGATGAGTACAGCCCAGACCCATTGGCCTGACGGTGCCTGAGGGGGGAGGAAGACTGCACACTTGGAGCAGTCTTGGAGGTAGACCAGAGAGGACCTTTTGTGGAGGCAGACATTGATGGTCATCCTGCCACCCGTTTGGTTGACACTGGTGCTACCTGGTCTACTGTAAGATCAGCAGTAGTCCCCAACCTACCCCTTTCGGGACAATCGATCCAAGTTGTTGGAGTGGCAAACAAGAAGATAACTAGCCCATTGACCGAACCGATTCCGGTGAGAATAGGCTCTTTCCGAGCTAGACATCAGTTTGTGGTGTGCGATTCGAGTCCAGTCTGTCTGTTAGGAAGAGACCTGTTGTGTAAGTTAAATTGCACCATCTATTGCACACCTAGGGGAGTTGAGGTTCAGACGAAGGATGATGATGCCACCTTCAAGGTTGCGAATCAGCACTTGTGCATAGAAATGTATCCTGTTGTGACAGTGGAGGAACTTCCACTAGATTTGAGAGATTCTGTGTCAAATGAGGTGTGGGACTTCACGGGAGAAGAGATCGGACTGATCAGAGGGGTTGAACCTGTACAGATCCAGGTTAAGCAGAATGTCGAATTCCTTAGAACGCCCCAGTGCAACCTGTCACCCGAGACTATTGCAGGGATTAAACCTGTAATCGAGTCCATGATCAAGCAAGGAATTTTGAAGGAGATAAGAGGTAGCCCATGTAATTCACCCATCATGGAACTACAGAAACCGAGTGGGAAGTTCAGGATCGTTCAAGACCTGCGAAAGGTCAACATGATAGTTGTCCCATGTTGTCCAGTGGTACCGAATCCATCAGTGATACTGTTTCAGATCCCGTGCGAAGCTGAGTGGTTTACTGTGATTGATTTGTGTCAAGCATTCTTCTCGATACCGCTCCACGAAGAAAGCCAATTTCTTTTTGCTTTCCGGCTGGAAAATCATGTGTTAATGTGGTGTCGTATCCCTCAAGGGTATACAGAGAGTCCATCGATCTTTAATCAGATCCTGAAGAAGAATCTTGAAAGTCTCGTATTGCCACAGAACTCAGTTCTCGTGCAGTATATAGACGATCTGCTTGTTGCCTCAGAAACAGAAGACACTTGCAGGATAGACACGATAGCCCTATTGAATCATTTGGCAGAGAATGGACACAAGGTGTCTCCAAACAAGCTGCAGTACTGTCTGAACGAAGTGCAGTACTTGGGTCACAGAATCGAGAAAGGCAAGAGGAAGGTGTCACCACATCGAATTGAGGCAATAATGAACATGGCGGCGCCTACCACTCAGAGGGAGGTTAGGATGTTTCTGGGAATGGTCGGCTATTGTCGTCAGTGGATTCCCAACTTTTCCTTGAATGCAAAGCCTTTGCAGAGCATGACGCACAAGGATGTGAGTGATCCGGTACCATGGGACCACGACTGTTTGATGTCATTCCTAAGACTGAGAGAAGGTTTGTGTTGTGCACCAGCTTTGGGAATGCCTGATTACAACAAGGCTTTCTCACTGTTCTGTTGCGAGAGAGAAGGTTGTGCATTAGCAGTCTTGGCTCAGAACCATGGAGGTGTCCGTAGACCAGTTGCCTATTTTTCAGCCACTTTAGATCCAGTAGCTTCTGCGTTGCCCGGATGTCTCAGATCCGTTGCTGCAACAGGTGTCAGCATTGAAAGATGTGAAAGCATTGTAATGGGTCACCCTCTGACAGTTTATGTACCACACTCTGTTGAATTGTTAATGACCAGGACGAAGACCCAGCACCTAACGAATAACAGGTTAACGAGGTATGAGCAAGTCATACTCGCCACAGAGAATGTGACTCTGAAAGGGTGCTCTGTCTTAAATCCTGCGACATTAATGCCCATTCCGAATACAGATGATGAAGATTGTGAGGACCATGATTGTCTCGATGTGACTGAACTATGCACCAAACCGAGACCTGACATTGTCGACGAACCACTGACTGACCTGGATGAAATTTTCTTTGTTGATGGTTCATGCCTAAGAGACAGTGTTGGTCAGTTGAGAGCAGCGTTTGCTGTATGTACCATCTCAGGAGTGGTTGAGGCTGCTTGTCTAGAAGGAGTACACTCCGCGCAGGTAGCTGAGATCATTGCCTTGACTCGTGCCTGTTTGGCCGCTGATCAAATTCGAATCACGATCTACACTGACAGCCAGTATGGGCTCGGTGTGGTTCATGACTTCGGACAGTTGTGGTCACAGAGGGGATTCATGACAACATCTGGTTCACCCATTAGGAATGGGGAATATGTGAGACAGCTACTAGATGCATTGCAATGTCCGAAGGAAATCGCAGTAGTCAAATGTGCTGCTCATGGGAAGGGGAGTGATTTTGTCTCTTTGGGAAACAACTATGCCGATGAAGTTGCCCGCTTTTGTGCAGAGCAAGGATGTATATTCACAGGGGGTTACACCGGAGAGAGCCAAGAAAGAACCGAGCTCAGCATGATGTTAGCCATGGCAGACACTTGGGAGGAGCTCAAGCGACTGCAGGATGAGGTTTCAGATCAAGAACGAGACGGATGGATCAGAGCAGGATGTGAAAAAGGAGATGTTGATGTTTGGGTTTCTAGTGATGGTCGAGCGGTGTTGCCAGAGAATCTGTTGAGCCCGATGGCGAGACTGATACATGGTGCAATATATCTTGGCAGAGATGCCATGGTGCGTGTGTTTAGGCAGACATGGTATAACCCACGATTCCGTGCAATTGCTGAAGCAGTCTGTCAGAGATGTGTTACGTGTCAACAGATGAATGCTGGAAAGAAGACTGTGGTCACATTGAGTCACATTGGGAGGTCAGGAGGACCCTTCAATAGGATGCAGCTAGATTTCATTGAGATGCCCAAGTGCAATGGGTTGAGGTACATTTTGGTGGTGGTGTGTGTATTCTCACGGTGGGTGGAGGCTTACCCAACACGCAGGTGTGACACTCTCACAGTGGCTAAGTTACTGTTGAGGGAACTTATCCCGAGATTCGGTTTTCCAACCTCTTTGGAATCAGATAGAGGAACACACTTTCACAGTGAAATCATGAAGTTACTTTGTGCCGCATTGAATGTCGATCAGAGACTACATTGCAGTTATCGACCAGAGGCTTCTGGGATAGTGGAACAGGTTAATGGGACTTTGAAAGCCCGGATGGCAAAAGTGTGTTCATCAACGTCTCTGAAGTGGCCTGATGCCCTGCCGCTTGTGCTTATGAGTATTCGCAGTGTCCCATACAGGAGAACTGGGTTATCCCCACATGAAATTCTGATGGGGAGGGCGATGCGATTGCCAGCAGTACCAGCTACAGCTTTGATAAACATCACTGATGAATTGATTCTTGATTACTGCAAAGGACTAGCTGATGTGGTCCGTTCTGTATCCCAGCAGGTGCAAGCTGCAGCTGTTCCGGCCTCGAGTGATCTGTGCCACAACCTGTGTCCAGGAGACTGGGTGCTTGTTCGAAAGCACGTGAGGAAGAGCTGTCTGGATGTTCGGTGGCGAGGCCCGTACCAGGTAATACTGGTGACGAACACAGCAGTGAAGTGCGGAGAATTGCCGAACTGGGTGCATGCTTCCCATACCCGCAGAGTTTCAGCACCCTCGGAAGAAACAGCTCCTCTCGTGAATGAAAATCCAGCTGATGTGGCAGGGCCACATGAGAGGACAAGTCAAGCTGTGAGGGCCGCTGATACAGCTGGTTGTGCACCGGAACAAGCTGAAGAGGGTTCCGACGGCCAGAACCCCGACTTTGACTCGGATGAAGGAGGTGTTGCTGTGGGTGGAGTAGAGTCAAATTCAGCAGAAGAAGGAAGTGGTGCACAGGGTATAGAGGGGGAAAGCGGAAGAACGACCAGAACAGAGGAGGCTTGGCCTGAAAGACAGAGGAGACTGAATCTAAGGTTGGCACCCGAAAGATATCTTGCTCCAGTGTCTGAAGCGTCTGAATCGGAAGCAAGTGACGGAGAGCAGGCTCAAGAAGGTCGGAGAAGGTCGAAAAGAATGAGAGTACCTTGCCAGAGATACGCTACCCCGGAGTGGACCTACGCAGTAACTGATGCCGGGTGTAGTGAGTTCAGGGAGGCTGAGGTCCGTGCTGGTGGTCAGCAAGAGCCCGAACGTGGTGTTGGAGGTGTTGCTGTTAGTACCAGGGCTCGAAATTGAAGGAGTACTGACCATCACGGTTCCGAATCCCCCACTTCTGAGTAAAGTTCGACAATTGATTTTGCATCGACTTGAATTTCCGTCATTTGGGTTTGAGCCACCTTCACATGAAACAATAATTCTTCATCTTGAACTTTTGCAGTATGTTTTAGAAGCGCTTGGAGCTGATCTTATTTTGGACTAAGTATAAACTGTTGTAAATAAAAGTCTAAAGCAGAAGATAACCTAGGTCCGAGTGGAAGAAGAATAAACTTAGGGACTTTCCACCGAAGAGGCACGAGGACTTAGGGAAGTCTTTTTTTCTGGACTATGTAAATAAGGAACTGTAGCTGAAAGGGGATTTCCAGCTGTTTCGGAGTGTTGTTCGAACTGGTTAAGCAAGTCACATCGAAGAAGACAGAGACTTTTGAGTGTTCGTTGCTGAAACCAAGAACTTTGAGAGCTTTTCGAAATCATGGAGGCTGGGGATCCACACCGTAGATCCAAATGGATAGCAGGCACATTTATAGGGGGTGTGATAGTTTCTATAATCATAGTAGTTGCAGTTTCATATTTGGTTCCACGCGAGCTAGAGGTGGGGGGGGTACAAGGGACTCCTACACCCACTACACCTAGCAAAAAGGAGGGAGGCATAGGAGACGAAAGAGCTTTGCTAATAGAAGAGAGTCGTAGGTTACATGTAGATTTGTCTAGAAGTGATTTTAAGCTTAACGCATACGCCAAGCTGCTATATGAGTATGTGGATGCGATGGATGCGAAAGATTGTTATGTGTGTATGCAGCTGCCAGCTTCAGTGGATGAGGGTATTAGATACCACCATCTTCCACTGACTTATGGAATTTCGTGTAGCTTGTTGCTTAGTATGTTTTAAGGGAGAGGTCACTATGAGTATTTCTTTTCCAACTATGACGGCGTGCTTTCAGAGGTTCCTGCTCATAAACATTTGAACAAGTACAATTATTACAAGGCGGAAGATAGACTTGGAAAGTACTTCATACCGACTTCGAATTTAGATACAGCTTATGCACATAGACACAATTTAACATGTGCATTAACAGAAGTAGAGAAAAAGTTTGTAGATCAGGTAGAAGATAGATATAGAAAGCTAACACAAACACGTTATACCGGAGATAGTCCTGTAGATTGGGCAGACAAGGAGAGATTACACCGCACAAAAGGAAGTTATGGCCCTATAGCATTGGATATAGTGCAAAGGGGGAAGTTGTGCGTGAGACGTGTGCAGACCTATTATGATAAATATTTCTCTGTGGGACAGAGTGAGTGTGATCATGTTTTCACTATGGAGGAATCAGCAAAGAATTTTCTGCAAGGCCCTGTACAAGTGATACCTACGGTGTATTATGTGTGTGGAAGGAATGCTTATGTGAGGTTGCCAGTGAATTGGTATGGTACGTGTTACTTGGGAATTATATTTCCAAAGATTTACCATGCAGAGGATTTAGAACTTTTGGAAGGTGGAAAGCATTCGAGAGTAAAAAGAGGTGCGAGTGCAGGAGCGATAGTAGGGGATATCTTTGGAGCAATGATACCAAGTTTGGGAGTGATCCTGAATGATGTGAAGATCCGGAGATTGGCGACTGTGGTTGATGAATTATCAATGAATACAGCAAAGTCGTTGATACTTGTGGATGGAGAGATGTTGTCGATAAGGACAATGGTTTTGCAGAATCGTCTTGCTTTGGATGTCCTATTGGCAAAAGAGGGCGGAGTCTGTAAAATGTTGAAGGTTCAAGAGTGCTGCACTTATATACCAGACAACAGCAAAGATCTGGAGAAATATATAAGTAACATCACTACGATCCATCTTGAGATAGAGGATTTGACTGAAGAGGGAGTTTGGGAGAAAGTTGGCAAGGGATTTGGCCAAGTGGGAAGCTGGTTTGCGAATTTGGGAAAGGGTTTCCTTGGCTATGTTCTGAGACCTCTCATTATCGTTGTGGTTTGTGTGGTTTGCTTGTGGGGTCTTATCAGAGCATACAAGTGGTATAAAGCAGGCAGAGTTGAGAGAGCTTTGAGAGAAAATGAGACGAGAATGGCTAGACTGCAGGACAGTCACTATCGAAATATTAAGAGTTTGGAGAGATTCCGACAGGGGAGAATGGCAACAAGTTCTGTTTAGGTCGGTTCTTTCTCCAAGAGAGTTGTAAAAAGTGTGATGACAGGAGTCATCAAAGGGGGGAAATGATAGAGCGCTGTGTTCTCGAGAAATTTGAAGGGGTGCATCATAATCACCGTTAGTCCGCACCCGCATATATCCAGTTATATATCAATGAATGGCCAGTAAAATGTAGTTCTAAACCGCAGTTATTAGAGTGAATAAAAGAAGTAATTGTGCTATTATAATCATGCAAATGTAATGCTTAACTGAAACGTGTCTAAAATGATGCATAAATGAATTAGCTCATGTGTAATCGAGATGCAGTAGTTAACCGTGTACCATATTAAGTGCACGTGTAGTTCACTTTTTCGCAGATGAAATGTAATGTACCAATGCTTATAGAAGTGATTCGAATTGTGTGTTTAAATTGTGTAAAGGCCTGACTGCATATACGTCAAAGAAAGGCCTGTTCGTTCTTATGTTAGCTTATTTTGTAGGCAGAGAAGGTGTTCTCTTGGGAAGGCTCTCTGGGCACCGACGATAGTTTAATTAGCACAGTGGAAAGTTTCTGTTGAATGTATTTTCTGTTGCAGGTGCAAGGACACATGCCTTGTTAGTGAAAGACTGGCTCTTTGTTTTAGGAGTTAGGATGGTGGGAGATACTGAGATGGGAGTATACTGGAATGTAGGGATGATACTTTCAGCGGAGAAGGTGCCTGGGACCCAAGGTCACTGTAACCGACCTGGATGAAGTAAGAGTTTCGATGGAAAAGTACGAGAAGGAAGACCTGGCCGAAGAGGCATGACAAGGGCGTGTCCTATTGTATGTGGATTTTGTATTAGGGATAGTGCCCCGAGGGAGAAGAGCAGATTGGAGGTAGAGGAGACCTGAGAGAAGGGCGAAAGAGAGAGATCTAGTTAGGAAGGAAAAATCTTAGAACGAGCTCGAATGCTAAGTGAGTGCACTTCTTAGGAAGTCTTCACAGCTGACACCTTTACTTTATCTACTCTTGCCTGGGGAAACTTGTTAATTAGGGATGTCACTTTAGTGATAGAGTAGGGACAGATTTAACGCTTTTTATTTTATTAGGTAGATGAAGAATAAAATAGAGATTGGAGCCGTCATTGCTAGTTTAATGCTTTTGGAGCTAACGATTCTTCTTATTCTGAGTCGGATGAGACTCCTGCGCAGGATGATGTTTGTATTAGTGCCCATCTATTTCTTTAACCTCGTGCTGAGGTGCTTGTATGTGCAGTTATTCTTGGCTTTGTAATAAACCCCTAAAATTTGAATTCGGAGTCAGTGATCTTTGGAGCCAAAGTCGAATCCTAAATTGTTGTATAGAAGAATTGAGTCTTCTTCCCTTCACACTATTCAGCAGGTAAAAAGATCCTGGCGACCTGAGGATTCTTAGTGATGGTAAGATAAGATAAGAATCCCGCTTTATCACTTCTTTCTTGACAAAACTCAGGTTGCTCAACATTTTTGTTGCTACATATGGAGCTGCAAATTGCTTATTCATCATCACAAAGATGGCACTATCATAGACGAGCAGAGTGGTAACTGGCACTTAAAAGATAGTCCCTTTTAGAAAGGATGAAGTAGAATTCTTATGACATGTCATCACTACAGAGGTAATCAGCCTTGGGCATTCTTTGTTGAATGCCATAGATGTCCCACCTACGAACGATTAAGTGCAAGAGTGATCTTTTTTAGTTTTGTATGAATTTCATATGAATTCTTCTCAAAGTTTGTACCTGATTATGGCACAGTCACTGAGTGCTTGGCCTGGTTACTTTAAAAAAGTATACAATTTGTGTGGATGAAAGAACAACCTAATTCCTGTTGTCAAAGTCAACAAGCACTTGTGTATGCACTCATTCTCCAACCTTTTGGCCCACGGAGATCTGTTGATCTTACAGTTGATGCCAGCAAACATATTTTAGGGGCTGTATTGCTGCAGCATGGAGAACGTAGGGCACATAATAAGGCCTTTGTATCACATACTTTAAGGCCACTGGAAGAACACTCTGCCTACACATGGGTTTTGATAAATTTAAGTCATACATAGGAGGACCAAAATCCACAATGAGGATGGATCACAAGTCTTAGATCTACATTTTCAGGTAAAATGAATGTGAACACCATAAAATCCACAGCAACGCTGGCCAGCTTTAGGAGAAAACTGTGAAATATAACTTTGAGGTGCAGCATATCGCACGAACATGCAATAGGAGAGCCCATTGCCTAGTTTGACAATAAAGGAAGAGTCAAATGCCGGACAAAGATGAAAAATTAGATCTTTTGTGGTCATAGTTGAGCTCGAACAAAGGAATCATGTTTCAGATAAGCTGAGGGAGTAGGCTTTACAGAAGGGTGAAACTATGTTGAAAGTCATGGACTTTGTTTAGAAGCGACAGCCAAAGGAATGATGTCTTACCTGTGATATGCAGACTTTTAGCAAGGGTTCAAAGAGCTGTTAATAGAAGATGGAATTTGATCAGAGGAGATACATTTGTTTTGTTTTGAAAAAGAGGAGTAGGGTGTACATGTATGTATGAAGAGGGATATAGAGTTGAATGCTGAAGGCTGTGTGCCCATTGGCAGATAGGAATTTAAAATGGAAAAAGATGCTTGTGGTGCCACAGAACTTACCTTCAGGTCCCTGGCAAATATTATGTATTGACTTTCTGGTTCACATGTAAGTATTCAAAGTGGACTTGTGTTTTTCTGTTGGTCATAATTGATTTTAAGTTTAAAAAAGTAAGTTTATTAAAATTACAACAAAATACAATTAGATAATGCATTACAATTTAGCTGAATTTAAGAACATGTTACAACTTGGATAAGGGAAAGGGGGTATACAAGGTTCATGGTAGGGGTAGTCTGATAATCGCATAGAAGAATGTAGTATTTGTGAACAAATTTTGAAAAAAAATGTAATAATATCATTAAAAGGGGAGGTCACTGAGGTCTGAGAACTTCTTCATTAGGTTGACATGCAAAAGATGGTTTTGCATATCTGTCTAAAATGTTAGGTATTGGGTTCCATAAAACTAGAGGCCTCATTTGCAATATTTTGCCAAAGGGTAGTGCTGCAAGCCTTCCTGCTGCACTGTCTGCAGCAAAATAAAAGGGCAGGAATGCACCGTATCTATCAGATATGGCGCAATCCTGTCCTCTTCCCTAGCGCTGTCGCACAATTGACTGCCATGCGCCAATGCAGGCCCCCTTGCACCATGGTGGAAGGGTGTCTGCGTTGTGGGAATGATTGTTTTTGTACAGAAAGGGACACCTTACTGCACAAAAACTACCAATGGAGGCGAGTTCCTCCTTCCATGTGTGCTGCTGAAGGCAGCACACATAGAAAGAGGAAAAACTAGGAGAAATAAAGTGATTTCTCCTCGTTGCACCTCCCCTTTGCCTCCCCTGGGAAGGTGTAGGCTTTTGACTCATTCCCAGGTTTACAGATCGTTGTAAATCTGGGAATGTGTCAAATACTATGGGTGTTACGTGGGGACACCCACCGTAACGCCCATGGCACGCCTCCCCATCGCAGTGTGAGACAACGCAGCGACTTGCGCAGCGTTACCTCACACCATATCGAAAAGGCCATGAAAAGGCGCACAGGGTGGCTTTACGTGGCCTTGTAGATATGACACTGAACTGTGTGCCGCCACAGTGTCAATAAAAGTGGTGTCCCGGCAGCACACAGGGACTTGTAAATGAGGCCCTAACCATTTTTAAACACGTGATACAGGGTGCATATATACAGTACCTAATCTATGGTTATGGCATACTGCATATCACATTGCTTGAAAAGATAATTGGGTAAGGTCTTTCCAATTTTTTGTTATTCGCTGAAACGCTACTGCTAATAACAAATCAAAATTTGCATATTCAATTAAATATTGTCCCAGTCATCAGACAAGCTTCCTAAGAACATATTAGTAATAGAAAAAGGTATCTTTGAGTGAAAGATGGAGTTAATTTGATTCCATATTTGGGACCAGAAATTACATATGAAGGGGCATGTGAAAAGTAAATGTTTTAAATCAGCATGATGTGTTGAACATGGCCAACAAGTGTAAGGAACACCAGTGTAAAGTTTGTGCAATGTTACAGGAGATAATAAAAGTCTATTGTATACGTAGAAGAATGTTTGCGTAGTGTTTGCTGCTCTGAAGGATATCCTACGTTTTGTCCATATTTTCCTCCACAATGAAACAGACTAAGTCACTCCTGAATCATTTACACAAGACAATTCTGTATTCGTTTTAGCTCTATCAATGGAACTACAAGGTAGATGGCAATAAATAGTGGATGTCTTTGGAAGTGTAAGTAAAAGATCCCCTAAACTATTAGTGGGGGGGGGGATAGTTTGAGTATGAGATTCAAGTTGAGTGTATGTGTTAGATATGAAATCTTGAAATTTACGTTGAAACGAAGGTGGGAAATCAAAAAGGGTTTGAGCTTGCGCAAAGGATATAAGGGAACTGTGAACTAAAATTTGTCTCATCCAAATCAAACCTTTTGTTTTCCACTAGACAGGTTTATTATTAAATTGTTTACATTTATTATGACAAATAGTCGGGTTGAGAAATGTGTGAAGATCTTTGGGAGTATATGATAATATAGGTTCTAGTAATTTACATGAGTGGTTAAAAATGGGAGTGGAGAGGTTTTGTGGTTTGCGTGTAAATGTCAAGTATTCATGAAAGGAAAAAGGAGATAGAACGTTTTTTCCAAATCAACCCATAGTGGACAATTAATTGGGGAGTCTAAAACCCAATAAGCAGACTGCTTTAATATAAAGGCTTGGGATAGGTAGACAAAATCAAGGAAGTTTATACTCTTCCATCAGCCGTAGGGCGTTTTAGTTTTAACAAGGACATACAAGGTTTCGGATTGTTCCAAAGGAAAGCAGAAAGGATCGAGTCGATTTTTGTAAAGAATTTGAGAGGACTAGTTAATGGGATATTAGAAATAGTGTAGAAAATAATAGCTACTAACATCATCTTGATTGTATCAAGGCAGACCCAATCGACTAATTAATGAAGTTATCTTATGCATGCATTCTTCTATATTAATTGTATGTTAATTGAGATGAAAGTTTTAATGAACTGACTGAACCGTAGACCAAGGTATTTAATTTGTTGTGAATTCCATAATATTAAAGATTAGAAATTCGTGTTTGAAAGTGAATTTATTTAGGGGTAGTATTGCACACTTACCATTATTTAATTTATAACCAAATACAACGGCGTAGGAAGCAACTTTGTTTAAAAAAGTTAGGTACGATGATTGAGGTTGTGAAATAAAAAGCAAACTATCATCAGCATGTGCTGCTAATTTAATTTGTTGGTTATTTTAAGTAAAACCATGAATTTCTTGGTTTTGTCTGAGCTTAAATAAAAAGAGTTCTAATGCCAAATTAAAAAGAAGAGGTGAAAGGGGACAACCATGTTGGACTCCTCTATCTAGAGTAAAATAGGAAGAGGCAGTTATATGGTTCATGGAAGTACTACAGATTGATTGTCCCAGGATGTTCATTGTGGAATGTTTAAAAGTCATTCTACAAGAGAACACCTTTGAGTTCAACGGGTCATTGATAAACAAACTAAAGGGGTAAGCATGCGGGCATCTTGTGCCCCCACTGTTGCAAATATATACATGGCCCAGTTTGAATCTAGATATGTCTATAATGAGATTGCTCCCTTTAGTGAATCCATCAGTAACTGGTCTAGATACATAGACTATATCTTTTTATCTGGACAGCCAATAAAGAAGAACTTCCGGAATTTGTATCATGGTTGAATCTTTGCGACAGCAATCTTCACTTTACAGCCAACTCTAGTAACATCAGTGTAGAATTCTTGGACATCAACATTAAACATAATGCACAGCCCTTAGAAGTGGACCTTTACATCAAGCCCACGGCTCGTAACACACTCCTACACTTCAACAGTTACCACACCCAGTCACAAAAAACAAGCATCCCTTTTGAACAGTTCCTGCGTCTTCGCAGGAACTGCACCAATCTAGCGGACTTTGACATACAAGCCACTGACATGAAAGCGAAATTCATTGCTAGGGGATATCCGAGAAGGCTAGTACGTGACTCTTACAAGAGAGCACGGTACTACGACAGGCAACATTTATTGAGTCAACAGAATCATAAACAAAACTCAAATTTGGTGTTTGTTACAGGTCATTCAACTATGAATGAAAAGATTCACCATATTGTCAATTCAAACTGGCATATTCTAAATGCAACCAGAGAAAAAGAGAACCATATACCAAAATCCCTCTTTGCGCATAGGAGGAATAAAAACTTAAAAGATCTTGTAGTGCGATCCCGAATGACAACCACACAAAAGAGTACCATTCAGACGTCTGTGGTATGCAGCAAGTTCCCGGTTGGGAACTATAAATGTATGTTGTGCATAGCATGCCAATTTGCTGTGGAAACCGACACATACACTCTCAACGGAATTAAGATTTTACTCAAAACTCTCACCAATTGTAAAACTACCAATATGGTATATCTAATCCTGTGCCCCTGTAATCAAGGGTGCATGGGGGAAACCTCACGCTCAATGACAACTAGGTTGACAGAACATAGGTCGGCCATCCGGACAAAGAAAAGCAATGCCCCGCTAGTCAAACATTACATAGAGGCCCAACATACTACTCAAGAAATAAAATGGCTCATTCTTGAGAAGATACACATCAATACAGGCAGCCTTAGTACAGAAGTACGGAAACGGAGAGAGGTCTACTGGATTTTCACGTTAGACACCTATAAAAATGGGATGAACAGCGAAATCCCTTGGGACGAAGCAATCAAGTACAATAATATGTAAGTGAACGGATGAATTATATTTTATTGATGACATTGTTTGGCTGTAGTCCCTCTTTCAAACCAGTAGCCAAGTGGACCTTTAGAATTAATTTACTCTGAAACAACGTATAAGTTCAAAGACACATCTAAACCCATGATCCTGTTAGGTACCATAGGAATATAATAGTCGATAAAGATGCCCAGGAGGTAACAACATGTGTGCATCTCCTCTATACACACGCACCCTTTATGATATACTCAAGCACTATCATACATAAATGCAACTGGAAGAGTCCAATATTGTTCTTTCTTTATTTATTATGCACGAGAATACACAATATTAAGGTTCTTGAGTCCTGCCCATATATCAATGCACTAGCTAGACAGGGCAGGTTTACTCACACTATGTGGCTTCGCTCTTAAATGGCATGCAGACATTAGTATAAACCTCTTTTTCTCTCCCCCTGATTGCGGTATTGAGATGTGGGTCTTGTTTAGTAGTTATAAGAATAAAGTCCAAATAAATTCCCAGGAAGTAATAATATATATGTATGTCCTCTTGTCAGCCGCACCAACTCTGACATATTAGAGTATTATTACACACAATAGAAACAGGAAGAGCTCCATACTATAACCTACTAATTGTGTACAAGAATTAATAATATTAGAGTTTCTAAAGATGGAGATTAGATAATGTGATCAAACGATTTTGAAAAGACTGAGTGTTACTATCACCACGCTAAGATGGCCGCCGCCGTCTACAAGATATTCGGTAGACATGAAGATACAACTGAGTACCGTCCATCAAAGGACTAGCCAGTCATGGCAAGTCTTTATATCTCACGTGGTTTTCTTTCCTTTTAAAAAATGGCGAGCAGACGTTTGAAGCTTCCCCCCTTGGCAGAATAATCCTGCACGTCTTTATGCACGAGCGTAACACACACCCTTGGCAGACGTCAAAGGATCGTCGGGTGATTCTTACCGCCGGTCACACAAAGGGCCCGCAAATTCGGGTCGATTGAAACACCTCGCCCGACGCTGTGGCGCTGTGAAAGGCTATCGATACATACCACACGGACTAAGGATACGGGTAAGAGCATATAAAGAGATAGTTGTTACCGCTAGCTTTCACACAAAGCAAAACGGTAGAAGAATGAAGTGCATACTGCAGCTACACCTGCATTACACTTCTATGGTGTTTTCATCACTTCATATCTCCTTTTTTAGGGGACATTTTTATGTCACTCCAACTCCGGTGGGCACATCATATGTTGACAAAAACGGGTAAGCTAGGAAGCCTGGGTTAAGCATTAATCTTCTCACGATATAGAAAGGTCTCTAAACATGTCATCCTTGTTAGGTTACAGATATCGATCCAGCACAGTGACGGCCTTCAATCCATTTTCCACACCCTTATACAGATAGTGTACTCATATAAAGTAACTGCATGTAGAGATTATGCAGCATGCGGCACTCAGAAAATGGGATTATCCCATGTCACTGTTAACCAATATTCTCTTGATAATGGGATTCATGTTAGCACAATCATGTCAATAGCATGAGCACGATTTTTACACTTGCTTGTCTTCCATCTATAAATCTTTTCTAATTCTTGATGAGCACAATACTGGTGATCTTTGACTTCCCCTTTTGTACATGCTTCAGTCTATAGAAGGTTTGAAGTTATAATCTTTTTCTGTGACAAATCTTGTAGTTTTAACATTTTCTGGATTAAGTATAAGTTAAAGCAGGATCTACATATGGTAACCCAGATGTTTCTTTACACATTTTTAGGTCTCAATATTATTCATGGCTTCCTGATGAAGGCTCATAGCCGAAACGCGCGTAGGACATCATTTTCTTCAGCCATGGCAATGATGACTGCACTATACCATTTACAACCAATTGGAGATTCCCTACTTATGAGGATTGAAATTAACTAATATGCAATAGAAATTCAGAGACTATGCATATAGCATGTATTGAAGAATCATTTATGAAACATGTGCCATTGTAAACAAAAATTTTATACATAACCTTTTCATTCCCTCCTCTTTTTTTATAAACATCCTTGAAATGTTAAGGACTGGATGAATGTGGGAGTATGTTTGAACAATTATACTAAGTAGTAATGGAGGAATAGACCAATTATACTTTTCAGAATGGATTAGGCAGAAAAATGTTTCTGTATATACACATAATGATGATGTATTAATTCATATTTATATTTAAAAAAATGGATACATATTTTTGCACTAATAAATGTTTTTTGATAAGAATATGCATCTGGGTGCTTATATATTGTGATTGAAATTCTAAAGGTCCGCCAATTTATTAATTTCCTAAGTATTTTCTCACACATGTTACTTTTGCCCTGACTTAGAAAGTATTTTCATTTTCAGGGGTACCCCCCTATTTTTGCAATTGTAAAATAGAAAGAGGACAGACCGTTTGCAAAAATGGCTGCTTCAGGAGATATATAGAGGAGAGCTATCTGACCAAGATTTTTGACCGAAACCCAACCCATTCAAGAGTGTGGAAAATGAAAGGCCAATGTACTTGGTCAAAAGCTTTTTCAGCATCTAATGCGATTGCTCCTAAAGCTTCAGAATGATGGATGGATTTTGATAAAACATCAAATAATAAACAAGTGTTATCAGATATGTGTCTCCCTTTGACGACACCTGCTTGTCCTTACCAAGGAGATTAGGGATAAAGGATT
This sequence comes from Calotriton arnoldi, assembly GCA_963921515.1. Lineage (NCBI taxonomy): Eukaryota > Metazoa > Chordata > Amphibia > Caudata > Salamandridae > Calotriton > Calotriton arnoldi. The sequence continues at coordinate 557,691 of CAWUFW010008061.1, forward strand.
TTAATCGTAAAGCTAAAGCTTTTGAAAATATTTTGCAATCAATATTGACAAGGGTGATGGGTCTATAATTTTTTCAATAATGGGGATCTTTTTTCTCTTTTGGGATAAGACAGATAAGAGTGTCTAGGATGGAACCAAATGATTTGCGTAAGTGTGAGAGGGGGTTTATGAGAGCATAGAGTTTAGGAAGAAATAATTTGGAAAAGTGTGTAAAGAATTCAGCTGTGAAGCCATCTGGACCCGCGGTTTTGTCTTTTCTAAGCGTTTTTAGTGCAATATGCAGTTCTGTGTGTGTTATGTCAGTTTCTGATGGTGTGAGATCAAGCTGAGTATCAAAGGATTTTTGAATAGTGGATAAATAATTTATAATTTCAGAATCAGATGGAGAGTCTTCTGGCTAGTATATAACATTGTGTAGAAACGAGCAAATTCACTCAAAATTTCAGAATCTTTTTGTCGTGGAGTCTGATGAGTATCTATGATTGATTCAATCTGCAGTTTGTTCTTTTTGATTTTGAGATAGTTTGCTAATAGTTTTTTAGATTTATTTTGGCTGCCATTAAATTTTGAGCTGAATTTAGGGAGGTATGTTGATGCATTCTCAGAAGATAATTTGTTAAATTGGAATTTCGCATGAATAAGATCTTGTAAACATTTGTTTGATCTAGAAGTATAGTATGAGTGTTCTAGTTTCTTAATTATTGCAAAAACCTTTTTAGTTTGAGTATGGGATAATTTTCTCTTTCTAGACACATAATTGATTATAAAGTCTCTGGCTGAAGCCTTAAAAGCATCCCAAATTTTGTGGAAAGCAATATTATCCATAAGTTGGAAATATTCATTAAAAAAATGAGGTAAAAGATGAAGGGAAGGATGCATCTAATGAAATCAAATTATTAAATCTCCATCCTTATGACAAATTGAATTTAGGAAGAATATTTTATTGTATAGACACAGGAGCTTGATCAGAAATTAAGATGGAAGCTATTTCTGTGAAATGTAGATTTTGAGATAATTCATGTGAGATAAAGATGAGATCAATTCTCAATTGAGTGTGATGGACAGGAGAGAAATATGTGTATTCTCGCAATGGGGGATTACATAGTCTCCATGCATCAATTAAATCTCTCTCTTTAAGGGCATGTACAAATAATTTTTGCAATTTGTTTGGAGTATCGTGAGATGTCGAATTCCTATCAATAAACGGAACCACAATTTGATTACAATCACCAGCAAAAACAAATTTATCATCTTAGCATTGCATATGTTTTTGAGCAACATTAGAAACTGACAGTCTGCAACAGTGAGATCATAAACATTAAAGAGAGAGACTGATGAGTAACCATCATCCGTCCTCGTCGGTTTCCTGGGATATCAATTGAGTGTGAAGAGATTTGTGACATAGAGTTATAACACAATTCTTTCCATTACCTGGAGAAAAGAAAAGTTCCCCAACCAACCTTTCTTCAATTTCAAATACTAATTTTCTGCAAGCTGTGATTCGTGTATGTGTGCAATACCTGCACTGAGTTTTGATAAATTAGTCAAAACACGTTGTCGTTTAATTTGAGAATTTGAACCTCTGACATTCCAAGGCACAATTTTCAAGGACATAAAAAGAAAACAATATAAAAAAGTATATCAGATATATAAAATAGGAAATTTGACACGAACCATACAACAACAGATAGATATGGTAATATGAAAGAAAACTGGGGAAAATATATATATATAGGACAAAGGATTAGTATAGTGAGAACGTGGGCTATAAGGAGGAGAAGAAAAGGGATAAGACGGTAAGGTTCTTGAAAGCATAAAAAAAGAAATAATATAGTATAGAGAAAGAAACCATACCTAAAGATGTTTCAGAAAAGGATAAGGGGAGGTGAGAAAACATAGAAAAAATGGCATGTATGAACTCCAGGTGAAAGGCACAGGGAGAATGGCAAAACATGAAACTTGGAATGAGCACAGGCATAAACAAGAAGGCAACCCCTTCAAGAGAAAAAATACGTTCACTGAGAAAATTAATAAGTGACAATGTAAATAATCTAAAACACAGTAATAATATATTAAAGCAACAACATTAAAACATGAATGTTTAAATCAGCGAACCAAGCCGTTACTAAAGAGATCGGATACTTTAGTGTGAATAAGTAAGGACGTAGGAGATTTTGAAGTGTCCATGCCCTCAACCCTTCAAGTCTCAAGAAAAGTCTTCAAGGGAACTTTGAATAAGAAAGGATGAAATAATCCAAAACGAGCAAGAATAGAACGAAGTGCTGGTCTCATGCTTAAAAGTCTTTGCGTCTGTCTGCATTACTTTTGGCGTAGTCCTGGGAAAAGTAAATTGTGCTACCTGATCATAAAATTTGCTTCATCATTTTGGCTGCAGAGAGGACTTTGAGCAGATCTGAATATTCCAGGAAGAAAAGAATAACTCCTCTACGGTTTTTGTAGGTGGAAGCAATAGTATGCTGATGGCCTAATCTATGTGCTCATTGAATATTAAGTGAAGAAATCTCTGGCATATTCAATAACTTGGTAAAGCAGGATTTGAAGAAGACAATAGGGTCAGAACCCTCAGTACCTTCAGGCAGTCCATAAATATGTAGATTATTTCTTCTGTTCCTATTTTCAAAAGACTTCAACTTGTTTCTGCAAAAGATAGACTTATGCTTGAAGGGTATTTACCTTGAGAGTGGTGTGAAGGTTGTGATATGTTGCTCAGCCATCGAAATTTCTCTTACATATGAGGCCATCTGTCACTGATATTTTGCAGTTTCACACCAGTCTCCTTCATGTAAGGATGCAGGGCCCTGGTCTCTTCCAAAAGCAGATTCATTGACACTGAGGGAAGAGAGTTTGTGGGAGATGGTGGACCTTTTTTAGGTCTTTCAGTAGATACTTTCCCGGTAGGAATTGATGAAGGGGTTGCAACGAAGGAGTAGCTTGAGGAAGAAGTGGTGCCTCTAGGCAAAGAGTGCACAAATCTTCCATTATTAAGCTTTGTGGGGTGGCAGAAGAGGCCTTAATGAGTCTATGAGAGGATCATTTAGGTGATGTTTTAACTTTTTCAGTCTTTGCAAAATGAAGATGCACCAGCATAGAAGTCCACAAGGATCCAAACGAGTCCAAACTAGTCTTCTTTATTCAATATCAAAATTATTTAAAATGGCAATCAGACAACGCGTTTCGTTCCAGAATGGAACTTCATCAGGAGCTGAAACGTTAACAAATAACATAACATAAATATACACAAAGACAAACCAAAGACGACTTTTACATCAAAATACAAATCAAAACATTAAGGAAACACATAAATATTTACATTAAACAAGAAACAAAGCATAATAAACCAAACAAGGGGAACAAATCAAAATACAACTAATATAACAAAACAGACAATCCATCTTGTAGATTAGGTACAAAGATACCCAACGTTTAAAAACATAAACATTATATAAATAACATTTAAATACATATAAACATCACGTGTGCAACGTAAGTTATAAGCTTCAAAACTATGTACATAAAAAGAAAGAAACTTATATTTCTTAAATTTCATCTTGTACCATTTAAGAAACAGTACACCAAATCCAGATGAACCGTAATACGAAACAATAATAATAATAAGGGAAAGAAGCAGGTGTTGAATGAAACCATCAAAGTTGCTCAGTGCGGGCCAACACCATAGACATAAAGGGAAAGTAAAAAGACGAAAAAAAGATAAAACCACCATGATACAGAATAATAAAAAAGGATACGTAATAATATCCCAATGGTGAATGCCAACATTCAAAAAACACCATCTCCCGACCTAAGATATAGAACAGAGTGAAGTCATGAGGCTCACCTAAAACGAATACAAAATCGTTGTTGTCAAAAGTGTAACCAAAGTCAGAATAACATTTCCATTGTCTAATGGGGCACACAGCCACTCTTCCTATAAACAGAAACTTGTTGTTAGGCCATAAATAAATTAAATATAGACATAAAATCGATAATAACTGGACATTGATTCACGATAGAAGACCGTCCAATAGTGAGGGGTTTCTAAGATGCGACAACCAAGTACATAAGTGAGCCAATTCAAATATCCAAAAGAAAAACGCACCAGACTACAGATGGTTCTACTATTGCTGGTCTATACAACAGCCCGATTTGATATAATATGATCAAGTCTCACCTCAAGGATTGTGATACATATGTTTTCATTTAAAGATATTTTCAAAGAGTAATCCAGAGCCCACAGTCAGGGCATATTATTGAAGATTAACGCGTCCTAATGGCGAAAAAGAAAGATGTCCATATAAAATATCCCATATACCAATAAGGCAATATAAAGCAACAACAGTAACCTAGTCATGATCTATGTATATGTGACCAACAGATGACTGAGTAAAAAGTCACCCCACTACGTTCTTAAATACTTAACTAAAAACCAAAAACAAACGCATATAAAATATCATTGCGCTCAAATCACAAATGGTAGCGTGGGATAAGTATCACCCCTGACGCGGACTTAGCATCCCCCGTAATAAAAAAGAGTATCGCAATTCCTACCTTAATACGACGTGTTGCGCGGTCCAGTGATGACCCAAATCAAAACCGGCGCCATAATGCTTCCCGGTTAAGAAGCAAATACGTAGTGATGTGTCCCCACGTAATGACGACCACGAGGGGACAACATCCTTTAACTAGAATTCTAATGAAACGTTGGCCGCCATCTTGGAGCTATTTTCCAACATCAAGATTAATAGGACAATGTGCGTATCTCCAACTATCTAGTTCTAGGATACAACAATCTCTTGAATGTTGTCGATAGAAATGCACCCACCCCTCCATACCGAGTTTGCTCGTGCACGAATAAAGCAACCCTCATACGAAAGGTTAAACACAAAACAAAAATAAATGAAAAAGCCAAAATACAAAATAAGCAAACAGCACATATCGAATATACAAAAAATAAACGATTTTAATTATATATAAATGTGAACAAAGTTCACTAAGATAAAAATCTGAGGTTATCAATCTAAGTTCCTAACCACAACATGGCCGCCATTTTAAGGCTTTTCAAGTATAGTATGAGTATAGATGAGTATAGATGAGTATTATCGGCCATAATAAGACAGTTCAAGGTTCCATAAGTAGTGGAACAGTAAGTGTATCCTTCCTAGGTAAGGGACTTGGTGCGTTAAAAGGAGCCACAGAAATCAACAAATGTCACCAACAGTATGACACATAGGTCGAGATTATCATAAGAAAAATTCCCAGCATAATCAAAACGCGGGGACATAATGGTATGACAGAACGGTCAGGATTATCATGAGTACAATTCCCAGCATAATCAAAACGCGGGGACATAATATACCTAATAGACATTAAAGATAGCCGTATGTCAGCCCGACACCTATCGTGCTCATAATAAAGATAGAAAATAGAATTGAAAATAAAATAAGAATAAAGGGGAAATTAAAAATGGTCAAGTTTTCCAAATTGCCATAGAGACCTTCAGAGTGGAATTGGGAGCCCTATCTAATTTCATATGACATATACAAAGCATTACAGGGTAACCAAAAGGTACCAAATACTTTTTGACAAACAGTCATAGGGGCAGTATATTTCCAATATAACATATACAAAGCATTACAGGGTAACAAAAAGAACCAATTACTGTTTGACAAACAGTCATAGGGGCAGTATGTTTTCAATATCACACCTTACAGAAATTGTTACTTGTGTTAATCACAAAAAATAATGTAGTTCATTGTCAGTGTTATGTCCTAAGGAGGTAGCCCTGAGGCGGCATATCCATTTCGCCTCAGTACGCCTAAGCAATAGCTCCCTATTGCCTCCCCTTTTTGACATGGGGATGTGTTTGATACCATGGAACCAAATTGTTATATCATCAGGATGTTCTCTAAGATAATGGTCTATCATGGGATATCTCTCATCCCTATTCTTAACAGCCCTACAATGTTCTTGTATACGTTGTTTAAGGCACCGAATGGTGCTCCCCACATAAATCATTCCACATTTACATCCCAGTACATACACCACATATGTGGTATTACAATTCAAAAACTGCTCAACGGTGTATTGTCTGGGAGAATTGTACGAGAAACTCATGGTCTTATTCTTACCCCAGGGGCATACATTACATGTACCACACGTAAAGAAACCCCTGGGTTTTGGTGGTAACCAGGATGTCCCCCCCGCCGGGGTGGTGATGTAACTGGGACATAGTGAATTGCGAAGTGAGATGCCCCTCCTGTATGTTATGGCTGGTCTGTTATTAATATAACTTTTAAGACCCGGGATCTCAGTTAGAAGGTGCAATGTTTTCTAAAGATGTTAAAGATTTTACTGCTATGCATGGTGTATTGAGTGGCAAATCGGAGTTGTGCATTACCCATGGATTTTCTTCTCATTCTTTGTTTTTCCCTCAATGTATCATCTCTCTGTAACAGATGTATTCTGGATTCTGCTTTATCTAGGATCCTATGATCATAGCCTCTCTTGAGGAATCTCATCTTAGTTTCATTGAGATTGGAACAAAAGGTGGTCTCTTCACTGCAGTTACGTCTAATGCGCATCATCTCACCAAACGGGATGTTATTGATAACGGATCTAGCATGCGCACTGGACGCATGCAGGACCCCATTGCAAGAAGTTTCTTTTCTGTACAACTTGCTCTGTATAGTCCCATGTTCGATATAAAATTGAACATCCAAGAAGTTGATCCTCTCTTTATGCCAAGACATAGTAAGTTTGACATTGAAGCAGTTATCATTCAGAAAGGAAAAATACTGTTCCAATTGATCCACGGAACCTGACCAGAGACAAATGATATCGTCTATGTACCTCCCCCAGAACACAATATGTTCCGTCCAGGGGGAGGCACTTTTGCTCCAGGCATGCTCCCTCTCATACCACCCCATAAAGAGGCAGGCATAAGAGGGAGCAAACCTGGAACCCATCGCGGTCCCATGTACTTGCTGGAACCAGCGGTTGTCATGAAGGAAAAAATTATAGGTCAGAATAATATCCATCATCTCCATCACCATTTCATTGTATTCAAAGAGTTTGGCATCCTCTTTGTCAAGAAAAGTTTGAGCAGCCATCTTACCAAACTTTTTATCGATACACGTATACAAACTCTCCACATCAAGTGTGACAAAAATAAGCTCTTCTGACCAGTGAAAGTCCCTGAACTTGACCAAAATGTCTTTAGTATCCCTTATATAAGATGGTAAATTCCAAACGTGTTTTTGTAGTCTCATGTCGACGAATTCTGACAACTTTTCGGTGGGCGAACCCACCCCTGAAATGATGGGCCTACCAGGGGGAACTGTCCACCTTTGTGAATTTTGGGAAGTATGTATATGCAGGGGAAAGTAGGACTTTCCACCCGCAAATATTTATATTCATCTTCAGTCAATAAGCAAGTTTCCCGCCATTCACTTAGTCTTTCATTGATCATATTGGAGAGGTAAGGAATGGGATTACTAGCAATCTCCCTATAATACAGGTCATTGCTAGGTTGCTGATCAATTTCCTGCATGTAATCTTGATGATTCATAATAACAACATTACTGCCTTTATCGGCTTCCCTAATCACAATATTAGGGTCATCTTTGAGTCTCTTAAGAGCTTGCCTTTCAGTGTATGTGATGTTTTGACAGGCTTTTAAAGTGGGAACATTAGGGGTCTCAAGATTATATAGTTCCTCTGACACTATCTTATGGAAATGATCAATATTTTGATGGTAGGAAGTGGTAGGTACAAATTTAGACTTCGGCCGAAGTCCACTGTCCAGATTAGGGTTTTGGGAGATGTTAAACTCTTCTAACAAAGAAGGGACATCATATACCCCATCTTCACTTATTGACAACAAACAGTGTATGTTCTTGACATCTGCAATGGTGTGTGTACTCGTGGTCTCAGGAATAGTAATTACATCTTTATTATCCAACCTATTTGAAAAATAGTCCTTAAGTTTTAATGTTCTAATACATTTATATAGATCCACATGAACATTTGAAAAGTCACCACTTTGTGTGGGACAAAAATTAAGGCCCAAACTTAACAGTTTGATTTTATTAGCATCAAGAATTTTATTAGAAAGATTCACAATCTTCAAATCTTGATCATCAATAGGAACATCATTAGAGACACCACCATCACAGAGTATAGTGTTTAAATTTACTTCCCCTTTATACCCGCAGGTGCCTTGCTCGTGATTTTTCCTTTTGTACCTCCCCCTTGACCTCCTCCCACCTCTCCTGGTCTTGCCTGGTCTTTTTTCTGTTGTAAACGGCTGCTTATACGCACTTTGGCAAGTTCCCTTTGAAAGGAGGAGGCACCCTCTCCTAAAGGGGTCTCCGGAACTGTAGTGTTGGATGCCGTACTGCTTTGGGAAGACATTGAAACATTACTAATTGAGCGAGTTTCATCGCTTTCATCCCTTTCTTCCCTGACTCTCTTCCTCTCCTCTCCTCTTTGCATATTATCAAACTTTTTTGCAAAGGTGTATATTTTCCCCTCTCGGTAATCTTTATCATCCCTCTTGATCTTCCTTAATTTCTTTTCTTTGAGATAAATCTGATGATTCTCCATCACCTGTTTTAAAATTACAAAATTCTTTTCAATTAGATCTTTTGGTTCCACATCATTTATTTATTTTTCTATTTCTTCAATCTCATCCTGTAGCTTTTCGCCCTTTTCATCTGCATGTCTCACCAGAATACGCATCATGATCTGAGATGCGCCCTCTAAATTATTTTCCCACTCCTTTAGGAGCTCCCCACTGAGATCCTCAAAAGTGGGGAAAATAAGGATCCTCATCCCCTTGGTACTTTATGGTTATCTATATATTGTTGGAGGGTTACTCCATCCCACCATCTACTTAATTCCTGTTTTCTAAGTCGTTCTAACCTGAGGAATAACGTTTTAAGGCTTGTCTTTGTAGTATCCTCTTTAGCACTGATATGTTTAGCAGGATTAGTTTCAACCAAATTTTGCGCCATTTCTTCTCGTCCATCAGTAAATCTGGCCATGATTAAATAGTAGTAACTATAGGATGAGTGCAACACAGTCCACAGTACTTAGAATAGCATAAGACAAAAAGCGGCTGACCACGATGCAGCACCTCAAACCCAATCTTAGGAAAAATAATAGTTCTGTGCAAACGCTTCTGGAGCCTGCCGCAACCGGGCTCCTCTGAGTTCCAGAAATACCAAGATTCTTTGCAAAATGAAGGTGCACCAGCATAGAAGTCCACAAGGATCCAAACGAGTCCAAACTAGTCTTCTTTATTCAATATCAAAATTATTTAAAATGGCAATCAGCCAACGCGTTTCGTTCCAGAATGGAACTTCATCAGGGCTGAAACGTTAACAAATAACATAACATAAATATACACAAAGACAAACCAAAGACGACTTTTACATCAAAATACAAATCAAAACATTAAAGAAACACATAAATATTTACATTAAACAAGAAACAAAGCATAATAAACCAAACAAGGGGAACAAATCAAAATACAACTAATATAACAAAACAGACAATCCATCTTATAGATTAGGTACAAAGATACCCAACGTTTAAAAACATAAACATTATATAAATAACATTTAAATACATATAAACATCACGTGTGCAACATAAGTTATAAGCTTCAAAACTATGTACATAAAAAGAAAGAAACTTATATTTCTTAAATTTCATCTTGTACCATTTAAGAAACAGTACACCAAATCCAGATGAACCGTAATACGAAACAATAATAATAATAAGGGAAAGAAGCAGGTGTTGAATGAAACCATCAAAGTTGCTCAGTGCGGGCCAACACCATAGACATAAAGGGAAAGTAAAAAGACGAAAAAAAGATAAAACCACCATGATACAGAATAATAAAAAAGAATACGTAATAATATCCCAATGGTGAATGCCAACATTCAAAAAACACCATCTCCCGACCTAAGATATAGAACAGAGTGCAGTCATGAGGTTCACCTTAAACGAATACAAAATCGTTGTTGTCAAAAGTGTAACCAAAGTCAGAATAACATTTCCATTGTCTAATGGGGCACACAGCCACTCTTCCTATAAACAGAAACTTGTTGTTAGGCCATAAATAAATTAAATATAGACATAAAATCGATAATAACTGGACATTGATTCACGATAGAAGACCGTCCAATAGTGAAGGGTTTCTAAGATGCGACAACCAAGTACATAAGTGAGCCGATTCAAATATCCAAAAGAAAAACGCACCAGACTACAGATGGTTCTACTATTGCTGGTCTATACAACAGCCCGATTTGATATAATATGATCAAGTCTCACCTCACGGATTGTGATACATATGTTTTCATTTAAAGATATTTTCAAAGAGTAAAACAGAGCCCACAGTCAGGGCATATTGTTGAAGATTAACGCGTCCCAATGGAGAAAAAGAAAGATGTCCATATAAAATATCCCATATACCAATAAGGCAATATAAAGCAACAACAGTAACCTAGTCAGGATCTATGTATATGTGACCAACAGATGACTGAGTAAAAAGTCACCCCACTACGTTCTTAAATACTTAACTAAAAACCAAAAACAAACGCATATAAAATATCATTGCGCTCAAATCACAAATGGTAGCGTGGGCTAAGTATCACCCCTGACGCGGACTTAGCATCCCCCATAATAAAAAGAGTATCGCAATTCCTACCTTAATACGACGTGTTGCGCGGTCCAGTGATGACCCAAATCAAAACCGGCGCCATAATGCTTCCCGGTTAAGAAGCAATTACGTAGTGACGTGTCCCCACGTAATGACGACCACGAGGGGACAACATCCTTTAACTAGAATTCTAATGAAACGTTGCCCGCCATCTTGGAGCTATTTTCCAACATCAAGATTAATAGGACAATGTGCGTATCTCCAACTATCTAGTTCTAGGATACAACAATCTCTTGAATGTTGTCGATAGAAATGCACCCACCCCTCCATACCGAGTTTGCACGTGCACGAATAAAGCAACCATCATACGAAAGGTTAAACACAAAACAAAAATAAATGAAAAAGCCAAAATACAAAATAAGCAAACAGCACATATTGAATATACAAAAAATAAACGATTTTAATTATATATAAATGTGAACAAAGTTCACTAAGATAAAAAACTGAGGTTATCACTCTAAGTTCCTAACCACAACATGGCCGCCATTTTAAGGCTTTTCAAGTATAGTATGAGTATAGATGAGTATAGATGAGTATTATCGGCCATAATAAGACAGTTCAAGGTTCCATAAGTAGTGGAACAGTAAGTGTATCCTTCCTAGGTAAGGGGCTTGGTGCGTTAAAAGGAGCCACAGAAATCAACAAATGTCACCAACAGTATGACACATAGGTCGGGATTATCATAAGAAAAATTCCCAGCATAATCAAAACGCGGGGACATAATGGTATGATAGAACGGTCAGGATTATCATGAGTACAATTCCCAGCATAATCAAAACGCGGGGACATAATATACCTAATAGACATTAAAGATAGCCGTATGTCAGCCCGACACCTATCGTGCTCATAATAAAGATAGAAAATAGAATTGAAAATAAAATAAGAATAAAGGGGAAATTAAAAATGGTCAAATTTTCCAAATTGCCATAGAGACCTTCAGAGTGGAATTGGGAGCCCTATCTAATTTCATATGACATATACAAAGCATTACAGGGTAACCAAAAGGTACCAAATACTTTTTGGCAAACAGTCATAGGGGCAGTATATTTCCAATATAACATATACAAAGCATTACAGGGTAACAAAAAAGAACCAATTACTGTTTGACAAACAGTCATAGGGGCAGTATGTTTTCAATATCACACCTTACAGAAATTGTTACTTGTGTTAATCACAAAAAATAATGTAGTTCATTGTCAGTGTTATGTCCTAAGGAGGTAGCCCTGAGGCAGCATATCCATTTCGCCTCAGTACGCCTAAGCAATAGCTCCCTATTGCCTCCCCTTTTTAGGTCTCGCGCCTAGCGTTGCAGCGCGCATGCGCTGCTCGTTTTGCGAGAGGCATGGTGTATATACTATAGCGGGTAAACTTTGCATAAGCTCCGCCCACTCTCCGCCCATTTTTTTGTTTGGCTTATAGCCTAAATGCTGCCTCCTCATTGGATCTGTCTTGTTAGTCCCTCCTCCCGACGGCCATGGCGTAATTTATACGCTTCCGAGGCTATTGGCCCCTTTACTGAAAAGTATTTTTTCCCCTGTGTCCCCCCACCGCCCCTTCACACAGTCCGTGACTTTTCGCCAACCCCTCACCCCCCCCACTCCCGTTCGTGCCTTTTTTAACAGCCCCACTCCCATTTTCAATGCAATACGTCTCGCGTAAATGCGAGTCGTATTGCATTGCAAATGCTTGTTTAAAATAGTGCTCATTAACATGCGCGTGCTGCCTTAGATTCTGCGCATGTGCCAAAAGTCCGCGCGCTCGTGGATTCCCTGGCTCACCCGGAAGCTTCGCATCAGGCAGCTGTCTCATTGCTGTCCTGCCTCCGGGCTAAACATTCAGCATTATCAACACGGGCGCCATATTTTAGCAGGCGCCCCTGTCTCCTATCTTAAAGTGTGCGCACCGCTCTGCAGTAGTACCACCTCCGCACTCTGCATTGCCAATGCTTGTTTCTTAAACATTGACTGACTTGTAACAAGTGCGCATATTCGTAATCGCGCCACTAACGTGACACCTGATGGGCGATCGCCGACGGAGGAGGAGTTCAGACCTCATTCCCTTCCTTTGCTGTCCTTTGTAAACACATGCAATTAGCCGTGCGCTTATCTGCATTAGTATCATTAGAAATGAAACCCTATTTTAATCTGGACTCTGCTCTCCTCTCCATGTCAGCCTGTTTCTGGACCAGTACAGAGCCCGCCTGGTTGATACCATAAAGAGATTACTGCGGCCCACTGTAAGTATGCTTCTGTTTCCTCCCGAACATTGGCTTCAGAATAATTAGTCTGCACAATCATTGCAAGAGTAATGGAATGGCAGGATTAATGTCATGTAATACTTTAATACTTATTATGTCCAACTTCAATTGAGTCTTCTAATCTATCAGATTGTTTCCTAATCATAAACTCAGCAACTCCCTCCACTTGGCCTTCCGATAAGGCGCGCAGCGGGTAGTAAAATAAATGAAACCGCTTCAAAGATAGCGCGCGATTATTTTTTATCAAAGGCTTGCTTAAGTATGTCGCTTTGATAGCAGTGTCTGCACATTAAAGTAAAAGTTGGATATTAAAAGTTTTATGTTGGCTTCTGTCATCTGTAATCCCTTCACTTGTAACCTTTGTCATCCCCTGTTTATTTATACTGCAAGAGAGCGTTTCTTTCCTATTCACTTCTGTTTACATTGAAAGAATGGAAATACTTTGATATAATCTGCGGCGGCAGACGTGTTTTCTCTGTATTTACTTATTATAAATGTCACTGTGCGGTGAAGCAATTCTGTGCAAGGGGGGGGTGGGGGCAGTCAGTGTTTGGAAAGTGTGGTCTCTGATGCCAGCGAGCAGCATCTTTGTGCCAGAACAAAAGGATGCAGTGGGGTAACGCAAAATGATGCCCCCCTACACAATATGCAATATGATAAGAGACCTCTGTGTCTCCCATATCTCACAAAGATCCAATGGACGTGCCCCCTGTAGGGTTGGGGTCCCCCTACTCCACAGCGTCTTCAGGGGCCTGCACTACACCCCAGGGAAGATCCGCAGCACCGGTAGGGCCAATTGAGGGCCCTGAAATGAAAATGGAGGGTCAATAGATTCCTATGGGGAGGGCACTCGGTATTAACAAGACTGATGTCCATTTCCACCATATTTAAAACATGCCTGGATATTTTACGATCAACTGACGGAAAATAATTTTCACAAGCCATTGTGCATAAGTGCCCTCTGATAGCAACGGGCATATGAAATGCAATAGGTTTCGCATTTACGCAAGTTTAAGCTATTGGCCTTGTAAATCACAATGCCTATTATTGTTGTTTTTTAAAACATAAAAAATAAAAGGCATTGTCATTTACAATGCCAATAGCTTAAACTCCCGTAAATGCGAGACCTATTGCATTGCAAATGCTTGTTGACATGGGGATGTGTTCGATACCATGGAACCAAATTGTTATATCATCAGGATGTTCTCTAAGATAATGGTCTATCATGGGATATCTCTCATCCCTATTCTTAACAGCCCTACAATGTTCTTGTATACGTTGTTTAAGGCACCGAATGGTGCTCCCCACATAAATCATTCCACATTTACATCCCAGTACATACACCACATATGTGGTATTACAATTCAAAAACTGCTCAACGGTGTATTGTCTGGGAGAATTGTACGAGAAACTCATGGTCTTATTCTTACCCCAGGGGCATACATTACATGTACCACATGTAAAGAAACCCCTGGGTTTTGGTGGTAACCAGGATGTCCCTCCCGCCGGGGTGGTGATGTAACTGGGACATAGTGAATTGCGAAGTGAGATGCCCCTCCTGTATGTTATGGCTGGTCTGTTATTAATATAACTTTTAAGACCCGGGATCTCAGTTAGAAGGTGCCAATGTTTTCTAAAGATGTTAAAGATTTTACTGCTATGCATGGTGTATTGAGTGGCAAATTGGAGTTGTACATTACCCATGGATTTTCTTCTCATTCTTTGTTTTTCCCTCAATGTATCATCTCTCTGTAACAGATGTATTCTGGATTCTGCTTTATCTAGGATCCTATGATCATAGCCTCTCTTGAGGAATCTCATCTTAGTTTCATTGAGATTGGAACAAAAGGTGGTCTCTTCACTGCAATTACGTCTAATGCGCATCATCTCACCAAACGGGATGTTATTGATAACGGATCTGTCCATAAATAAAAATAGGGTAGATTTGAGCTATAATGATCAGTTTGTGTAAAGACTGGCATATAGATAATAGCAATTATTCTGTATGAAGAGAGGTAGTCTTTCTTTTCTTTAATAACTTTATTCGGAAGCATAACAGACATCCATAAAAGCATTTGCACAATACATACATAAATATTCGATTCATACCATTAAAAGAAGGTATAAGCATAAACAGAGATACATTATCTGCACAGGCTAAAATTATTAAACAAATAATTTTACAATTTTCATTCAAAGTTGAAAATGTATTAAAAAAGTGTTACAGTTATTAAAGTGCACTAGTGCTATGATACTATATATTACACATTGTGTGCCACATTCTCTTAGTCACATAGATCATTCTACTAAGACACATTAGGTTTAAATGCCCTTTGCCCCCTTTTAGACTCTATCTGATGACATTTTCTTCCTTGCATAAAAAACAACCCATAAAAAGGATGACATTCCACAGCAAATCCCCAACGTAGGTAATGATTGCAGAAATAGGTATGCAGGGCGGCACTGTGTAAAACCTAATGGTCTAATCATCAGTAATACATATCATTTCCTAAGTTGACTATAAAATTTACAGAACAAAACCGCATGCATGGTATTCTGGGGCATCGTTGCATCGCATGGGCAATTTGTCAATTTTATTGACCAATCATTCATGTTTGGGAATCTAGTTAATCAATTAAATATATCCAATCTTAAACGAGTCAAATCAAACCTGTGCCGTGAACTTAAAACAGCTCTAAGATAAGGTTGCATATTAAAAGTAGTTAAGTTCAGTTGATTTTTAAAAACACTGGATTTGGGGGCTTCAATCATCAATCTAAGACTTTCCAGATGTGTCATTTCTTCCTTTTTTAAAGTGTTTCTACTAATAGACTCTAGTGTTTCAGGGTTCTCAAAGTATTCAGGGTGGCTCCTTGTCACAAAAGAAACGCTGTATGTAGACTAACCACGGGATACTTAAATATAATCTTGATTTGAGGCAGTCCCCTATTATCGCTTGATTAAAGCCTGTATGTTCCGATGTCCAAATTTTTTGCCACAGTAAAATCAGTTGTAACTTGATTAAATCAGTGAGGAATGGAGCACCCATTCGGCGTGGCATACATACACTGATGTACTTTTGGGGGTTGCTAAAAGATATCTAAAAAAATCATTTTCTATCAGTTGTATATCTGCACATTTCTTATAGCCCCATACGCCCGCCCCGTAAAGTGCTATACTAAGGCATTTAGCTTTATAGATCATCATTATTATCTCGGGTGGGTTGGAGCCCACTCGTCTCGCGAAGATTTTGAGGGCCATACAAGCCTTGCTAAACTGTAGCTTCCTATTAGCAATAGCCTTATTCCATGAACCATTCCTATCAAATAAAGTCTCGAAGTAGGAGAAGGTGTCAGTAAAACCAACATTTGTATCATTTATTTTTATATCTCTACATGTTCTACTGTTCTTCCCACACTTCATAATTAAAGTTTTTGTTTCTTTGACTTGGAGGCCAGGTTCCTTCATATAATCAACGAAGTTAGTAAGCAGGGACTGTAGGGCCAGAGGGGTACGAGCCATGAGAAAGGCATCATCGGCGTAGAGGAGGGCTGGGATGGGGCGCATTCCTACCTGTGGGAGGTCTTTTGAAGTTGCCACAAGTTCCTCACCCACACTGTTTATATATAATGAGAACATAAAAGGTGCCAAGACGCACCCCTGTCTCACACCTCTCTCCACACCGAAGGCTTCAGTACATTCTCCTCTAGCCCCATATCTGATCCTGGCTCTACAACCCGAGTATAAGTCCCTCAAAAAGCTAATAATTGGTATCTCCACCCCCATTTCCTTCATTTTTGTCCACAATTTAGCGTGTATAACACAATCAAAGGCCGATGAAAGATCGACAAACGCTAAATACATCTTCACCTTTTTAATGTTTACATATTTCCCAAGTAGCATGTTCAAGTTGAGGCTCTGCTCTATTGTCCCAATCCCAGAACGGAAGCCGTATTGTAGATCCGACATTATACCATGCTCTTCCGCCCAGTCTTGCAGTCTATTTAAAATTATATTGACTGCTATCTTTACTGAGGAATCAAGCAGAGAGATCGGCCTGTAACATGCTGGATTTAAATGCCCTCTCTTTTTATAAATCGGAACAATAATTGAGTCACTCCATGATGGCAAAAAACCTGCTTTACAGCTGGCCCTCAATACTACAGTCAGTAAGGGCTCCCATAAATTGATATTATCTTTATATAAGTCTACTGGGATTACATCGGGTCCTGGGGCTTTACAGCTTTTGGTTGCTTGCATTGCTTCGTTAACTTCCTCAAGGGTAAAAGGAATAATGGAGACGGTTTGGGAAGGTATTGTGATATAGTTTTTACTATGTCCCTGCTCTGATGCTGGTACTGCGGCGGGGAACGAATATATACTGGCAAAATGCTTTATCCATTCTTCCTCCAGTATTGCAACCTCAATCCTAAGGGCCTCGTCTGTACTCAATGGTGAGGAATTTATTACCCGCCAGAAAGCTCTATTGTCATTGCTAGTACTTGACACCTGTAGGGACTCCCAGGCCGTCTCTCTAAGATGTAATTTCCGTTGCTTCACAGCCTGTTTATATTCTGCTCTACATAGGCGAACTTCAATAATGCTCCTTGGGGATTTATGTAATGCCTCCTTTAGGGGTTTGTGGGCCTTAGTACATAACATGTCGAACCACCCCTTCCCTCTTGCTTTACTTTCTCTCTCTCAACAAAAAGGCTCTTCTTTATTCCCTGTGTAATAGTCAGTAAGGCCGAAATAATTTCATTTGTAGGCATAGTGTCGTTTAGGCATACCTCAAAGGCTTCTCTGTTTTCTCCTATCAGTTGTTTAAGAAACCCTTCCGGGGTAATCTGTGACCAGCGCAAGGTGTAACCATTACGTCTTGCTAATTCAATTCCTTTCCACTTGTGGGATAGTTTTGTCACGCCCCTGCTTGTAAAAAGGTACTGATGATAACTGCAAACTCACAGGAAATTGGTCACTTAACGAAATCGAATGTGTAAGGAAGTTAAAGACAAAACCAGCGCAACAGTTGGACAATAAGATATGGTCAATAATACTATTGTTGTTTCTCCCATTAAAGGTATTTTTGCACGTCACATAAGGTGATGATATTTCATTTGCGAATGTCAAATCAAATTTAAATAGCAATTCATTGATCTTGTCACCATATGTACTGTGTTTGAAATGGGACTGATCTTCACCCTCTATATTTGCCATACCACATAATATACCCAACTGTGCGCTATTGTCGCATATTAAAATCACCCCCCCATAAAACCGTCATATATTTTCTATTGCCTGTTGCAGTATACTCCAGGTCATCATTCAGTTTCTGCAAGATGTCTGTTATTTCTCTCGTGTTATTATTATTATTAAAGTTAATTATTACTAATCTAGCAGAACCCTTCGAATCGCATACTATTAATTGGTAATATGGGTTACAAGTAGCCATGGCGATGTTACTAAATTGTAAACAATTGGAAACATAGGTGCATAGTCCCGCCTTTACCCTGCCGTGTCTTGATGGAATGGCCGAAGTGAATTATGTCCTATACCCATTTATATGAGTAGGCTCCGTGAGCCATGTCTCCTGAAGACAGATAATTTTAAAGTCAGCTAGAAAGACTAGCCATTCAGGAATTTGTCTTTTGCTCCGCAGACCAGCCACATTCCAAAACAAACACCCGAGAAGTTCGGAGCTATCTTTCATAAAATTATGTATGTTATTATCTGTCAAGGGAGCTGGGGTGTTACTACAGGCTGATTGAGGTGTTCTTTCTTGAGTCAACAAGATTTCCCTATGCATTGTCTGAAATGAGTTGGTAGTCTAATAATCACAGCTGGTAATATATAAAATTATGACAGGGATGGCAATGAAAGTATCCTGGATGTTTCCCTTCAAATGTAAAGGGCAAAGAGGAGCGATGAAATATAATGGAAAAACTGAGGAAATATTATGGAATAACCTTCATGTAATGATAAATGTCTAATCTGCACTCTTGCATATTAGTTAAAAGTTGTTCATGAAGCCAAACATTTGAAAATGAAACATTAAGTCAATATGTTGCTGAGCATCTGTTCAAAACAGGAAACCTGGTTTTCAGTACAAGCAGGGTAGATGAAAGAAAACAGTGTAGATGCCTCCTTGTTCCCTTGCACCATGCCTCCATTATAAAAGCACTATAAAATGGCAGCCACTCTGAGGGGAAGAATCACATCACCACTGAAAAACATGGTGTGCGTCTCTCCCTGTCGCTGGAATGCAGATATAATTGAGCCACGTTGAAAGACGAACTCCGTACTACGTTGCAGGGGAGCCGCAATAGGGAAAACTGCCATAACCTGCATTCCCTCTTTGCCATCCCGAGGAGATTCACACAGAAGCCGCCATCCTCCTCGGGTGTCGAGTCACACACCCGGTCATAATTAAATACTACACCAAATGGAAAGACGTCACATTTGCGAGAGTCTATGGCACCAACATTTTTTCAATTCTCTAACAAATCTTTTCTCATCTTAGGGCTTTCTAAACACTTTGCCCTGCTTGAATAAAGTCCAATTTGTCTCAAGAGAAAACCAAGTTAGTTTGTATCATCCACAAGGCAATGGTTTAGCTGAAAGGTCTAACAGAATGATTGAAGAGCTTGTGTCTTCTGTAATAGTAGTAATGTGAATCTTTTGGCTGCTTGCCAGCGCTTCTATGGTGCTTTCACAATACACCGCATTTTACCACTGAGACTTCCCCTTCTGAAGCTTCAAGGGGAAATAAGGCTGTTATCTTTTCCCAAAAGAGGGGATATGGGGAGTTTATCCCATGGGAAAAAGAAAGAGCTACACAGGGCATGGAATCTAAAGAGGTGAGAAGTAAAGATAGCTGTTAAAGTTTACATTGAAAGTGGTGGTGAAAGGCATGCAAGGTAATGCTGTGCGTTTAGAATTTGAACCGTGGTGGAATATACAAAGAGGTGCATCAATAAAGTAATCATTAGAGAGTCAGGACCAGGGTAAGAAGTGGTAGAAGCATTGGTGATCACAAAGGAAGTTGTATCAATCTTAGTAATTCTCTGAGGGCAGAATTTGTCCCTGTTTTTATTTGTGTCACATAGGTGCCTGGATGGAGGAAGGATCATGTTTAAATGTTTTAATAAATATATTTGATATAAATATATATGAATTGGTTTGTTTTGTCCTCACTGGTTTCAGGGTGTTGAATCATGTTGGTTCGTGTCTGAAGAAAATGGAAGGGTATGTCTTGTATGGCTCCTTATTGAATTCTCTTATGTCATGAAGGGTGGAAACTTAAATGTATTTCACTGTATATCTGTGAGATTCTGACACTGGTAGCTGGGAGCTTAGATGATGGTCATGGGTGTTTATGTTTTGCTCCAAGCTGGTCGTGAAGATCCCATTAAAGGAGTTATTGAATTTGCGTTGAAGTGTTTGTGTCTCCATTACAACAGACTTGGTCACAGCTTGAACCTATGGTTCAAAATATAAAGTGGCATAATAAATAAAACTGCCTGTTTTCATTTGTATTCTTCTCTGAAGAGTCACATTAAATTCACATGAATTGCCAAAGATTAACACATCAACATTCCTGCCTTCAGTCAAGCTGGCCAAATAGTTCTGCTAGAACCAGAGAGGTACATCAATGTGACTCTCTTCATTGGGTCTGAGCAAAGTCAAAAGCAGCCCTTCTAAACTGTTATACTGTCAGACATTTCAGTATAAATAATTCTCCTGAGAATTCCTGAGTAGGTGATACTGCCTAAGCGCTATCACTAATTAGCACAGGGGACTCTTTGTAAATTTTGAACAATTCATATGAAAAAATACATTCTTCCATGATGTACCGAGTATAAGAATCTCTTGCAGTAGCTGAAATATTTTTCTGCACATTCAGCAGCATTCTTGGCCTGATCATATAGTATTTGCTCTATTACACTCAAGTTGTCTGACTTTTTGCTTGAGTAGCAGACATGAAGGTGAGAATCAGTTGTAGCTAATTTCTTGTTCTCATATAAGCCTCATGCTTCCTCAATGAGTCAGCTGTCTAGCGTCATTTTTAAACATATGTGTTGGAAATGGCCCTTACTGCAGGGTCACCCCCAAACTTTTTGCTTTCCTCCTCCCCTTTTTGCAGAATTAGTTTTTGGGCCTTAGGACTCTGGACACTTTACTATTGCTAACCAGTACTAAAGTGCATGTGCTCTCTGCTTAAAACATGGTAACATTGGATTGTCCACAATTGGTATGTTTAATTTGCTTATAAGTCCCTACTAATGTGCACTACATGTGCCCAGGCCGGTAAATTAAATGCTACTAGTGGGCCTGCAGCACTGATTGTGCCACCCACTTAAGTAGCCCTTTAAACATGTCTCAGGCCTGCCTCAACCTTTCTCCTCTCAAGCGCCTACCTTCCTTTTTCTGTCTCACATAACGTTCTCTCTCACTTTTCATGCGTACAACCATTCCCAGTCTATCCTCTGAAACCTTGCTCCCTCTATCCTTTTCACTTCCCTCAGCTCAGCACACACTACTCTTTCTGACAATCAGTTCACTATTGTCACTCATACATTCATTTCTCACATCTATCTAGCTTCCACATATCTTCTAGTCTAACCTTTTCGCACCCTTCTTTCAAAGTCCCTCTTCTCTGTCCCACACACACTTCTTACCAACCCATTTTCTCTCACACACACTCCTACACCTTCACCTTTCAATGACATGCTTCTCTCACAAACACATGCACACATTCATTCCCTCTTTAAAATACTTTCACCCACAAACCCCACTTACTTGTCATTCCCACACACTCAATCTCCCAAACACTGCCTAATTCTGCTCATGTCATTCTCTTTCTCAGCTCCTGTTTCTCACTAGCACTTTTAGTTTCTTGCTCTCTCCCTTAAACGAATGCAGACACTCAAGGATGGCTGTGTTTTAATGTTTCCTATCACTGTTTTGATGTTGAATGATCATTGGAAATTATGCTGGTGAAAACAAAGCTGTGTTCCATAATTTGGTAACCTTAATTTAGAGGCCTTCTGATGAGGTCTGAAGAGAAAATTGTATGCAAGATTGCAGGCTTTAATCAACGTAGAGATGATTTCAGGATTAAACACGGATATTTAGGGGCTTATTTATGAGAGGTTTGCGCTGCCAGAGCGCCATTTTTTTGACGCGGTGCAAGCCTCTCAATCATATCTTTGAGGCGAAGCAAAGGCACCCAGTGTGGCTTTGAATGGCCTCATAGATATGGAGTAAGACAAAGCAGAGTAAGTTGCTGCTTTGCCTTACTCGCTGCTTTGCCTTACTCTGCCTCAAGGAGGCATTCCATAGGAGTTGCAATGGGTGTTCCCATGCAACACCCATGGATTTTGACGCTGCCCCAGATTTACTTAATCATGTTAATCTGGGGCAGCGCCAAAACCTAACACCTCCCCAGAGCAGGCGTAACGAGGAGAAATATTTGTACTTCTCCTTGTTTCTTCCTCTTTCCATGTGTGCTGCACTCTGCAGCACACATGGAAAGAGGAAAAAGCCTCTCTGGATTGTTTTTGTGCAGGAAGGTGCCCGTAGTTTGGAAATTTGAGCAACATAAAATTTTGTGGCTATTTACAAAATATTGAATTTGTGTGAAATATGTGGTTTCCACCTATTGAGAAGTAGCCATTACCTAGTAGGTCATTGTCACTTGGTCCCGACAGTTTCCCCTTGCTGTTAGACACGCCACACTTGCTGACAGCCAGGCTGCTCCTTATCCTGTGAGTCAGCCTCACCAGCCAACAGAACCCTCCTGCCTGCTCTGACTTTTGCCAAGGTTCCAGTGCCCCAGGGTGCCCCACGCCCTGCAACCTTGCCAGTTTTGCCACCGCCGTTCTCCACTGCACCATTTTCCCGCTCCCATGCTTCCCGCCTCCCCAGTGCCCCTCCCAGGGCCTATTTAATAGTGGCCACAGTGCGGCCACGCAGCGGATGTGGCGCCGGCGCACCAAAGGCAAGCCCGTCTGCGCTCGTCCGCACCCGGACCGCTCCCAGAGCCAGGAACCCTGGCCCTACAGACTCCCACAGGCACTACGCATCCGACCTCCGGACCCTAGACCCCAGATTCAACAACTGCTGCCTCTCATCCCATGGCTACACAGTGGGACCTTTCACCTGTCTCCACTGCCATTTCACCGCCTCCCTAGGACCGACCACCCTCACAGGATCCCACACTCCACCGTCCCCACTGGCCGAGACCCCCTAGATCAACTCAGATGCCTCCTGATCAACGCAAGATCACTGTGCAAACACCCCACCGAAGTCTGGGACACCATCTCCACCCTCACCCCCGACGTGACCTTTATCACAGAGACCTGGCTTACCACCGCATCCATCCCATACATCGCCACCGCAACTCCCAGCGGATACAAGATGAAACACAGCGACTGCACCAACAGACACGGAGACAGCATTGCCATTATACACAAGGAAGCTATCATCTGTATGACTACCGAAGATGAAACAACGCCATTCTTGGAGAACCTACATTTCCAGCTCCATACCAACGACAAAACCACCATCAAAGGTACCCTCGCATACAGACCCCCAGGACCATGAACCGGCCTCAGCGACTCCAGCACAGAAATCATCACCCTGCTCGCCATCGAATCCGAATGCGATTTATGAAGCCATGCAAGGCCACCTTGAGTGGCCCTGAGTGGCTTCATAAATCCGGAGTAATGCAACGCAAATCGCTGCATTGCGTTGTGTTACTCTGAGCCAGAGAGGCGTTCCATGAGTGTTACATGGGTGTTCCCACGCAACATACATGAATTTTAATGCAGTTCCAGATTTGCCAAAAGTGGCAGACTTGGAAATGCGCCAAAATGCTACGCCTTCCCAGATGAGGCGTAAAGAGGAGAAATATCTTTATTTCTCCTCGTTACTTCCTCTTTCTATGTGTGCTTCATACTGCAGCTCACATAGAAAAAGTAAAATACCTCAGGGGATTGTTTTTGTACAGGATGGTACCCTTCCTGCACAAAAACAATCCTCCTTACAGCACAGGCACCCTTGCACCATGGTGCAAGGATGACTGCATTACCTCCTCGTCCTGTCTTCCCGTCCCATTCCTTAACAGTGAGCAGCTAGTCTGCTCCACAGAAACCTACTACCTAGCAGAGCTTTTCGCACTTCCCCCAACATGGCGCCACCATCAGGTGAGGATAAAAGGGAGAAGTGCGTCACAGAACATCCTGTTCTTTTTTTTCTGCCTTCGCAGTCTACTGATGTCCTAGCAGGAGCTGTTGGGGGTAAGTTTTCTCTCCATTTTTTGTTTTTGGCGCGGCCTGCTTTAGCGGCCGCCTTTTTTCTTTTTTGTTGCATGTGTGACTACCGGAGGTTCGATCCCTGCACTTTGTGGCTCCGCCTTCATGTACTTGTATGTGGGGGGGGGCCTATCACTTGCGCGGTCCGCTCTAGCGGCCGCTTGTGCATCTTTTTTGCCGCTGCTCACCTGTGCCTCCTCGGCCTGCTCTAGCGGCCGTTGCTCTCCACGCCGGTCCCGATGCACCCTGCTTTAGCGGGCGGGGATTCTTCGGGGGTGTTTCCTGCAGCGGGCGCAGCTCCCTGGGGATTTTTTGGGGCGGCCGGCCGCTTATTTAGCGTCCTCCCCCTTTTCCTGGTCCCGTGTGAGGACGGGGCCTCGGGACTTCGTGCCTTTCGAGGCGGGTCTCTTTTCTTGGTTCCCGTCCTCTGTGGCTGTTTTGTTTCATCCTCTCTTGCGTTGCTGCCATGGCACAGGATGCCTCTTCTTCCGCACCTCCTCTGGATTCCTTGCGCCTGCTTCTTGATGTAGCGGTTGCTGCTGCCTTCCGGGCTCGGGAGGCTGTTGGCCCTCCTGCCAAGGTGCCTCATGGGTCTGTAGATGCACCTGACGCTCCTTTTGTCGGGGTGGGCCCTGATGATGAGGGATGTGTGTATGGCAGCTTTGTTCAGGGTGCAGAGCTCTCTGACTTGTTCATCCATGTGTGGGATGCTTTGGGATGTACGCTTGGTGCTGGTTCGTGATTGGTGGGAGGTGGACGAGTCTGCCTTTCCTCGCTTTTTGTCTACGCGTTATCCCTTGGAGGGGTTTGCTGCTGAGTTCCCCCAATCCGTCCTGGTTGGCGTTTTGATGGCTGACCTTTCCTCGCAGGGTTTGGTTTTGTCTGCCGACGCCCTTCCTTCTGGCGCTGTGGATAAGCGTGTTGAGGGGGCGGTGAAGCGTTCCTATGCTGCTTCCCACTTTTCTTTCCAGCGACGGCCTGTTCCACTTACATGGTCCGTTCCCTTCTGTCAGATTTCCAGGCCCTGGCTTTTATTTTACGGGATGGAGAGGATGCCTCCTCTCTCTTGGCCCTCCTGGAGTTGCAGGTGCGCTGCTTGTCTGACATTTCGTTTGACACTGTGTGCCGCTGCGGCTGCTTCTGGTGCTTCGTTTGCTGAGGGGCGTCCTATCTGGATGCGTTCCTGAAAGGCTGGGTCTTCTCAGTAGTCAGTCCTGCTTAAATTGCCCTTTGTGGGTTCCCGGGTGTTCGGGCCTCCACTGGTGGACATGATCGTGCTGTCGGCAGGGAACCGCGAGCTTGTGGCTCCTGTCCGCCCTCCTTCTCGGGGGCGTGGGTTTGGCTCCTGCCGTGCCTTGGGGCCTTCTGCTCGGGGTGCTTTGCTGCCCTTTCGTGGCAGGGGTCGTGGCCGGGGGGCCCCTCGAGGTGCCTAGTCCCGTGCCCCTGCCGGTGGTGCTGCCCCCGCTCCTGCCTCTGCGCAGTGGCTGTCTGCTTTTTCCGGTTGGGGGTCGCCATCGTTGTTTCCTGCCCCAGTGGTTAGCGGTTCCGGATGCCTGGGCGGTGCGGACTGTGTCCGGGGGTTATCTGATCGTGTTCTCCTCTCCTCCCCCCCTGGTCTTCCGGGTGCCCCCTACCCCGTCATCCTCTACAGCGGGAGGCTTTGCTGGTCGGTGTGCGTCTCCTGTTGGAGGAGGCGGCTATCATGGAGATTCCTCCTCTGGTGAGGGGCATGGGTTGTTCTTCGATTCTCTTCCTGGTCTCCGGGTACGATGCTTCGGATCTGCGCCCTGTCTTGGATCTGGTGTGGGTCGTTCTCTTCGTCCCCCGCCGTACGTTCATGATGGTGCCTTTGTTGTCCATCCTGCCTCTGGTGCTTCCTGGGGGCTTCCTGGCGTCCCTGGTCCTGATGGCTGCTTATCTGCATGTCCCGGTCCGTCCTGCGGATCAGCGGTTTCTCCGGTTTACGGTTGGTTCCCGGCACTTCCGGTTCCGGGTGCTTCCTTTCGGCCTTTCCTCGACGCCATGGGTTTTCACGCAGCTCTTGGCCCCTCTGGTGAGTGTTCTCCATTCCAGAGGTCTGCATCTGTCGGATGTGGTCTGGGTGTGTCGTCTTCTGGGGTCCTATGGGTTCCTCGTCGATCACCGGGAGTCCTCCCTGCTGCCCTCCCAGACTCTGGGGTTCCTGGGTGCTCTGTTCCGCATGGTTATGGGGATGGTGTTCCTCTCCCAGGTGCGCCTGCTGACTTTGTTCCGTCACCTTTCTTGGGTTCTGTCCCAGTCCCGGGTGTCTACCCGTCTCTGGTTGCGGAGTCAGGGGTGTTGGCTTCCACTCTGCCTCTCCTCCCTTGGGCCCGGCTGCGTTTGTATCCCCTCCTGCTTCATGTCCTGTCGCAATGGGATCCTGCCTCTCTGGTCTAAGATGCCCTGATTCCCGTCACACCGGGGATTCGGGATGCTCTCCAGTGGTGGTTGTCCCCTCCGTCTCTTTCCCGGGGGTTCAACCTTCTTCCTCCTCGGAATGTGGTTGTGTTGTCCATGGAGTGCGGTCCTGGGTGCTTCCGAGGCTCGGGTCGGTGGTCCCGTTTCGGGTCTCTCCTGTCCTCGAACTGGAAGGAGTTACGGGCGGTTTGGTTGGCTCTTCAGTGGTTTGCGCCTCTCCTTCTGGGCCATGCTGTCTCGGTTCGGACCGACTGCCAGGTTGTTCGGGCTTCTGTCAATCGCC
This sequence comes from Calotriton arnoldi, assembly GCA_963921515.1. Lineage (NCBI taxonomy): Eukaryota > Metazoa > Chordata > Amphibia > Caudata > Salamandridae > Calotriton > Calotriton arnoldi. The sequence continues at coordinate 584,729 of CAWUFW010008061.1, forward strand.
TTGGGGGCATGTGCCGGTCTTTGTTTCTCCTTTCCAGGGTGTTCGGTCTTTGGGCCGCACTGTATCTCTGGCGGCTGTGTATCTTCCGGGGACGAAGATTGGGCCTGCAGACTCTCCGAGCGGAGTGTTCCCTTCCTCTGTGACTGTGTCTGTCCCCGGCTCTGTTCGATCTGATTGTCCTCCGGTTCCGCCTTCCCTGGCTGGATCTTTTTGCCTCGGAGGACTCTGCCCTTCTGCCTCGGGTTTGCGGCCTCGTTCCCTCCCGGTTGGCCTGGGCGATCGACGCTTTCTCTGTTCCGTGGTCGCTGGGGCTCCTGTTTGCCTTCCCTCCGTTTGCTTTGATTCCCCGGGTACTCCGGTGGATTCGGTTGGACCGGGCGGGGGTTCTTCTGGTTGTGCCGCAGTGGTCCCGTCAGCCTTGGTTTCCCCTGCTTCTGTCCTTGTCAGTATGCCCCCTTTGGCGGTCCGCACTGTGTCCCTCCCCTCTCTGGGCTCCTCTTCTCAGGGTTGCCTCCCTGTGCCGCCTCCGGCTGGGGGTTTGGCGCTTGTGGGATTGAGTTTGTTGGGTCAGGGTTGCTCTGCTGGGGTTGCCCTGTGCATCCAGTTGTCTCAGCGCCCTTCCTCCTTGAAGTCCTACGACCGTCATTGGACGACCTTCTCCTCCTGGTGTCTTGGGTAGGGTCTCTCTTCTTCCTCCTGTGAGGCTGTGAAGGTGCTGGACTTCTTGCGGGATGGGTTCGTCCTGGGACTCACTGTCTCTTCGCTCTGTGCGCTTTGGGCTGCCGTTCTTGCTTTTCGGGGTTCCTCTGTGTCTTCTGTCTCCCCATTAGTGGCTCGCCTTTTGCGGGGTTTCTTGATTCAGCGACCTGTCTCTCACTCTCCTGTGCCGGCCTGGGGTCTTACCCTGGTTCTCCAGGCCTTGACGGGCCTCCTTTCGAGCCTTTGGTTTCAGTGGACCTTATGTTCCTTTCTGCTAAGGTTCTTTTCCTGGTGGCCATTGCTTCTGGGCGGAGGTTTGGTGTGCTTGGTGCTTTGCTAACTTCGCCCCCCTTTTTGCGTTTCTACGCTGCCGAGGTCATTCTCCGTCCCAGTAAAATTTTTCTGCCCGGGTTTTTGTCCTCTTTTCCCTGTCGGGGGTTTTTGTTCTCCCTGTTTTTTTTCCGGACCCTGCCTCCCCGGAGGTGTTGCTCCTCTGTTCTTTGGATGTGCTGAGGGCTCTCCGCATCTCTTTGGATCTGACCGGTGGTTTCCTGAAGGTTGATTCCTTGTTTGTCACCTGCGGCCTCTCTGGGAGGGGTCTTCATCCTTCCTTGTCTACCTTGACTCGTTGGGTCAAGGGTGCTGTTGTTTCGGCCTACAAGTCCGCCCGCTGTCCTCTCCCTTCTTCGGTTCAGGGTCGGTCTACCAGGGGTGTCTCCTCCTCCTGGGCCATGTTCAATGGGGCCTCCTTGGGGGACATTTGTATTGCTGCCACGTGGGCTTCTCCCCATCCTTTTGTTTCCCGTTATCGCCTTCGGTTGGGGATGGCGGGCTCGGCTGCCTTTGGCACCCATGTTTTGTCTGCTGTACATGATTTATGTTTTATACTGCTTTGTGTTGATTAAATGGACCTGCTTTTCGCATTTCTGGTCTGTTTTCTTACAATCACCGTGTGCTTGGGTATGGGCTCACTGTTAAGGAATGGGACGGGAAGACAGGACGAGGAGGTAATGCCCGGTTACTCACCGGTAATATTCATTACTCCGAGTCCTGGTCTTCCCGTCCCATTCCTGAGCCCTTCCCTCCTTCCCTGAGTTTTGTGTTTGGTGATTGTTTCCTTTCTGGGTTTTCTTTGGTATTCTCAGGATGTTCTGTGACGCACTTCCCCCTTTTATCCTCACCTGATGGTGGCGCCATGTTGGGGGAAGTGCGAAAAGCTCTGCTAGGTAGTAGGTTTCTGTGGAGCAGACTTGCTGCTCACTGTTAAGAAATGGGACGGGAAGACCAGGACTCGGAGTAATGAATATTACCGGTGAGTAACCGGGCATTAGCACTAGGCTACCGAAAGGGCACCAGAGGGGGAAAGGACAGGAATGCGCTGTAATCCATAGATACTGCTCATTCTTGCCCTTTCACTTTGACGCAGGGCGGCAGCAGCTGCGCTGCCCTGCGCCAACTCCCCATAAATATTCCCCTTAATTGGGCCCAAAAACCGTCCTGATATTGTTCAATAACAGTATTTCCCCTGGATGGATTTTGCTTCTGATTTTTTCACGGCAGTCAAATTAATGACAATGTTTTATATAATATAATCGATTGCTGAAATGTCCAGCTTCCAAACATCAACGCTCCATTTCATAAAATGATTCAACATTTAATTTATGATATTTAAAGTTAGATACGAGATGGTGATGCACATTGTGAGCGCATACGAATGTTGCCCTTTGGCATAGTCCTTAGCTGGGAGACCTCAGCGTTGTACCTGGGTTCAAAATAGCATCAGAGGTGTAGCACCATAAAATAACCCTCTGCTAAAATACTAATTATAATAACACTTCACTAAGAGCATATAGACATGTCCTTGGAATTCTTTGCCGTAGCCAGACACAGTGCAAGACTTCCATCGGGGTAATGAAGTGATCTGCAATTCGCGTATCACATCATTATTTACTTCTAATGGCGCCCCTTGTAAACGCATTAAACACACTGAAGGGATATGCGAGAATACGTCATCCAGTCGCCATTCAGCTCAGCTCGCCACAGAGCTCCATTCACGAAGCGCGTGCCATGTCTGTACGCAGGAACAATTAACGCGGGCCTTCTCGTCATACGGACGTTACGACTTCCTCAGATGAAGAGTCGCACAATGGCGGTCCAATCCAAATAACGCATAACGAGGTGAGGCAGAAACCATTTGCCATTACGGTGTGAACTTTGGAAAGTGCATAAAGCAGCCCCTCGCAGAGAGGCCTGTGTGGAAGCTTCTAGGAAGTCCAGCATATTTCGCACCACGCATGAGTTGTAAAAACGTGGCGGGAAGCTGGATTTTTTGCGCTTCGTGTGTTGACCATTTTTTCACGTGTACATATGTGATTCTCTTTAGCTTGTCAGATGAAATTACGAATCAAAATGCAAAGAAGTAAAGACACCTATGAGAAGGAAATACCAGAAAGCATGAAAACAACCTTCCTTACTCTGAGTCAGTCGTTCTCTTCCTCAACATATTCTTTCTCTAATAAGGGTGCCGCTCATGAAAACATTTTAAGCATAAAAATGAGAATAGCAACAGGCACAAATGATTCTAGGTTGTGGTGGTCCACACTCCTGCCCCAATGAATTGCTAAGGAGCTGGCAGAGGTATTCGATCTAGTGGGCAATAAAGGTAAGAGGCGATTTCCAGGGCCTGTAATACAAAAAGAGTGCACTGCCCGTGTTTGCACCGCAGCACACCTTCAAATTGGTGCTCCAGGTGCAAACAGGAACAGTGCACCCTGTTACTGATAATGCGTTTCCCCACAGGTCAGACACAATCTCAAACCAGGTATGGGGGCAGCGCATTAGTGAAAGACAGATCACATGTTTCACTGTGCAAGCAGCACCCCCATGCAATTCAAACGGGGGACAGAGATTCCCCTGCAGGCGGGTTAACATGTAGGGGGACATGTGCGCAGTCTATTGGACCCCTTTACACTCTCCAGAGGACATCACAGGCAGTGCACCGCCTGACGGTATCTTTGCCTCTCTGCACTCATCCAGACGGCAAAGTGGTTCCCTCATTTGCTTGGGGCTATGCTCCGTGCACATGAAGGAATGCTCTCTTAAGACAGCAGTGGCGCTGTATATGCACTGGTGGTAACTGTATCACAGAAGGGAGCATTCAACCGTCTTCATCCCCTGTTGTAGTACTACAGTGCCTTCGGGGTTAAAAAAAATAGGCTTGCATGCCAGGGCACTGTACGTATATTGCCCCAGGTGCCTACTTGACAGATCTCAATCATAAAGATCCTTTTGCACTCCTCCAGGAAGGCTACGATCTCACTTGTGGACCTGCAGAGTAACATGTGGCAAATCATATTAAAAGATATAGAAAAACAGAGTGATTAGCTATGTCTTGGTATAGAAGCCGTTTTCCCATGTTAGAAGGCCAAAAGGAATTAAACAGGCTCAGAGACCCTCACCCTTGAACAGGTAAATCCATAAAGCCCCCCAGTCCTCCCAATGTCAAGAAAATGGACCACAGCAACACCAGAACCAGAAGAGTGTCTGCCTCCAAGGTAGGGAGGACAATGTCCTGATCAAGTGAAACTCTGACAAAACTGTGAGGCAAAACACGAAAAGGCTATAGGACCAAGCCCTCTAAACGGAAGTGCAGATAAGGTTCACTGCTAAGAACCGTACCAATCTCACTCAACCTCCTGGCAGAGGTAATGGCAGAAAATAATGCAATCTTGGAAGACAAGAGTTTAAGCAGAATCTCCTTCAAGGGCTCAAATGAAAAAGCTTGCAGACACTGTTGGATAAAGGAAAGGTCCAACAAAGGTATCACTGGCTTGACAGTTAACTCGGGAAGGCTAAAATCCTCCCAAAGTGAGAGGCCAGGTCCTAAACTGTAATAATGGCCACCACAGTTGCCTAAACACTCTGATGCCATACAACTGCCACCACAATGAGGAGGGAGCAAGGTTCTACTGGAAACCATTCCTTAAAATGTAGAGAACCCTAGGAAGTGAGAAGAGAGACAGACATAGGCAAGACCCAGGAAAAACAAACTACAACGTTTACTAGAAGACTTGCAAGTGGCAGTCCTGCAGCAGAAATGCTGACATTATAGTACCCTTGTGTGTGAAACATCCTGCCTTTGAAGACCTCATCATTCAACCACTACACTGTAAGTCATAAACTGGTCCCTAATAGACGCTCCAGAATTAGCAACCAATGTGACAAATGAAACAGTGGGAGAAACCTTTCATCCTTCACTTTCAAGAGATGTGATACCGAACAACAAGTACTGAAGAGCCTTCCACTGTAAATTTGTGCAGAACCCAAGAAGGATGAGAATGAGATAGAAGTCATCCAAGAGAAGAACGCAGCATATATTCCCCTGGCCCCTCTCCCTGGACAAGTAGGCCAAGGTCTTAATATTCGAGTCGGTAGTAAATATATCTTATCAAGGTTTCTCCTGTGTCAGGATAGCTAGAATACCTCTGGCTTGAGAGGCAGTTCCTTGGAGGAGAGAAAAAGCCAAATGCAGCCTAACACTGGCATGTATGAGGTTGTGATGCAGACAAGATGCATTCCACTCAGGAAAGCAGGGTCTGGGTACGTCCTGCAAGGATCTAAACCTAGGAGCGTATTTAATACGAATTGGCGGCATTAGCCTCCTTGGCTTAACGCCGCCACTTCTGAAATGCAGGGCTGCACCATATTTACAACAATATGGTGCAGCCCTGCTTTTCCTCCTGCGCTGGCACTAAATTTAGCAAAAGACAAACAGATGATGGACGGAATGCAGAGCAAATCAAACATTCACCCCAGTCAATAGATCTGGGTTAAATCCATCGTTCTTCTGCTCACCATGCCACCCCAGTTTTTGCATTGACGCTAAATTTTGCAGCCTAGCGCCAATGCAGGCACCCTTACACCATAGTGCAAGGGTGTCTGCGTTGAGAGAATATTGTTTATGTGCAGGAAGGTCTCCCTTCCTGCACATAAACTATCTTTAAATGGCGTTTTGTAACTTCTATGTGTGCTGCTTAATGCAGCACACATAGAAGTTGCAAAACGTCATTTTTTTTATTGATTGTATATGTACACGAAGGGTCACCTTTCTGCACATAAACAATCAATGGCCTTTTGCTGTTTCTATGTGCGCTGCACAATGCAGCACACACAGAAACAGCAAAAATGAGGAGAAATGAAACATTTCTCCTTGTTGCGCCTGTTTAAGACCAGGTTTTCCTTTGTCTTAATTTTGGCGCTGACCCATATTTAAGCTGCCCTTGTAAATATGGGGCAGCGTCAAAATCAATGGGCGTTTCATTGGACGTAGCACAGAAGGAGTATGCAGTTCCTGTAGGGTGGGGAAAGAAGAGAAGGAGGCTAGGTTGGTCAACACCCTTACTCAGTAGTGGAGTGTGGGTGTCTCCCAATTTGGGAAGTGGGGCCCTCACACACCCATTTGGGTGTCATGCTTCATCATGGGACTTGCTCCTCGTCAGACCGGCGCTGCAATTCCTGACGGGCACCCTATGAGGGGCTCTTTGTCTGATATCTTTTTCCCAAGCCATATAGGTGAGGTGCTTGTGAGGGGCCTAGTGGTGTAAATGTGAGGTGATGTGAGGAGAAATAAAATGAGGCGAGGTGGTGCTCCAAAATGAATTTTAATCTGCGAGCCCACTCCTCTCAATTAAAACCAGAATAGGGATACTGCCGATTATAATGGTCGGAGGTGTCTATGTGTGTGTAGTCATGGTCAACATGTTTCTTGCCTTATGTGTGTAAATCACTCGGCAAATCTTCAGGGCCTATCTTGATGCACTATCTACACGAGTGGTTGGTTATGGAAAATGAACCAATCACTCTGATGACCTTTCAATGAGGTACCTTAATAATACAAATCATGGGACCAACCTAATGAGATTTAAAACAGAGAGAGAAAAACAACGGTACATGAATAAGGTATGCACATACAGTAATAATGCCTCCAAAATGAAATTAAAAACATGCCACAACCACATGCACAAGTGGTTAGTGCAACTCAAGCGGTGCATGGCCAGACAAACATAATAAGAAGACTTTTTTTAAAAACTTTATTTAACTTTTACATTGCGTACAGCAGCACAAGCAGCACATGTTACTGTGTCATCAATACAAACACTATGTCACACATCAAGTAGTGCGCCCATGCAGACCATTTATAATATAATCTATATTACCGTTATATTATATTTTTGATGTAATGAACAACTGCGACATTGGCTGTTCCCTCTTAAGAACTCAGGATACAGTTCCTCTAGACCCTGCCATCGTGAAGCAGGGCCTTAGTGCAATTCTACTTCATCCAATGCCCTCTCTGTCTGGTTCCTCCTGTGTTGTGTCCACTGCAGCTTTCTTCACCAGGTATTCCTGAAATGGTCCCCATACATTCTTGGGTCGACAACGGACAGGTATTAATGCATTGTAATTATCTGATTGTGTAGAACAATAGACCAAATCTGTGTGCCAATCTGCCGGTTTAGGTAATGGTCCGTGCAACCATCTCATTGCTATCCTACGTTTCGCAATTAATAGGCCTATCGCCGCCAACTTGCGGCCTGACTTATGTATCTCTTTGCAATACCCCAGAAGCGCAACTAGTGGTGTCTCGGGCAGCGTCAACTCTAGCATTTCTGTTAAAGCAGCAAACACTTCACTCCAGAACTTGCGGATACCAGGGCATTCCCACGCTAGATGTATAAAATTTGCACTTGCCGCTTTGCACCTCATGCACCTATCATCATATCGAAGCCCATATTTGTGTAAACGAGCCAGAGTATAGTATACTCTGTGGAGATATTTGTAGTGGATTGATCTGTGCCTGCCATTCTGTGGGATGGACTTCGTGTTATTAAAGCAATGCGTCCACTGTGCCTCCGTTAGTTCTATGCCTAATTCGTCATTCCATTCCCGTTGAAATTTATTTTGTGCCTGTGTGATATGCCCCTTTATAAGGGTATAAAGTGTAATAATGCCATGCTGTGAGGATTGTGCAACAGATACGTCAAGGACTTCATTTCTTGTGGTTCTGCCATGTCCGTTCCTAGCGTCACGAGCAGCGCCTGCCGCACCCTGTGATATTGGTAAGCGTCTAACGTAGTAACTCTGGGTGCCTGTGCGCACGCTTGATCCCAGGTCTTCATTGTGCCTCCCAGAAAGAAATCCCCCATATGTTCTATTTGAAACTTGCGAAGTGTCTGTAATACAGCTTTATCATCACACAGCGGGAACCAGTCGCACCACGCAATTGGTAGTTTTGGAGAATATACAGATCCTAGTTGCTATGACGCAGGGCCTCCCCCGCAACCCACTGACTAGTATTTTCGGTAATGGGGTGGGGCTGACCATGTTACTTTCAATATATAACTGTGGCATGGTATGTGGACCGTGTATCAAATAGTGTGCATGTAGTATTTGTGCGGCCCTGTAATACCTCTCTAGGTCTGGTGCATTCAGCCCTCCCTCTGCATACAGTTTCGTTAGGGTGTCCCATGGGATCCGAGGCTGCTTTCCGGCCCACGTGAATCGCATCAAAAGAGATCGTAGATTACAGAAAAATGACTTAGGCAATACGATGGGAATGTTGGTGAATAGAAAAAGAAATCTTGGAAGCACTACCACTTTAATTAAAGCGATGCAGCCTATAAAGGACAACAGAAGTTTGATCCATTAGTCAATGGAATCTGTCAGTTTTTGCACTGCACACCCGTAGTTTTCAGATATTACTACCTCTGGATCAGTGTGTATTTTTATACCCAAATATCTAACAGGGTCGGAGGTCCATTCAATGGGATACGCAGTAGTGACGGGGTTAGTTACTGCTGTAAGGGGAAATATTGTCGACTTGTGCCAATTAATTAGGAGGCCTGAATGTTGTCCAAATTGTTCAACCTCCTGTAACATGGGGTTAAGATTCTGCTCGGGATTCCGTATATGAAGCAAAGTGTCATCTGCATATGCAGCAATGACCAAATTATAATGCGTAGAACGTATTCCTCTGTGCGCGTGATACTCGTGCATAGCGCATGCCAGGGGTTCCGCTACAAGGGCATACAACAGGGGGGGAAAGGCGGCAGCCCTGCCTTGTGCCTCTAGTAATAGTTATTGGTTGTGATAATGTTCCGTTGACCCGCACACGCGCCATTGGTTTAGCATAGAGAACCTCCACTAGTTTCAGGAAAACATTGCCCACTCCCACCCGTCTAAGGACTGCATATAGGAACCTCCATTCAACCGAATCAAATACCTTCTCTATTTCTATGAATAACGCAGCAGCTTTGGCATTCGGGTCAATTCTTGCTATGGTTCCAAATAGTGTTCTTAGGTTACATGTTAGGCAACGCCCCGGCACGAACCCCGTCTGCTCTGGACCCACCAACTTTGGTAATAAAGGCGCCAGTCTGTTCGCCAAGATCTTGGCGAACAACTTGTCATCTGTGTTTAGGAGAGATAAAGGCCTATAAGAGGAGCACTGGTCCGGGTGTTTTCCTGGTTTTAGTAGAGTGATCATGGTTTCTTCCCGCATCGATGGTGGCATTGTCCCTTCCTGTGCCATTTCTTCAAAGAGATTCATTAAGTGTGGAATTAATCTATCTTGATATGCTTTGTAAAAAACCACAGTTAGGCCGTCCGCCCCTGGTGCCTTCTCATTGGGCATGTCCTTCAGGGCTGCCAAAATTTCGGTTGGGCGGAGAGGGGCCATAAGCCTTTCCCTATCCTCATTTTTAAGCCATTTCATCACGATATGCGCCAGATATTCTTCATCAGACTCTAATGTTTCAGGTTCCCGAGAGGTGTATAACTTAGTGTAGTAATTACAGAAAGCCTCCACTATTTTGTGTGTACTACATACCAATTCGCCCTGATCAGTGTATATTTGCAAGATTTCGCCGTCATGTCTGGTGGGTCTTACTACTAGTGCCGCCAACGTGGAACTGGGTCTATCTCTCTCTGCGTACACCCTAGCTGTGGCATACTTCCCCAGGTGTTTAACCTCTGTTTCTGCCAGCTCATTAAATTCATCAAGTTGTGCTTTAATTAGTGCAAAGATCTGGGGATCCCCACCCGCCTGCAGCCGCTTCTCTAATGACTTAAGCATAGTCTCTGTCTTTTGCAGTTGCGTTCTGAACGATTTTAGGACTCCAGCATGCTTGGAGATCGCCATACACCTGATATATATTTTGAATGTCTCCCATATAGTGCTCATGGTTGGTACACTACCCAGATTGGTAGCAAAGAATTTGTCAATTGCTGTACCCAGTTCCTCCCGGAAGACTGGGTCCAGTAGCGAGTACTGTGGGAATCGCCATGCGTGCTCTCTGAAGTGCATGTCTCTAAGTGATAGACTTATCATAACCAGCGAGTGATCAGATAGCGTGCACGCCAGGTGCACACATTCCCCAATAAAGGGCAGTAGCTCATGCGACGTGAGCCAGTAATCTATTTTGGTGTGCGTGTCGTGCACCGAAGAGTAGTGTGTATATTGTCTACCTAGGGGAGAACAATGTCGCCAAACGTCTGAGAGTCCCTCCGCCTCAGCGATACTCGCTATGGCGCTAGCAGCTCGGGACGGTCGCCTGGGGGCGCCTTTCGATCTGTCTAGCTCCGGGTTTTGTATGCAATTGAAGTTCCACCCCACAAAGCATTAACATATGGGAGTGTCTCAGGATCCTGTCATGAAGTGCATGAGAAAACTGCGGGTCGTCATGATTCGGCCCATACACACCCACCAGCAGCACATTAATGTTGTCTTTGCGACATCGGGCTAACACATATCTGCCCCCCGTGTCCACCTCCACCTCTTGTAGTTGCAGCCCTGAGCCTCTGCGCACCCAAACCAGTACCCATCTGGCATGGGAAGAGAATCCGGCTGCAACACACGCACCCTTCATTCTCTTAGGGGACAATAGACTGGAACGTGGGGCCAAATGGGTTTCCTGAAGAATAGCCACATCTACATTATGTCTATGCAAATAGGCTACTACTTTGCGAACTTTCCTGAAGTCGTTGAGACCCGTCACGTTCCAGGACATTAATTTCAAGTGAACATTTGATTTAGCAGCCTGCATAGTGAGCGTCAGGTGCAATTATGAAGCGGTGTCTGTGGTGTGTGAATGCATATTGTATCGTGCACCGTTCTACAAGATAACACAAGTGCTGCCCATTGGCTGCTGCACTGCAATAGCTTTACCCCCCCCCCACCCACGCCATATCACAAACCGTGCGACATGGCTCGCATGCAACAGCAATCTTAACCCCCTTCCCTTAAAAAAACAGTCCCCCCTCCCACCCAACAACTACCCAAAGATTACTACCCAATATGTAATACACTCAGGAGCGGTGGTTACCGGACAACCGGTGTTTTCGGGCGGACCGCCCTTCTTACGATAAATTTCAGTCCAGGCTAGTAGTTTCTAAAACAAAATATAGTATGCAGTACTTCATCATTTGTTACTCATCCAACAGTACTGACAGCCCATCTGCCATTTGTTGGGTAGGCATCTGCGTGAGTGCCCGACCATTGTAGTTATCAAGCCTTCTGGCAATGTGTATATCGCCTAGTGGGCAAAGTATTTGGTTTTATCAATCTTGTTGCTCTGCCATTTCCAGCGCATCGCCTCCTGCAGCCACGGGCTCCGGTGCAGATGACTGTATTTTGTTTTTACTGTGTATCCTAAGGTCCTGTTACAACTGTTTAGGGTCGCTGTAGATTTTGGTCTTGCCTTCCAAGTTCACCCTGAGTCTCGACGGATAAAGCATGGCATATTCGAGCTGGAGCTCTCGAGGTTTACGCTTCATGGGTCCAAATTGCTTGCGCGCTTCCTGCACTGCCCGAGTAAAGTCCGGAAAGAGGGCCAATTCTGACCCCTCATATTTGAGCACTTTTAGCTCTCTAGCGCGTCGTAGCGCTGCGTCCCTGTCCCTATAGTTTAGTATTCTGGTGATCAAGGGACGAGTGGGTGCGCCGGGAGGCGGTTTTGGGCCCAGAGAACGATGAGCACGCTCAACAATGAACACCGTTTAAAGGTGTCCCGACCCAGTAATGACACCAGAAGATGTTCTGTGAAGAGCTCCATGTTCCCGGTCACTGTAGTTTCCGGCACACCCAGAATGCGCACGTTGTTGCGCCTAGAGCGCGCCTCTAAGTCCTCAGCCTTCTCACGCAGCGCAGACATAAGTTTGCCCGCTTGTTTCTGTGCAGCCACCATCTCAGCTTGCGCGTCCTCAGCCTCTGATATCCTGCGCTCTGCCATGTCTAGCCTTTCTGCGTGTTTGTCCACGCGCTCTGACATACGATCCAGCCGGTACATTAGGGAATCTATCTTACAGTGGATGGAGGCCAGGCTCTGCTGCATAGCTGCCAGAATATGACGTATATCGTCCCCGAAGTCGGCGGTATCACTCCCTTGATCCGCAGACATGGAGATTGTGTCCTCATCTCTGGTTCTGGCCGACTTACGTTGATCGAAGTGGAGCTTAGGCTGCGATTTGTCGACCTTCCCCATCGCGTTGGTCCTCCCGGGTGTAGTGCCTCGTGGCAACCGGATTGTTCGATCTGACCAATGGATGTAGTGCCAAACGTCGTTATTCCACCGCTAGTTGCCCGGCCTTGCCTGTGCCACACCACCGCTGTGCGCTGCTGATATGCTGATGAAATCCTCACATTGTGCCGGACAGCCTGCTCAAGGCCTTGTCTTTGGCACACACTGCAGTAGTTGCCGCTCTTCGCTGTATTTACAGGTAGTGCCTCTGCCCTCTAACCCACCAGCCTGGTCCACAATGTTCCGTTCTCTGGGGCGGATTCACCCCCGCCGGAGCCTCGCCGCTTCTGCCCACCCACGGTGATGTCTGGGTTATCTGGTTTAGGCCAGGGGGGGAGGGCCGTACTCTTTGACTGGGCGATGCCTCACGCCGAAGGATCCACGAAGACCAAACTCCCAGCTGGGGCCTATCGCCGCCCGGGCCGCCACGCTGCTGCGTTACGTCAAGGACTCACCCGGGGCCAATCATGCACGCGGATCAGAGTCTATCGATTTGCGCAATGAGCAGCTCCGTTCTTTTCTGCAGCACCGCAATCCGGGATCTGGTTCAGCCGGTCGACTCGCTCATACACTGGGGCAGTCTTTCTGAGAGCCAGGCCCCGCAGAGCAGCTGCGATGCGGGCACTGCACAGCTCCCCTCCGCCTATTACAGGTAGGCCGCAAGTTTCATTTAAGGGCATCAAGCGCAGGGAGGACTGCCGGACCCCAACTTTTACAGGGATGGCTCACACCTCAAAGCGACATCCTCAGCACTGCTTTCCGCACAATTACGTGCCTGCATACATGCAATTCTTGAAGGATTTTACGGGTGGCCGCCGGAGCTCGCTCAAACTGCGGCCATCTTAGTGTCAGGCAAGCTCCGCCCCCCCATAATAAGCAGACTTGTGGCACACGTGACATATACAAAACATACGGGTGTCATTGGTGGTAACCAACCACCGTAGGAAATGGCGCGATGGAACTCACCCAATTCGGGTTCAAGTCACGCCTCATCAATAGTTAGACAGAGCAACGATCATTACAAAAGTTAACGTCATGCTGGTTTTGAGGAGAGAAAGGGGGAACATAAAAACACGATGGGTATAAGCAAAGATGGAAGGCTGCCCAAGGATGAGCATCCTGTCAAAGTGGCATAGGTCTCTGGTGCCAAGGGGGGGGGAGAACAGCGGGGACCGTTTACCCACAGTTTTCCCTGAAAACAGGTGCCGGGAACCTACCCCTCGCTCTGCCTCGTTGGGAGGAAGCGAGATGTGTGAAGCCGGTAGGTTTAAGTAGCAGGGAAACGACCCGGAAGTGGAAGGTCGAGGGACATGCAGCGGCCATCTCTGAAGGGGGTTGAAGCTACAAGCTCCCGGTCAAAACGGTGGCGGCCATCTTAGAACTTGGAATGCATGTGGCATCCACAGGTTGATAAATATACAGCAGCCATCTTTGAAGGGGTTAGAAGCTTAAAGCTATTGATTAAAGCTATGGCGGCCATCTTATAGCGTGGAATGCGCTTAGCATCCAGAAGGTGGGTACTGTATTGGATGGGTCACGCGTGCGCGTGTATGGGCTAAAGAGTGCCCACCCTCGTGGGACATCTTGAGGCCAACACCATTGGCAATGTAAAAAGGGGTGAAGGAAGTACCCAATTGACCGACATTATCGGTCTGCAGGCCGAAGTCAGACTATCATAATGGGACACACAGGTCACGCAGTGGAGTGATTTCAAGTGGGTGAAATCCCGGCATTGGGATGTAAACACTGACACCTCTACATGTGATAAATCCTGATGGGATGTCATGATAGTTATCACATGTAAGAGGTGAAGGAGGGAGTCCACATGGCCATGGCGACAGGGACTGTATGAAGCCAGGCTTGGTTATTATGGCAAAGTAGATCGTGTTCAAGGGATACTAAGTCCCCGCTGGGGATGGCTAGTATCTGCAGTTAGTGACATCAACTGCATGCAGTGGGAATCAAGATGGCAGATAGTGGGGGGAGGAGGCTCTAATTATTTACCTTTCCCCACAGAATATCCTCATTGAGCCCATCTCTGTCGCAAGATAGTCTGAAAATCCAGCGTTGCTCTCTTCTGAAGAGGCCTTGTTTGTTAAGATTGGGGTGGGCCTCAATCACTGTCCACCTTAAGCTATCAGGTGCGTGTCCCTTCTCTGTGAAATGTTGACAGAGTTTGGTCGTTAGTCTGTTGCAGCGTATGTTGCTTCGGTGCTCCATAATCCTGACCTTCACTGCCCTGGTTGTCATGCCAATGTACCTCTGTTTACAAGGGCAGGTAATGGTGTAAATACAATTGTTGGTGTTGCAATTGGTGTGAGACCTTTGGACCCATCTAAAATTGGGCGATAGCTGTAGTTCTTTGGTTCTCTCAGTAAGAGGGCACACAGAACACAAGCCACATGCTGAGTGACCTGTGACTGGAGGTAGACCCCATAAAGTTAGTTGGTTAGTGTGGCATGGACCGGGGCGGGGACATGTGTGTGCATTTTGGGGAATCGGCGTCCATGCACATGATCTTGCATTGCTGAAGAAAGAAGGGGAGGAGGGTGAACAAGGAGAAAAATGCCTCTGCTAGGTCCACACTGCACCAGCCTACCACTAAAATCCAGGGTCTGCTGCAAATACTCTAGAAACAAGCATGAAGGCAAAGAACCATCAAGATTAGACCACCCATCTAAATGGCACACCTAACAACTTTTTTGCATGAGAGACAGCAAAAAACAGGATGTTCCTGTGGTATTAAGTATTTAAAAAAACACATACTTTTACAATTCGCATACATACTGATCCCGTAGAAGCAAAATAATCAGATTTAGTTTAGGTAACAACTTATCAATATATCAATCCCAACTGTGCTACTCAATTCTAAAGTATGTCTTATAGCAAAAAGTTGGTTACTTGTATCCTATTCATAAAACCACTCTACAGAAAGTAAATAGTATTTAGACTACCTCATAATACCAACAAAACAATATATTCCTTGCAATCAAATCA